>CM053790.1:422574896-423774896 GCA_028749045.1 Cupressus sempervirens
AAACATCTTTTGTGGCATTTCAATGGATTTCAATTAAATCACAATAGGGCAGGCTCTACACCAAGTAATGCAATTTGAATTCTTACTTCAGATTACTAGTATCACAGCTTGTTTGCTCCTGTATATCCCATTGTACATGGTCATCTTATCAAAGGTTGGGATTGGGCACACAAGATCTCTCATATTATCTTCCTTTGAGATGCACATGACTGTAGATGGAAAAACAACAACATGAGGGGATGGATGAATCCTTCAAAATATCTATCGAAGAGGCATAAATAAACAACATGAAGAAATTATTAGTATTTTTTATGGATGTTTGGAAAATGAGAGGCACATGCCAGTCCAAGCAATTCAAAATTTTGTGGGAAAACCCCATTCAAGGTGCATGTAAATTTGTATACTCCAACTCTTCAAGGAAAAATCGATGTAAATGTTGTTGATGGTTGGCTATCCAAATTGGAGGGGCACTTTTGTGTTAATCATTTCTTAGATATTGAAAAGATAACCTTTTCCGTCCTCAAAGCTAAGAATCATGTGAATTTGGCATGAGAGGTTCACTTAACAACTGAAGAAATTAAGAAGCTTAGGATGGACATGATTTTTTTGTGATATTGATGGAAAACCCACATGGGAAGAATTTGTAGAGCATAAAAAATAATAATATTACCCTAAGGGTACCTATGACATAAATATATGCAATGGAAATTCCTTTGACAAAAGAAAGACCAATCATTTTAGGAGTATATCAACATATTTCATGCTCTCTCTGCAAAGCTTGGCATCAAAGACTCAAAAAAAATCAAGCTCTTAGGTAGAAGAGTGGTCTTCATAGATATATTCAAAATGAAATGGATTTTTTGAATATAGAAACATTGTCTAGTGCTTTCAAATATGCATCAATTTTTTTGGAGAAGTTCAAACAAAAAGGGAGGGAAAATCCAATGAAAATAAAATGGAAAGGTGAAGGTAATAAGCCAATGGGAAAATAAATAGCCAAGTAGCCATCTCCAAATTCACCAGAAAAGAAGCCATAGGGTGTAAAGAAAATTGGGCAAGAATCAGGTATCTGGTAAAGAAACTAAATATTCTAGAACTATAAGAAATTTAATGATGGAAACCCATGAAGAAGCTATTGAACCCAAGGTGAAATTTTTTGGAAAACAAAGGGAGGATGAACAAGTCATTGAGGCTTACTGATATGCCACAGTGGCCACTATAAAGGTATTTTCTCGTGATGATGAAGTGAGATTATTCCATTCACAAATTTGGGTAGGAGGAAAACATTTTCATTTTATTGTTGATACTTGTAGTCAAAATAATTTGATATCTGCTGAGACTATACAAAGTTTGAATCTGAAGAAAACATCACACCCACAACCATATTGTATGGGGTGAGTGAGCCAAGGGTGAGATATTCAAGTAAAATAGAAATGTTGTATGTCATATTCCATTAAACCATGCAAACATGAGGTGTTATGTGATGTAGCTCCACTTGATGTGTGTGCTATTTTGTTAGGGAAGCCATACATATATCAACATCATGGGGTTTATGAGTCTGGGCCATGAAGTGTGACAATAAAATTAGGTGGATGAAAGTACCAAATTCTAGAGAAAAGTACTAGATTCTAGAGGTAAGTCATGCATACTCTAAATCTTTGATTAGTGAAAAATAATGTAGAAGATTAATAGCCCAAATTGGTACATTTGTGTTATTAATGATTCATCTTGAGAAACAAAAGAAAGTGTGTGACTCCCATTCCACGGTGTCCATCACAAAGTAAACAACAAAGATCTATGGATCAAATTTTAACAAGATATTAGAATGTGTTTGTGTTACTATTAGCCATATCTTCCCTCTTACCAGAATTTTGAATTTTTCCTATCATGCATGGCCAATGGTCATATTTTCAAATATTCAAATATTCATTTCACATAATACATGGATATGTCAAAATCTTAGTATACTTTCTATATTCCTAAGTCTTTAGCCCCTTATGTTTAATGTTCTATGCTTTAAGACATCAAGTCATGACCATGCGACTGTCTTCCATCACTTGATCGCATGCTGTTAGCAATTAACCATCATTTTGGCCACAAGGGTGTGAAACAACTATCTCTATGGTTGGTGTAGCTTTGTAGGATTTTATGTAACATCCCATTTTAATTTGTGAGATGGTAACTTTTAGTTGTTTGCATGGTTATAGGGAGTTATAGTTTAAACCATGGTCAAGGTTGTGAAATTTCATTCCCTCTTTGTTCTCATATTCATAGTGATTAAAGTGAAACCATGAGTTAAGGGTGTGGATGTGCAATAAGCTTCCATGTGGATGAGCTTGGTGATGTGGTAGTTTAGTGTTAGGGTGAGTTGGTTCAAAAACAAGTCCTGATTGGTCAAAGTGCTAACATGGATAGTAAAGTGATCGCATGTTTCTGGGCCTTCAGATCTTTCAAGGATTAGTGGTTGTCATTTTGTCGCTAACAAAAGTTGCACAAAGGACAATCATAGTGAGATAGTGATAGCTTGCCAAGTGTCCATGAGGGTCCTATTTCCATTATGGGCCACAAGAAAAATAAAGAATGTTAGATGAGTTGGTACAATGTAGTGCCTACCCCTAGTTCACATTTCTGTTATCATTGTTAAACTCTTTTAGGCTAGTTTCATGCTTGATTATTAGTAGGACTATTTTTAGATTAGATATTGTTTTATGTTCAATTAATTATATGATGATATTACTTGATACTCTATATTTCATGTATGCATGATGATTATAACAGTGCTTTCAGTTATTAATGTTGATTAGTTAGATGGTTTATTATCATATGTGTTTTCTTATGGATACTTACCCCATACTTGGATGTGTATGGTGTGCGTATTTGTTTTCTTTATGTATGGCATTTTTGATGTGGTTAAGGAAGGGAGTCGTAGTCACCTGCTAGTTAAGATCTACATGATACACCACTTCTTGCCATTGCCTGTTAAGCTTAAAATATTATGTCTGTACATGCGTGGATTTTATGCAGGTTGCAAGTACTAAGTATCGACTTCCCTGAATTGCTAGGATGAGCATACCCTATCACATTATCTCAGTGGTAAGAGAGGGGAGATAAATTCTTAAGTCCAAATCCTAAACCCTTGAGCCATTTGTCCTAATTGATAATTAGGATGAGTATCTGAGTTGAGTACCCTTGAATGCGTCGAATGACATTAATTCATGATTATAACCCTTTAGTTTGATTTTGTATGTGTTTTGCTATGATGAGTTTTTTGTATGTTGTTTTATGAGTCTTTGGTGAATTTTCTATTAATTAAGTCTAATTAAAAGATTAAATTAATGATTTAATTTAATGAAAAATTATTATGATATTTTAATATTTAATTATGTTTAATTAATTGCGAAATTAATTAAATAAAAAGAACTAAATTTGAAGATAAAAGTTATAATGATAAATTTAGAATGTGATAATATTAATTTAATTTAATAATAATATATTTAGAGTTCATTTTTAAATAAATGCTATATATTATTGTTATTTAAGTTAATAAATATCTATCAAATTAAATGTTCAAAAATAAATTAAAAGTGAAAAAAGATATTAAATTATGGAAAAGTTTTAAGTTCGCATGATTTATGCATGAGATTAAAATATAAGAAATTAATTAAAACGATAAATAAGTGAATTTAATAAGAGTTCCATAATGTGCGCATGGGATTAAATCTAATAAATTATTTGAAAAGCAAAGTCAAGTGGAAAATTGAATAAAGTTATTTAATAATGCATAAACATGCATGAAAGAGATTAATGCAAGATAAAAGAAAGATAAATAAAGCTTAATTTTGAGTTAAGGGTTGTGAGCAAGGAGTTCTCCTGGGTGAACACACAATCAATGCCCCGATTTAAGGAGAGAACTCTTTATCACAATGGAAAGGTTCATTTTTGAGGGACAAGAATTTAGAGATGAATTTTGGATGTGAATTTTGGAAGGGAATTTTTGGGAAATTTTCAGAGAGAGAGATTTCTGGATAGGAGTGAATTCTCTCACAATCTTCGGGGGGTTGCGTATTAGCATCAGGTTTAGGTAGGGTCTTTTGTTTTGATCACTAATTATTACACAAATTTTCCTTCCCTGTCTTCTTCGTGCCTGTGGATTGTGAATTCGAATTTCTCTGTGATGAATACTTAAACATTTCAATATTGTAAATTGTTAAATATTAGCCAATGTCTTCTCCACGCGTAGAGATTGGAAAAGTAATAAAAAACCCTCATTTTCTAAGTTAAAGAAATTAGTTTTAAACATGGAGGGTTTGAGTTTTAAAAAAAGGAAATTTATTTAGAAATTCGAATGTTAATCGAATCTTCTTATCAGATATTTGAGAAGAAAATTGAATTTGAAATTGGAAATTCTAGATTTGAAATTTAAGTGGATATTTGTAATTTTCCTATCAGATTAATATGACAATTATTTAAATTAAAAAAAAAAAAAGTTTGAAATTAATTTTATAAATTTTAAATAAATTTAAATAAGTTTAAATTAAATAGAAAGAATATATATTGGAATTAATTTTATACAATATAAATAAATTTAAATTTTAAAAAATACATGTAATAATAAATGCATATATAAGTATTGGGTTTTAAAACAAGGTTATTGCTTTGAATAAAGTTTTATTAAATTAAATAACAATAATTTTTTAAAAATAAAATAAAATATAATATAATATACAAGTGGGGAGGGGTTTGATCCACCCCCCCACGTATTTGTTTGGTCGACGGACTATTCATAGGCCTGTACTGTGATCATGCAGTGTACCTACGTTGGAAGTAGGGGGTCATATGACTCTTTATATTGAGGCCGACGACTCGAACAACCCTGCAACAATTTTAAATCACTTCACAAGTTTAATTGTTTATATATTATAAAGTTTTATTAAAAGGTTTTAGTTAATAATAGATATATTAATTAATTAATATTAATATATGTTATTTAATAAATATTAAATGTTATTTAATATGTATTAATCAGTTTTAATTAAAAAATTGTTAATGAGTTATTAATAATAATAATTTAAATTTTGTTTAAACAAATTAATATTATTACTTTGATTAATCTATTTAATTATGATAATATTTAATTTAAATCTTAATTAAATTATTATTGAAGTAACTTATAATCATGAATTTAGAATTTTATATGAATATTTAATTAGAATTAATTAATAATGAAAGTTAATGAATAAAGTTATAAATTTATTGTTGTTTATAATTAATAATATTGATTTTAATAAAATTATAATTATTTTACTTAAGATCAATGAATTGTTATAATTTAATTAATAAATGATTACCCTCTGATTATTCTTTTAGGAGATTGACTTTAATAATGAGGGTAACTTTATATAGTTGAATCAAATAAATGAGTTTAATTGCAAGGGTAAAATTATGATTCTTATCTACTTGAAAACTTATACTGAAAACAAAAACTGAAACCTCATATATAACTTAACCATGTGATTTTGAAAACAAACCAAAACATGAAACTGTACTATTCTATTTGTACTGTCTATGCTTTGGGGGTTTTGGGGTTGATCAGATGTTGACCAATTTAGGCTGTTACCAGAGGCTTGGGTGTTGTGTGTATGTGATGCTATGGTGATTTTTTCTCAATCTTTCTAAACCCAACCATGGTAATGTGATGGCATGCTCTATGATGTGTGTGGATTATTGATTGTTATTGCTTTTCAATTTTCATGTGTGAAACTGAGGTGTATGTATATGAGATACCTGAATTAACCATTTTTGAGTCTTTGATCAGTTATACTTGGGTTGATTTCCAGTCGCCTTGATGGGACTGAAGTATTTGCTTTAATCTTGATGATGTCATGTTGTGACATGTTTGACTTGACCATTTTGGAGTCTTCAATCAGTATTATTTTGGGATACTTTTTGGTTGCTCATTGAGAACTGTTGGATATTGTGATTTATTTTAAGATACTTTCTGGTTGCTCGTTGAGAACTGATGGATATTGTGATTTATCATTCGATGCTTTTCAGTTGCTTGTGGAGGATTGATGTGCTATTATGGATTATCTTTTGATGCTTTCTAGTCACTTGTATAGGACTGAGGTGACTTTTTGATTTGTGAATTAATGAGCCTAGGGTAGGTTATCTATGTGTAGTGTCGAGAAGTGGCTTCCAATGGGGGATAGGAGACCCTAAGTGGCTCTAGGGATGACTCATTGTAAGTTGTTTTTAATAAGTGATAACATTTACACTAAATGGGGATTAAACTAAACCTAATAAGATAATTGTATATTCTCCCCCATGCCTTGACTGCTAGTATAGACTAGGATGGGTTAGGGAGAATGCTTGGTTACGACCTTGCATTCTGTAGTATGCCTCATTAGTACAAGAGGATACTAGTGGCTGTAGGGATCGTTGGGGACCTAGGATTCCTAGGGGATTGCTCAGGTAACTTCCAATGTGATTCGTGCGATGACACTTTCTCTCTTACATAGTAGGTTTCCTACATGTCTTTGTGGTGCCTCTGGGTCTAGATGTTGATCTTTATGTTGGAACCTTTGAGTTAGTATACTTATAGGATTTCCTAGACTTAGAGAGTACTTGTGTTATGTGATTTGATATTATTTTTGGGACTTGGGACTATCTCCTCAACATGGTGGGAGTGGGCGATTTAGGTTCCACACGATCGGGTGGTAGTGCTTCTTACTCTTACCATTGAAATCCGTCTGTAGTCATGGTGGCTAGAGCTTCTTGGTATGCTTGTTTATCATGTTTAGATGATGTTGTTTACTTATGCTTTATTCTAGTATGTTAGATTTTTTTATGCATATGTTGTAGCATGTTTAGGTGTGACATCCCTATTATGATAGTACCGATGATCTCTTTGGTGGCTTGGGATGTTATGCATGGGGGATGGCCAGGACCCATGATGGTCTTATGACGCTATTGATGCTTGGGAGGAACTGGGCACTTAGTTAGATGTGTTTTTTGATGGGTAGTTGTATTTCATGTTGGATGTTTATATCTTTTATGATGAATGGATGTATCATGTGTGTTATTATTTTCATTTATTTTAATTGTACTTGTATCATGGATTCGAGGAGGATGATGTATCTTTATTTCTTCATATGTATATTCTTTTAGCCTTTCATACCCTGTGACATGTATAGTGGATGATTGAGCATTCCAAATTAATTTGCCAAGAGGCATTCGAAACAAATGTATATAATGGACATTGGACTTTCTAATTATTCTTTCACGTGGATGTGGTATTTGTTAGACTTAGAATTAATTAAATTTAAATGTGACACAACGTCTTGGGATCCTTAAGGAATGCAACCTGTTATGTATGCTTATAGTTGATTGTATGTTATTGCTTCCGCTACTGTGTGTTTGATTATCTTTCTTGTTTAAAAAAAAAGCAAACTTAGTAAAATTTTAGGTTAATTCTTTTGGATCCCTTGGCAGGGCATTACACACAAGGCAATGTTTACATTGGTTAAGATACTGATAGGGGTTGATTCATCTTTAAGACCATCAGATTGAATGTAGATTGAGTGTCATTGTTATGTCACTAACCAAAGATGCAAGGTCATTATCCATGGTGACATAACAATAGGTGGACACATGTCTCAACAGGCCCAGGTGGAGAGTAAGTAGTTGGTGGTGGCCATTAAGATCATGTTCACAAAGTTGTGAGCATTGCATGTTAAGTTAAGGTTCAAACCAAAATGACACGAATGGTATGTTGGTAGTTAGGTTACCATGATTCATAGGGTCACTGACATTCACTGTTAGCAAAGAAAACTACAACAATGATGCAAAATCTTAGAACCATGCAGTCGCCAAGTCACAATAGTTAGTAGGAAATGTTGGAGACAAGCTATAGAGTAGTGATAATAGTTAGTTTGACTAAACTTGTGGTTTTGAGGGGTGGATAGTTAATATAGGTAGAAAGGTGGCAAAGCCATGACTAGGATGAGGTGGTCAACTCATGAAGATTTTGTGAGTTGGTGAAAGGAAATAATATCATTGGTCCAGATGGCTCATCCTAGTTACTTGACCTAGTTGACTACTAATTCTTGATGGTTTGACAAGCTAGGGATGAAAGAAAGTAGTTTTTTCCCACAATCTAATCTCCATGATCGATCCTAACTACTCTCAAATGAATTCCATGCTAAAAGACATCAGAGATACATTGCTTGCCATCTAGTTGTCCATTTTAAGAGTTTTAACATTAATGGTGCCATTTCATGTCACCTTTAGGGTTTCTTCTAGTTAGTGTTGATGATTTTCATGCCTCTAAAGATCAAATCTATCATCTAGATCTCACCCAATTTCCCCTTGATAGTCTTAAATTCATGAATAAAGTTGTGAAGTAATCTATGAGTTATCTTGAACTATAAAATAACATTTTTGAAGCCTTTAAAAAGGTTGATCCTTCTCTATTTTCTTTGGCATGCACATTGTAAATTCCCATTTCCTTTGGACTTCATGACATTCTACCTTATATTTTTTGGCCATTGATGTACTATGTGAGATTCATTTGCCTCTCATAAATGTATTGTGGTTATCTATCATTTGCATGACTATATCTCTTTTGGCCTATGAATGATATATGGTGAAACTCTTCTTCCTTGTGTTAAATGAGTCTATATCTGTATATTTTGATTTCATGATAGTTAATTGTGCATGTATGGGTAGAGACAAGGTTGAACACTCTATTTTGGTGCATCACGTCCTCTTATATTAGATTAGGTAAGTGATTCCTTTGTCCTCTCCAAGTATAGTTTAGGTGCATGTTGGTAGCAAAGGAAGCCATCTTTCTCCAAAGAGTTGACCTCATTGTTTAAGTCCCACAACTTGGAGGTTGTTTCCATGTTTCACAAGGTTGCCTTTAGGTAAAAACTTTAGGCAAGGGTGCAAAATTTTGTGAAAAAAATTATGAATATGAGCACCCTCACACTTCCAAGTTAGACACTCTATTGATTTGATACTAGGAATCCCATTTCCTAATGAGCCAATATATAGGAGGTTAGTTCTAGAAAATGATGAGTTAAAAAAATAGATATAAGAATTAATTTAGAAAGGACATATCGATCTAAGTACATCTCCCTGTGGTAGCCCAATTGTCCTTGCAAAGAAAAATGATGGTACATGGAGGCTCTATATTGATTATAGATCATTGAATAAGATCATTTCCAATTCTTTCAATAGATGATCTCTTAGACCATCTTAGACAAGCAAAATTCTTCACTAAAATTAACTTAAAATTTGGGTACCATCAAGTACATTGATTGAATAGATGTATGGAAGACTTCTTTTAAATCTAAAGGGGGACTATTTGAATGGTTGGTGATGCCTTTTGGCCTTACAAATACACCAACCACATTTATGAGAATGATGAATGATGTATTTAGGCTATTGACTGACTCTTTTGTAGTTGTATATCTGGATGATATTCTAATTTTAGTAAAACTTGGGAAGAACATCTAAAACATGTGGCAAAAACATTTTCTAGATTGCAAGACCATGAACTCTATGCAAATAAGGAAAAATATTATTTTAGTATGAAAAGTATTTAGTACTTGAGATATGTTATTGATAGTGAGAGTGTTCATGTTGATCCTAAAAACATCTAAGTAATTAAAGATTGGCTTGCTCCAACGAATCTCATAGAGTTTTTATTGGGAGCATGAATGCTGATGATATCCCTATGGGGGAGTATTGTAAATGATGATATGTTACATTCATGATAGAGTTTGTCATTGATGTCAACATAGTAGTTTTCTGTGGTATCTGACAGAAGAACAATGGAAAGACCAAGTTGGTATGGATGGCTAGTTGAGTATTACACTATTTGAGGTTATGGGAGATACTTTTGAGCATCTAGTATATGTAGTTAATTTTGGATGAAGAAATGTCAAGTCTAGAAGAAGTTATGTAAGTTTTGGTGATGTCTATTCTGAGATAGAGTTTAAAGAGGCATGTTCTTAGTAGAATTGTTATACTGAGAATCAAGGTTGAGGATGTGTATAAGACATATAAATGATGAGGTGGCTAAGGTTGCTCATCATAATATTGCATGTATGCAAAGTTATTCAAGTTTCAAGGTGGTAGATTAATGTTTACCATTAAGTGTGATGTATTCTTAATGTGGTCCTATAATAATTGATTAAGAAGGTGTAATAGCCAACTAAGGGAATTGTTTTATGGATTTTGTATAAAGCAAGGACATTTTCCTTTATCTTATGATCATGAGATGAGATGATTATAAGTATCACAAAGATTATAATGCAAAGTTGAGCAGAGCAGAGAAGAAGTGAAGGAAACTTCATTGCCGAGGTTTTATTGTGTGATCTGAGATTTGATAGTTGGATCCAAGGTTCATGACCTAGTCTACAAGGTTTGACAGTGATTGGTTCAATTGATAGAATAGAGGAAAGAGGAACTTAATAGTGGATTACTTGTTTGGGCAATGAGCTCTTCTTGTAATTGAAATTTTATGTTTGGGTAGTGGGCTCTTCTTGCACACATTGTATAACAACTCCTAACAGGGATTCAAAGTCTCCTAATAGGGACTCTATGTACTAAATGTTGTAATAGAATCCTAATAGGGTCCATCCTCTAACAAGGAATATTTATATTAGTACATCATCTTGTGTGTATCATTCCCACTGAGGTTTTCCCTCTAATCAAGGGTTTCCCTAGTTAATATATCTGGTGTAATTGTCTATGTGCATCTTGTTATGGTTGCTATTTATTTTGGATGAATGGATAATATTTCTTAAGGTTAATAAATGTTTTAATTATGGGAGGAGGGGGGGGGGGGGGGGGGGGGGTGAATCAACAGTTTAAATTTGTACCTATAAAACTTTCACCACACATCCATCTCATATATTCAATGTACAAAATTGAAATAATATGTGAAACATATACATATAAAGCATGTAAGCAAGTAAACATTCACACACACAACACCAGATATGATTACCTAGAAACCCTCCAAGTGAGAAGGTAAAACTAGGGTGGGGATGACACCCACAAATCTTCACTATTGTACTAATAAAGTGTATCCAATGAAGGTTACAATGTTTTGATCATGAGATATGAACTACCTTATGAAAGGTCTGCCCTATTAAAAGCTTATAAAGACTATTAGGTCTCACCTTTTTAGAGGATTTCAACACCTTATTAGAAGTGTGCCTTGCTAAAGGACTTTAAATTACAACTAAGTAAGCACATTGTTAAAGGATTTCAATACAACCTATTAGGACTACTCTGTTAAGAGATTTTGACTAAAATCACCAATTAGAATGTCTTAGATTGATCCTATGGTTAACACTTGATTGCTTGATAACATATCACCTCTAAAGACTTGTCTTCTTGATCCTTCTTGATCAGATGTCTCTTTGTTGTATCCTTTTCCTTTCCTCTATTCTGCTCTGATTGTTTCTGCAATGTTGTCTCATTGCATAACTTCTAAGCCACTATGAATGCTCTATTTCCACACTTCTCTCTTTGCTCCTTCAACATTCATAAAAAGTTTAGGGTTTGTCCTCCTTAAAAACACCTTGGTGACTTAGGGTTATGTATGAATCTATGGCTGAGATTCATCCATTTTGCCACTTAATCTATGGCTTTTTTTGATTGGCTGCATGTAATTGCATAGGGAATCCAACTTAAGATTCATCTTTATCTCCAAAATATCGTAATTCATCCTTAAGTCAGCTCAAAAATGGTTTACATAGTTGTTTGTGCCATTACAAAAAAAATGTCAAAATTGTTTTATTTGGCATCTGAAGTCTCTATTGCTTGACATATACTAATCTTTCTGCTATGACTCGACATCTATATCACTCGGCATCCACTGTTCACTTCGCTCTTGAATCACTCGACATACACTTTTTTCTCGACACTTGAGTGACTCAGCACATGAGTGACTCAACACTAACCATGAACTCGACATGGTCTAATATATACATGTTGTGCTTGGCATGTACTACTTGTTCAACATGAACTAAGTAAATAACTTAAGTGTGTTGACATTCACTTGACATGTCAAAAACACTTGAGTATGCATGAAGATCCTTAATCTCATGAGCATAACATATCTTAACTCAGCTTATATACAAAACTTCAAAATTTCAAAATTTTGTAACAACTTGTATACCTCAAAATCTGATAACCACCAATGAGTTGATATGTCTATTCTATAACCAAAATTCTGTACTTTTGCTGAGTAAATATGTCTCATCTGATACTCTTTGACTTCATATTCTATTTTGTGCTTGCTCCCCCTTAGCTTAATCTATTTTTCTCTGTTCCTTTTCTTACTTTGCTTACTCTCCAAAATTCTTATTATTCTCCCAAAATATTTCTTTGATTTATTCTCCCCCTTTTTTATCTCTCCCCCTTTTTGACACTTATGTCAAATGAGCTATATGCTTATAGTGCATTTTTCTAGAAAAGATTTATGGACATCCAATATGATGCAGGCAAAGGTGAATAACTAGGGCCAAAGGCTCACCCAGCTATCCAAACCACCCTGCAAGAGTTAACACAACGGAAGCAAACACAAGTGGACAACAACCAAAGGAGGAGAAGAGGGAAATACTTCTATTGATTCATCAAAATATCTTCATACATGTCGGCCAATTACCATACATTCACATTCAATGATCCAACAACAAATTCACACTTTTAATTCTGCTCCCTCATCACTTTTCTTCTTCTAAAACTTCTTCTCTCCTTAAACTTACCTAGCTTTAAGCCTAAACTCTCTATTTATACTTGCCAAAATGGCTTACAGAACATTCTAGAACATTACATAAGAGGAGGGCTGACCCAACAACGGTCTAGACTCATCCCAAGAAAAGATCTTAAATTAAATGTTGCAAATGAAATAATTCCCACAAGTCGGCTTGCAAAAATCACGCCCAAATATTGGCACTCGGCATACACTGGGTAACTCGGCACCTGAAGGAATGCTACAGTAACTTGGCACCTGAAGAGTGCTATAGTAACTTGGCACCTAAAGAGTGTGACAGGTACTCAGCACTTGAAGAGTAACTCAGCACCTAAAGAGGGCTTTAGTAACTCGGCACCTAAAGAGTGCGACAGGAGCTTGACACCTAAAGAGTAACTCGACACCTAAAGAGGGCTTCAGTAACTCGACACCTAAAGAGTGTGACAGGAGCTCGACACTTGAAGAGTAACTTGGCACCTAAAGAGGGATTCAGTGACTCGGCACCTGAAGAGTGTGATAGGAGCTCGACACCTAAAGAGTAACTCAACACCTAAAGAGTGTGAGAGGAATTGGGCACCTGAATAGTGCTACAGTAACTCGGCACCAACTGCAAAATGAGCAAAAATGAGCAGGATACAAAGGCAACCTAGGATGCTCCTGCATCAGACAATCAGGGTTGGAAGAAATGATTCTCCTAAATCATTGAGATGTCCCAACCTGAGCTGAATCCAACTCAAATTGAGAGATCCATGAAGCATCTTCAATAGGTCTGTTCTTCCACTTCACCAAATATTCATAGTAATCTTTTCCTCTTGTACTCTTGCCAACTCTCTGATCCAATATCTGTTCAACTTCCTCAATCTGTTTCTTAGGATAATCATCTGGCATAACAGCTTCATCCTCTGACTCATGATACTTATACAAATCAGCAATGTTAAATATAGGAGATATATCCATGTCATCAGGTAACTCAACTTCATAAGCATTACCACTGTCAAACTTCTTCACAATCTTACAAGGTCCAAATTTCTTCATCTTCAGCTTGCTATATTTTCCAACTGGGAATCTTCCTTTCTTTAGATGAACCATCACCTCATCACAAACCTGAAAATTATGGTGTCTTCTAGACTGATCAGCATTCTCCTTATACTTCTGATTACTTTGTTCCAACCTCAACTTCACTTCTTTATGCAAGGACTCCATAAAGTCAACAAATTCTTCTCCTGCAGCGCTTTTATTTTCTTCACCAAAAACATCTCTCAAATCTGATATACCTCTAGGATGCATTCCAGTAACAATCTCAAAAGGTGTCTTCCCTGTACTCCTATTCACAGAATTATTATATGCAAATTCAGCTTGTGCCAATACCATCTCCCAATTACTCGGCTTATTCCCAACTAAACACCTCAACAAATTACCCAAGCTTCTATTCACAACCTCTGTCTGTCCATCTGTTTGTGGATGGAATATAGAACTAAACTTCAATTTAGTACCCATCTTCTTCCACAAATTCTTCCAAAAATAACCAACGAACTTACTGTCTCTATCTGAAATAATGCTTCTTGGTAATCCATGCAATCTCACAATCTCTTTAAAGAAAAGTTCAACAACATGCTCTACATCTAATGTCTTCTTACATGGTATGAAATGAGCCATCTTAGAAAATCTATCCACTACAACAAATATGGAATCATACCCTTTCACTGTTTTAGGCAATCCAAGAACAAAATCCATACTGATATCAGTCCAAGGTTTCTTAGGAATAGTAATAGGTGTATACAAACTAGTATTTTGACTCACTCCCTTTGCAACTTGATAAACTCCACAACTCTTTACAAATTTCTAAACATCCTTATACATTTGTAGCCAATAATATTTCTCTTTCAGCAAACTCAATGTTTTATCAATTCCAAAATGTCCAGCTAATCCACCACTATGCTTTTCTTTAATCAAATTAAACCTCATAGGACTTCTAGGAATACATAACTGAATACCTTTGAACAACATACCTTCTTGAATGAAATACTCATCATACTTACTTATGTGATCTATCAGATTTGGTGCTCTACACTCTCTCCACGCCTCAGAAAAATCAGGATCAACATTATATAACTCTTTCATCTCATCAAAACCAAGAACTTCAACCTTCATTTCAGTCAACAAAGAATGTCTTCTACTCAGTGCATCAACAACTTTGTTAGTAACTCCACTCTTATGCTTGATCACAAATGTAAAACTATGCAAATACTCAACCCACTTCATATGTCTTTGATTCAATTTATGTTGACTTCCCAAGTATTGTAAAGCTTTATGATCAGTATACAACACAAACTCCTTAGGCATTAAATAATGTCTCCATTTCTTCAATGCTTGAACAATGACATAGAATTCTTGATCATACACAGAATATTTCCTTTTAGCATCATTCAACTTTTCACTTAAGAAAGCAACAGGCTTACCTTCTTGACTTAATACAACTCCTATTGCATTACCACTTGCATCACATTCAACTTGAAATATTTTGTTGAAATCAGGTAAAGCCAATATAGGTAATTCAACAACTTTTTGTTTCAAAGTCTCAAAACTGTTATCAGCTCCATGTGTCCACTTGAATTCCTTTTTATTTCCCCTCATTGTTTCAGTCATAGCATTACAAATAGCACTGAAATTCTTTATAAACTTTCTGTAAAAACTAGTCAAACCATGAAATGATCTTACCTCACTTACATTATCAGGTATAGGCCATTCCAAAATTGCTTTAACCTTTTTAGGATCCATCTTCAAACCATCAGCTGAAATCACAAACCCCAAATACACAATCTCTTCTTGCATAAAAGAACACTTTTTTAGATTAATCAATAACTTTTCCTCTTTCAACCTCTGCAATACTTGCCTAATATGCTCAAGATGTTCTTCCTTAGTCTTGCTGAATATCAGAATATCATCAAAATAAAAAATCACAAACTTACCCAAGAATCTTTTCAGAACTTCATTCATCAACCTCATGAAAGTACTAGGTGCAGTAGTCAGACCAAAAGGCATAACCAACCATTCATACAAACCATCTTTTGTCTTGAAAGCAGTCTTCCATTCATCACCTTCTCTGATTCTAATATGATGATAGCCACTCTTCAAATCAATCTTGGTAAAATACTTTGCTCCACTCAAACAATCCATTATGTCATCCATTCTTGGCATAGGAAACCTATATTTCACTGTTATCTTGTTAATGGATCTGGAATCAGTACACATTCTCCATTCTCCATTCTTTTTAGGTGCTAATACAACAGGTACAACACATGGACTCAAGCTTTGTCTGATCAAACCTTTCTGCAACAGTTCATGCACTTGTTTGTTAAGTTCTTCATTCTCTACAGGTGTCAATCTATATGGTGCTTTGTTCGGTAAACTAGCTCCAGGGATCAGGTCCATAAAATGACTTATACTTCTTACTAGAGGTAAACCATCAGGAATATCTTTAGCAATAATGTCTTTATACTCATTCAGCAACTCTGCAATTTCTCCTGGCACTTGGTCAATACTACCATTTGTCACTCTGTCACCACTAACATTGTTTTCTGGCACTTGGTCTCCATTGACAAAACTCGGTTTTCTTGGAATTATAGCAAAATAAACTTGATTCTTTTTCACTTCTTTTTCAAATTGTTTCCCATTAACCATGCAAATTTTTATAGCAGTTCAATTAACCTCATCTGGAACTTCAATCAAAGGCAACAATGTTTGTTTCTTCCCATTTACCCAAAGAGTATATTGATTCAATCTTCCATCATGTACAACATATCTATCATATTGCCAAGGTCTACCCAAAAAAATATGACAACAATCCATGGGCATAATATCACACAAAACTTCATCAAAGTAATGTCCAATTTTGAACTTCACAAGGTATTGCTCACTTACCAATATCTTATGCTCATCTTTGATCCATGAAACATGATAAGGTTTGGGATGTTTCAGCCTCTACAACTGCAACTTTGTAACCAACTCTTCTAATGCCAAATTTGTAGAACTTCCACTGTCAATGATCACTTTACAACATTTTCCAGCCATCTTACATCTTGTCTTGAAAAGACTTCTCCTTAAAATAGGTTCCTCATCACTTCCCTTATTGAATAAGGTTCTTCTCACCATCAAATTTTCTCCAGCCTCAGGTCCACTTGGTGAACCCTCATCCTCTTCTTGAATCACTGCATTTCTATTATTCTGCCCACCTTCAGAAGATCTACATTCAAAGGATCTATGCCCTTCTTTGCCACATCTAAAAAAATTACCATGAAATCCACCTCTAGAATAAGAATTACCTCTTCCTCGGTAAGAATTAATACCTCCTTAGTAAGAATTACCACTTTTCCATTCAGTCTTGCCTTTGTCATCATTCTTCCATTCAGATCTGCCTTTATCCTGTACAGAAATTTCAAATCTACCACTTTCTCTGTAAGATCTACCTCTGCCTCTTTGGAATCTACCACCTCTGCCTCTCTGTCTTTGTTCATGCTTCTTTGTCAAGATCTCCTCAACTTTCAAGGCATATTGATATGCTTCTTCTACACTTTCTAGCTTCACAAAACTTATTTCATCTTGTATTCCAAATCTCAATCCATTAATGTACCTTGCAATTTTCTCAACATCATCATCCACATGTCTAGATCTAATGTCCAGTCTATAGAATTCCTCAGTATACTCTTTCACAGTCATGTCTTTTTGTTTCAAATTTTGCATCTTTCTCAACAAGCTAACTTGGTAATCAGAAGGAAGGAATTTGTTCTTTACCTTGTTCACCATCTTTGGCCAAGTTCTGATCTTCTCCTTTCCTCTCCTTTGTCTATCAGTTTGTAAGTGTTCCCACCATAATGATGCATGACCTTTCAACCTAGTGACTGCAATCTTCACCTTTCTATTATCAG
Organism: Cupressus sempervirens; assembly: GCA_028749045.1. Classification (NCBI taxonomy): domain Eukaryota; kingdom Viridiplantae; phylum Streptophyta; class Pinopsida; order Cupressales; family Cupressaceae; genus Cupressus; species Cupressus sempervirens. Next base: position 422,592,594 of record CM053790.1, read on the forward strand.
GAGTGTTTTCATACTCAAAGAACTTCTCCATATCAAAGATCCAATCTAGCACAACATTGGTGTCCAATTTTCCATCATAAGGAACAACTTCTATAGTAGGCTTTGAATTCGCTCTAGACAATACTCTCAACAATCTTGCTTCATCTTGGTCTTCTTCAGGTTTAGGATTATGGTTTGGTGCTATTGCTTCATCATCACTTACATCATCAAGATGTGCTCCTCTCCTCTGGGCTATCTCCACAGCATCTAATTTGGCTACAATTTGTCTCAACTGATCCAATATAGCATTATCAATATTATTTCCTCTACCACGAACCATCTTTACAAATCAGGTTCCTACAAGATCGTAACCCTCTGCAAGTTATAGGTCAAATCTGCAGCTATGCCACCCTACAACCAAATCCAAATCAGGGTTCTACACGATCCAATCTCCACAAGGATGAACCTCAAGCTCTGATACCATCTGACGCAGGCAAAGGTGAATAACTAGGGCCAAAGGCTCACCCAGCTATCCAAACCACCTTGCAAGAGTTAACACAACGGAAGCAAACACAAGTGGACAACAACTAAAGGAGGAGAAGAGGGAAATACTTCTATTGATTCATCAAAATATCTTCATACATGCCGGCCAATTACCATACATTCACATTCAATGATGCAACATGCTCCTGCATCATACTTGGGAAAAATGATTTCTTCATCAAGGCTCATAGCTCCATACTATATGACTTCTTCTAACTTTGATGTACTTGGGCTCAACACTGAGATCTACAATGGATTTGCATCTGTGCTTGGCTTCTAAAGTGTTTGAGTAGGAGTGCTAGATGTTGGTAAGGTTACTAGGGCTTGGATGGCAACTTGGTCCTTCACCTTAGGTGTCAATTTTGTCTCTCCAAGCTTGCCCTATTTTTCCACAATGACTTGACTTGTACCTTGATCTTGATCATCTTCTTCATCATCTTTCACTTCAATGGGCTTTTCTTCACCTTCCTTTACTATAGTTAACCAATAAGTTACTTTCCACATTTGGGTGGACTTCTTAGCTACATCCTCAATGCTATTTTGAAAAATGCTAAAGTATTTGTATTTAGGTATAAACCTAACTTCATATTTCTTTACAACCTTAGCAATCTGTGCCTTAGTAAGTTCAACCATCACTTGTGCAAGTGAGGTTTCTCTAATTTGTCTCTTCAAGTTCAAACAATAGTGTCATTTCTGCTCAACTCTCTCATATAAATTCTTTGGCATAGAGTTGGAAAGTTCTAGAGGAGTAATCTTTAATTTTGCCATCATAGCATATATCTCTTCTTTCGATTGATTTTTCTCCACTTTACCCAAATTATCAAAATCTATATGAGAAAATCCTGATAGATCTGCACTATTTTTAACATTTTCACAAAAAAATTCTAAGTCTAAAAGAGGATTATGACTCACCACTTTAAATTGGTTCTTTTCATCTAACTCTGTTTTCTCTTCATCAGACTCAACTTGTGCCACATATTTCCTTCTTGGCCTTTTGTACTCTTGGCCTCCTTGTTCTATAGGTTTGGTCTTTTCCTTGGCCTTTTGTGGTATTGCATGTGTACTAGCCCTTATAGTAGGTACAATAGGCTTCGCTTGGCTTAGTTTGATAATATTTTTAGCCTTTGCCATAGTTTGTGTCTTGGCCATCCTTTTCTTTGGCTTGGCAAGAGTAGGTGCTTCCTTGGCTTCTTCTCTCTTGGCACCTTTAGTCTCCTTCTCCTCTTGATCTTCTCCCATACCCTGAGTTAGTGCAAGAGGTGCTTGTGTCTAAGAGTCTTCTTCCTCTTCTTCTTCTTCTTCTTCCCCTACTCGACACCCTCTCCAAATTTGGCTTTCAATTTCTTCACCAACCCATCCTTCTTCTTGGTAATTGAGATAGTCTTTAGTTCCATTGTGATTTTGGACTTTGCTAATTCATAATTTCCAAATGCCTTTGCACTTTTATCTACCTCTTTTACAAGTAATGCATTAATAGCTACAAAGGCTTCATCCACATTAATTTCATAACCTAAGGGTCTCAACCATCTCACCCTTGGTGTAGTAGCTTGTATAGAAGTATAATCAACATCCACTAGAAAACATACATCATCATAGTGTTTCTCTACTAGTGACATTGGTATTCTCAATCTCTCCTTCATTGACTGCTTGAAGTCTTCAAAATAACTTGTCATTAAAGATTCAAAATTCTCACCTAAATTTCTCAATATACTCACCAATCTATACTACCACTGATCTGTTGGTTTTCCATCCCACAGTGCTAAATAAAGGAAATGTGTTTTGAATATTAAAGAATATGCACACCAAAATAGAACCACATTTACATTGTGCACTCTTTGTCTTTTTGATTGCTCCAAGATTCTCCATCAATTTTTTGTAATTATAACTCTACTAGATCATATGTGTGATCTTTCTTGACAATCTTGTATCCAATATCCATAGCTATACAGGGCACACTATTTAATCTGCTAGATTGATATAACTTGTGTGATATAACGCTTACATAAAAGTCTATCAGATGATCAATGGTTATGTCAATAGTCATGCCTCTCTTGTTCCATATAGCTCCAATATTTTTTTTAATTACCTCCTTTGAATCACTTCTCAGTGTCTTAGACCAATCTAGGGTTGGGTAACTAGTAACCCTATGGATTATTCTCTTAGTAATTTTGATAGGTCCATTGTCCAACCATAATGAACCATTATGAATTCGGCTAAGCACTATCCTTATCTATTCTATCTTAAAATCATTTGGAAAATCTAGGGCTTGTGTCAACCCTTTCCTCTCAACAATTTTGAATTTTTCTTTCAATATACCATTATCACAGAGTCCATTGTATGCTTCCCTAATCTCCATATCATCAATGCTTCCTATCTTATGGTTATGGAATTTTCTCACATCTTGCACCATTCAAATATTTGGTGATATCATGGATAACACACCCAAAGGGTATTTCTTATAAGAAAAGTCTAGTGGGTTTCTTGAGCTTACTTCTCACTAATTGAACATTCAAAACTTCCTTTCCCTCTACATTCTTCAAACTCGATGCCATTGTGAAACTAGGGTTTATGACAAATTAAACTGTGTAGCTCGGGTCTTGATAAATACCTTGTGAGATCTGATGAACTGGTGTGAAATCATTGCTAGAATCTTCTGCAACTACTTTGAATGGATTTCTAGATTGCTTTCTACTCTACTCACTCTTTATTGAATTTGAAATGATGAGAAATGAGATAAAATCGATCAAATACCCTTCAAAAACCTTGCAATAAATGTTGAGTGCTTATACAACTGTAAGCTTGGCATCAACCAATTTTGGGCCCACTTGACATCTATTACCATTTCACTTACTCGACAACCACTATGAGCTTGGCATCAACTAGCTAGTCTGTTAGCTTTGCATCTTCGAGCATTCCACTCGACACACATAGGAAAGATTTCATGTTTGGTAGTAACATGAAAAACTTAAGGATTTATCTTGAATTCCTAATAACATCTTCATTCGTGCTAATGTAATATTTTCAGTACTAACTCCTTTAGAACTGATTTATGATATAACCTTATGAATATCAGTCCCACATACCTCTTGATTGCCTAGTTTGATGAGGTGTGATCACCTGACCCATTGGGTGAAGTGATCCCTTCTCCATTTGATGTGCTATAATCATCTTTCTTCTTTCATGTCTTATTCATCTCATCTCTGATGTGTTCAACATCTTCCTTGCCTTTGCCTTTATCAAATTCACAACTTGGTGCCTTTGACCTTTTTGGACAATACCTACTAATGTGACCAATCTTCAAACAACTAAAACATGTGGTTTGACTCAACCACCTTATGTAGTCACCTCTGAAGTGTGTCCTAATACAATTTTTAGGAATATATCCATATTCTTGACAATAATGATAGCTATATCTTGTATTAAAATCCCAGTTATAAGAGTTTCCATTGTTCCTTACCTTTGTTTTCCTATTTGATGACCACATGGGTTTGGATCTACTTTCAAAAGCTCTATGTCCATACTTTGATAGTTGTAGCAATATCCTTCAAATCTTTGTGTGTGCATGGTCTTGGTTTTGCATTCATGTGCCTAATGACCTTTCTTTTTGCACTTATGGAAGTGAACCATGCTCTTATGATTGACATTTTAATTTGTAGTCTTCCTCCTATACACATTAGTAGTATGTCCTTTTCTTCCACAATTATGACAAGTAGGTTTGGAGTTCTTACCTTTTTTGTTCCTTTCTTCAACACTTTTGGTCGAATCTCCTTCTTTAGTACTTGTGTATTCCAGTCCTGATGTGTCATTATTAGATCTACAAGATCTCAATAATTGTTCAAAGTATTTGATGGCTTTATTTGGTTTGTTGAAACTTTCAGCAAATTCCTTTTCCCTTTTTAGGTCATTCTACAATTATTCATTCTACAACTTCAATGTAGTTATCTCAATGTCCTTGACATTTAGTTCATAGTTAGCATTCATCATTTGATTTAGAGTATCCAATTATATGTTAGAAATCTTGGTAAGCTCTGATGATTTTCCTTCCATTCTATTGGTCAAAATTATTTTGTTTTCTTCAATCATGGCTTTGTCTTCCATGACTTTCTTCTTCTGTTCACTCAACTCACATAGCAATATAGCTTGTGATTCTTGCTCTAACTTGAGATTTCTGATTTCCTTAGCTTGGGCTCTATTGTTTTCCATTAGATTTGAAACTATTGCATCAAATTCTTTGGAGTCTCCATCTGCAAATACCTTAGTAGTGTCTATCTCTCTGTATTGTGTGTCATTCTCTGCAATAGTAATTTCCTTCCTTCTCTTTAAGGATTTCTTTATTTCTTCTCTTGTTTCATTCAGTTGATGTAGAATGAGATGTATTTCAATCTCTTGACTCTCAATAGTCTTTCCAAACTTGTAGACTTCCATTTCAAGATCTTTCCTCAAAGCTGCAAAGCTTCTCTTTCAGAGAACAAGGGTATGATAGCACTTGTTAGAATTATAATAGGAAACGTAAACTTCTGAGAGGGGGGCAGGGGGGTTGAATCAACAGTTTAAACTTGGACCCATAAAACTTTCACCACACATCCATCTCATACATTCAATGTACAAACTGAAATAATATGTAAAGCATATACATATAAAGCATGTAAGCAAGTAAACATTCACACACATAACACCAAATATGATTAGCCAGAAACCCTCCAAGTGAGAAGGTAAAATTGGGGTGGGGATGACATCCACAAATCTTCACTACTACAGTAATAAAGTGTATCCAATGAAGGTTACACTATTTTGATCATGAGACATGATCTATCTTATGAAAGGTTTGCCTTGTTAAAGACTAACAAATACTGTTAGGTCTCACCTTGTTAGAGGATTTCAACACCCTGTTAGAAGTGTGACTTGCTAAAGGACTTTAACTTACAACTAAGTAAGCACCCTATTAAAGGATTTCAATACAACATGTTAGGACTACTTTATTAAGAGATTTTGATTGAAATCACTTGTTAGAATGTCTCAGCATTGATCCTACAGTCAACACTTGATTACCTGATAACAGGTCACCTCTAAACACTTGTCTTCTTGATCCTTCTTGATTAGCTATCTCTTTCCTGTATCCTTTTCCTTTCCTCTGTTCTTCTTTGGTTGTTTTTGCAATGTTGTCTCACTCCGTAAATTCTAAGCCACCATGAATTCTTTGTTTGTACACTTCTCTCTTTACTTCTTCAACATTAATAAAAAGTTTAGGGTTTATCATCCTTTAAAAGACTTTGGTGACGTAGGGACTAAGATTCATCCATTTTGTTACTTAATCCTTCCTTTTTCTAATTGGATGCATGTAATTACATAGGGAATCCAACTTAAGTTATGTCATTATCTCTAAAATATCACAATTCATCCTTAAGTCGGCTAAAAAATGGTTTACATAGTTGTTTGTGCCATTACAAACAAATATGTCAAAACTATTGTACTTAGCATCTAAAGTTTTTGATGCTTGGCATATACTAATCTTTCTGATGTAACTTAGAATCTATATCACTCGACATCCACTATTCACTTAGCTCCTAAATCACTCAGCATACATTGTTTGCTTTGCACTTGAGTGACTCAACACTCACTGTGAACTCAATATGGTCTAATATATAAATGTTGTGCTTGACATGTACTACTCATTTGGCATGAACTAAGTAAATAACTTAAGTGTTTTCTCACTCACTTGACAAAACCAATATGAGATCAACATATTTCTAATAATTGGCATCAGAGCATCAGTTCCTTGAAGATAAAGTTTAACAACTTTGGGAGATCCATGGCAAGCATGTTTTGGAAAGATAGTCCAAATTTTGATGGAACAAATTATGATAGCTGTAAGGAAAAGATGAAGACACATCTACTATGTATGGGTCTGGGATATTGGATCTTCACAAAAACATCAAACACAATCATTTTTGAGAAATATTTGGAACCTTGTACCAAGGAAGAAAAATATCTTTTTATGTGTGACATGAGAGCTAGAAAAGCACTATTGACTGCACTTCCTAAAATTAAATACAATAAGGTAAAGTCACTTGTTAGTTCACATTTTATTTGGAAAGCTTTGGAAACTAGTTTTAAAGGTGATGAACACTCTAAGAAATTGAGGCTACATAATTGGATTTGTGCATTTCAAGATGCTAAATGATGAACGATGAATCTATAAGATCATATGTAGGTAGAATATAAAAAACCATTGCATGTATTAAATCTCAAGGAGGAACTAAAGAAGATGATGAGGTTATATGGAAGATACTGAAGACTTTAAGACTATCATTTAACTCAATGATTCAAATGATACATTCATTGGTATCTTGTATCAAAGATTTCACAAAGGAGACATTTCTTGGAAGACTTGAAGTAGTTGAGAATGAGTTTAGATAGTTTGAAGAATTAATCTAAAACAAAAACATCTTTTAGTGCCTTGAATATTCAACCTAGTTTATCAAGGAGCACAATTAGTATCAGAGCATTAGGTCCTTGAAGATAAAGTTTAACAACTTTGGGAGATCCATGGTGAGCATGTTCAAGAAAGATAATCTGAAGTATTATGACAGCTAGAAGGAAAAGATGAAGACATATCTATTGTGTATGGGTCTAGGATATTGGATCTTGACAAAATCACTGTTGAAAATGATTTTAAAAATTGTACCTATGATGAAAGAGATCTTTTATATGCAACATGAGAGCTAGAAGAGAAATATTGACTTCACTTCCTAAAATTGAATACAATCAAGTAAAATCACTTGCTACTTCACATTTGATTTGGAAAGCTTTGGAAACTAGTTTTGAAGATGATGCACATTCTAAGAAGTTGAGGTTACAAAGTTGGATTTGTGTAGTTCAAGATGCTAAAATGATGAAAGATGAATCTATAAGAACATAAGTAGGCAAAATATTAGAAATTATTGTAGGTATTAGATCCCAAGGAGGAACCAAAGAAGAGGATGAAGTTATATGGAAGATATTGAAGACTTTAATACCACCATTTAAATTAGCAGTTCAAATGATATAGTTGTTGATATCTTGTACCAAGATTTCACTAAGGAAACATTGTGTGGAAGAATTGAAGCAGTTGAGAATGAACTTAGATAGTCTAGAGAATTTACCAAAACAGAGATAGCTTGTAGTGCCTTGAACATTCAACCTATTTTATCAAGGGGCACAAGTGCTAGAGGAGATTTTGGTAGCAATAGAAGATCTAAGGAGGACAAAAAGATTGAAGGAGTAGCCCTTCTGGTAAGAAGAGAAAAAGATGGTAAGAAAATATTTAAATGTTAGATTTGTGATGAATATGGTCATCATGCATCTAAATGTCCTAAAAGAGAGAGAAATTATAAAGGAAATTACAAACCTAGAAGAGATAGAGAGTGTCTATATGCAAATGAAGAAGATGAATATGATGAACAAGAAATAAGTGCTAGTGATGATGAAATAGGATTTGTGGCAATCAAAGAAGAAAGCCCAGAAAAAGTATCTTTGGTATTATAGGTTGAAAAGAAATCTAATTGGATAATTAATAGTGGTTGTTCACATCATATGACTGGTGATATCAACAAGTTTTTTATCTTCAAAAGTCAATATGGAGGCATTGTCAGAGTTGGAAACAATGTACCATGCCATGTTAAAGGTATTGAATCTATAACTCTTTATGGTAAAACTAACACTGAGGATGTATATTTTGTTGATGGTTTGAAGACAACCTTTTGAGTGTTGGAAAACTAGTGGATAAAGGTTATCAGTTGTAGTTCACAGAAAAGATATGCATGATGAGAGACAAAGATGGGTAATTAGAACAAGAACCAGATCTAGAGATATTGTATTTCAGTTGAATCCTACTAAAATGACACGTTTGGTTGAAAAAGGTAGATGAGAATTGGTTATGGCATAAGATATTTTTTCATATAAACTCTGACAACATTGTGAAGACTAGTAATATGTGTGCAGTTAGAGATTTTACTGAGAGTGTAAAGCCTTCTAACACAATTTGCAAGGAGTGTGTTTTAGAAAACCATAACATAACTTCTTTTCCCTACAAGAAGTTTACTACTATGACAAAATTTGAGACTATACACATAGATCTTAGTGGTCCTATGAAGACTAAAAGATTCTATAGTGAAAGGCATTTCATGATTTTTTTGATGACTTTTCTAGAATGATATGGATTACATTTCTTAAAGCAAAATATGAGGCATTTGATAAGTTCAAGATATTCAAGAATAGAGCTAAGAATGAATTAGGCATGAAGATCAAATGTTTAAGATCAGATAGAGGAGAAGAGTTTGCTTCAAATGAGGTTAACATGTTTTGTGAAAAAAATGGAATCAAAAGATAGTTATTAGCTCTGAGAACCTCTAAATAGAATGGTATAGTAGAGAGAAGAAATAAGTTAGTAACAGAAGCTACAAGATCTATGTTAGCTAAGAATGAAGTATCAAAGATATTTTGAAGAGAATCTATGAATACAATAATATACACTTTGATAAGAGTACAGGTAAGGAAAGACATAGACAAGATCCCTTATGAATTGCGGTTTGGTCCCTCACCTATAGTTAAGTATTTTAGAATTTTTGGTAGTAAGTGTTATATCAAAAGAGATGACGATATTGGTAAGTTTGATGCTAGAAGTGATGAAGGTATGTTTCTTGGTTATTCTTTGAAAAGTAAGGCTTATAGATGGTATAATCGGAGAACTAAGACTATTATGGAAAGTACAAATTTAAGTTGATGACAAATATAGGATACAAGAAAGAATAGTTGATTATAATTGAGATGATGATGTTGTTACTAAAGCAAGGAATGATGAATTATTTCTTGAGACTAACAATGATTTTCATAATTAAGGAGAGCCAAGGTAGGAACAAAGCTCAAAACCTTCAAAAGAGCCAAGAGTTGAGATAACAACTCCTACTTCGAGAAAGAATATGACAAAGAATCATCCACCCAAGCAGATCATCCGAAGCAAAGATAAAGGTGTGATGACAACAAGTAAAGTCAATGAAGAACTATGTTTGATATCTCAACTTGAACCTAAGAATGTAGATGAAGCATGCAAAGATGATCATTGGAAACAAGTAATGAAAGAGGAATTGGATTAGATAGTAAAGAATAAGACATCAAAATTGATCCCCAAACTAGTAGACAAGAATGTGATAGGAACTAAATGGGTATTCAGGAACAAGATGAAAAAACAAGAAGTTGTAAGGAACAAGACAAGATTATTATGTAAATGTTACTCACAACAAGAAGGAATAGACTATGATGAGACCTATGTTCTTGTGGCTAGAATTGAAGTAGTAATATTATTCTTAGCATATGCAACATATAATAAATTCAAAGTATATCAAGTGGATCTCAAGTCAACATTTCTAAATGGAGAACTTGAAGAAGAGGTATACAGTGAACAACCTGAAGGTTGTACTTTAATAGATGACAAGGACATAGTATGTAGATTGAAGAAAGAATTTCATGGCTTGAACGAAGCATCCAGAACTTGGTATGCAAGGTTGGACAAGCATTTGAGAAAGCTTGGATATAGAAAAGGTATGAAAAATAGTAATCTCTATTGGAAAGAAATTGATGATGGACTAATGATTTTGGTAATATTTGTTGATGATATCATATTTGGAGGAAATGATGAGGAAAGGAAAAAGTTTGCAGAAGAAGTGAAGAAAGAATTTGAAATGAGCATGATAGGAGAAATGAAATATTTCTAGGATTGTAGATTGTACAAGATAAGGAAGGAATCTTTATTTCTTAGACTAAGTATTTCAAGGATTTAATGAAAAGGTTTGGTTTGGAAACATGTAAACATTAATGACAAACATAGTCATGAATGTAACATATCATCATGATAGTGATCTAATCATGTTTCTATAATACTCCCCCATAGGAATATCATTAGCATTCATGCTTCCAACAATCTCCTCCTTTGGTATTGATGACAACATAGATGAGAAACATCTAGTTCCAAGAATATCAACAGTTAAAGATTGTTATCCTTTCTTTTCAAATCCTCTTCATCAATCATTCTCCTTCATTAATATACCTCAATGTACTCTATATCAAAATGTTTTTCATGCTACAATCTCTCCCCCATTGACATCAATGTCAAAGGTTTTAGCAACCATCTATTTTTGCAACAATTGTCTTTGACCTACTCAAATGTCCAAAGACATTGTTCAAAACAACATCCATCAAGAGTCCTAGATGAGTTTGTCCAACACAGATACTCCCCCATACAGGAAGTATCAACATTCAGTCCAAACAAATAATAGTGCTCTCTATCATTGGACTGATGCACTCTTGCATCATCTACTTTGATGTAGGTAGGTGCATAACCCCTATCATACCTCACAAATACTCAAAAGTCTCTTTGGGAGGAGGCTTGGTGAAAATATCTACAATATTCTCTTTGGTGCTTATATATTTTAATTTGATTTCCTTTTCTGCAACTTTCTCTCTCAACATGTGATATTTGATAGAAATGTGCTTAGTCTTAGAATGCAACACTAGATTCTTAGACATATTCACTATGCTTGTGTTATCACAATGTATGACAACAAGTTCACTGAATTCTATCCTTATATCCTTTAGTATCTACTTCATCCAAACAACTTGATTACAATTATTTTCTATAGCAACATATTGTACCTCTGCTATACTCTATGAGATACAGTCTACTCCTTGCTTGTAGTGCTTGCCCCTAGTTTGCATTTTATTATTATTGCCGAACTCTTCTAGGCCAGTTTATGCTTTTTGATTAGTAGCACTATCTTTAAGATTATTAGATATTGTTTCATAATCAGTTGATTTTATGATGATTATTACAATAATTTTAGTTATTGAAGATGATTAGTTAGATGGATTATCATATGTGTTTTCTTATGGATACTTACCCCATATTGCATGTGTATGGTGTGTGTGTATGTTTTCTTTATGTATGGCTTTTTTGATGTGGTTAAGGAAGGGAGTCGTAGTCACCTGCTAGTTGGGATCTACACAATGCACCACTTCCTACCATTGCCTATTTAGTTTAGAATATTGTGTTTGTGCATGCGTGCATTTTATGCAAATTACAGGTACCAAGTATCGACTTCCCTGAATTGCCAAGATGAACGTACCCTATCACATTATCTCAATGGTAAGAGAGGGGAGATAAATTCTTAAGTCCAAATCCTAAACCTTTAAGCCATTTGTCCTAGAAAATTAAGACAAGTATCCAAGTTGTTTACCTTCTGAATGCGTTGAATGATGTTAATTCATGATTATAACCCTTTAGTTTGATTTTGTATGGGTTTTTCTATGATGGATTTTGATATTTTGTTTTATGAGTTTTTGGTGATTTTTTCTATTAATTAAGTCAAATTAAATGATTAAATTAATGATTTAATTTAATGAAAATTTATTATGGTATTTTAATATTTAATTATATCTAATTAATTTGAAGAATTAATTAAATAAAAAGAATTAAATTTAAAAGATAAACTTATAAGTTTAAATTTTAGAATGCGTTAATTTATTTAATTTAATAATAATATATTTAGAGTTCATTTTTAAATAAATGCTAAATACTATTATTATTTAAGTTAATAAATATTTTATCAATTAACATTTCAAAAATAAATTAAAAAGCGAAAAAGATATTAATTTATTAAAAGTTTTAAGATTGCATAATGCGTGCATGAGATTAAAATTTAATAAAATAATTGAAAAGAGAAGTCAAGTGAAAATTAAATAAAGTTATTTTATAATTCAATAAACGTGCATGAAAAAGATAAAGTTATAATTCTAATTTTGGTGTTTTATATTTATTTAAATTAATAATAATTATTTAAAAGTTTTATTTGAAATAATAAACTCTAAATAATATTATTAGTTGAATTAATAAATATATTATTAAAACATCTCGTAATTAACTAGAGAGAGAAAACATAAATTTAATAAAGTTATTTTAATTAAATTACATGAAGTGTATGCATGAAATTAAAATATAATAAATTAATAAAAGAGAGTAAGCAATTATTTAATAAAGTTTATTTTAATTAAATTGTATAAAGTGTGTGCATGAAAATTAAAATATAGTAATTAAAGACAAAGGGTTTTCGCATGATTGCATGATCAAAGTCTTGATTTGGGGGAAAAACTCTTTATTAAGGAAATTAGAGCTCATTTCTAGATACGCAAGTTTGGAGGAGCCAATTTCTAAAAAGAGTGTTTTCGAAGGAAAAGGAAGATTCTTGCATGGTTGTGCGTTCATTATTTTAGCATCAGTTCCATGTAGGATCTCGTGGGTTTTTTCAGTAGTTGCTTGTTCTTTGAATTCCTATCTTCTTTGTGTATGTTGTGTTTCTGTTTTCAGAAGTTCTCTAGGTTGAAACTCTTGTTTGAGAAAATTAATTTCTATTATAGAATTGTTTGTGATTTAATCTAAAAAATTTTAGTAAATATTGAACTTTAGGGTTTTCAAAACCTAATGAATTATGAAATTTACTTTTTTATGCGCTTTATGTGACAAGTGATTTACCAATGTTGGGGTTTTTGGGTTGACCTAGCTTTGACCAATCTTAGGATCTTATTAGAGGCTTGGGAGTTTTGCATTTGTGGTATTATGCTAAATTGGTCTCGATCTTTTTTTACCCAACCATGGTAATGTGTTTGGTATGCTCTATGATGTGTGTTGATCTATTGATTATTATTGCTTTCTAGTAATCTTGTGTGATGCTGAGGTGAATGTGTGACCTACTTGACTTAACCATTTTTGGAGTCCTCAGTTAGTTGTATTTGGATTGCTTTTCAATCACTTTTATAGCATTGAGGTGTTTGTATGATTTGTTCTTGGTGATGCCATGCTATGACATAATTGACTTAACCATTTTGAGTTTTTGATCAGTATTTTTGGGATGCTTTCCAATTGCTTGTAGAGAACTGATGTGTTATTGTGAATTATCTTTTGATGCTTTCTAGTCACTTGTATAGGACTGAGGTGATTTTATATGATTCTTTGATTTATACTTTTATCAACCTAGGGTAGGTTATTTATATGTAATGTTGGAAAGTGGCTTGCAATGGAGGCCGAGGCCCTAAGTGGTTGCTAGGGTAACCCATTGCAAGTTGTTTAATAAGTGAAAGCATTACACTAAATATGAATAAAATGAACCTAATAAGAGTCTTTGTATGTTCTCACCCATGTCTTGAGTGCTAGTATAGACTAGGATGGGAGCAGAGAATGCTTGGTTGTGACCTTGCATCCGTAGTATGCCTTGTTAGTACGAGAGGATACTAGTGGCCACATAGGGATCACTAGGGGGCCAGGGTCCTGAGAGACTGCTAGGGTAACTCTAACGTGATTCGTGCGATGACACTTGGCCACTTACATAGTAGGTTTCCTAAATGTCTTTGTGTGCCTCTAGGAATCAGATGTCGACTTATCTTAGAATCTTTGAGTTAGATTGCTTTTAGGATTTCTCAGGCTTAGAGAGTACTTTGATATTTGGTTTGATATACTATTTGGGACTTGAGACTATCTCCTTAGTATGGTGGGAGTGGGCCATTTAGGTTCCACACGGTCAGGTGGTAGTGTTTTTTTTCTCTTACCATTGAGATCTTTCCGTAGTCACTATGGCTGGTGCTTCCTTGTTTGTATTTTCTTTCATTCTATCTCTGTGCATTATGATAGATGGTTGTATCTTTATGATGGATGGTTTCATTTATTGTACTATACTTTGTATCATGGATCTGACAAGGATGATGTAAATTCTATTTTTATAAATGTATATTCTTTTAGCCTTTCATACCCTATGACATGTACAGTGGATGATTGAGCATTTCAAATTTTATTTCCAAGTGGCATTCAGAGAAAATGTATATTATTTAAATGGACTTTGGACTTTTAATTATTCTTTCATGTGGATGTGGTATTTGTTAAACTTAGTATTAATTAAATATAAATGTAACTCAACATCATGGGATCCTTAAGGAATGTAACCTATTATGTATGCTTATGGATGATTGTATGCTATTTCTTCTACTACTTTATGTTTAATGTGTATTTTATTCTTTCTTGTTAAAATTTTTTTTTGGAAAACTTAGTAAAAATTTAGGTTAATTCTTTTGGATCCCTTGGTGGGGCATTACATTGCTTAACTAAGAAACCAATCTTCCTCCAAGAAAGAAAGCTTCACCACTAGTGCTCTTTCTGTCATCCATACTACCCACCCAATTAGCATCAATATAAGCATATAAAGTGAAATCATTAGATCTGTCATACCACAATCTGAACTCAGGCGTTCCCTTCTGATATCTAAATATCCTTTTAACTACTACATAATGTGCTTCTTTGGGATCAACTTGAAATCTTGCAAAAATTCCAACTGTATTTGCTATATCTAGCCTCGTGTGAGCCAAATATTGTGATCCTCCAATCAGAGATCTATACTTCTTATGCTCAATAGTAGGGGTCTCATCCTTTGTAGGTAACTTGTGTCTAGTTAGCATAGGTCTTCCAACTAGTTTACATGTTTCCAAACCAAACCTTTTTAATAAATCTTTCAAATACTTAGTCTGAGAAATAAAGATTCTTTATTTATCCCATACAATCTATAATCCTAGGAAGTATTTCATTTCCCCTATCATAGTCATTTCAAATTCCTTCTTCATTTCTTCCACAAACTCATCACTTTCATTATCATCTCCTTCAAATATGATATCATCAAGAAATATTACCGGAATCATCAATCCATCATCTATTTCTTTCTAGTATAGACTACTATCTGCCATACCTTTGTTAAATCCAAGTTTTGTCAAATGCTTGTCCAACCTTGCATACTAGGTTCTGGGTGCTTTCTTTAAGCCATACAATGCTTTCTTCAATCTTCATACCATGTCCTTATCATCTATAAAAGAAAAAGTTTAAGCTATTCTATGTATACCTCTTCTTTAAGTTCTTCATTTAAAATTGCTAACTTGACATCCATCTGATACAATTTGAATTTCTTATGTGCTACATAGACTAAGAATAACCTCACTGCTTTAATTCTTTCCACATGAACATAGGTTTTATCATAGTCTATTCCTTCTTGTTTTGAGTGACCTTTATACACCAATCTTGCTTAATTCCTTACATTCTTGTTTTAATCACATTCTTGTCTATTGGTTTAGGGACCAATTCCCATGTCTCATTCTTCACTACCTCATCCAATTTTTCTTTCATAGCTTGCTTCCAATAGTCTTCTTTACATGCCTCACCTGCATTCTTTGGTTCTACTAGAGATATAAGACATAGTTCCTCATTGATTTTGCTTCTTGTCATCACACCTTTATCTCTGCTACTAATGATCTTCTTTGGTGGATGATTCTTTGTCCTATTCTTACTAAAAGTAGGACTTGTTATCTCAACTCTTAGCTCTATTCTAGGTTCTAAAATTTGTTCCTACTTAGCTCTCCCTCATTCTACAAATCATTTTCAGTCTCAAAGAATACTTCATAATTCCTTGGTTTAGTAACAACAACATTCTCATCATCAAAATCATAGTCAACTATTCTTTCTTGTATCCTGAATTTCTCATCAACTCTTACATTTGCACTTTCAAAAATAGTCTTAGTTTTCAAATTATAACATCTATAAGCTCTACTCTTTAATGAATAACAAAGAAATATAATTTCATCACTTCTAGCATCAAAATTACCAACATCATCATCTCTTTCGATATAACATTTGCTACTAGAAATTCTGAAATACTTAACTATAGGTGAGTAACCAAACCACAATTCATAAAATGTCTTGTTTCTTTCTTTCATGACTTGCACTTTGTTCATAGTGTAGACTGCTATATTCATAGCTTCTCTCCAAAACATCTTGGATACATAGTTCTCAGCTAACATAACTCTTTCTACTTTTGTTACTAACCTGTTTCTTCTCTCTACGATGCCATTTTGTTCAGGGGTTCTCAAAGTTGATAATTATCTTTTGATTCCATTAGCTTCAAAAAACATGTTAAAGTCATTTGAAGTAAATTCTATTACTCTATCTGATCTTAAACATTTAATCTTTATACCTGATTCATATTTGAAATCTATTCTTGAATATCTTGAACTTGTCAAATTCTTGAGATTTTTCTTGAAGAAATGCAACCCACATCATTCTAGAAAAGTCATCAACAATAATCATGAAGTACCTTTCACCATAGAGTCCTTTAGTCTTAGTAGGATCACTAAGATTTTTGTATAAAATCTCCAACTTTTCTGTAGTAGTAAAATTCTTGCTAGGAAAAGAAGCTCTGTTATGCTTTGCCAATACACACTCCTTGCAAGTTGTGTTAGTAGGCCTTACAATCTTAGGAAAATCTCTAACTACAAACATATTACTAGTTTTCACAATGCTGTCAGAGTTTATATGACAAAATCCCTTATGCCATAACCAACTATCATCTACCTTTGCAACCAAACATGTCAATTTAGTGGGATTCAATTGAAATACATTACCTCTAGATCTGGTTCCTATTCCAATTACCTTCCCATCTATGTCTCTAATCATGCATGTCATCTCTATGAACTATAATTGATAAACTTTATCCACTAGTTGTCCAATACTCAAAATATTGTGTTTCAAACTATCAACAAAATGTACATTCTCAGTGTTATTCTTACCATCCAGAGCTATAGATCCAATACCTTTAACATGGTGAGCTGCATTATTTCCAACTCTGACAATGCCTTCATGATAACTTTTGAAGTCAGCAAACTTGTTCATATCATCAGTCATATGATGTGAACAATGACTGTTAATTATCCAATCAGATTTATTTTCTGCCTATGATATCAAGGCCATTTTCTATGGACTTTCTTCTTTAATAGCTACAAATCCTATTTCATCATCACTAGCACTTACTACTTGTTCATCAGAATCATCTTTTTCATTGTCATACAAACAATCTCTATCTCTTCTAGGCTTGAACTTTCATTTATAATTTATCTCTCTTTTAGGACACTTAGATGCATAATGACCAAACTCATTACAAGTCCAACATTTAAAGATTTTCTTACCATCCTTTTCTCTTCTTAGAAGAAGGGCTATTCCTTCTATCATTCTATACTCATCAGATCTGCTATTGCTAGTAAAATCTCCTCTAGCACTTGTGCTCCTTGATAGATTAGGTTGAATGCTTAGGGCATTGAAAGCTATCTCTATTCTAGATAATTCTTCATACTATCTAAGCTCATTCTCAACTGCTTCAAGTCTCCCAAGTAATCTTTCCTTGGTGAAATTTTTGGCACAAGAGATCAACAACTATATCATTTGAACTATTTGCTTAAATATTGGTGTTAAACTCTTCAATATCTTCCAAGTCACCTCATCATACTCCTTGGTTCCTCTTTGAGATCTAATACCTTAAGTAATTTTTGATATTTTGCCTATGTATGTTCTTATAGATTCATCTTTCATCATTTTAGCATCTTGAAATGCACAAATCCCAATTTATAACCTCAACTTCTTAGAACGTTCATCACCTTCAAAAATATTTTCCAAAGCTTTCCAAATTTTATGAGAAGTATCAAGTGTTTTTACTTGGTTGTACTCTATTTCAAGAAGTGGAGACAATAGTGCTTCTCTAGCTC
Source organism: Cupressus sempervirens (assembly GCA_028749045.1). Classification (NCBI taxonomy): domain Eukaryota; kingdom Viridiplantae; phylum Streptophyta; class Pinopsida; order Cupressales; family Cupressaceae; genus Cupressus; species Cupressus sempervirens. The sequence continues at coordinate 422,610,765 of CM053790.1, forward strand.
TCATGTCACACATGAAAAATTCTCTCTCATCCTCGGTACAAGTTTCCTACACACTTTCAACAATAATTATCTTTTCTAATTTTTTCAAGATCCAATATCCTGGACCCATACATAGCAGATGTGTCTTCATCTTTTCCTTCTAGCTATCATAATTTGTTCCATCAAACTTCAACTATCCATTCTTAATATGTTTGCCATGGATCTCCCAAAGTTGTTAAATTTTATCTTCAAGGACCTAATGCTCTTATACCAATTGTTAAAAATAATAGTCCACCAAGATAACTGGGGTGGGGAGTGAATTAGTTATCCACATAAAACATTTATCAACCTTAATTGATCTTAACCATGAAACCAAAGTAAACAAAAACCATAATAAGATGCACATACACAATTAAACTAGATTTGTTAACTAGGGAAATTCTTGATCAAAGGGAAAAACCTGGTGTAAATGATGCCCACAAAGATATATATATATATATATATATATATATATATATATATATATATATATATATATATATATATATATATATATATATATATATATATATATATATATATATATATATATATATATATATATATATATATATATATATATATATATATATATATATATATATGTACACACCTTGTTAGAGGATGGACCTTGTTAGGAGTCTATAAACACATTCAGTACATAAGAGCCCCTGTTAGGAGATTCCAAACTTGTTAGGAGTTGTAGAAGGTAGAAGGACCCACTGTCCAAATAGCTTCTGGGGAAAGACCACTAAACTTCACTGTCCAACTTATCTCTCAACTATTCCTTGCAGAAAAATTATTCATACTATTCTTTATCCTCTTTCCTCTATCCTATCAACCAGACCAATCACTGCCAGACCTTGTAGACTAGGTCATGAACCTTGAGTCCAAATATCAAACCTTAGATCTTAGAATAAAACCTCAACAATGATGTTCTTGTTGTGGTTTCACAATGCAGATCCCATTTCTCTTATAAATGGGGACCCCCTAGCCATTTATTTCTTTCCCATATCCCTAGTTTGGGGTCTAAATCATTTTTAAGGTTCCACCTAGATTTTGGGTCTTGCTTTGCCCTTTACTTAAAAAACCCATGTGCCATAATTTAGAAATTTTAGTGAGAAAGAGTGATTTTATAAGCCAAGGAGTGCACTAGTGCACCTAGTACACATGTACACCCTTCAAAGTGTACTAGTGCACTAAATATTCTAGTGTGGGGGCACTTCCCTTTAGAAGTGCACACTTGTGCACATGTGTATGTGTGGACCCCCAAAGGGTGCGCTTTATCCTAGGCCTATAAAAGCCCAGGACCCTTCCCTCCTATGTAGTCATTTTCACTCTCCAATCATCAATGAGCACACCTCCACACCCAAATCTTTAAACCTACACACATGAACACAAAACACCAAATCTAAGGTGCACAAGTGCACACCCTTTTTTGCATATTTTAAGAGCCAAGTCTTCCCCCTTTGCACTTGCTTTACATGTGTGCACATGCACATGTGCGCAACTATGCTAAAATGGCCATAAAATAATCATTAAGCACACCTTGCACACCTGTAAGGGTGCGATAGGTGTGCAATTTTGTATTCTAGGCTTTTGGGGGAGATATTGACTATTATAATTATTTTTGAGTGCTTTGGGCTAGGTTTTTTATTAGTTAGGTTTTGTTTTGGGTTAGGTTTTCAACTCTCTAGACTAATGTTTGCTTCTTTGTGTAGATAAAAAGACATCCTTAGCTTGTCGGGGTCACAAATTTTGACCTAGAGCTCATAATTCAAAATGGTTTACACTGTTGGAAAGAAGAACTAAAAGTCTAATTTTAGTCCCTAAAACAATGAGCCTTTAGCTACCCAATTTTAGGGACTAATGAAAGTTTCAATTTGAAATTTTGAGCAGAAGACCTCCAAAAAAGCCAGTTAAAAATGCCTAGAAAATCTTGTTAAAAAAAAAAGAAAAAGTTTCAAACATCTTATCATTCTAGATAATCTGGATCACCTGGTCTCTGATTGGGAAGGATTGGGTAGATAGAGAAGAAAAAATTGATCAATTTTCACTAAAGATCAAAGATACAAAGGTTGGACACATGAACTAGAATAGGTTCCTCATCTTATGAAACTATTAATGATAAGTTTAACCAAATGTACCTTGGCATTTTAGATAGAAGAAGCAGAAGGAGTTCAAATCTATAAAAATTTTTGGCTATAAAAAGGGTATAAATCATCAAAAAAAGGGAAAAATAAGTACACTAGAGTGCTCCTAGACCTCGTCTGAGAAAAACACAGAAACTGTTTTGAAAACTGCGAACATTGATTTTTTGATGAATTAAGCACCTTGCACAAATTTCACTAAGGTGCAGTTCTCCAAAGGTGTGCAAGCTGCACAAGGTGTGCTTCTCTAGAGGTGCACTTCTCCCAAGGTTTACTTCTCCAAAGGTGTGCCAATTTTTTTTGAAGAAGCCCAAGCTGTGCCAATAGTTAACTGCCACTTCCAAATTTAGAGCTTTCCATGCACTGAAAATGCATTCTGACGGTAGTTCAACTCCTACAATCCTCTAGAGAAGGTTGAGCTTCTATTTTTGGCATCTCTAGAGACTCCTACATCATCTAATGTCTTTCTTCTTCTTATTTTCTCATGCTTTCATTGTTTTAAGACATTTAAAGACTCATGCATCCATTAAATGATATAAACAAGGGTGGAGTCCTACTTAGCACTAGTTAGAGAGTCAATTTATATATAATTAGATTTATTTTATTAGTTTTAAGAATATATTTTCATAAAGGAATGATGAATCTCTCACTCTCAAAAAAAATTGAGAAGACAATTTCCTATAAATTGATGAATTAAAGATGTATTCTAGGCTATTATTTTGATGCAATAATACATGCCATTGGTGCTCTCATTCTGAGTGTAGTTATTATTTCTTGAGTGTGTTATATTTTTTGAATGTATGTTCATGGAGTGCAATGGAGCCAATAGTTTTATTGTGTTATTTTGATTAAGCTATCTTTTAATTCTGGTGTTTGCCAAGTGTTTAAAAATTCTGCTGATGTACTTAGTTGGAGAAGAGATCACCCTATTGTTCCTGCATAGGTTTTTGTCTCACATGAGCACAGTTTTCATGGCCTTACAATTTGATGAAAAGTGAAAGATCTTATGGTTACTAAATCCCCATCGATGATTGCATCAATGGAATTAAGGAAGCACTACTATTTTCATTGGTTACCTACCAATCTTTTCAAAGGCTTAACTCGCAGATGTGTTGTTTCAATGGCTTATGTCTGTTAGGAATTTATTTTTCAAGTCATTTTCTTAAACTTCTTGTTACCTTGTTGTCATTGTTTTCTTTTACAAACACTTGGTTAATTTAGGAATTTATATAGTTGCATAGTTAAAATTGCATTCATTATAAACAAAATATACAAAAATATATTTCTTTTTGTGTGGTTATTCTTTTGAGATAGTAAGCAGATTCAACATCTTATCCAAAATTGGTTAGAACAAGCAAAGGCCTCCTCATGAACCCTCACATTTGTCTTCTACTGAGTGGATTCTAGTAGGTCGCAAGATTTCCTAGAACCTTGGAGTTGATCTTAAATTAACTTTTCAAGAGAGGAATTTGAAAGGATTCCTACCACTAAGCATCATGCAAAATGATAGCTCAACAATTCTCTCCAACTTTGCTCTGTTATACTTATCCTCGCATATCAACTTGTTTCTCTTCTATTCTACTCTTCATGAATCCATACATAACAAAGGAAAATAGCCTTTGTTTATACCAAATCCATAAAACAATTTCCTAAGTTGGATATTACACCTTCTCAATGAATTATTATAGGACCTCATTAAGAATACATTATACTTAGCGATAATATCAATTAGTCACCTTGTAAATTGAATAAATTTTTGTATGTGTAATATTATGAAGAACAAGCTTAGCCATGCCATCATCAACATGTATTCTATATGCCTTTAACCTTGCTTCTCAGAATAACAAATCTGCTAAGAGATATAACAAGTTTACTAGAACATGCTTCTATAAACTCTATCTCAGAACAATCTTCACCAAAACTTGCATAACTTCTTCTAGACTCAATAGATTTTTCTCTCAAGGTTAGCTACATATAATAGAGACTTAGTAGTATCTCCCTTTAACCTTGCTAGTGAAAATACTCAATGATATGTCTGTACCAACTTGATCTTTACCATTGTTCTTCTGTCAGATACCATAGAAAACTGCTATGTTGACATCAATGAAAAATAGAGTCAAGAATGTAACATATTATCATGATAGTGATATAATAATGTTTGTACAATACTCCCCCATAAGAATATCATCAAAATTCATGCTTCCAACATAAAATAGGTCCATGAGTATAAAATCCACTTGGTGGAACCCAATATTTTGCATATGTTTGTTCACCTTCTTGATTGCTTTCATTAATTATTTCTTTTATGTTTTAAAGTTTTTATGAATAAAATAAAGAATTACTTACTACATCTATTGGTGTATTGACAAAAAGTAGCTATTTGTTTCTCAAAATAGTGGAACTTGTTGCTTCTAGGGTTCTCTCATTATGTGGCATTATCCATTGATCAATCAAGGTTGTCAATCCACTTGACTTCATGGAGATATAAACATTTTTAAGGTTATTTCTATAGCTACAATGATAAGATATTAGATTTCAGGATACATTGCATTGATTGAGTTTCAACGGTTTGAAGTCCAACATGTTGTTGCTATAGGCAATAGTGATTGTGTTCATCGCTGAGTGGAGAAGGTTCAAAGAAGACATAACGATGAGTGATAAAGTTATCACTATACTTTGTAGTGATGCATTTGATTGCTAAGTGAAGAAGGTGCCATTTTGATATGTCGATGAGCAATAAGTCTTTGGGTGTCACTGTATGTTATAGTGATTATAATCTATCACTAAGAAGTGAGAGTGCAAAATCTTTTGGCGATCAACGATAAAGGTTTGGATATCACTAAATCCTACAATTATCATTGCTAATCAAAGTAATAGAGGAGCAGCCTAGGCAATCAGTGACGAGATGAAGTCATTGTTTTAGATTATGGTAAAAATAGGTTTTGAAGGGACCCCAAAACCCTTTAACAAATCAAAAAAGATAAAGCATTAACAACCACTAGGAAAAGTAGTCCTGAAACCTACTAAAAAGTAGCATCAAAATTAGGTTTTCAGGGACTTGAAACCATGACCAGAGTCCAAAAAAGTACCTAAGTAATACAAGGACCTAGTTTCACCTTAGAATGCTGACCAGATCAATTTCTAGATTTATCCAGAGTAGAAGTAAGAGGTTTCACCTTGGTTTGCTGATCTATTTTGCTGCTTCTAGTCACTACCTCCTTATTAATGTTTTTTTTTTTTTTTTCAGCCCTTTTTGTTGAAGCAGGAGAAAATTAGTCTTTTGTTCTCTAACATAATTCCTAACAATATCCAGTTTCTAAATACTATTCAGCCCCCTAATATACCCAGTAATGATTTTCATATCTATTTTTTAGGGGTAAAATCCACAATAGTTGCCTACCTACCATCAACAATATTCTGCATACTTTCTAACTCTCTAGTTTTCTTAGTGGATCTTCTTCTAAGTTTGTCTGGAGAACCAACATCCAATTTTTCCTTGGATTTCTATACTGCACTTTTTCTATATTTATTCAGAGAAGAAGCAGGAGGTTTCACCTTGGTTTGCTGATCTATTTTTCTACTTCTAGTCTCAACCCCCTTAGTTATGCTCTTTATTTCAACCCTTTTTCTTTGGTTTAGTTTATGCTTTGAGTTTTCTCCTTTTTCTTTCACAATATCAAGGGGAGGAGGTTCATCCATAGGAAAGTCATTATCAGCCTAAGATAACACCTGGATCTCCCTGGATTGAGAAAAAGGAAGATCTCCCACCTCAAATTTATTTACAGCTTTAGCCAAGATTTCACCTTCCTCTAGCATGATTTTGTCTTCTAAATCCCTCCATCGATCTTCTATCCTTTGATAAATAACAATTTGTTTTGATAGATCTACCAGATCATCAATTCTTTGTTCAAGCATTATGGTATTTGATTGTAAACCATGTCCTTCTTTCTCCAAGTTTTCTTTCTCAAAAGAATGTTCTAAAACCATCTCAACATGTGGGGCTTTAGAATCTTTGTTTTTCTTTTGTTCTTGGTGATGATCTTCTTTGGGTTTCCATACTTTCTTTTGCTGGATCTTGGTCTTTTTCCCATCCGAAACACTGCTAGGATGAATTTTACTTTTGGAGGGATAGTTTTTAACTAGATGCCCCTGTTTCTTACAAGCATAGCAAGAGGTAGGTAGATCTTCAAAAATAATTTCTTGAGTTTTTTTACCAAGATTAGATATTAGTTCCACCTTTTTTGGGAGATGATTCAGGTCTGCCACTTTAACATAAAATTTGGCACTTTGAAGTTTGGTTCTAGAAGCCGTAGCGTTATCCAATGCCACAAGTTCACCAAAAGAACTGGTAATACCCTTAAAAATGTTCTCATGCCAAAATTCTAAAGGAAGACCAGGAAGTCTAGCCCAGATGGGAGTGGTTAAGAAAAAAGAATCTGAAAGATCCAAGTTAGGCTCCCATTTTTTAGTAGTGAGAGAGCATTTTCCAAAAGACCACGGTCCTCCACAAAGAACCATATTCATGTCTTCATTATAGTTGAAGATAAATGAGAAGAAACCATTTGACATTGGTGTAATATCTACTTCTCCTCGAATAGTCCATTTCCATTTAACCATTTTTCTAAGAGATTCAAGATCTAGACTTGCCCCTAAAAATTTTCCCACTAGGGTGAAATCCATGGAAGACATAGAAAAATCAACTAAAGGATCAGGAATAAAAACTTGAAACTCACCTTTCTCCCAGCAAGACTTAGCAATCATCGACGGGAAAAGAGATTTTCTAGTAAGTTTCTTGCCAAATAGAGAAGACCAAGACTTCAACCCTTCTAAGGACTTTTCCTTGTTAGAATCAACATTATCTTTCTCCTTCTCGAGGTCCTACCCTAACACATGAAAAATAGAAGGGGAATCCAATGGGGGGACATGAACCCCATAAAAAGGATTAGGTTCACACAAAGCCTTTCTTTTATCCACACTGGCCAAAGATTCAGACCCAACATTCTTCTCAGAACCCCCTACAATTCCTCCAGGGTATGTACCTCCTGCCAGGTGTGCTCCAACCAGTTTTGCGCCTACTTGTGAACCAACAAAATAAAAAACTGATAGAGCACTCATACCCTCATATTTGGCCCTAGATATTTTGTGGGGGACACAAACCCCACAAAAATGACCAGATTCACACAAAGCCTTTACGTTTCCCACACCAGCCAAAGACTTTGACCCAACATCCTTCTCAGAACCCCCTACAGATCCTCCAAGGTCTGTACCTCCTACCAGATTCTTTTTGACCAGTTTCTCGCCTGTCTGTGAACTAGCTAATTCAAATTTTGATAGAGCACCCAAAAAGGATAGACACTTGTTACCATCCATTAGCTGAGATGAAGTCATCAGTATAGCTTGTGGTAATCATCATTAATCAAGAACATAAGCTTTTAGACATAATGACTAGCGATAAATTAAGGTTATCACTAGATTTTATAGTGATCATCATTGATTGAGGTATTGAAAAAAGGTTTCGATGATCAACGATAGGGGTTTTTTGATCACTAAAGGATATGGAGATGAAAAGATATATTATTAAGTAGTTATCATTGTATATTCTTCCAATAAATTAAGTATGATCATTGTTCGTGCTTGGTGTAATGGAGATATAATGATCAGTGATGAGTTGCGGAATATTGACATATGTTACAATGATTCTTTCTGCTAGAATAAAAAGTAGAGATTTACAATCACCATATCTAATAGTGAAAAATTGTGTTGGGGATTGTAGTTGAGGGGTTTGCATTCTAGTGATGAGATATTTGGTGTTATCATTGTTATTATAGCAATGAGCATGAAGTTGAAAATAGTTCGCTATTGGAGGAATTTGATTATGGAAATCAAGAGACTCATATGTTCATATCTCCAATGGCTATAATGATGGATGTTTGAATATATTTTATCAAGCATGGAAATGAGTGCATGAGATGAACTTTGAAAACCAATTCATCTTCTACAATGATAACAAAATGGCTTTATGTTTCAATTCATGTGGAAAGTAAATGCACAAATGTAGCCTATTTTGTAATAAAATGGTAATCATTATAGTGTTATGGTCATAAATTCTCATAAGTGAGCCAGTAATGTTAACATTTGTTTTTAGACTTTATAGAAGATTTACATTTGGAAAAGTATTAGGAACAATCATGGAGAGCTCTAGTTTTGTTTAGAAAAGGAAAGTAGAGAAGATTAAGAAGGCAAAGGTCAACAAAAAGCAGAAATCTAATGATGATGTGCCACCACAAAAATTGAATGAGGATATCATTGAACAAATGGAATTTGCAGGCCCCAAATCCAAAAGAGGCAAATTTGCTTCTCTAGACAAGGTTGAAGATAAGTACAATGAGTTTTAAGATGTTTGGACTCAGACTAGAGGCTATGAGCTATTTCTATATCATTATGTGAGAAGAAACCATAAGAAACCCCTATGTCATCCATGGGAGATGAATTTGGGAAATTTGACAGTGTTGAATGTATTCTTGAATGTGGAGTTGCTCAAGGTTATTATGATAAAATATAATGCTAAGGATAGATGTATATATGACAAAGATGGGGAAAAAATCATTGAAGTATCTACTGAATCCTTGAATGAAGCATTTAGACTCATTGATGGCCTAACAAAGAAATTGTCTTTCACTAAATTGAAAAATGAAACTGAACAATCAGATATCTCATACATGCAATGGAAGTTGATGTTGCATAATATAGAAAAGGAGCCTTTGACATTAGAATATGGGCCTCCTTTCAATGTCAAATTGTTTAAGACATACTTAGATATGACTTATCAATCATGCAGGAAAGTAGGGGGAATGGAAGAACCTAATTTGATGGAGGTTGGCCCTATGGTGTTAGCATCGAATGTGAAGATGCTGGAACCAAGACCCTTTGATTATGCAAAGTATGTTATTGAATACCCTACCTTTAAGCACTATTCATTATTTATGCATATAGTTTTGAATTTTGGACAAATGAAAGGATATTGGGGTGAGGGCTTAAAGTTGAATTTAAGAGAGTCTAATGGGGATATGAAACTAGTTCAAATGTGGATGTTAGTATAGGATTATAGGTTCAGTTCTTCTTGCTATCTAGCATTTGAAGATCATTTTGTGCAACCTTTGTATACACTATTTGGACATCACTCTTTCCCTTCAATCAACCCTGACATCAAAAGATTCTTAAGACCTAAGGACAATGAGCTAGGTGAGAAGATTAATAATAATTGGGGAGATTGGTATGCTTATGACTATTTCAATTTTGTATGAGTGTTGGGATTTGAAGGGAGACCATATAGATTATCTGCATCAGTGCCTGATCAAATTTCTTATTTGGAGATTGTTAGGTAGATGCCATAGTCCAACAAGCAACATTTTAGAGGTAAGAAGAGAAAGTAGTATTTCCTTCCTACAACCTTATCATTTAGAGATTTTACTATTTGTTCAACCATGTCATATGATAAGATAAAAGAAAAATTGTAGAATGAGTATCATATCTATACTATGGATTCCTGGAGTCACTATGATCCAAAAGGATACATTTATTTATGTAATAAAATCACAAAAGTTGGGTGATGACATTCACCATGGAAATGAGTATGAAGAAATTTTCAGAAACATGGAATTGATTGAAGTACAACAAAAGACTGAGGAACAAGAAAGGGAAATAAAAGAATAGAGGCAGAAATCCAAGGATAAATTTAGACAAGAAATTTAAAGAGTTCTAGATTCCCCTATTCAAGTTTCCAAAATTATAGAAAGGCCAATACTTTAGCCTATTGAACATGATGTGCAAATCCTAGAGAGGATAGATGCCAAGAAGGATGAGATACTTTTAGAGTCTAGAAAATTTGTGAATGATGATGCTTTCATCAAATCCAAAGAATTTATAGATGTACTATATAAACACAAAGGTGAACTGTTGAGTCAAAGTATCCCTAATATCTCTCCTGGGAATGAGAAGTAATTAATGTCAAATTTGAAAGAAGATATTAAGACAAAGGTTGAACACATGACTCTAACAAGAGGGAGACAATTGCTGAATGAGGTAGGGGTAATGGTTCAACATGGTTGAGACTTAAGTACATCATATATTTTTGACAGTTTGATCAAGTTGGGCAAGAAGGGTATGAAGTTGGATGTGCAAGGAGTTAAAGATGTTATTATTGGATCACAATTTGTTGAGGATGAAAAATCTATGTTGCTTTGGGCTTTATATCCACCACATAAGAGGCCAAAAATCATCAATGTTGATCAAGAATTTGATCATTTAATGACATTTAAATTTGGTGTCACAGACAAACAAAATTGCTGGCATGAAAGTAGATCTTGCATTATTCAATCAAGTAAGTGTTAAGCAGGTTACTTTTGAAAGAGATAATTGGAATTCTATGTATGAAGATTTATTAAAAACATGACAACCTCAGATGTAACCAAAGATACAATCATCTGATGATGCCCTAAAGTATGAATTGAAGAGGTTGCGAGAGGAAAATGCTATATTGAAAGATATTTCAATGATCAAAAGAGAGGTCAATAATACCATGATCATAAATTGCTTCAAGAAATTGTTGGTTAAATTAGGTTAGGTATGAAATACTTATAATGTGTATAAACCTTTGACCCTAAGATATAATGAGATATATAAGAAATTGGTTAAACAAAGAGATACCCTCAAAGAGGATGAAGATATAAAGGAGGCCAAGAAACTAATTAGAGATCATACTGTGTATCTCAAGAATTTAAGGTTTCTTTCATACTAATGGAGGAATTAGTGATAGAGCATGGAGTTTTATCTTGGCAGAAACAAAATGGTGACATCATTAGCTGAGATAAATGGATGGATAAATGCCATATGGTGTAGAGAGAATCCTTAGAAGAAACACAAAATGATGATATGAAAATGACAAAGGACAACATCTAGATAGAGCGTATATTCAAGATCAAAGTCAAATCATGGGAGATTATCAATGATATAGATCTGGTAGAGGATGACAAGTATGCTGAAGACATTAGGCTATATAATGATTTTATCAAATCATCTATTGGAAACATGAACACTGATGATATTCCTTTGGGGTAGTATTATAGAAACACAATTAGATCATTATCATGATGATATGTTACATTCATGACTGTGTTTGTCATTGATGTCAATATGACAATTTTCTATGGTATTTAATAGAAGAACAAAAGAAAGATCAAATTGGTATAGATAGATCATTGAGTACTTTCACTAGTGAGGTTAAAGGGAGATACTATTAATTTTCTACCATATGCATCTAACCTTGAAAGAAAAAATAAATTAAGTCTAGAAGAAGTTATGCAAGTTTTGGTGAAGACTATTCTGAGATAGAGTTTATAGAAGTATGTTCTAGTAAACTTGTTATATCTCTTAGAAGAATTGTTATTCTGAGAAGCAAGGTTAAAGGCATGTAGAATACATGTTGGTGATGATATGGCTAAGCTTTTTCATCATAATATTACATGTACAAAAATTTATTCAAGTTACAAGGTGACTGATTAATGTTATTGCTAAGTGTAACATGTTCTTAATGAGGTCCTAAATTAATTAATTGAAAAGGTGTAATATCTGACTTAGGGAATTGCTTTATGGATTCAATATAAAGGAAGGACATTTTTATTTTATTGAATATGATTGTATGGATGATTGTAAGAATGAAAAAGAGCGGAATAGAAGAGAAACAATTGATAGGCAAAGATAAGCAGTGCAGAGTGAAGTTGGAGAGAACTTCACTGCCAATGTTTAATTCATAGATCCAAAGTTTGATACTTGGATCGAAGGTTCATGACCTTGTCTACAAGGTCTGATAGTGATTGGTCTAGTTGATAGGATAGAGGAAAGAGAATAAAGAATTGTACAAACAATTATTCTACAAGGAATAGTTGAGAGATCAGTTGGATAGTGAGTTTAGTGGTCTTGCCCTAGAAGCTATTTGGATAGTGGGTCCTTCTTCCTTCTACAACTCCTAATAGGGTCGACATAACTCCTAACAGGGTTGGAATCTCCTAACAAGGATTCAAAGTATCCTAACATGGACTCTTATGTATTGAATGTGTTATCAACTCCTAAGAGGGTCCATCCTCTAACAAGGAATATATATATATATATATATATATATATATATATATATATATATATATATATATATATCTTTGTGGGCATCATTCCCACCGAGATTTTCCCTCTGATCAAGGGTTTCCCTAGTTAACAAATCTAGTGTAATTGTGTATGTGCATCTTTTTATGGTTGTTGTTTACTTTGGTTGAATGATTAAGATTAATTAAGGTTGATAAATATTTTGATTGGATAGCTAATTGACCGTTCTCCCCTCCCCCCCCCCCCCCCAAGTTATCATTGTGGACTATTATTTCTAACAATTGGTATCAGAGCATCAAGTCCTTGAAGATAAAGTTTAACAACTTTGGGAGATCCATGGCAAACATATTTAGAAAGGATAGTCCAAAGTTTGATGGAACAAATTATGACATTTGGAAGGAAAAGATGAAGATGCATCTGCTGTATATGTGTCCAGGATATTGGATCTTGACAAAATCAAATAAGATAATTATTGTTGAAAGTGCACTAAAATCTTATACTGAGGATGAGAGAGAACTTTTCACATGTAAAATGAGAGCTAGAGAAGAGTCATTGTTTGCACTTCCTGAAATTTAGTACAACTAGGTAAAAACACTTGATACTTCTCATAAGATTTGGAAAGCTTTGGAAAATAGTGTTGAAGGTGATGAACATTCTAAGAAATTGAGGTTAAAAAGTTGGATTTGTGCATTTCAAGATGATAAAATGATTGAAGAGAAATCTATAAGAACATATGTAGGTAGAATATTAGAAATTACTACAGGTATTAGATCTCAAGGAGGAACCAAGGAAGATGATGAAGTAATCTGGAAGATATTGAAGAGTTTAATGCCACCATTTAAGTAGGTAGTCCAAATGATATAGTTATTGATCTTTTGTATCAAATATTTTACCAAGGAAACATTACTTGGGAGACTTGAAGTAGTTGAGAATGACCTTAGATAGTCCAAAGAATTATCTAGAATAGAGAAAATTTCTAGTGCCCTAAACATTCAACCTAGTCTATCAAGGAGCACAAATGCTAGATGATATTTTTCTAGTAGTAGTAGTAGATTTGATGAGGAAAGACTGATAGAAGGAGTAGCCCTTCTTGTAAGAAGAGAAAAAGATGCTAAGAAAATCTTTAAATGTTGGACTTGTAACGAGTTTGGTCATTATGCATCTAAGTGTCCTAAAAGAGAGAAAAAGTATAAAGGAAGGTTGTTTGTATGTCAATGAATAAGATGATTCTGATCAACAAGCAGTAAGTGCTAGTGATGATGAAATAGGATTGTAGCTATTAAAGAAGAAATTCTAGAGAAAATGGATTTGGCATCATAAGCTGAAAAGAAATTTGATTGGATAATTGGCAGTGGTTATTCACATCACATGACTGCTGATATGAATAAGTTTGTTAACTTCAAAAGTTATGATGGAGGCATTGTCAAAGTTAGAAACAATGCAACTTGTCATGTTAAAGATATTGGATATATAACTCTTGATGGTAAGACTAACACTAATGATGTATATTTTGTTGATGGTTTGAAACACAATCTTTTAAGTGTTGGACAACTAGTGGATAAAGGTTATTAGTTACAATTCATAGAGAAGACATGCATGGTTAGAGAAAAAGATGGAAAGGTAATTGGAACAAGAACAAGATCTAGAGGTAATGTATTTCAGCTGAATTTCACTGAAATGACATGTTTAGTTGCAAAGGTAGTTGGCAGTTGGTTATGGCATAAGAGATTTTGTCACATAAAATTTGATAGTATTGTGAAAACTAGTAATATGTTTGTAGTTAGAGATTTTCCTAAGATTGTAAAGCCTACTAACACAATTTGCAAGGAGTGTATGTTGCTTCTTTTCCTAGCAAGAAGTTTTCTATTGTAGTAATGTTGGAGAAATTACACACAGATCTTAGTGGTCCTACAAAGACTAAAGGACTCTATGGTGAAAGGTATTTCATGATTATTGTTGATGACTTTTCTAGAATGATGTGGGTTACATTTCTTAAAGAAAAGTTTGAGGCATTTGATATGTTCAAAATATTCAAGAATAAAGTTGAGAATGAATTAGGTATGAATATTAAATTTTAAGATTCGAGGAGGAGAGTTTACTTCAAATGAGTTTAATATATTTTGTGAAGCTAATGGAATGAAAAGATAATTTTCAGCTCCTAGAACCCTTGAACAAAAACAGAAGGAAGAAATAGGTCATAAACAGAAGCAACAAGAGCTATGTTAGTTGAGAATGATGTATCCAAGATGTTTTGGAGAGAAGCTATGAATACAATAGTCTACACTATGAGTAGAGTGCAAGTCAGGAAATATACAAACAAGACCCCTTATGAACTATGGTTTGGTCACTCACCTACAGTTAAGTGTTTGAGAATTTTTGGCAGTAAATATTAGATCAAAATAGATGAAAATGTTAATAAATTTGATGCTAGAAGTGATGAAGGTATGTTTCTTGGTTATTAATTGAAAAGAAGAGCTTATAGGTGTTATAATTTGAGAACTAAGAATATTGTCGAAAGTGCAAATGTAAGAGTTGATAAGAAATTCAGGATACAAGAAAGAATAGTTGACTACAATTTTGATGATGCGAATGTTGTTACTCAACCAAGGAATGACGAAGTATTCTTTGAGACTAGAAATGATTTGTAGAATGAAGGAGAGCTAAGGAAAGAAAACAAATTTAAAACCTAGAATAGAGCTAAGAGTTGAGATAGCAACTCCTACTTCTAGTAAGAACATGATAAAGAATCATCCACCAGAAAAGATCATCGAGAATAGAGATAAATGTGTGATGACAAGAACAAGAGTCAATGAAGAACTATGTCTGATATCTCAAGTAGGACCGAATAATGAAGATGAGGTATGTAAAGATGACTATTGGAAGCAAGCTATGAAAGAATAATTTCATTAGATAGTGAACAATGAGACTAGGGAATTGGTCCCTAGACTAGTAGACAAGAATGTGATTGGAAGAAAATGGGTATTCAGGAACAAGATGAATGAACAAGGTGAAGTTGTAAGGAACAAAGAAAGATTGGTATGTAAAGGTCACTCACAACAAGAAGGAATAGACTATGATGAAATCTATGCTTCTGTGGCAAGAGTTGAAGCAATAAGGTTATTCTTAGCTTATGCAACACATAAGAATTTCCAGGTATATTAGATGGATGTCAAGTCAACATTTATAAATGGAGAACTTGAAGAAGAGGTATACATAGAACAACCTAAAGGTTTAACAGTTGACAAGAACATGGTATAACTATTGAGGAAAAAATTTCATAGCTTAAATCAAGCACCAAGAACCTGGTATGTAAGGTTGGACAAGTATTTGATAAAACTTGGATTTAGCAAAGGTATGGCAGACAATAATATATATTGGAAAGAAATAGATGATGGATTGATGATTTCAGTAATATTTATTGATGATATCATATTTGGAGGAGATAATGATGAAAGTGACAAGTTTGTAGAATAAATAAAGAAGGAATTTGAAATGAGTATGATAGGAGAGATGAAATACATCCTAGGATTGTAGATTGTGCAAGATAAAGAAAGAATCTTTACTTCTCAAACTAAGTATTTGAAAGATCTATTGAAAAGGTTTGGTTTTGAAATATGTAAACTAGTTAGACCACCTATGGTAATTGGACACAAGTTATCTACAATGGATGAGACACCTACTATTGAGAAGAAGAAGTACAAATCTATGAATAAAGGTTTGTAATATCTGACTCACACAAGGCTGTATATAGAAAATACAATCGGAATTGTTGCAAGATTTCAAGCTGATCCTAGAGAAGCACATTATGGAGCACTTAAAAGGACATTTAGATACCTAAAAGGAACACTAGAGTTTGGATTGTGGTATGATAGATCTAATGATTTCACTCTAAGTGCTTATACTGATGCTGATATGGTAGATAGTATGGATGATATAAAGAGCACCAGCAGGGAGCCTTTTTTCTTGGAGGAATATTGGTTTCTTGGCTAAGGAAGAAGTAGGATTGTACCTCACAAAGTACAATAGAAACAAAATATGTTGCGACAACAAACAATTGTAATCAAGTTGTTTGGATGAAGCAGATGCTAAAAGATATAAGGATAGAATTAAATGAACCTATTGTTATACATTGTGATAACATAAGCATAGTAAATATGCCTAAGAGTCCAGTGTTGCATTCAAAGACCAAGCACATTTCGATCAAGTATCACGTGTTGAGAGAGAAAATTGTAGAAAAGGAAATTAGATTGGACTATGTGAGCACTAAAGAGTAGATTGCAAATATATTCACTAAGCCTCTTCCTAAAGAGATTTTTGAATATTTGTGAGGTATGATAGGGGCTATGCCCCTTTCTACATTAGAATAGAAGATGCAAGAGTGCATTAGTCCAACGTAATAGAGCACTATTATTTGTTTAGACTAAATCTTGATGCTTCCTGTATAGGGGAGTATCTGTGATGGACTGAGTCATCTAGTACTCTTTTTGGATGTTGTTTTTGAATAGTGTCTTTGGACACTTGAGCTAGTAAGAATTAGTTTTTGTAGAAGTTTGATGGATGATGAAACCTTTGACATTGATGTCAATGGGGGAGAAAATTAGCATGAAAAATAAGTTGGGCAGAAGATTAGTTGGAAAAACAAGTTGGAAAACAAGCAAGAACAAGTACAACATGTTTGAGAGAAGAAAAATAGTTTGGGGAAAATGATTAATGAAGATGATTTGAAAAGAAAGACTAACAATCTTTTGGAATTAGTATTTTTGGAACTAGCTATTTTTCATCTGTATTTCCATCAATGCCAAAGGGAGAGATTTTTGGAAGCATGAACATTGATGATATTCGTATGAGGGAATATCGTAGATGATGATATGTTTCATTCATGGTTGAGATTGTCATTGATGTCAACATAGCTATTTTTTGTGGTATTTGGCAGAAGAACAACATAATGATCAAGTTAGTACAAATGAGTAGTTGAGTATTCTCACTATTCAAGGTTATGGGAGGTACTTTTGAGTATCTAGTATGTGAAATTAATGTTAAATGAAGAAATTTCAATTGTGGAAGAAGTTATGTAAGTTTTGGTGATTTCTATTCTAAGATAGAGTTTATAGAGGCATGTTTTGGTAAACTTGTTATATCTCTTAATAGAATTGTTATTTTGAGAATCAAGGTTGAGGATGTGTAGAAGACATATTGATGATGACATAGTTAAGCTTGCTTATCATAATATTGCGTGTATGAAAATTTATTCAAGTTGCAAAGTGGAATATTAATGTTATCACTAAGTGTAACGTGTTCTTAATGTGGTCCTATAATAATTAATTGAGACAGTGTAACAACTAACTTAGGGAATTATTTTATGGATTTAGATAAAGGAAGGACATTTTCCTTTATCTTATGAGCATGGGATGAGATGATTTTAAACAACAAAAAGAGTGGAATGAAAAGTTGAGCAAAGTAGAGCCAAAGTGAAGGAAAATTAATTACCGAGTTTTTTTTGTGTGATCCAAGGTGTGATATTTGGATCCTAGGTTCGTGGCCTGGTCTACAAGGTCTGATAGTGATCGGTTCAATTGATAAAATAGAGGAAATAGGAACTTAAAGTAGATTACTTGTTTGAGAAATGAGCTCTTCTTGTAATTGAAATTTTATGTTTAGGTGGTGGGCTCTTTTTGCATACATTGTACTACAACTCCTGATAGGGTTGGAACAACTCCTAACATGGTTGGAATCTCCTAACATGGACTCTATTTACTAAATATTGTAATAGACTCCTAATAGGGTCCATCCTCTAAAAACTAATATTTATATTAGTACATCATCTTGTGGGCATCATTCCCACTCAAAGGTTTCCCTCGTTAACATATCTAGTGTAATTTTCTATGTGCATCTTGTTATGGTTGTTGTTTATTTTGGATGAATGGATAAGATTTCTTAAGATTAATAAATGTTTTAGTTATTAGATAACTGATTCACCCACCCCCCTACTTTTAGTTATCTTGGTGGGCTATTGTTTCTAACAATTGTGTAGCTTCTTGGGGTTAGCTAACTTTTATGGCATATTTGTATTTGGATTTTCACATTTATCTTAGCCTTTGAATCAATCATTACAAGGAGGTATGTAAGATAAAATCAAGTGGACAAGTGCTCAAAAACAAGCATTTATGAAGTTAAAATACATATTATGTTCTACACAAGTTTTATCTCTTCCTATTTTATGACAGTCTTTTGAAATATAAACTGATGCATCAGAATATGCCCTGGGAGTAGTCCTCATGCAACATGTACATCCAGTTTCCTACCTGTTGGGTGATGCGACGCGCTCCCCTGCCCACAGGTGGTTAATTATGTGGTGTTCCATGTTCACTAATAGTCATGGCTTTTGGTGCAACGGCAAATGGGCCCCACAATTGGTATCAGAGCCTGGTTTTGGCTTGGTCATGGGTTCAAATCTCCCTGGTGCCCACCCGACCCGCGTAAGCGCCTGGTATGCGCGTCGAGGGGGAGATTTTTGGGTGATGCGACGCGCTCCCCTGCCCACAGGTGGTTAATTATGTGGTGTTCCATGTTCACTAATAGTCATGGCTTTTGGTGCAACGACAAATGGGCCCCACAATCTTGTAAGGAAACTTGGCAACAAAGAATATAACCGTTTCCACATAACCCATAATAGATCTAAAATAAATATGAAATTAAAATTCACATGCAAGAGAATAGACAACATACCCACAAAATGTGACACAAGATATACCCTGGGAAACCCTCATTGAGGGAAAAAACCCAGCCTCCAAAAGCATCCATCATCATGTATTATTCAGCAAAAATACCATTGCCATACAACCATGGAAGCCTTCATGGCCATAGCCACAACCAAGAAAACTATGTGAACAAGCATGAATCCACACATCCCATGCCATGCTTTCAACCTTCACAAATGCTCCCTTGGCTAACCTGTCAAGCCTTGTCCCGCTCGACTCTTGCCTTTTGTCTTCTCCTTGTCACTCTTTCTTTTCTATACAACAACTACCCTTGTGGCTACTTATATAGTAGCAAGTCCCACAAAACCACTAAGTGGTATTACATAAACCATGTGCTAAAACCATGTGCTACCTAACCCACTGACCCCACATTTAATATTGGGCATTTAATTCTTTTTCCCAATATTAAATAATTACATGAAATATTTTCACAATGTTACAATACAACTCATCAAGAATATTCCATGGGAATCTTTACATGTTGCACGTCCATCTAGGTACAACATTACATAATAAAATAAAATAATAAAATAACAATATTATGCAATGTGTGCAACACCCATTATCTCAACACTACCATAGTGAGACTTTTTGGTATACTGTACATAGATATACCACCTATGATAAATAACTATATGTTATTGTTCAAGCTTGCAAGCAATGGAAATATTATATATTGGGAAAGGAGACTATCATCCACACAGATCACAAACCCCTTCAATTTTTGCAAGCACAAGGAAAATTAACAAATGATAGGCACCATAGATGGGCACATTATCTTCAACAATTTTACCTCAACATTCATCATAAGAAAGGAAGCACCAATATGGTAGAATATTGTTTGAGAAAGCCTCCAATTGCAAGAATGAGTATGATATTAGAATCATGTGGTCATTAAAGAGAAAATTGGGACCACTTGTATGGACATGATAATGATTTTCTTGATGTTTATACTCAGCCTGTGCAAGGTAAACATGTGAATGATTAATACTTGCAAGATGGAATGATTTGCCACTTTGTTCAAATTTGTGTTCCAAAAAAACAACGCAAGAAGTTAATATGTGAAGCTCACTATAGTAAGGTTGTTGGTCATTTTAGATTAAGTAAGACTACTACTATACTGCAAAAATATTTTTACTAGCCAAAAATGAAAAATTATGTGATATAATACATTCAAGCATTTACATTGTGTGCCATTACAATGCCCACAAATCATAAGTTGGGTTCATATTTACCACTTCCTATTCCAGATAAACCTTGGCATTCAATTTCAATGGATTTTATATCTTCTCTTCCCACCACTAAACATGGGTATGATTATGTATATGTTGTAGTAGATAAATTTTCAAAAATGGCAATCCTAGTGGCTTGTAGTAAAGAAATCTCTGTAGAAGAAATTGCAAAACTCTTTTTTGAGCATTTTGGGTTCATTTTGGGATACCAAAAAATATTATTTCAGATAGGGATATTCAATTTCTTAGTAAATTTTGGTATTCTATTGGGAAATGATGGACACAAAACTAACAAAGTCTATTGCATTCTATCCACAAACAAATGGTCAAACAAAGGTTTTGAATCCATGACTATTCAAATTTTGCATATGTATCACTCCAAACATCATCATAGATGGGATGAGATCCTTCAATATATAAAACATAGCTATAATAGGGAAATTAATAGTTTAGCTAGCCACAACCCATTTGAACTTTTTCTTAGATATCAATCCTTATCACCAATAAATTTTTCTATCCCAGTTATGCAACCTGACTTGGTATCATTCTTGGATAAGGAGAAGGAAAAAATAATTAAGTTCATTAATAAAATTCATCATTTGTAGCAAAAAAATCATGAAATTTTGGAACAGACCACTAAGAAGTATAGAGGCATGATCATCATCGAACTCCTCATAATTTTCTAGTTGGAGATAAGGCATGGTTATTTCTAGAAGGAATTATTACAAGGACCTCATAGGAAGCTTTGTCCTCTTCACTATGGTCCCTATAAGATTATTGAGAAATTTTGTGAAAATGCATTTGAAATCAACTTACGTCCATTTTTGGGTGTTCACCCAATCTTCAATGTAGAACTATTGAAGCCATATTTCCCTCCTTTACTAGACATTGCAGATATTGTTTTTGAAGAAATAAGTCATATAGAGTTGAATCCAAGAGTTTTTAATTCACTCCATAGTGACCAAATTATGGAGGTTTTCATGAAGAATATGAGGAACCAAAAAATCTATTTGTACTGTGTGGTAAAAGCAAGACAATTTTTTCAATAGGGAAAGTGGCTTACATGTGAGCAAATCCAACTTCATTTTCCACATCTATTGCAAAGTGTGGATGAAATACAACCCATTTCCTCTCAAGGAGAAAGGAATAATCAAAACATAGTCCAGGAAGATGCAGAGGATATTGGCACAAGAAAAAATGGGAAAATATCAAAATCTATTTTTTTGGTATTTTCTATTTTCTAGTATTTTGGATTTTTGGAGGCCTCTGGGGAATTTCTAGGCTTTGAAAGTGTTGAAAAGATATAGCTATTCCTAAACCTTTGGCAATTGAATGTAGAACTTTAGGAGATATTTCCAAAAATTCTAATAGTTCATGACTTTGACCTATGAGTAGAAAGTTATGACTTCTACAAGTAGACACAATTTTCATATAGCATTGTGTAGTTTTAATAGTTGCTAAGAGTTTATTTTGCAATTAATTATCTTGTGGACTCTTCATTTCTTTTCCAAGGGATATTGGTGACCCTTAGGATCCATTGGACTTGTATAAACTCTATTTTTGAATTGAATGGATCACTTTTTGGCTTGCAAAAACATATGTTGTGGCATTTTAATGATTTTCAATTAAATCACAATACCACAGGTTCTACACTAGGTATTGTAATATGAATTCTTAATTTAGACTAGTCCTAGAAGAACTAGGTTCACTGGCCTCCTTTTTTATCTTCTTCTTATCTTCTTCCTTTCTTTTCTTCTCTTCTTCCAATTTCTTCCTTTCCTCAGATTTTCTTCTTTTCTTCCTCCATGTTCTTGTGTTCTTCCACCTTTTTTTGTCTATCTTCCTCATATTTCTCAAGTTTCCTTTTTCTTTTCTTCTTCTTTCTTCTTCTTTTTCTCTTCCTCTTCCTTTTTCCTCTTTTCTTCCTCTTTTTTTATTCTTTTCTCCTCTATTCTATTTTCTTCTTCTTTTGGCCTCTTCTAAATTTGTATAGCTGGCCAAATTGCCAACATTAGTGTCAAAATCCTTGAATGAATCTTCTGCTATATCTACTATGATATTTGTGTTGTCAATCTACATTGTGTTAGTACCAATGTTAATCCGTTGTGTTGTTATTTCTACCTAATTTATATCTGCCATCATCTATATTATGGGTTTCTCTATTTCTTCATTGACTTATTAATAATTACCTCCCATAATTAGTATACAACTAGTCTTGTTCCTAAGATAGGGCTCAAGACTCTTCGGTAGACTAGCTAGGTGTTCATCATTGTCAATCTTACATAGATTTTTGAGCTGGTTTCTCTAACTCCTTTTGTCCTCATATACTACTCTCTTTATTTTGTTTATCAACCTCTCATAAAGGTCATTATCAATCTCATCCTTAACATCTTCAAATATTTTATTAGAAAATATCAAGTGTCTAATAATTTCATTCTAAAGCTCCAGTCTATAAATTCTAGTGTATAGATAATAAAACTTGTTTAATTCCACAAAGTTACCTTCATCAATGATTGCACTATTTAACTTCTCAAATTTAGGCTTTCATGCCTTTCTTCCTATGCATGTAACTTTAGGTTGCTTCTCTATTAATTTTTCAATCTCTGTCTGTCCTCTCATATTCTTCTTAGGTATATTGGGCATTATCTCCTTGTGTCTCTTTCTAGGTCTTGTTGTCATAGCCTTCATTCTTTTCTTCCTTGAGGAATAAGGAGATTCTTGTTTAACCTCAACCAATCTGATTGATTTTCTCTTAACTTCAACTACTTCCACTTCTTCTTCTTCTTCAAATGGTTTGGATAGTGGAATAATAGGTGTTGAAGGTGGCTGATCCCGAGAAACAACTACATAAGGTATTATAGGTGTGGCTGCAGATGGAAGTGCTATAGTTACACCTTCGGATGGTCCTATTGATTTCTACCTTCTTTATCATTATTATGGTTTTCTATACAACATTTACTTCTTATTCAATCATGCCTACTTCTAGCATTGACTTCTTTAACATAGAATCAACTTTCTTTTGAGGTGACTTCTCTATTGATGCTTGGCTTGTTGATTGCATTAACATCATAGGTTCCAAGCCTATCAAATTCTTCATCCTTATCATATTTAAGGATTATCTCTACGTATTTGTCAATTTATTTTTCTATAGCCTCATAACCAAGTGGCTCAATATATGAATTTCTAGGCTCAACTACCTCAAAGCAATCATGAAAAAAATACCAAATTTGAAGTTCTCTACCATAGAGGGTGGTACTCTGTATCTTTCCTTTATTTCATTATGAAAGGTCTTTATGAGAATTTTTGTGCTATCAATGATCTTATCAAATAAATGCTTATTAAGCATCTCTAATATCTTCTCCATTGTACACTTATCACTGCTAAGTAATTCTACTACTAACATAGAATGAAATATTTTGATCAAATTGAAAAACATGTGTTATCAATGATTAGAATCTAAATTGACTGCTCTTAACCTTCTTGATCCTTTCAAGATTCTCAATCAACTACACACTTAGGATTTCACTCAAGTTAACCTTTTATTTCTCAATGCAAACTTTATAGGCTACTTGTATCAATCTAACTAGTATGTCATCACTTCTTGAACTAGAACATATCTTAGTTGCAATGATTTTTCTTTTAAATCTTATATCATCTTGTTTGATTTTTCTTGTCACAATTCCTCTTGCATTATAGATAGATTTTGTGTTTTCAAGTACTATCTTCTTAACTTTCTTCTCATTTACATATATACTACCCTCATTGCATAAACTAGTAGCTTCATGAATTAGGTTAGCTGATATTTATATTACATTATCCCCTAACAAAAACTTCTCATCATGAATTTTGGTAATTATAAACTTAGTCCATTCTTCATTGTCAAACTCATGATAAAACAAAATTTTCACTAGGTCATTATTTTTTAGATGTTCAAACTCTTGTTTAAAACTCATATCCTAGTTATAGATTAGATTGAATTCCTTGGAAACATGTTTTTCTCCTATAGTTTCAAATTTTCTTTTGGTGTAGCTACTTACATCTTCTAGGTGAATGACTTTTTCTAGAACTTTAGAAAATGTGATGCCAGGGTCATCCTCTAAGGGTTTTACTAGATTGATTTGCAACTAAGGTCTTTCTTTTTCTCAACATTGTGAATCAAATATTTTTGCATTTCAAAAATTAAATTTAAAACTCAATTCACAACTCAATTCTTGTGTAAAATATAAACTACCTCAATTCTTCGCATAACTAGGGTTCTCTAAACTTTGTACTTCAATTTGCCTTCAATTCATTTTCAATTCATTATTTACTACTCCTTAATGCTTCACATGCTCAAATGATACATAAGATCTCATTCACATCCTTTAAATCTTACCAAATTGATCTTTGTATTAATTGTGCAAGTACACAATTCATAAAAAGTTGTTTCTAATTACAACTTGACTTGTTTCCTTGTACACACACATATGATCTCCAAATCATATGTACTCTTAACCATAGCTTTAATTGATCATGAACTACCTCATGCTAATTGTATAAGTCATAATTCTCCTTTGACTACCTTTTCTGTGTTTCATATGCTTATTTCAGTTATAAAAGATGCTCAATTTAAATAGGATGAATCACATACAATTGTTGATTTCATTCATCCTTCAGGTGCATCAAATGACTATTCTTGCAACACTATATGCAAGCTTGATGAATATTTTTCTTTCACAAATACTTCTTTGAATTCTTCTAGTTGCTCTTTCAACTCACCCTTCTAACTATTATTGTTGTTATCATTCCTTCTGACATTTTTGTTGTTTGTTCCTTCTAAAATTTGGGTTCTTGTTGACATTCCTCATATCCATTTTGTAAAATATTGCTATATGACCAAAGTTATTGCATAGCTGACATGCTGGTGCATTATTTTTGTAATCATGTCCATGCTGGTTGACATGTTCCCTACAATTTTTGGAAATATGTCCAAAGTTGTTACATTTGTAACACACAATATTGTGTCTTGCTCCATTACTTCCTTTATTAGATCTCCTTTCTCCTACAAGTTTAGTACCTCTAAAAATTCTACTATTGCTATTATTATTATCAAATTTAGGTTTCTTACAATCAACTTCTCTATGACCAAAACCATGACAATTGTAACCAAAAAAATAGAAATAGGTTTGAATGACTTACCTATATAGTCTCTTTTCATATGATTGTTGGGAGGGTAATTGGGAAACTAAAATACTAAGGGCGGGGGGGGGGGGGGATTCAAGATCTATAATTTTATTTATTTTTACCCTCATGGTTGTTTTTGGGGTTGAGTGGGTGGAATCAAACCATATTTTTCAAGAAATTATTTGTGAATCTAGTTGATCACGAAAAGAGTATGATCCCATGTAGTTCTATTTGATTACAAGACATGAATATGCAATTCCAATATTTTTTCTAAGTCAATTAAACTATCAACAATCAAAATATTATGATTTGTCTAAATTATATCCTTTGCAGATTTAAGTTTTTGTTGCATAATCTCTAGATAAGGTATCAACATTTACTCGATCGAGATTAGTTTGGCCTACATGCTCTTTTCAGTTATTTGTAATTCATCCAATTTTCCTTGTGCAAAAAATAGCTAATTATAATGCATTGTATTGGATTCTACTGACTATAAATTAGAGCTTCCTATTTGCTGCATTTAAGCTTGAATATGTTGTATGTTTTCTTGAAATCATTTGTGAATCTTGGCACATCACATAGAATATTATACAAATGTTGTATCTTGCATACAAGCTCTTCTGTATTCTGTACAGTAGCCAGGAAATAATTGGGGCTTTCCCATCAAAATTTTTTACATTAAAAGAATTATCAAATATTTCCTTTATATCATGCATCACTTGTCTTTGTTGTTGTTCTCTTTTCATTTCTTCTCATTTCTTCTTCATTACTAGAATGTCTTGCAGAATGATAGTTTTCTCCAAAGTGAGATTTACTAGATCCTATTTTGGAATCCTAATGAATTCATCTAGACTAATAGTAATATTTGGAGAGCTATCCTTTATTTCTTTTCCTTTACTTGGTGATAGAGTGTTGTTGCTCGACACTAGTTTAGTAGGAGTAGGTGATGGAGTGTCACTACTCAATCTTGTTTGAACTTCAATGCTTGAAAAAAAAATTGTAATAATTGACACTATATTATCTATTCTTCTTCATATTTCCTTGCTCCCCTCAATTTGATGTCATGAAAAATTTGGTTCTTCTTCACTTGTGGTAGAAATTTCTACATTAGTGTCTTTGGTTGTTTGCTCCACCTTTTGCTTTTCTCCTTTAGTGTCTGAGGGATTTTGTTGCTCACCAAATGTTGTGTCTGGTGTGGTGGCATGAATAGGTGAAATGCTTCCTTGAGGGATTAACACACTTGATGTTTCTTCATCACTATAATAATCTTTGATGGTCATAGCCCCTATTGCTTTCTCTTATTCCACTCCTTTAGTGGTTAGACCAAAAATACTTTTCCATAATAACTCATTTTAATGTACTACAACTTCAATCTTATTTTGAAGAATCATAGAAATTATAAACTTAGGAACAAATCGGTTCCTATGCTTTTCCAAAAATGTTGACTTCTGATCTCTTGAAAACTCAGGCATAATTTTTGCTAAAGTAGCTTCTCTTATTTGTTTTTCTACTTTTGATGCCTATTGCCATCTCTTGTCCAGTCTGTTATACAAATCAATTGGAATTTTCTTTTCCAATTCAATAAGAGCCAATTTATTGTTAGCCATTATATCTATCATGGCCTATTCTACTTTGGATTTGTCATCATTATTCAATTTATCATATTTTACAAATCTAAAACTTGATAACCCTATAGAGATTCTAATGTTGGCACATACCTCATCAATATTCTTTGGTCTTTTAGGTACTACAACTTGTTGATGTTGCAATTCATATGAATTGACACTCTTTGCATCTTCCTTTTCAACTTATTTCTTCTTGACTAACCTTCTTGTCTTTGTCTGACTCATAGAGGCTTGAGTTTTCTTCTTTTCTATATTGGAGCCATTTGGTTTGGTAATCTTGACTACCCCTTTCTTTGATGATGGCTCGACACTAACTTTTCTCACCCTAGTTCTTGGCTTAGTTGGTGAAGGAGGAGAGAGGGGTGATATTGTTGGCTTCTTTGTAGCCTCCTTTACTTTAGGATTTTTGATTTTCACAGTTTTAGCCTTCTTTTCTAGTGGAGTGACCACTGTAAGCACTCAAAAATGGTCACCTTGATTATGTGTCCTAGTTTCATAATTTATCTCAAGCTTCAATCAATATTTGCATCATCATTTCCTTTGATCTCTATCTTCCTCATCCTCATCACCACTATCTTCATCTTCATCTTCCCCAAGACCTTGACTAATATTCAAAGGTTCTTTTTCTTTTCTGTGGGTGCCTAATTTCTCCTCTAGGTCTTCCATCATTTTCTTTCTTTTATTCTCTTTTAATGCTATTTTGATATCAATTATGATTCTTGCCTTAGATTTTTCATACTTCTCAAAGGATTATGCTTCTACATCAATATCTTCTTTAAGTAGTGCATCAATATTTGTAATCACATTATCACTATCAACCTCATAATCAAATTATTTGAGCCATGCTTTCCTAGGCTTCACTATGTGCACAAATGTATTATCCGTGTCTACCAAAAATTATACATCATTATCGTATTTCATCACTAGCTCCGTTAGTATCCTCATCCTTTGTTTGAAATCCTCAAAATACATATCCATAATATTCTCAAAATTTTCTCCTAATTGAGTTATGCATTCATTAATATGTCTTGTGACAGGTTTGACTTACTCCCAAACAATATTTCCAATAGCAGGAAAATAATTCTGAACATAAAAGAAAATACTCATAATTAGTGATCCAAACTTACACATCAAATTCTTCACCTTTTTGATTGATGTTAGGTATTCTAGCAACTTTGATCTTTGAAACTTGGCAAGATCATATTCATGATACTTCATGACAATCTTCCATGGTTGATTGACTCCCATACGTGGCACACTATTTAGTGTACTTGACTGATAAAATTTGTGAGAAATGACTCTCACTATGAACACAATCATTGGATTTGTCATAGTAGAGATGGACATTCCTTTTCCATTCCATTTGGCCTTTGTGTTAGCCTCACTTTCTTCTTAGCTCAGACAATGCACAATTTTCTTCTTGTTGAATGTTGGATAATCAACAATCTTATGAATTATCTTCTTTTTTATGTCAATAGGTCCATTATCTAGCCATAACTACATATCACAGATTCTACTCAGTGTTGCCTTAATCTATTATATCTTGAAATTCATTAGAAATATAGGGCATGAGTTAACCATGTCCTTTCAACAAATTTGAATTCATCCATTGATACTCCTTCATCACATAATTATTTATATGCCTCACAAATCCACAAATCTCATGTTCACCAACTTCTCCAATCTTACACATGTAAAAACTTTTTACATCATGGATGATAATAAATTTAGGTGGTATTGATGATAACACACCCACTATATTTCCTTTCATAGAAATCTCAGGAATAACACAAAATTTTGGTGGAGGACAAGTGTCATTCTTGACCAATTGAAAAATACTTACCTCTACTCCTTGATTCTACACTATAGATGATGAAGATGCCATATTTCCTTATTAGGGTTTTAAATTTTTTTCCTTTGAAATAATTTGGCACAACTTAAATCTTCACTTGATCAAAGTTTCATTTCAAGTTTTCTCTAAATCTCCTTAGAATCACTTTTGTAAATCACTCAAATTGCTCTATGCTCTCAAAATTTGAATGGAAGGTGTGAAAAAAGTCTTCAAATTTCCAATATATACTCCCTTTTTCTTGAGTTAGGATATCCAATAATTTTTTGTTCAATGTTAGGTGGAATCTATCTATCTCACTTGATATTATGCCTTTGAACTTAATCTTCATTATATAGCTCTATCTATTCCATCTAACTTGGCATATAAATAAGTTTTACATTGAAGTACTCGATCTTTATTGCAATGCTAAGTCAATATGAAAAAATATTATTGCTGTTCAACACTTGTTATTAAAGGTTTTTTTGTATCATATGCTTCATAGATCTATTCTAGTGCATATTTACTTATTCAGCTATGAACTTTAGCACATTTTATGTTAGGAGCTTATGTTAATAAATCATTAAATATACAGTTACTTACATAGATTTCTTGATCAATTTGAGGTGGTGTGATCACCTTCACCATTGGATAGGGTGATGTTAACTTCATTTGTTCCACCACCTCCAGCTTTCACCTTTTTCTTCTAGGTTTGATTCATTTCCTTCTTTGTTTGTTCAACATCCATTTTTCTTTTACCCTTGTTGTGTTCATTATTTGGTGCTGGTATTCAGGTCCTAGAATTCTTATTCAAATGTCCAATATTGTTACAAAGAAAACAAACTTTCTTAGGTGCATTCCTATTTGTCTAGTAGGGTTTTTGCCATGATCTGCATTCATATGCTCTATGTCCAAACTTTTATAGTTATAAAAATAACCTTCACATGTAGGTGCAGTAGATATGTTTTTCATTCTTGATCTACACTCATGTATTTGATGTCATTTCTTCTTGTAGTAAAGATAATAACCAATAAACTTAGGTTTAGGGTTTCACATACCATTTTTTCTTCAGCAAATATTTGCAGTTTGACCAAGTTTTCCAAAATGATAGCATGTAGGATTTACTTTTAGATTTGCATTCCTCATCTCTCCACTGTTGGATGATTCTCCTTGTTTAGTAGATGAATGTTGCTTTATATGTTCTTGTCCAAACATGGTGCCAAATGACCTAGGTGATTTCATCAGTTCTTCAAGGTACTTTATTGCTTCACTAGGCTTGTTCATTCTTTCCATAAGTTATTTCTCTGATCTTAACTCATTCCTAAGTAGACCAGTTTGTGATCTTAGATTTTCTATTTCCACATTCTTCCTATTTAACTCCTTATTTTCAAGCATTAGTTGATTTATATTGTCAAGTTGAGTGTTTGTAAGATTTTTCACATTAGATAATCTTTATTCAAGTCTGATAGCCATTTGTCTTTTGTCTTCCTTAGCCACAACCTTGTCTTCTTCAATTTTTTTTATTTTTTTGATCACTTCACATAGAATTACTAACTGAATTTCATGTTCCCTCTTTAATCCTTTGATTTCTTCATTTAGGATATTATTCTTCTCAAGTAGATCTACAATTGCTGCATTACTCTCATATAAATTTCCAATTTCAAATGGTCCTTGAGTGTCGACTTCTTCATAATTTATGTCATTTAGTTGAATGGTTATATCCTTTCTCTTTCTTATATATTTCCTCAGATCCTCTCTTGCTATTTCAAGTTGCTGCAATATGAGTTGGATGTAAATCACTTGATTCTCAATAACCTTTCCCATTTTGTAAGCATCCATATCCAAGATCTGAACTCCCAAGCCATTATACTTTCTCAAGCGAACTAATTCTCTAATACCAATTGTTGGTAGGTTAATTGGGAAATTAAGATACCGAGAGAGGTGGAGGGAGGGGTGTGAATGAGGATCTATACAAAATTTGTACCTTAAAACAACTTTATTGTATTCACCATATTTTTCATATCAAGTTTATGCATAACATAGCTTGTAAAATAAAATGTTGTAATAAGTAGATCTAATTATCAATCACATGCATGAAATGTAAAATTATAACACAAATATTTGGCTACCCAGAGACCCTCCAAGGTTGTTAGAATCTGAAAAGATTAATAACCCAGAAAACTAGTGCAAAGAGTAAATATCTAAACTATGAATGCAAATGATACAAAATCAAAATAGCATCATAGAGTTAGTCTCCAAGAGAGTAATGCAAATGCTTGAAGCAAAATAGCATTAAGAGGATGCAAAAATAAGAGATACAAATACAAGCCAGGTAGCATGCTTATATAGGCTAGGAAGAGAGAGGAGGTGGCAACACCAACCAATGAGGAGCAACCATCTATTAGACTAAAGATAACAAAGTATCTTCCCAAGATAGCTAATGGATGCTCACATGTAGGAAGGTGACACCTCACAACCATTCACCTAATAAGACATGCTTTATTAACCTAAGCGAGATTATTAAAAGTGTAGGAAAAACCTAGCAAAATAGAAAAAAATAAAAAACTACACTAACACCCCCCCATAAGCGAAGCTTAGGTGGATTTAGAAATGGGTCCCGGCAACGAGGCCATGTTAGGTACCCAAGTACAATGCAAGAAGATGCAACCTCTGAAAGCGGGGAAAGAGAGAAAACCACAAGGGAAAAACCCTCCCCCAAAAAGAGGTAAGAACCTAGTGAAGAACTGAAGAAGTCTCCTGCTAGGGAAATTGTCCCCTAAAATAGGAACAATGAGTGATCATGAAGAAGCAGCATCACTGAAGCATGAAGAACCGCAAAACTCTATCAAAATGCTGATCTGTAGAACCCCCAAGGAAATAGAAGGCACGAACCATCAACCAAAGGAACCTCCATGGAAATAGAAGGCACAAACCATCAACCAAAGGAACCTCCATGGAAATAGAAGGCACGAACCATCAACCAAAGAAGCATAGAACAACAATATAACCTCCCCTTAAGGTAGGTGAGGTGACAGGCAGCTGAAAAGATGGGCCAAAAAATCTCCTACAACACAGGAGCCAAACTCATCGAGAGTGAGGTACAAACACAAATAAAGGCATGTGTCATCGACACTGCATGAGGAATTAGAGAAAGAGAGCCTATAAGCGGCAAACAACTATCCCCCCCATGGCACTTTATATAATAGTGCGAGTACAACGAATCACAATGATGAAAAGGATCCCGAATCGCAAGAGTGGCACTTTATCTCAGTGCGTTGCATAAAGATGCTTACAGTGAATATCAACAATGATCAGAAAAAACATAAGGCTGAAACAACAGAAGGTAAAGCCCAAAACGAAGCAACTGAAGCAACAAAATCGATCTCCGGACCTGAAATAAACAGAATATCCACCAGAATGCTAAAATGCAAAAGACTGAATAGGATGTGTTTGGAACAAAATCTGGAACAACAACCAACATCACTGGAAAGAGCACAGAAAGAGCTTTCCAGTGATATAAAGAAGTCCAAAAATAGAGATCGGAAGCTCAAGATATGCCTCCCGGAGTGCAAAATAGAACATCTGACTTTGATTGCCATAATAGGCAACCAAACTATATCAAAACTCAAAAAAACCTATACTAGTATCTCTGTCTCAGAACCAGCTTTTCGACGCTTCTTTCGGATTGGAAAAATACCTCCATATGCAAAAGTTATGGCCAAAAAACCACAAGTAGGTCTTGATTTCAATGCATTACAAACCCTCATGAAGAGCATATGTTAAAAGTGAAACTTGGGCACAATAATCAAGGAAACGAATAGCACCACTGCGATCTACTCGAAAAATCATGCACTTTCAAAAAAAGAATTGCCTCGATATGAGGTCGTATGAGAAAGTTATGATCCTCCGAAGTTTCCAAAACAAGAACTGTGCACAGTCACGGCTGAGAATCTGCAATTTCTGAAGAATTCATGCATGAAAATCAAAAAATAACTCCAATAGTGGATAGAGCACAAAAAAATAGCCAAGTTCATAACAAGAATCATCAAAATCGGAGTCCGTATGAGCAAGAACGAGACATTTGAAAACTGCATTCAAATCTGCGGCTACCAACGGAGAGGGGTATGGCTGTAGCTTTGCATGCTCGATTATGAAAAATATACAGCTTGCATGCAAAATCTAAAAGATACCCAGATGGTTTTTCGGGGCTGCGAACAAAACCTAGAAAGCGTTTTTCTTGCTGATGAACAGAAGATGTTGCTGTAGTGTAAATCAGACGCCTTTAACAGAAAAAAATGGCTCCAAAAATCAAAAAACGACCCCAGCAACCAAAATTTGACATGCAAATGCTGGATCAACTTCTCAAGTCCATCAATGGCATGCTGGAACCTGCAAAATTGATTGAAAACTCCAAATATGCAAGTTGGTTGTCAGATTTGAGATTGAAACCCTAGAGAAAAACTGTTTTTGTCAAAACTTTTCTGATTCTCAAGATCATCCAAAGATGCAAGAGAAGAGCATACTTCGTTTTTCAAAAAATTAGAATAAAGTTTATTTGCCCCCCCCGAATCTCTCAAATAAGGAAACTAAAATCTACTCTTGCACATAGAAAAGCTCTGATACCATGTTAGAATCTGAAAAGATTAATAACCTAGAAAACTAGTGCAAAGAGTAAATATCTAAACTATGAATGCAAATGATACAAAATCAAAATAGCATCATAGAGTTAGTCTCCAAGAGAGTAATGCAAATGCTTGAAGCAAAATAGCATTAAGAGGATGCAAAAATAAGAGATACAAATACAAGCCAGGTAGCATGCTTATATAGGCTAGGAAGAGAGAGGAGGTGGCAACACCAACCAATGAGGAGCAACCATCTATCAGACTAAAGATAGCAAAGTATCTTCCCAAGATAGCTAATGGATGCTCACATGTAGGAAGGTGACACCTCACAACCATTCACCTAATAAGACATGCTTTATTAACCTAAGCGAGATTATTAAAAGTGTAGGAAAAACCTAGCAAAATAGAAAAAAATAAAAAACTACACTAACAAAGGTGAAGGTAAAACTAGGGCAGGGATAACACCCACAAATCTTCACTCCTACAGTAATAAAGCTAATATGTTGGGGTTACAATTTTGATCACTTATGAAAATATACCTTGTGAGGGGTCTGACTAATTAATGACTTTAAGACTATTAGGTCTTATATTGTGAGAGGATTTTACACTTACAATAAAGTAAGGACTTAATTAAGAAATATATAAAGGTCTATTAAAACCATTCTGTTAACAAATTACCCCTAACTCAATTATGATTCAGTACCTTATCCTTCAGTCTACAATCTACTACTAATTAAAGATCTCCTCTCTTCAATTCTAACATGATCTTCAACATAATATATGTTTTCTCTATCCTTGACTGCTTCATAGGGTCTCTATCTCTATTCTTCACAACTTCTCTCTTACATGCAATACCAAAACTTAACTCCTTTTCCTACTTCACAATGTTCATTCTTTCACCCTTTAATCTTCACTTTGATTGCACACATCTTTCTCTCTCATTTTCTCTCTATGAAAATAGGATTTGGATTTGTCTATTTAAATATTTCTAAAGAGTTTTCTGGAATCTTGCATTTTTCTCTAATTAGTTATTCACCACTCATAGGGATATGTGATCCATGTCATAAACATGTAACAATCTATGTAACAACCTCTATAAATATTAAATGTTTTGTCTACGTTGGCTAGAAATAGTTTACCTCAAAGTTTAAATCATTTATGACTTTAATGTCAATTCTATGTTGCTCAATGCATACTATCTCTAATGCTTGGTCATAACTGTACTTCATTCTATTGCTCAGCCTTAACTTTAATTTGTCTTCTCGATATTCATTAGACTCAACTTGTACTAAAAATACTCCATGAACAAAGACTTTCTTGGCTCCTATAGAGATCAATATATACATGTTTATTTAAAAGTCTTCATATGACTTAGCCTATATAGAGTAGCTTGGTCCTAGTGATGACTAACTAGCACTGCCTTATATAGAACTAAGTGTTTGACACTAATAGACAACAATATTTAGAGATACCAACAATGACCAATTTCATTGCATGCATAACATCTACCTTTAAATTTATACCTTACTTCCTTGGGTGATTCAACTTGCTCAATTTTCTTAGGTTGATCAGATTTAATTCATTCAATGTTACTATGGTCATCTTTCTTATGTTCAAGATGCTTAATAATTGGATTTGGTTCCTTTCTTACTTCATATTTCTTGGCTGACTTTTCTCCCATAAAATATCTAAGACTAGTCTTATTAGAGGAATGTCTCTAAAAATATAATTTATCATGAATGTTTTCACTACTATAATATAACTTATCTAATTGTTCTTAGTTTGGGTTAACTCTCTTTTCACAATAGTGTTATATTTCTCAAGTTCTACATATTCTAACTTGGTGGATTCAAGTTCATATGTAACTTTTCTAAGATGGGATCTTAGATCTGTATTTTCAGATTTTAGATTTGATTCAATTTTTCTATCATCCTTCTTTACACTTAACTCCAATTCAGTTATCTTCAATTCATGTTTTAGGATCTCATTTTATTTCTTCAATCTCGAAACCTCATCATTATCCTTAATTTTATTTTTGGAGATTTTCTTGGATTTGAGATGATCAATCTTTTCTTTCAGTGAGGATGTCATTTTCTTAAGAGATTCTTCTAGGTTCTTTTGTAACTATTCCATATCCATAGGGATCTTACTTAAGTTGTTAAGCCTCTTCTAATTAACTATGCTCTGATACCAGTTGTTAGAAATAGGGAATATTGAGCAAGGGGTAAATCAATAGTCTACAAAATTTAGCCCAAAACAGGATATTATTAATTGTCTTATAACTTCCATATGAAATCAAACTCATTATATTGAACAACAAACATAACTATACAATAAGACAACTCATAACAAAATATTTTGTTAACTAGGAAAACCCTAGCCAAGGGAAAACCTTGATCGGGGTGGTAGCCACAAAATTATTCACTAATAAAAGTATCTGGTTGAAAATATTGACCCTATTAGGAGTCTATTACATGCATATAGTGTTTAAGTCCTTGTTAGAGGACTTAGGCCTTGTTAGAAGCCTCAAACCTATTGGGAGTTGTTATACAAATACAAAATGTATGCAAGAAGAGCCCACTTCCCTAACATGCAATATATAATCTAATTCCTTGCGATACAAAAACCTCTTTTCTTACTATTGTATCTTCAATATTTTATATAAATTTTTCTACTCTTCACAAAACTCACAATGCTATGATCATACATTAGAACTTGCATCATATAAATTTCACATAGTCTTCCTAAGAAGCACACTTAACTTCATGTATTGTAATATTCTTATATACCTTTACAACTTACAAAATACTCATCAGTGGACCTTCAAACTTTCACACGCTTTACAAAATAAAAAATTAACTCCTACCCTCTTAGGGTTAACATCTAGGATGTCATCCCTAATTAGTCAATTAACTATATTGTAAACAAAATAATTCTTGAACTCACAGTTAACCATTTTTTATCATGTTATGTTCTATTTGTACTGTTACAACTGGTAAAACTTTTATATCTTCTTCCATATTGATTGTACTGACTCACTTACTTGAACACATCATCTTGACTCTCTATCTTGTCTATACCTAACTATGTACATGCCAATAATACCTCAATCAACTATACATATCAAAACTATATCTTCTTTGCCAAATAAACTATTTGGTACTTAGACAATTTTCTAAGTATGAATGCCATAACTTCATCTTCAAGGTTTGCCTTCTTCATACTGAAGATATATTTTCATAAATGACAACATTCAATATCTACCTTAGCCAAATTTCCAATGCATTCCATAGATGTCAAACCCTCTTTCCAATGGAATGATCAATCCCTAAGGATAATATAATTTTATAGGAAAGTTGAATAGTTGTAGGTGTACACCATTGGCAAGAGTGGGAAAGGGCTAAAAGTGGTGCCATAGGTATTGCAGTACTAGATATTAAAAAATGTGGTCATGATTCTATGTAAAATAATCAAATTATTCATCAAATAAATGATATAGGATCAAATAATGGGCTTGGAAGTGAGTTCTTGGTTGGGTTTGAGAATGCCCTAGTTTTAGGCACTTTTCAGTGAGGGTTTTTGAGTAGGCCCATATAGAGAGTTGTTGGGTCAAAAAAATTTGAAGAATCCCTAGTTTAGGATCATTTAAAAATATTATATCAATTGAATACTTATTGGAATAATAAGGTTAGAGTAATGAATAATATTTTTGTGTCTCAAAATCCTCAAACAACTAGGTGCTAGAATTGATAGGGTACCTACATTAAATAGTGAATTTTAGGGTCCAAATTGATACATTAAACACTATTAATTGGCTTAAAGATTTTTTAATTCTATTGGACACAAATATACTACCTTCTAGACCATGTCCCTATCACAACAAAGGATCTTATTAGGTACTCAATACCCTCACCATCGATGACCATCTAAATTATTTTCTTTTTGACATCAATAAAATGACATACAAAGTAATTGGTTCCTTCTTAATTAGTCTAATATACAATAACTACATATACATGACCTTTATTGTATGGATCAATAAGTTAGTGCCAAAATTAAAATGGAGATTAAACTAAAATGACACAAAATTTTAATTTAACAAAGTATTAAATTGATAAAGTACTTGGTTCAACTAGGTTAGATAATGTTGAATTTTTTATCTAATTGTATGTTGTCATTAATGTTACACAAATACCAAGCTTTAATTGAGAAGAGTTAGAGTAATATGAGCTCAGTCAGGCACCAAAGAATATTCTAGTGTTAGCCAAGTAGAAATCATTATAAATCAAGATAACTTAATTAATGAAGAAAGTTAATGTTAACCAAGCTTGTTCAGACAACTAAGTAGAAGTTAGTTTTAACCAAGTTGGGTTGGTCATTGAAGGAAGTTTAGTATTAATTAAGTGTTCAGTCTAGTGTTAGCTATCTGACATCAGATTAATTTTGTTAATTATTTGGTTAATACAAGCCAACTAAATGGATGTTTATTGATATTTTAAAAATATTTACAATAAAACTTTTCTAAGCTTATGATATATAAGAAAGGTCAAGTTGTGGGGATTAATAGTAGTATGAAGTTGGAAAAAATGATGGATATGTGAGGGAAGACAAGGCAGAGCAAAAAGTGTGAAGCTTAAGTTGCAAGGAAACATCTGATCAGAAAGGATCAAGAGGTTAAGCTAGAACAATGATCTAAATTTGCAAAGTTAGCTACTTTATCAATTAGGTCAAACTACTATTGCTTTCTAACTATTGTAGTAGTAAATAAATATCTTAACAGAGTTGATGTAATAGTCATTTTGTAAATCTTCTAACAAGGTAGCATTTCTTGATTGAAGTGTCTAAGTACCTCTATCAAGGCCACTCCTAACAAGGTGATTCAAATCCTCTAGGAGGGTCACACTTAACTGTGTGTTTTGTAACTTTTAATAGGGTTGGCTTCTAAAAGGGCTCACTTCAAAAGAGTGAAAAATTGTAACTAGTTGCATTGGTGGGTTTTCCCAAATTGGGTTTCGACGTTAAATCTTGGTGTCTCATGTGTTCATGTTATGTGCTTAATTCCTTATGTTTTTGCAACTAAGTTACTAAAAGTTAATACACATTAATATCTTAAGATTACTTTGTTAATTGAGTCATAGTGAATATTCAGTTCCAGCTGAGTAGTGCATGTATTGGTTTAAGAAGCAAAATTTTGTGTTGACATATAAGGGACTTGAATTTTTTTTTTGTGGTAACTAATTCACCCTTCCTGTCTCAGTTACTCCTCTTACATTTTCAAAAATTGGTATTAGAGCATCGGTGCTTGGAGGAAAAAAGTTTTAAGGACCTAGGTTAAAGATCATGATGCCTTATAGAAGGGAGATTCATAAACTTAATAGAGAAAACTTTTCAACATGGCAAGAGTTGATGAAACTTCATATATCAAGCATCAGTGATGATGGTGTATTCTATCTGCAGAAAAAATATGTGGCACCACCCAAGCCTATGTCTATGGAGAAAATCAAAAAATAAAAGGAGCACAACATTATGATGATTGATATTGCATCTTCTTTGAACTATTCTTAATTTGTATGAAGTCAAAGATTTCGCTATTGCATTTGACATGTGGGAAAAACTGAAGAAATTCTTTAGAGGTGACAAAAATATGCAACAAGCTAAGGCATAAATCTTAAGAGGAAATTTTGATCAATTGAAAATGAAAGAAGGTGAGAACATGACCCAGTACAGTAAAAGGGTCAAAGAATGTGTTAGTGTAATGTTGTGGTCCCACAACACACACCCCATTCCTTACTAGGAATGGGGCCCCATACTTTTCTTGAGTCACCAAATTGACCATTTGGGATTCGAAAATTCTTAAGAGTAAAAAATGTTGAAAAAACCAAAAAATTAAAAATTAAAAAGGATGAAAAAATCAGAAAATGGAAAAATATAAAAATTTGATTTTAAAAAAAAAAAATGAAAAAAAGTACAGCATATTCACGCGCGTGCGACACGCGAGGCCTGTACTGCTCACCTGCACGCCCATGCAATGCACACCCCATGTGTTTGTGAGGGTTATAAAACCCCCTCGCCCTTCAAAAAATCTTAACTCATTTTCCATTTTCATTTTTTCGCATTTGACATTGCAAGCTATTCTTAAGCTGAGTTGTGCTACGCCACGCCCGCAAACAACTACACGTGTGCCCATGTGGCACTTGTGCTGCACGTTTGCATGTGCCCACACTATATGCCCACATGGCACAAATGTGGTGCACTTGTGTGGCACTTGCATTGCACCCACACTGTGTAGTTGGGCACGATCGTACACACCTGTGCTATGCCAGCATGTGTTTACATGCACATGCTATCGCATGGCCCTTGATTTGTGTGCACAACACTCATCGTGTGACATGCGCCACACTGCAATGTGTCCATGCATGCGTACTCACCCCTCCACATCACTTAACACTTTTTTCATTTTTTTCTTTTTGCCATCAATCAATTAAGAATTAGTTAAATTTTTTTTTAACGTTTTCATTATTGTCAGCTAATAAATATTTTTTCTCATGATGTGCAAGAAATTAAATGGCATCCACATCTGAAATGGTACCCAAGCCCATCGTATTCAAGCTTCAAGGCATACCATCAAAATCAAGGTTCCATGATAATCACGCAAAAATTAGAGATATTGATCTGGGATATATTGACTTAGGATAATTCCTTAGAATATGCAACATACCAATGGAGAGATCTGCATTAGTATCTACATTGATCCATTCTGGATTGGTGAGCAGAACTTCACATCTGGTGTCGGTACAATCGACAGAAATGATCATGATACTAGCTCAACATTTTGTTTCTAAGAAGAGAGTGGTCAAAAGTGTCACTGGAGAAGTTGTGTTAGACCTATGACCTAACAACATTGAGAGGGTCTTCCATCTCCCAAGGGTAGATCAATTCATTAGGCTCTCTTACAAAGCAACAAAGAGATGCTACAAGGAGTAGTAGAAGGAGGCAACATACATTATACAATCATCCTACCTCATTGAGAAGCCTCCTCAGGGAAGGATAGCAGGAAAAGTGGATATGACTCAGGGATATATGAAGGAGGATATTGGCTATTCTATAATTCTCTTGAGTAGAGTTATGGGCTTACCTACAACGGGTCACCTCATTACTTTCATGATTAACTTCATTGAGACAATCAGGGTAGCAAAGATACCATTAGACTGGGTCACCGCACTAAGTGAAAACTTGTGTGAGAAGTTGAGGGTAGTTAAATATAAGAAAAATTTCTATATGACTTCTTACATGGTATACTTGCTTGCAACATGGGTGAAAAACTACCCCAATTTGTATAGGAAAGGTAGTATGTAGGATCCCAATGCCTGGCCATACATCGTCTACCCTCAGCTAGTGAAGAAGAAGCTCTCAACATAGATCAAGGAGTATAGAATCATGAATGATGCATTCACTTTTGTGATCATCTGATTCATCAAGGGAGATTATGAAAAGAGGTTATTCGATGAAGCAAAGGCACAAATAATAGTTCTCAAGGTGTACTTCATCCAATTTAAAACATTCAGATATTTGTGGGTAACTGGTGCATCTATCAACCCTAAGAAGCTCATGAGATATCCTGGTGACAAACTAGTGTTATTAGAGATTGCCTAGCAGATTAAATCTGCATATGAGAGGGTAAAAAGGCAATGAAGACCTTGCTGGGCATGGCCTTTGGTCATAGGACCATACCAGGTGAAATGGAAAAAAGATATTTTGTCCTTCAAGTTAGAGTGGGAGAATTATCCCCTTAAGGAATACAATTCTCCCTAGCACTATTTTAATAATATCGAGAAAGTGGAAAGTCTGGCA
This sequence comes from Cupressus sempervirens, assembly GCA_028749045.1. NCBI lineage: Eukaryota > Viridiplantae > Streptophyta > Pinopsida > Cupressales > Cupressaceae > Cupressus > Cupressus sempervirens. The sequence goes on from CM053790.1 coordinate 422,652,167, forward strand.
GGAAAGAAGTTCCATCATGAAGATGTTGTTGAAGATCACTAGATGAATGCAACAAATGACTACGATGTCTACATAAGGGACTATTGTAGAATGACTTTCTATCTAGTAGAGAAGGCTCTCCAGCTGAACATCCTAGAGGAGATAAGGCAACAAGATTCAAAGGAGCTACTTGACACCCTGTTCAACTTAGACAAAATAGGAGAATGACCCATTATGAATGCTAAGGTTGATAGGGAGGAGGCCAATGATATTAATCATCGGGAGAGGCTTTTTGTTAGAATGACAAAGGATTGGATCAAGAAGCCTTTTCCACTTGATTCAATACCTAACACAATGATCTTTCACGCACATGCCCACCTAGAAAGAGGTAGAAGGAAGAAAGTAACAATTCCTACCTTTGTAGCCCAATCTCCTATCAGGCTAGAGATAATATACCAGCTTGATCATCCAGTTGGATACTATCATCGTCCAGAGAGGAAGGGAAAGAACAAAAGGAAGAGGATCTCCCCTCAAAGGATTCAAACAAAAAAACCTGAAGAACATGAGCCTCCCCAATAGCAGGAAGAAAGTGTATAAGGGTTTGAGGATACTGGAGCTACACAAGCTCAGGATGACCCTCAATTGTCTCCCATTGTGCACAACCAATTAGAAGAGGGAGAGATTCCACTGGTTTCCATTCCTACTTCACAAGAAGAGCCAACTTCTCCTTCTGCCTCCAAGAAACAAAAGAAGATTAAGATCTAGATGAAAAAGAGGCAAAGGATCAACAGAAGATTGGTGCCTTCCCCATCTATTCCCAAAACCATTCTAGAGGGAGACAAAGAGGAGGAGGATGAAGAATTAGAAGAGGAAGATGAAAAAGTGCTCCTACAAGGAAGAACTCAGCTAGCTAGAGCCACTGAGCTACAAAGGAGAAAGAGTGCCGCAGGTACCTCGCCATCCACCCAAGCAGAACCCTTAGAATTCTCTTCTTCAAAAGATGAAGTAGAATGTTGGGTGGATGAGTAGAATGAAGAGGGCAATGACATTTTCACAATGTTAGATTTTGATTTTATGCTCGTGGGTACATAGTTAATCAGGGATAAGATCAAGGACACCCCTACAAGTGAACCTCAACAAGAAGATTGGATGCAAATGTTGCCAGATTCACAGGGTCCTAATCTTACTCCCTTGTCTCCACCACAAGTCAGGTGGTAGATAGTGGCTTAGTTACTCCTTCACCTTAGAGTTTGGGAGAAGAATAGGTTCAGAAGGAACCATCACAAGTAGAGGAACTAGAACAAAGGGCCACCAATGAAGTGTCAAAGGAGGGACAAATGGTGGAATATTTTCAACCACCTTCCTGAGATACTGAGGAGCAAGATACAGGGTCTACTCAAATAGAGGTTATAGAAGAAGAACCCTCTTAGAGGGAAACAACTCCAAGGAGGACTGATGAGGGGAAGGAGGTAGTAGAACACACCCCTTCATCCTCAAGAAGAAGGTCTTCAGCTGAACACATCCCTAGATGGTTCCAAAAAGAAATAATGAGGAGTACTAGACCTTAGTTCTTTTCTTTAGAGCAAGATATTTGTGATATTGTAGAGATTTTGAATAAATTTGAGTCCCTGTCACATGAGGCAATACTGTTGGCATTTTTCACTAGCACACGAAGCCAAGAATTATTTGCACAAGTAGCTATTCCTCCTAAGGATACAGATGCAAAAAGCCTTGGTCCTAAAGATTACGAATTGAAAGAGGTTATGTTGGGAAAATTACATGGGATACAACCCAAATGATGACCATGGGAGTCAAAGAGGTCCTCAAGAACATGGAACAGGATGAGGTTGAACTCCAAACATTTCAAAGGCAAGTCGAGATCCTAAAGGGATATTTAGCCAAAATGGTTGGTCCTCTGGATTATGAGTGTCCCGAGTAGACTTTGAATTCTATACTTAGAGAAGGGAGAGGTGTACAACTAGACCCATTTTTGAAAGCCTATTAGCAATGATAGGAAAGTTTTGAGGAGAAAGGTGTTTTGATTATCATAGGAAATTTAAAGTTATTGCATGCTATGTAGGAGAACATAAATAAGATCGTAGCCATTTTGAAGTAGGACTTTGGTATTATGGATGAAGTACGGGACTAGAGTAAAGATTTAAAAACTCTACAAACCATAAAAGGGTAAAGGTATTGGGTTTTTATTGATTTATATATGGGAGAAGAATTAGATATGATTGATGAATGGATAGAGAAAATATCAGATAGCAATAAAGTAATAGAAACATTACATGATGAGATTCATCGGCTCAAGGACCAAGCCCAAGAGAAAATTTTGGAAGCAGAGATACATTATAGTGATGCCTACTTGGATATTTTTGAAGATGAGGAATGAGAGAGATTTTTGCTTGTTGAGGTAGTAGTAGAGAATTTTAGGAGGATTTTTGTGGAAGTTGTTGATGATGAGGACATCTGACAAGCCTTCAGAATTGAAGAAGCATTGTTAGAATTGGATACCAAACTCAAGGATTTTGCTGACGCCTGAATTGAGGTAGACAATTATAGACAAGAGGTCAAAGAAAAATATGAGGCTTTGGATTTACCGGATGTGGCAAAAATTACTGAGATTATAGAGAAATTCAAGGGCAAATATCGAAACATAGCTTTGGGATGAAGAAGAACAAAATCTAGATGCTAGAATTTCAATTTTGACACTTAGTAAAATTTTGAGATTTTGGACCATTTTGAGGTGTGCAAGTTTGTAGGTGCACATTCTTGGAAAATTTCTACTGATAGCCCACTAGCAGTTCCAAAAATAGAGCTTTCCATGCATTGGAGACATATTATGACAACAGTTTAACTCCTACAAATGCCTTGTGAAGGACCAACTTCCAATTTTGGCACTTCCAGTCACTTCCACTTCGACTCAGAGCTTTCTCATTCTTTCTTGTCTTATAATTCTTAGTTTTTCAACATGTAAAGGCTCATGCATCCGATTAATGAATAAAATATTGATGGATTCCTGTTTAGCACTAGTTAGATTGTTAGTTTGTATATAATTAGTTTGTTTTATTTTTTGAAAGGATTTTATTACATGAAGATATCTGTTAATCTCAAAAAAAATTGAGGAGAAAATTTCTTATAAATACTCCATTGTAATATGTAATTGAGGCTGCTATAATTATGCAATAAAAATATGCTTTTGGTGCTCGCATTTGGAGTGTAGTAATTCTTTCCTGAACGTGTCATATTTTTATGGATTTTGCTCATGGAATTGTGATTGAGCCAAAGGTTTATTGCATTATTTATGCTTGTGTGATCTTTTAGTTTTGGTGTTTGCTATAGATTTATGAATTCCACTGACGTAATGAGCTTGAGAATAAATCATTGAATTGTGCCTGCATAACTCTTTGTCTCACATAAGAAAAATTTCCATGGTCTTGTGATTTGATGAAGAGTGAAATATTATATGGTCATTAAAGTTTCTCACTAAAAAATGCATCAGTGGAATTGAGAAAGTGCTCTCCTACTTTCATTGGTTACCTACCAATATCTTTGAAAGCTTAACTCACAGATGTGTTATTTTCTGTAGCTTATGTCCATTAGGATTTCAATTTTACATTATTTTCTTTGAATTTCGTGTTATTTTCTTTATTAACCCCCTTGTTAGAATAGGATTTTATACTAGCTACACAGTTAGATTGCATTCATAAAAAACACAAAAAATACAAAAACATAGTTCTCTTGTGTGTTATTTTTGAAGCTATGTGCAGATTCTTCATTCCCTTCGAAATCAAAACTAACTAGCAAAGGCCTCCTCATGAAAATTCACATTTATCTTCAACTGAGTGGATTCCAGTAGGTCATAAGATCACCCAGAACCTTGGAGTTGATTCACAAAATCAGCTTTTCAAGAGAGGAGTTTGTAAGAATTCCTATCACTTAGCATTGTGTAAAATGATAGCTCATGAATAGAAGTGGCGCTAGAAGGAGGGCCACACTTTTAGATTTTAGAACAAAAGTGGAAAATTTTCCAGAGTTTCAAAATTCTGCACTTTTTACAAAATTTTGCATTTCACACAATTTCAGAAAATTTTCTAATTTTTTGGGAAATTCAGGTGCGCAGGGGCACAGGTGCACAAATCTACAGGTTTGTAGGTACATAGATCCATAGCTACACAGGTGCATGAAACTCTATGGTGGGCAAAATTTTGTGAGGTGAGAAAGTGTACTTTTGCAGAGGTGCACTTTTTCCACAATTGATGCAAACTGGAGGGTTTTGAGATAGAATCCCCATTTTAGCGAGCATTAAGGTCTACACCAAGTGCACATGAGTTTCTTGAACTGAACCACTTCTGCAAACAACATAGTGACAAGGGAACACCCCGCATTCAACCACTTCTATTCGAACTTTCATCATATTCTTCAACTCCACCTTCACTCCAATCACCTAGTGGACCACCATATATTACAATAGCTACACCTCAACAACCACCGTTAGGTCTGCCAAATCCTTTGATGGCCTTTTTCTCAAATGTTGTAGACTCACCAATAAACTTGAGAGGTGCACTCCATGACCTCCCTAAGAATCCCAAGAAGTTTTGCCCAAGATTCATCTATGTGAGACACGAACTACCAAAGATCACATCATGGTATTTAAAGTAATTTGCAACTGAGAGTAGATTGCTAATGATGATGTGGTTCTTCATATATTTCCCTACTCTTTGGGGGATATTGCCTTCAATTGGTACATTAATTTGCCACCTAGATGCATTGGAGATTGGGATACTTTCAAAAAATTATTCTTGGAACAATTAAAAACATTCATCAACCCAACTATGATACATCAACAATTCATCTCAATCAAAAGAGATCTAGCTAAGATAGTTTCCCGCTTCAACCATCACTTTCATATGGCATATTGCAAGCTAGAGATGCCATATTCTATATTAGTTGAAGCTGCTATTCAGATTTATCTGAATGCTATGGACCATATTAATGTAATTTTTTGGAGAAGACTTCCTATAGCAAATATTGACACATTGGATAAAGTCTTCATAGAGGCAATAACCTTCACTAAGCAAGCTAATCCTAATGGAGGAGGACTACTGCTTCTAGCTCCAGTTATCAAAATGATGCTAACATACCTAGCTGGAGTACCCATGATGCCTAGTCAGTTCATACCTATGAATCTAGTTCCATTGCAATAGGTACCCACTCTGCAAAACCACACTCTGATGTATACAAGGTTTGAACCTCCAAAAGCTACCTTCTTTAAGCAAAATTTAGCAGCACCCACTAAAGCAAAAAATGGTTTTGTTTTTGAATTTGGTCAAATGAAAAAGACTATGTCCCAAATGAACATTGAATTGAATCATCTAAGGTTATTGCAAGGACAAAACAACTTTCAAAGGAACAATGCTGGTCCATAAAATAACAATTATGGCCAAAATTATAATAGGAATTTCATTGGAAACAACAACAATCATGTAGAAAATGACAATGGGGGGAACAAATTCAATCCTCCTGATCGTAATAATGGCTTCCAAAGATAGAACTGACAATGGAACAGTCGACCATATAATGGAAGCATTCCTACTGGCAACAACAATAACAATGTTCACTATGTAGATATTAATAAGTATGACGATAGTCAGAATACACCCAATAATGATGGTTCATATTATAATGGAAAGCAAGAGATGAATCAAAGCTCACAAGTGACTAACAATGCTCCTCCTATACAATTTAATGCTATGCTACTAGAATCCTATGATTCTACACAGAATGTGTAGGTAGAACAACCAACTAGCGAAGAGTTTTGTTTTCCATTCAGTCAAGAACCTGATCTTCAACATGATAAGGTGTTTGCTTTTCATAATGACAATCAAAATATATATATTCTGAGAAATAGAAAGGAACCTTTGATAGATGGGATTCCTCCAACTTTACAACCAACTCCTCCCAATCCAAGAGCAAGTACCAATCCGACACCAATTAGGCCATCGTATAGAGGACAATAGAATCAGAATCAAGTCAATGTACCAACAATATTTAAAAATCCTAACTGGTCTACTGAAAAATACAATGCTGTTGAAAACTTGAAATGAACCAAAGCAAATATGTCTATGTTTGACATGTTGCAAAATTATCCACAATAGCAAGAAGTGCTCATGAAGACTCTTGATCATACAAAGGTACCCCATAACACAAATACAATCCCTCAAAAGATAGTATCTCAACAAGTCAATGTAGTAGAAGCGATGCCCACTATGTTTAAAGACAAGGTTGAAATACCCCCATTTTTGCTCAGCATCAGGATACATGGAAAGAATCTTCATGATTGCTTGATTAGTTTAGAAGCCTCATGCCACTATCAATAGCACAAAGGTTAGGGGTAAGTCCTCAACCTTCCAATAGGATAGTGATATAGTTGACAAAAATGGAGGTGAAAGTCATCAGTGTATTGAAAGATGTTTGGATACAATTGATGATCGATCCTCGAATTCAAGATGTCATTGATATACATGTGGTTGACATTCTAGAGACATATGGGTTGCTCCTAAGTAGAGAATGGATGAAATGCCTAAGACAATGGGTTTTTATAGATTTCACTCAATTATGGTTACCATGAAAGGGATTGAACAATCAAATCAAGATAGATGCAGAACCCAAATTGAAAATGATGATTACAGACTACAATGCCCCAAATGAGATAACATTCTTACAATCAAATTTGGGTTCATACAAGGTGTTGGTGTTTTAAAATGTACTAAAACTACTAAGCGACAAAATGCTTAATACCAGAATGACAGTACATACACAATCTAAAGACTAGCCTATTCTTATTATCAATTGCATATGTAAGGTATTTGGAACCAACTTCAACAAAACCATAGATGGTTTTCTACTCTTTTGGCTCTGCAAAACTAGGGTGGGTATACCTAGGGATGATTCAAAACTGGAACAATTGTATGAGGATTATTCTTAGTTTCATTCTAATTCTCATTTCAAGATCCTCAAACATATACATAATTCTTACTAACTTGGTAAACACATCCCATAAAATAGATATGGCCAAGAATTCTTCTATAGATTTGTAGATGTTTTTAAACATAGTGGCTAACTGAAGCTAAAACATTCCATGCAGACAAGTGCTGGCCAACTTTGAAGATCTACAGGAAATAAAAGTAAAATTTGATTTGATGATGCATTTGAATGACCATTTATAATATATTTCTCCTTCATCTAAAACAACTTGATCAGTGCCTAATCCATTGGGGTTCAGAGTCTATAGCAAATTCTTAGATCTAATTTATTGCCTTACAACAAATTCTATCAACAATTCTTACCAGAATTTATCATTCAAAATCCTTTTCAATACTTAACGAATCTCATCACATTCATCAAAGCCTTTATTTAATCCATTGAATTAACATCAATGATAAATGGATATACAACCTAACTAGATTGCATTCAATTGCACAAGCTTTTACTCATACAACATCAAGGTAGCTAAGTATTTAAAAGGAGACAAAATTCAGAAAGAATTGATATGGGGACAGTTCACAATTTGTATTCATTTCCTTTGAAAATGGTATATCCTTTACAATAGACTTAGAATGACCTTTAGAAAGAAGCACAACTCATTCTATATTCATATATTCTTAGAGAATTGACAGAAAAATACATTATACACTTGCTTTCAAAATTTGGACCAAAAACCGACTAAGCATAGTACTTAGAATTGCTTTAATAAACATAGCTTTCTTTTCATTCATAGTTTGAATTATTATGGCAAAATTATTCATTAATGCCTGTATTTTAGCTCCCCAGTATTTCTTATCTTTCAATGGGTCATATTGGGGGTCAAAAGCATTAATGAATTCCAAGTTTTTACTGAAAACTATCCATTTCTCTTTCCTTAATTCTTGCTCCTGCAATGTGAAAATATTTTTGATTATATCTTTCAGATAGTAAACCTGATGTACCATATGGGAAGCTCTCACCCTTTCTTTTAATAGGTCATAGAATCCTTTAGGGTCAATGAATTTGGCATGAGATTCTGCCATGTTATATTTATTCAAAAACAAATTTAAATGCTTCCACCCCTTTTTAACAAAAACAAAATCATGCACTACAGTAACCATTGGAAAGAAAGTGCCCTTCTTGACCAATTCCCTCTCATCTATAGTACCTATCTACCATAAGAGCTCAGCTATCCCTATCTTCAAAGGCACATGAAAAGGTAACACATGAGGTTTTCCTAAGAAACTATAAACTCTTATTACTGTTGAAACATTGTAGGGAATTATATCCCCCTAGTTATGACTGAAAAGTATCCCTTTAGCATGGTCCTTGGGTCTGGCCAATTCTAATAATGATTGTGGGATTCTAGGGCTATCTCCTCTTAAAAGCAGTCTAAGCTTTGATGCAAAATATCTATCAAATCTTACATAACTAGAATCAGTGGCCTCTAAAGTCAAATCCACACTCCACAACTGCACTGGATTCCTTTCTCCATCCTTTGTTGTTTCTAACTCCATACCCTTGGAGAAGAAAGTATATCCTTTGTATAAACATACATGCATCATCAATGAATACCAACAGAATGATTTGTTTACTTTTCGCTTTTCTATTCCAACCAGGCCGTTGTGAATCTCTTTTGCTAGGAAAGTGGCAAAATCTAGAATGGTACTCATTCCAAATTGAAGGGTTTGAGCAATTACAAGGACCACAGAACCTGGAATTTGATCACCTTCATCTATCCCCAAGATCTTGCAAAGAGAAAAATATAGTGCTTGAGCTCTCAAATTGAAATGTTTTCTCAACAATGGCTCTAGAGTATTGGCTGTGATCATAGGCAAATTAATCCTAGTAGCATGCTTTTGTAGTGGCCCTGTTCTCAAGTACATTCGTTGTGCATCATATCTAGCTTGCAAATCATCCATATCAATGATTTCATGCACAGTGTGGTTAGGGTTTAGGTTGAAAACCTCACTAAACAGCTTAGGGTAAACCCTAAAAATGTTGACCCCTGAATGATTTTTTACCCACCTCGTGATAGGATCATACTTCTTTGCCAGGTCCATGAATAAATCACTATCAAAGAAAACTCTAGGGACTATTAATTTTCCAATATCAAATTCCCATACATTGCTCATAGGAGTGTCCAGTTTTCGCTCTGAAAACAATTTCTTAAACAACTCCAAACCTCCCATGGAAACCTCGGGATCTCTTATCCAATTAGCTTTGTCATAAAATCCTTCTGCCACAACTAATCTAGGGTTTTTTTGAAATGAGTTCCCTTCCCTTAGTTATTTCATGCACTGATAAGGGGAATTGTTCAAGAAAATCATCATGCACTGAACATTTTAGATAATCTTTTTGTCCAGTAAACTCTTTTCGGGGCGGCATTTTTAATGAAGCTTTGGAAAATTCACAACAACAAATGCTTCAAATTTACTCAGAAAGTCATAGAGCACTTACTCGCCAGAATTCACACTTCTGCACTATATGATGTCTTCTGCAATTTTACTGGAGTATTAACCGAGAAATTCTGTGCCTTAGCTCTGAAATCTTGAATACCTTGGTGTTCTTTCTGCACTTTGGTGATTCATTAATGGTGAAATCATGGGTTCTTTTTATGAATTAAAACCGCACGCACCAAGTTTGAATCACATTTACTCTCAGTAACCGTTGCTCGCAATTTGCACTCAAATTTAAATCCCATTCGTAGATTTTATCAGATCGCACGGTCTTGATTTAAAAATAACAAGCTTTATGACCTTTTAGAAAAATGCCATGTGTCACCATTGCGCTTCCTCGTATTACTTAAAAACCTTCATCTTTATAATGCGAGGATGCACCAACCGTTGATAGAGACAAGATTGACGATCAGAATAATCCATTTTGTATTAACGACCAGCTAGCTGAACTCACCAATAGGAAACTGCCATATTAGCTCATACTGTCTGACAACATTCCACGCCAGCGGATCCCATATCTTCTTCTAAGAAAGCAAGTGTTTGACGTCATCACAAACACGTGTCACAAATGCACTTCCCCATATTACTTAAAAACCTACATCTTTATAATGCGGGGATGCGCCAACCGTTGATCAAGACAAGATCAACGGTGATAAGATTTCATGTTCATTCAGCAACCAAAAATCCTTCTATGCACACCTAGCAGTACATGTCATCAGTCATTTGCAGTAAAACACGTTGAAATACAAATACCTAACCCCACTTTGCCACGCATCGAAAATGCGCTTCCCCGCATTACTTAAAAACCTACATCTTTATAATGCAGGGATGCGCCAATTGTTGATCAAGACAAGATCAACAGTGATGCTGCTTAGTAAGTAATCTTCATAGCTTTGCTGATGAATCCACCAATGATATCGTGAGAAAAATAAAACATGTGCAAAAGTGCTGACAAATTTGACATACAAGAGCTTTTGCGGCATACTAGATCTCATAAAACATCAGGGGCTACGTGTTGCAAATGCACTTCCCCGCATTGCTTAAAGACCTACAACTCTATAATGAGGGGATGCACTGACCCTTGATCCCTGATAGATCAATGGTGATTGAGAAACACTTCAACTTGGCATCCTTTCAAATAGAATATCGCAATTAAAGGTACATGAAAGGTTTACCAAAGGCATTTTGATGTAAATAAAACAATAGGATAAAAAGCCCCTGCCAAAATACTTGAAGAAAATACCCTTTTTTTTAAATTTGAAAATGAGGGCACCACAAAACAAAGGCATAATGGTTTTTTTTTTACGCACTTAGGGCCTTTTCATTGATAATTTGAGAGCCAAACCCTATGAAATTAAAAAGGAATACACAAACCACAAAACAAGGCGTAACTAGGGTAATCAAACAATTTTTAGGACTCTAGAAAATAAAACCCTAATCTGCAATAAACAAAGACTTAACTGATTTTTCACCCAAATATCAGAAATTTTCTATACCATGAAAAATCACACCAATAGTTGAATGATAAATTCTTATAAGAATTGCTGATAGAATTTGTGTTAAGGCAAAAAATTAGATCTAAGAATTTGCTATAGACTCTGAACCCCAATGGATTAGGCACTGATCAAGTTATTTTAGCTGAAGGAGAAATATATTATAAATGGTCATTCAAATGCATCATCAAATCAAATTTTACTTTTATTTCCTGTAGATCTTCAAAGTTGGCCAGAACTTGTCTGCATGGAATGTTTTAGCTTCAGTTAGCCACTATTGTTAAAAACATCTACAAATCTATAGAAGAATTCTTGGCCATATCTGTTTTATGGGATGTGTTTACCAAGTTAGTAAGAATTATGTATATGTTTGAGGATCTTGAAATGAGAATTAGAATAAAACTAAGAATAATCCTCATATAATTGTTCTAGTTTTGAATCATCCCTGGGTATACCCACCCTGGTTTTGCAGAGCAAAAAGAGTAGAAAGCCATCTGTGGTTTTGTTGAAGTTGGGTCCAAATACCTTACATGTGCAATTATTAATAAGAATAGGCTAGTCTATAGATTGTGTACGCACTATCATTCTAGTATTAAGCATTTTGTCACTTAGTAGTTTTAGTACATTTTAAAACACCAATAAAATGGCGACTCTACTAGGGAGTTGTCGAACACATCTGTGAAATGTACTGCAGTTTCTTTGGTCCTGCTTTGTACGTGTGTGTCATGTGATCTATGTTTTGCCCGTGGTTATAAGGGAATCTTTTAGTGTCAAACCTTGGGAATTTTAAAGAAGATAGAGCCCAAGTACCATTGCTACACATTGACGTATCCAGCGTATCCAAGTGTCTTATCTAACAAGCAAGAGTTGCAGTATTACGACATCAGTGATTGGTCTGTCTGTGCCATATATTTTTGTTTTTGCTTGTGTATTTTTTTCCTTCAGTCAGCAATAGTGTCATTATATATTTTCCCTAAATAGGGTGGCGACTCAGTCAAGGTTTTGAAGCTAGTGCTTATTGTAACAAAAGGTGAATATGCCTGACAAGAGAAAAAACACAAGAGCTTACATAAGAGCCAATCTTGATGTATCAATGTATACTGATCTACCCCAAGGTGGTAGGAAGAACCAAAATAAGAAAAAGATAGATCCAAATCCCACTTGGAAGCCTAGAGGTAATGCATTCATCAATTCCCATTATCAACCAGTAATAGGAAGAGAGTCTTCTTCACTTAGCTCTGAATCCGAAACTACAAGACTCTTAGGAGGCATTTTCAGTACCCCATTACTAAATGAGAGAGTTTTTCAAGACAAAGACATGTCTACTATGGGAATTGCTTCATTAAGACCAGATCCTATAGCAGATATGAATTATAGGCTAGGATTTAGGAGTTCATCTGATAATCCTTTTAATCCCAGAGTAGCCCCATATGTAGAACCAAACCTTATAGATCTGGATGACCTTGCTGATTTAGAGGTGACTTCTGCAAATCCTAAAGAAGTGCACTCTGAAATAGAATTTTTAAAGAAATGGATTGCTAAGGAAGAAGCTAAATGCATTCGTCTTGAAAAAGAGAAGGAGCAAGCCACCTTGGATGCCATAATAGAAAGAGATGCTCTACTAAGAAGGATGGCTGCTTTGAAAGAGCAAAATAAAAAGTTAGAAGAGAATACCACAACTCTCCATAAGGATATTTTTGGAGATGTTGATAATTTGAGAGCTAAAGTTTAAGAACAAGAGAAATGCCTAAATCAAAGGCAAGAACCAATTATTGCTCAAGTCCAAGCCTATAAACCTATTCAAGTGGATCTTGTAGAACCCACTGCAAAAGCTCCAGATAAAGGGAAAGGCAAGGCTATAGGAATCCAAATAAATGAGCCTCAAGCTATACCAAGAAAACCTATACAACCCTCCATGTCAAAATTAGATCTAGATCTTGAGAAGGCTCGAAAAGAGAGGGAAGATCTTGCAAAATAACTTGAGAAGGTTGAGAATGAAGCTCAAGCTGTAGAAACTAGAAGGAAAATCCAATTCATAAAGTCTAATTCTGCATTGGCTTCATGGCCCAATTTGTCCATCCCACCTACAAATCCTGCACCAGTTAGTGGTCCCATAATTTCAACTTAGGGAGTACCCCAATCTGCTCCTACCTCATCTTCCACTATTGGCACCCAAGTCCCATTTGTCCCACCACAACAGTCTCAAGTTGCTCCCCTGAGTCAAGCTAATATAGCTAGTACTTCAAATGTTCCTCGTTTCCAGAAGAAACCTATATACCTAGAAAAGTATAGACAAATATCATTTGTTGGTATTCCTGGTGCTCCACATCCTATATCATTTGATTTAAGAGATAAAGTGGTTAAGTTTTTTGGGAATAATGCTGTTATTGGTGAAGAACATTTGAGGATTTTCATTGATATGTTGAATGATTATGAAGTTGAACATGAGGACATGGTAATGAAATTGTTTGTGCATTCACTAATAGAGGATGCAAGGGATTGGTTTAGGAGGTTGCCTGATGACAGTATCACCTCATGGAGTGATTTGGAGAAATTGTTCAAAGAGCAATATGGGGACAACACTAATGCAGGATTCATATTGAATGAGTTCAACAATATTAAGAAGAATCTGAATGAGTCCACTTTTGATTTCAATGTGAGATTCCAAAAAGGTATGTACAGACTTTTTCATGTTATGAGGTTAAATGAAGATGTCTATCTCACAACGTATTTCAATGCTTTTGATAGCAAAATGGCTTATCAATTGAGGGATAAGGATCCTAAGACTTTAAGAGATGCCTATAAAATTGCAGTAAATATAGAGAATAATAGGAAGGCAACTGGAAAACTAGGTAGGAGCGATGATCCTAAGCTATTTAATCCTAAGAACAATAATAAAAGGGAGGGTGACAAAACTCCTATAGGAAAGAAGCCCGAAGAACCTACTATAGGCCAAGTTTTAGAAATGCTCAAGAAGATGAAACCCACTAGTTTCAATAAGCCAAATGTTGCTAAAAGACCCCCTGTGAATAACAACAATTTCAATAGGCAACCTAGAATGCAAAATTACCCTTACACTACTTAGTGGAAAGATGGTAAACTAGTTCCCAACCAAACCCACAATGTGAAGGATAAGGGTACTCCAGACCCCCTACAAAGGAACATTGTAAATATGAATGATGATGTACCATGGTGCATTATATGCCAATCACCACATTCTGCTGATTATTGTGCTATTGTTCAGTCATTTGCCCAAGCTCAAGGAGTGCAACCTAAAGAAGAAACTGAAGACAAAACCCATGATGATATAAGTTGCAATATGGTGAATATGTGTGATGATTTGATAGATTCTGATTCAGAAGAGCCTGAAAATGATATTACTAGCCAGAGAATTGCTTACCAGGTAGATCATCAGCAAGTGCTTTCAGATGATGAAGGGTATGATACAGATAAGGTATGCAATACTTTCACAAGTCCATAGTAATTATAATTTGAAAAATAGAGCAATAAATAATGATGTAGGAAGGCCATCTAGTGTATTCATCAAAGACATCACTCATAAGATGAATGATCAAAACAAGAAAGTCAATGTAGATGTGCCTAAGATCAAGGAGAACAAGGGTAAGAAATGGGAACCAAAGAAGAAGGTTCAATTTCAGATAAGTGAAGCAACAAAACCAGTTGTGCAACCAAAGAAATCAGAACCTGATGTTATCAAGCAAAATGTGGTGCCTACTGCTCAAAAGATTCTGACTCCAAGTACTATTGTAAAACCTACTATTGTTGAACCTGTTGATATGATATCCATGTTATCTCAAATTACTGTAAAAGTTCCCTTGTCTGAACTTTTTAGAATTGAAGAGCATAAGAATAAGGCTTTGTCATGGTTGGGTGGAATAGCAAACAATAATATTGTTGTAGATCAAACTGTGTCCCAACAGACCCCATTAGTAATAGAGGATAGTGGTATCATATCCCAGATTCCTCAAATGTTTCTAGATGATTCCTCAGTGGCATTCATAGAAGATATTGATCCTTTTTTCCTCAATCTAATCATAAAGGAGAAGACCTTAAAAAATTGCATGATAGACTTAGGAGTTTCCAACACTATAATGCCTTTCAAAGTAATGGAAGCCTTAGGATTGAAGGTGGATACCAAGTAGGGAAAATGCAGAGGGATGGATGCTAGGGAAGTCCCAGTCATAGGTACCATAAATGCCTTACCATTCAAACTGGCTGCATATCCTGAAGTAGAATTAACCATGTCTGTCCTTGTGGTAGATATACCTCCACACTATGGAATGTTACTCTCCAAAAAATGGAGTGCTGCCATGGGGGGAAGCCTGCAATGTGATCTTACTTATGCCACTTTTCATATAGGGGACAAAGCTATTAGGGTAAATAGGGAACCAAGGATTGTTTCCTAGATACTGGGATTAATGCTTTCAGGGCTGAATTAGTTATTTAGGAAGTTGAAAACTTACCTACTATCATCGAAAATGAAGTTGAATGTTGCATGAATTCACCAAAATTATGGACCATGTTCTTTGATGGGGCTAGTTCTAAAGAGGGTGCAGGGGCAGGTGTAGTTTTTGTGTCCCTTGAAAATAACACTTTTAGGTATTCATTCACCTTGAAATTTTCCTGCACTAATAATATTGCAGAATATGAAGCATTGCTGCTAGGACTCAAAGTTTCCAGACATCATAAAATTAAGAAATTATGTGTCATAGGGGATTCTAAACTAATTATCTCTCAGATCAAAGGAACCTACTCATCCAAGAATAGGAGATTGAAACAATATAGAAATGCAGTTTGGGATCAGATAGAATTCTTTGATGCATTTGGGATCTCATGGAGAGATAGGACCCAAAATAAGATGGCTGATCTGTTGGAAAATCTAGCAATCAAGCCAAAAGAGATATCATTTGCAGGAATCTCCTAGATTGAGTTGCAAAACAGACCTTCCATACCTGGCAACATTGAAAATTGGCAAGTTTTTGAAGATGACAAAGATATTAATTTTTTTTTTTTAAATGAAGACAAGTACCATGGTCAGGAGATGGATTGCAGTGGACTGATTGAAACCATAAATGGGAAGGAAACCATTTTTGGTCTAGAGATAGTGCAATTGTAAACAAATAAGATGCCAAAGGGGTTAGTAGTCTTGGAAAATATTTTTGATAACTAAGACAGAGTAAAATCAGGAGTAAACGACCCCAAACCTCAGGAGTTAGAAGAAATAAACTTGGGTACTGATGAAGTCCCTAAAAGGGTTTATATTGGCCAAAATCTCCCTATTAAAATCAGGAAAATATCGGTTGACCTACTTAGAAAATATAGACATGTTTTTTCTTGTTCATATGATGACCTTAAGGTTTACAAGGAGGATCTTTTCCAGCATGTCATACCATTGAAGGAAAATGTAAGATCTTTCAGGCAAAAACAGAGACCAATCAATCCTACCCTTGCCCCAAAAATGCAAGAAGAACTGACAAAACTAAGAGATGGTGGGATAATCAAACCAATCAGGCATTCCACCTTTTCAAACTTGGTTCCTGTTAGGAAGAAGAATGGAGATATTAGGCTTTGTGTTGATTTTAGAAATTTAATCATTGCATCTCTAAAAGATAATTATGGCTTACCTAATATGGAAGCCATGTTGTAGCAAGTGATTGGCTCTGAATTAATGTCAATGATGGATGGTTTCTCTAGATACAATCAAGTTCTAGTGAAAGAAAGTGAACAATTCAAGACAACCTTCACAACCCCATGGGGAACATATGTGTATGTAAGGATGCCTTTTGGCTTGATTAATGCAGGAGCTACCTTCCAAAGAGCCATGGATGTAGAATTTCATGAGTATATTGACAAATTTATGGTTGTGTACTAGGATGATCTTACAGTGTATTCTAATAAGGCTGAAGATCACTGCAAACATTTGGAAAAAATCTTTATAAAAGCCCTGGAATATGGAGTATCTTTAAACCCAAAGAAATGCACATTTGGGGTCACAGAAGGAAAACTATTAGGACACATAGTGTCTAAGGGTGGGGTAAAAATAGATCCTGAAAGGGTAGTAGCTATTGATAAAGTCCCCAAACCAAAAAATGTGAAAGGAATTCCATCCTTTTTTGGCCAAGTCAATTTTTTGAGGAGATTTGTTACCAATTTTGCTGAAATTAGTAGACCCATCTCAAAGATGTTCAAGAAGGGAGCCATTATAGATTGGAATGGTGAACCTTCACAAGCATTCCAAGATATAAAAATTGCAATAAAAAATGCTCCAGTGCTAAAGACCCCAGATTATGCAAAACCCATGCATATTTTCTCTTTTGTATCATTCCATACTGTAGCTGCAGTCTTATTGCAGAAGAATCAAGAAGGATATGAGCAGCCGATTGCCTTTTTCAGTAAGTCACTACAGCCTGCTGAACTGAAGTATGAAATAAATGAAAAGCAAGCATATGCTTTGGTAAAGGCTATAAAAGCTTTTAGATGTTACTTGGTAGGTGCTATTGTTATCGCTTTTGTACCTAGTGCTTCAGTCAAGGATATATTCTCTCAACAGCAAGTATCAGGCAAGAGGTGTAGATGGATCAATAGAATCCAGGAATTTAACATTGATATACAAATAACAAAGTTAGTAAGAGGTCAAGGTTTGGCCAAACTCATGGCTGAAACTAATCTAGAGGCTAATCAGATAAATTTGGTAAATGATGATCTCAGAGCTGACTTATGTGACATGGACCAATGTGATTGGTATACCAATGTCATATGTTACTTGCAACATATGGAAGCTCCTCCCCATCTGCCTGAAAATGAAAAGAGGAATACTAAATTGCAAGCCATCAGGTATGTAATTGTGCAAAGCAACCTTGGTGGAGAAATTTTGAGGGAGTATTATTGAAATGTGTTGATAAGGAAAAGGAAAAAGAGGTTTTGAAAGAAATGCATGCTGGAGTGTGTGGGGGGCACTATATGGCCAAAACTACTGCACATAAGATAATGAGGGCTGGATTCTGGTGGCCTTCTCTTTTCAAGGATGCTCAGGTTATGGTTAGGAAATGTGATCCTTGTCAGAGGTTTGCTGGAAAAGTGAAGTTCTCAAGAAATACTCCATTGAAGCCAGTGGAGATTCAAGCACCTTTTCAACAATGGGGTCTGGACTTCATAGGAGCGATTTTCCCCAAGTCTAGCACTACCTATTCTTGGATTCTGGTTGCTACTGACTACTTTACAAAATGGGTAGAGGCTATCCCCACAAGAAATGCAACAAGTAAAGTGGTCAATAATTTCCAACTGAATAATATTATTTCCAGATTTGGCTGTCTACAGGAAATTGTAACAGATAATGCTATGTGCTTCAGGTCTGAGGAATTCATCAAATTTTGTGATAAATATGGAATGACAAGGTCATCATTTGCTCCATATCATCCACAAGGGAATGGACAAGCTGAGTCCACAAATAAGAGCCTTTTGAAGGTCATTAAGAGGACCTTGGATGATAATAAAAAGGCATGGGATTCCAAGTTACAGTTGGAAATATGGGCTGACAGAGTAACTGTAAAGAAAGCAATTGGCGTAGCTCCATTTGATTTAGTGTATGCGATTCAAGCTAGAATGCCTCAGAATAACTTGATGGGACTATACAATTACATCTAGTTATATGATGAAGATACTACAGATGAAATGCAAGAAAGAATGGATGAATTGGTAGGACTGACCGAAACCAGAAGAGAAGCATCTTTACAGAACCAAAAGTTGCAATTGCAAGTCAAGACACTCTATGATAAAAGAACTGTAAGCAAGAAATTTGAAAATGGAGATTTAGTCTTAATGTGGAATGCTAGAATTGAAGATAAAGGAAAACATGGAAAATTTGATCCTATTTGGTTAGGCCCATATCTCATTGAAAATACTTGGGGTGAAGATTCTTATATACTCAAAGATATATTTGACAATATTCTTGAATTGCCAATTCATGGACAGTTCTTGAAGAGGTATTTTTCTTGAAAAATACTTATTTTCTTCCATGAATAGTAGTTTTAGGGTTTCCTATTGTTTTGTACATTTTGTATTTTCTATAAATCCTTGTAAGTATCCTTGTGCAGTCTAGTTCCTTGTTTTTGTGTGTTGCTTTGTGCTCTCTGAAGAAGTTGTCATCTTACCAAATATGTGGTCTTCTCTCCCAAAGATTCTGAATTCTTGCATAGACTTAGGTAGTCTATCATCCCCAGACAGAGCCATTGTTGGTGTGATTTTTCATGGTATAGAAAATTTTTGATATTTGGGTGAAAAATTAGTTAAGTCTTTGTTTATTGCAGATTAGGGTTTTATTTTCTGAAGTCCTGAAAATTGTTTGATTACCCTAGTTACGCCCTGTTCTATGGTTTGCGTCTTCCTTTTTAATTTCTAAGGGTTTGGCTCTCAAATTATCAATGAAAAGGCCCTAAGTGCGTAAAAAAAAAACCATTATGCCTTTGTTTTCTGGTGCCCTCATTTTCAAATTTAAAAAAAAAGGGTATTTTCTTCAAGTATTTTGGCAGGGGCTTTTTATCCTATTATTTTATTTACATCAAAATGCCTTTGGTAAACCTTTTCTGTACCTTTAATTGCGATATTTTATTTGAAAGGATGCCAAGTTGAAGTGTTTCTCAATCACCATTGATCTATCAGAGATCAAGGGTCAACGCATCCCCGCATTATAGAGTTGTAGGTCTTTAAGCAATGCGAGGAAGTGCATTTGCAACATGTAGCCCTTGATGTTTTATGAGATCCATTACATCGCAAAAGATCTTGTATGTCAGTACTTTTGCACACATTTTTTTTTCTCATGATATCATTGGTGGATTCGTCAGCAGATCTATGAAGATTACTTACCAAGCAGCATCACCGTTGATCTTGTTTTGATCAACGGTTGGCGCATCCCCGCATTATAAAGATGTAGGTTTTTAAGTAATGCGAGGAAGTGCATTTGTGACATGTGGCAAAGTGGGGTCAAGTATTTTTATTTCAATGTGCTACACTACAAACGAATGATGACGTGTACTGCTAGGTGTGCACAGAAGGATTTTTTGTTGCTGAATGAACGTGAAATCTTATCACCGTTGATCTTGTCTTGATCAATGGTTGGCGCATCCCCACATTATAAAGATGTAGGTTTTTAAGTAATGCGGGGAAGCACATTTGTGACACGTGTTCGTGATGATGTCAAACACTTTCGTGCTCAAAAGAAGATATGGGATTTGCTGATGTGGAATATTGTCAAACAGTATGAGCTAATATGGCAGTTTCCTATTGGTCCGTTCAACTAGTTGGTCCTTAATACAAAATGGATTATTTTGATTGTCGATCTTGTCTTGATCGACGGTTGGTGCATCTCCGCATTATAAAGATGTAGGTTTTTAAGTAATGCAGGGAAGCGCAATGGTGACACGTAGCATTTTTGTAAAAGGTCATAAAGCTTGTTATTTTTAAATTAGGACTGTGCGATTTGATAAAATCTACGGATGGGATTCAAATTTGAGTGCAAATTGCGGGCAACAGTTACTGAGAGTAAATGTGATTTAGACCTGGTGTGTGTAGTTTTAATTCATAAAAAGAACCCATGATTTCACCATTAATGAATCACCAAAGCATAAAAAGAACACCAGGGCATTCAAGATTTCAGAGCTAAGGCACAAAATTTCTCGGTTAATACTCCAGCAAAATTGCAGAAGACATCATATAGTGTAGAAGTGCAAATTCTGGTGGGTAAGTGATTTGTGACTTTCTAAGTATATTTGAAGCATCTGCTGTTGTGAATTTTCCAAAGCTTCATTAAAAATGCCGCCCCAAAAAGAGTTTACTGGACAAAAAATTATCTAAAACGTTCAGTGCATGATGATTTTCTTGAACAATTCCCCTTATCAGTGCATGAAATAACTAAGGGAAGGGAACTCATTCCAAAAAACCCTAGATTAGTTGTGGCAGAAGGATTTTATGACAAAGCTAATTGGATAAGAGATGCCCAGGTTTCCATGGGAGGTTTGGAGTTGTCCAAGAAATGATTTTCAGAGCGAAAACTGGACACTCCTATGAGCAATGTATGGGAATTTGATATTGGAAAATTAATAGTCCCTAGTGTTTTCTTTGATAGTGATTTATTCATGGACCTGGAAAAGAAGTATGATCCTATCACAGGGTGGGTAAAAAATCATTCGGGGGTCAACCTTTTTAGGGTTTTCCCTGAGCTATTCAGTGAGGTTTTCAACCTAAACACTAACCACACTGTGCATGAAATCATTGATATGGATGATTTGCAAGCTAGATATGATGCACAACGAATGTACTTGAGAATAGGGTCACTACAGGAGCATGCTGCTAAGGTTGGTAATTTTCCTGTGATCATAGCCAGTACTCCAGAGCCATTATTGAGAAGACATTTCAATTTGAGAGTTCAAGCACTATATTTTTCTCTTTGCAAGATCTTGGGGATAGATGAAGGTGATCAAATTCCAGGTTCTGTGGTCCTTGTAATTGCTCAAACCCTTCAATTTGGAATGAGTACCATTCTGGATTTTGCCACTTTCCTAGCAAAAGAGATTCACAACGGCCTGGTTGGAATAGCAAAGGGGAAAGTAAACAAATCATTCTGTTGGTATTCATTGATGATGCATGTATGTTTATACAAAGGATATACTTTCTTCTCCAAGGGTATGGAGTTAGAAACAAAAAAGGATGGAGAATGGAATCCAGTGCAGTTGTGGATTGTGGATATGACTTCAGAGGCCACTGATGCTAGTTATGTAAGATTTGATAGATATTTTGCATCAAAGCTTAGACTGCTTTTAAGAGGAGATAGCCCTAGAATCCCACAATCATTATTAGAATTGGTTAGACCCAAGGACCACGCTAAATGGCTACTTGTCAGTCATAACTGGGGGGATATAATTCCCTACAATGTTTCAACAGTAATAAGAGTTTATGGTTTCTTAGGAAAACCTCATGTGTTACCTTTTCATGTGCCTTTGAAGATAGGGATAGCTGAGCTCTTATGGCAGATAGGTACTATAGATGAGAGGGAATTGGTCAAGAAGGGCACTTTCTTTCCAATGGTTACTGTAGTGCATGACTTTGTTTTTGTTAAAAAGGGGTGGAAGCATTTAAATTTGTTTTTGAATAAATATAACATGGCAGAATCTCATGCCAGATTCATTGACCCTGAAGGATTCTATGACCTATTAAAAGAAAGGGTGAGAGCTTCCCATATGGTACATCAGGTTTACTATCTGGAAGACATAATCAGAAATATTTTCACATTGCAAGAGCAAGAATTAAGGAAAGAGAAATGGATAGTTTTCAGTAAAAATTGAGAATTCATTAATGCTTTTGAACCCCAGTATGACCCATTGAAAGATAAGAAATATTGGGGAGCTAAAATATAGGCATTAATGAATAATTTTTCCATAATAATTCAAACTATGAATGAAAATAAAGCTATGTTTATTAAGGCACATCCAGACAAGGCAACAGAAATACAAAGAAGAATGAGTGGTAGAAATGTGGTAACTCCTGGCCAATATACATTGCAGAAAAGGGCAGGTTATGTCATGGGTCAAAATGTGCAACAGGTACCTCCTCATAAGAAACCAAGGTCAAGAAGTCCATTTACAGCCAGCTCTCCAAAAAGACAAAAATTAGAGCAGGGGTCTTCTTCTTCTCAAAAAGAACAATACTCCCCAAGCCAGTCTCCAATCCAGATAGATGATGAGGCATCTCTAAGGGAACAACTTAGAAAAATGGGAGGATAAGGGGATGTGAGTGTCACTTCTACACACCTGGATATTGGAGAGCCACAAGAACCTCCTACACCTTCCTTGGACCTGACCATTGCTGATTACCAAGGTAAGGAAATTGACCCAGTTGTTGCCCAAGTTTCTGAAAGATTTATTAATGATGAAAATTTTGTAATATCTAGGGCCTTTGCTCAATTTTTATGGAGATTAAATATAAAGAAATTTGAGAAAGCTTGTGAGAAGATCAAGGCTGAGCAACCAAATAAACCTGACCCAGTTATTAAGGAAGAGGTAAAATCAAAGTTTTTGAGTGATTTTGCCCAGTTTACTCCTGAAGCTGGGAGGCAAATAGTTAGACAATCAGGAGTCCTCCTTCTACCGGAATGGGATATAGCAAATGCTATTGTTTTTGATTCAGTAAGGAAGTAGAAGGATGTTCAACTAACAATTGCTGAAGAAGTACTATAGGCTCATAGAGGGGTCAAATTTAGTGATGACCACCAAGCCCTTATTGTGTGGTCCATAGATAAGAGAGAAAATACCAGGATGCATGAGTTTCCCACTGAATAACATACTGGTACATTGACAGTATACATGGCCAGTGAGGTAAGTAGTAAACAAATAATGGGAATGGCCTCAAAAGTGCTAAAATTGGTTGGTGTTGTATCTGGATAGGAAGAAGATAAGTTTTCCCAACTCAATGCTAGGTTTGAAGAAGTTTTGAAGGCATATGAGGAAAGGGCTATACAAATACAGTCACTGGAAAACTAAATGTCTCAAATGGAGAGGATACTTGGGAAAAGAAAGGCGGGAGAATCTAGTGCACCTACAATTGCATACCCTTCATAGTCATTGGTTGGATCTAGATCAACCACTATTATTGAAATACCTGACACCCCTGAAAGGCCCCAATTCTATACTACAGAGGACTTTGAAGAAGAAAAAACAAAATTACATGAGTTGCAAATAGAATTAAGAAATCAGTATGAAGAAAAATTAAAGCAGGGTGTGATATATTTGAGGGATAAAATACAATGGGCATCCTTTTTTGATCAGTTGACAAGAATTGCAACCCTCATGGATGAGTTGAACAGAGATAAGGATAAACTGATTCCTCTTGCACAGAAATGGAGGGAGAGAAATAATGATATTACAATCATATGTATATCTAAAGTCCAAATGCCTTATCATCAAGTTGAGAAAATATTTGATTTATTAAATAAGTTAGAAAATTTTGATGATAAAAGAGATTCTTTACAGAAAAGATTAACACTCTGTTTTTCTCAATATATTGCTGAAAAATTCACTTTATTTTCTTGTGCTTTAGAATCTGTTGACACAATAAAGGAAAAGGAAAAGTGGAAAAGGGAGTTGGACAAGTTATTTAATGAAAGAATAATAAATATCATGAGTGAAACTAGCCACTGGTTTTGGGCAAAGACAAATGAAGAGCTAGTAAAAATACATTTATTTTATACTGCTATGAGAAAAAAATTTGATGATTTAGAAGAAAGTGCAAATTCTTTAATAATGATATAAAGAGAAGCTCTAAGTTTTGATTGGCTAGATGATGATGCTTTTAATAAATGGAAAAACCAGTTTCTAGAACAAATGTAAGAAGATGATGAGGAGGAAAATGTAAAAGTAAAAGTTACCCTCATAGTTAGTAATGAGGACATGGAAAATCCCTAGGTTGAAATAAATTTGTAGGTAACTGAAGATGATACATCACTTTCAAACCTCATGGCTATTTACTCTGAGGATGAAGAATAATTGAAGAATAAGATCTTATCTTCTTGTTTCAACAACTAAGAAGCATAACAAAAAGGGACCCACGAAGGATTGTCCGATGTGATAACTTTTCTATTATTTGTTTTTGTCTTTTATGACAGACATTTGTCAGTATCTTTTAGAAGACACATGTCACTTTATTTAGCCTGAAGCTTGTTGCATCTCACACTATTTAAGTGAGATTACAAGGCTAAAGAATGGTCTTAATTCTATTTCTTCTAAGTACTATGCTTAGTTAGTTTTTGGTCCAAATTTTGAAAGCAAGTTTATAATGTATTTTTCTATCAATTCTTTGAGAATATATGAATATAGAATGAGCTGTGCTTCTTTCTGAAGGTCATTCTGAGTCTATTGTAAAGGATATACCATTTTCAAAGGAAATGAATAAAAATTGTGAATTGTCCCCATATTAGTTCTTTTTGAATTTTGTCTCCTTTTAAATACATAGCTACCTTGATGTTGTATGAGTAAAAGCTCATGCAATTGAATGCAATCTAGTTAGGTTTTATATCCATTTATCATTGCTATTAATTCAATGGATTAAATAAAGGCTTTGATGAATGTGATGAGATTCCTTAAGTATTGAAAATGATTTTGAATGATAAATTCTGATAAGAATTTCTGATAGAATTTTTTGTAAGGCAACAAATTAGATCTAAGAATTTTCTATAGACTCTGAACCCCAATGAATTAGGCACTGATCAAGTTATTTTAGCTGAAGGAGAAATATATTATAAATGGTCATTCAAATGCATCATCAAATCAAATTTTTCTTTTATTTCCTTTGGATCTTCAAAGTTGGCCAGCACTTGTCTGCATGGAATGTTTTAGCTTCAGTTAGCCACTATTGTTAAAAACATTTGTAGATCTATAGAAGAATTCTTGGCCATATCTATTTTATGGGATGTGTTTACCAAGTTAGTAAGAATTATGTATATGTTTGAGTATCTTGAAATGAGAATCAGAATGAAACTAAGAATAATCCTCATACAGTTGTTCCAGTTTTGAATCATCCCTATGTATACCCACCCTAGTTTTGTAGTGCCAAAAGAGTAGAAAACCATGTATGGTTTTGTTGAAGTTGGGTCCAAATACCTTACATATGCAATTGTTAATAAGAATAGGCTAGTCTTTAGATTGTGTATGTACTGTCATTCTGGTATTAAGCATTTTGTCGCTTAGTAGTTTTAGTACATTTTAAAACACCAACACAAGGTGATGGAATTCAACACTATCCCAATCAAGGAATCCCAAGATCAGGATAAGGAACTCAGGATACCGATCCCAAAGGATGAGATCATGACACAATTCATAGATAATATGGTGACTAATTTGCAATGCTTGGGAGAAGGAGCTAATTCTAGTTTCTTACTCCTCCCAAGGTTTTGTAGATTACACAAATTTATTCATTCTAAACTTCAATGCTCATCATGCCAAGAAGTAGTTGCAAAGGTGTTAACACATAGGATGCAAAGCAAGAATAATCAAATTTCAAAAAAGAGACTCGTGGGAGATCAAGGTCATGTAAACTCAACTAAGTTAGCAGAGAAGATCAAAGGGGAAAATGAAGATCTAAATTTATCATATGGTGATACCTCTTTAGATGGTGGAGGCTTATCTTCTCCTCGGCCAAGAATGATCAAGATTTAGAGAAGAAGACGATATGTGAAAGGCCAAGGGTGGACTTCGTTTGTCATTCATCCTAAACCCAAAATAGATGAAATTAAGGAATTGATAGAAGAAATTCATGAAAAATAGGAAAAACATACATTTCCTCTATCAACTTGTTACAATGGGGAATCATCAAGTCCACCCCGTGAGAAGTTGCAATGGGTTCCTAAGAAACAATGTTTTAACTCTCAAATCAAAGAGAAATTAAGAACCAATAAACACAAGGTTAGAAAGCCCAAGGAAGATCCAATCTGGACACTTCACTTTGATGGCTCTAGATGCAAATTGGGGGTTGGAGTACGTATAGAATTGGTTAATCCAAAAGGTAAGTCCTTTTATGCAACATATTGATTATAGTTTAAATGTACTAACAATGCTATAGAATACAAAGTGTTGATCCAAGGACTTCTCTTTGCACTCGAGAAAGGAATCAAAACTCTCATAATCGAAGGAGACTCTTAGTTGGTTATTTGGCATGTAAAATCACTATACTCTTGCAATGACAAAAGGTTACTTTCTTATCGAAAAAGAGTATGAGATTTACTAGATGATTTTAGAGCTTTAAACATAAAGTCCATTCCAAGGAGGAAGAACATGGTGGCGGATCTCTTGCTATTTTAGCAAAAGCATTACAACTAGTTGAAAGAACGAAGTTGAAAATATTTTCAGTAGATTTGGTTGCTACCCCATCTATTCTGGACAATATTACAAACTTCCAAGTCTTTTAGGATGATCAACACATACTTGAATTTATCATGTGCAATGGTCACTTTAAAGGGAAAGAAATTGATGACAATCGAGATGATAAACCTGAGGATGACAAACTTCAAGATAAAAATGTGATCTTGAATTTAAAGACTAACATTATCCCCAAGGGGATGGTTGAGTTAGAACCCATTTTTGATCGTGATGAATCAACACTTAATAAAAGAATGATCCAAGAAAGGGGGATTGAGGAGTGTGATGAATACAACTTAGGAACTAAAGAAGATCTGAGAATGGTTTGAATTGGGAAAGCATGCAATGCAAAAGAAAAGGGAGAAATGCTCAAGTTACTTACTGAGTATAAATATGTTATTGCTTGGAGCTACGAAGAGCTAAAGACATATGACCCTAAGATTATAACTCATGACATCCCATTGAAACCAGATGCTAAGCCTTTTCAACAAAGATAAAGAACTAT
The DNA here is from genome assembly GCA_028749045.1 of Cupressus sempervirens. Classification (NCBI taxonomy): domain Eukaryota; kingdom Viridiplantae; phylum Streptophyta; class Pinopsida; order Cupressales; family Cupressaceae; genus Cupressus; species Cupressus sempervirens. The sequence goes on from CM053790.1 coordinate 422,679,552, forward strand.
TAATCCTATAATTGAACCACTAATAATGGAAGAAGTTAAGAAATCATTGGATGCCAAGATCATATCTCCCATTCACCATTCTACATGGGTGGCTAATTTGGTTCCTATGCAGAAGAAGACTAGATAGGTTTTCCTTTGTCTTGATTTTTATAACTTAAACCTGGCATCTCAAAAGGACCATTATCCTCTACCCTCACTTGATGAGGTTCTACAAATTGTAAATGGTTCAAAAATGATGTCTTTCCTAGATGGATATAATTAGGTGATGGTTGATGAAGGAGATCGACTATAGACAACTTTCACAACTAAATGGGGGACTTTTGCCTACAGGAGAATTCCTTTTGGACTAATTAATGTAGGGGCTAGATTTCAGCGAGTCATCGATGAAGCTTTTAAGGGATTGGTAAATAAGTGTATAGTCATATAGATGGATGATTTAACTATATTTTCAAAATATTGAAGCACTCACTTTGCTAATTTAAAGTGGGTGTTCAATAGATGTCATAGGTATGGCATATTCCTTAATCCCAAGAAATGTTCATTTGGGTTACTAAAGGAAAACTCCTTGGTCATATGATTTCTAAAGCTAGGATCTCCATCAATCTTGATAGAATTGAAGCTATTCTAAAGTTCTCACCTCCCCATAGTAAAAAAGAACTCAAATCTTTCTTCGAGAAGATAAATTTCATGTGGAAATTCATAAGTGGATTTGTAAAGATTGTTCATCCCCTTAATGATTTACTCAAAAAGAGGGCGAAGATGAAATGGGTCCCAAAGATTAAGAAATCATTTGAAGATATCAAAGTGGCCATTTCTATTGCTCCAGTCTTAGTAAGTCTTGATTATGAGTTACCTTTTAAGATATATTCTTTTGGTTCAAAATAGTCTTGTGCTAGGATCCTAATGTAGAAGAAAGAAAAGGAAGATGAAAGACCAATCACTTTTATGAGTTGCCCTCAGAAGAATGCTGAGTTGAATTATTCAAACCTTGATAGAAAATCCTATGTGTTAGTCAAGGCTATGAAGAAGTTTTGTCATTACATACTAAGAAGTAAGGTGTATTCAGTTGTACCTAATCCAATGGTAAAGACACTTTTGATGCAGAATGAACTTGGTGAAAGGAGAGGTAAATGGATGGCCATACTTCAAGAATTCAATCTAGAAATACAACCTATGAGATTAGTAAGAGGTCAAGGGTTGTCAAGAATGATAGTCGATAACCAAGATGGAAATGAAAAGGAGTTCAAGTTTGACAGTGGAACAAATGAAGATGATCAAGATAAGAGGATTATTTCTCAAGTTGATATTGGTTAGGGTGTGGTGACAAATGTTTGGTATCAAGACATTGTTTATTACCTCCTACCAAATTGATGCCCAAGTTGGATGAATAGCTCACAACATAGGGGATTTAAAATGAAGTGTGAATCCTACATGCTATGTCAGAACAAGTTGTACAAGAGAAATTATGAAGGGATCTATCTAAGGTGCTTAGGCTGTGAGGAAGCATAGGAAGTCTTGGAAAATTTTCATGACAAGTATGGTACAGGACATGGTTCAGTAAAAGCAACGACTCACATGATTGTAAGATAGGGTTATTATTGGACCTCGATATTCAAAGACACTTTTGAGCATGTACGCTCTTGCCATATCTGTCAAACTAGTGCCAATAGAGAAAGGAATCCGGTAATGCCACTACAACCAGTGTATGAGGTACACCCCTTCACAAAGTGGGAGGTGGATTTTATTAGTCTAGTCAATCCCCCATCATCAACTAGACATGCATTTATTCTCACAACTATGGATTATTGTACACAATGGACAAAAGTAGAAACCTTTAGAAATTGCACTACTAAGGTGGTAACAAACTTTTTGGAAGAAGACATTGTTATGAGATTTGGAATGTCTTTCACCCTTGTGTGCGATAATAGGTCTACCTTCACATTTGCATTCTTGACCCAATGGGCATTTGAAAATCAAGTCATTATCAAGTTCTCTTCAAATTATTAGCCACAAGGAAATAGGGTAGCAGAATCTACAAATAAGAACTTGATCACAGTAATAAGGCGATTGTTGAAGAAAAATCCTAGGGATTGGCATACACAACTAAAATATTCCCTATGGACATATCGTGTAAGAGTAAAAAATGCTTTGGGGACTTCTCCATACTTTCTCATTTATGGACAAGAACTAGTGTTCTCGCTTAACCTCAGGATTCCTATTCTGAAGTTCATGAGTGGATACACTAAAGATGCTAACAAAGTACAAATCAAATTGATGAATCTTTTAGAAATGGATGAAAAATGGAGAGTTGCATTGGAGCACATGGCTAAACATCAAGCTGTCATGAAGAGATGGTTTGACAAGAGGGCTACTACAAAATCATTCAGGATTTCCAACCTTGTTCTACTGTGGGATAAGGCAAGAGAAAAGTCGGGCAGTCATACCAAGTTTCAACGCTTGTGGATGGGTCCTTACCAAATCATGGAAATTCTTAGAGAAAACACTTTTAGGCTTAGTTCCTTACAGGGGGAATTTATTCCCTTGCCCATGAATGGGTAATTTCTAAAGCATTATTTTGAACCCTAAAAGAAAAAAAAAAAAAAAAGGTTAGATTTTATTTCTATATTTAGCTTAGATTTTTATTTTTGCAAGTGTGTTTTGCTTTCATGTTGTGTGTTTGCTTTTAGTCACGTGTTACTTTTCAAAGTTGTGTCAGTCCTAGGGGTAAGGTGTACTTGAGATTTTCTCTCAAGATTTTACTAACCATTCTTTGGTTCCAATTTTAGGAAGAGGTATTTCTTTGTCAAAACATTCAGACTATTATGTGTCTTATACCAACTAAGTGACAAACATTCCTTGCAGAAATACAAGATTTTCAATTTAGAAATTAGGAGTTTAGACCAACAAGTTCTCCACACTTTGCAAATCTAAAAAATTGATTGTTTTAGTTGTTGTCAAATTAAAGTCAAAGATGATAAGGGATGATCCAAACTCCAATTGGTTCAAACAGGAGGGGTCTTTTCAAAAGGTTGCTAAGATTATTTTTTGGCATGAGAGTTTCTAGAAAGTTCTAAAAGAGGAGTGCAAGGGATGTTCACAAAAGGTTGAATCCAAGAAATGACACTGATGTCTTGGCTACACAGTCTAAGCGTAGTCAAGATACAAAAGAAAAAATAAATAAATAAAATGAAAGAAAATACGGTGTTAAGATTGAAGGATTATAAAGATCTAAAATGGAAAAAGGATATGTTTTCAAAACAAAGTATCTTGTATCCAAAACATTGCTTCATCAAAGGGTAACATTCTAGACTATTTGGAGCAATTTTTCAAATTTCCCTAAAAAGCTAAAAGAATGTGGCAACCTACCAAGAGCCCTCAAACCGATTCTCTCATTTGCTCAAGAAAATGATCGATGAATAGCCTTCATAGAGATTTTGAATCAATTAGTCAAGAGGAGTAGAAGATTGTTTTCGAGTTGTCCAAAAACTTTGATAGACTGCATCCTAAGAAGTCAAAGGGAATGAACACATGAATCACACATTGAGCTTGAAGGTTTTGAATTCTAGGGATTTTTGATTGCAAACTCATCTGAAATATGCTCGAGGTGTTTGAAGTTCAGTTGGTGTCTGACACATGTTGAAAAAATGTTTGCTGATAAAGAAATGCCTTGGTCATTTCTTCCTTTTTTTGGGGCTATTTGTTGTGGTCCCATAATACACGCCCCATTTCTTACTAGGAATGGGGGCCCCCTACTTTTTTCGAGTCCCCAAATTAACCATTTGGGATTTGAAAAACTTTAAGAGTAAAAAATGTTGAAAAAACCAAAAAATTAAAAAATCAAAAAGGACGAAAAAATTGAAAAATGGAAAAATAATAATTTTAAAAAAAAATTAAAAAAATGAAAAAATGCGCACCATATTTGCATGTGCAACACGCGATGTCTGCGCCATGCACTTGTGCACCTGTACATGGGTGCGACATGCAACCCGTGCATCCGTAGGGGTTATAAAAACCCTCGCTCGCCAAAAAACCTTAACTTATTTTATATTTTCATTTTTTTGCATTTGGCACTGCAAGCTATGCTTAAGGTAAGCTGTGCTACCCCATACCCACATACAACTATGCATGCACTCATGTGTGCTCATGCTGGGTGCCTGTGTGGTGTGCCCAAGCTACATGCTTGTGTGGTGCACCTGTGTGGCATCCACACTGTGCACTTGCGTGTAGTTGTGAACACCTATGCTACCCCCATGCACACTCGTACTACTGTGAGACCCTCACTCCATGTGTGTGAGACTCACCATGTGGCACTCACTGTGCTGTGACATGTCCATGGGTGCGCACTCACCCCTCCACGTCACTTAACACTTTTTTATTTTTGTCTTTTTTCCATCAATCAATTAAGAATTACTTTTATGCTTTTTTAAAGGTTTTTGTTATTGTTAGCTAATAAATATTTTTTCTCATGATGTTAAAGAAATTAAATGGCATCCACATCTGAAATGGCACCCAAGCCCATTGTATTCAAGTTTCAAGGCATACCATTGAAATCAAGGTTCCATGATGATCAAAAAGAAATCAAAGATACTGATTTGGGACATACTAATTTAGGATAATTCATTAGAATATGCAATAAACCAATGGAGAGATCTACATTAGCATCCTCATTGATTTTTTTTGGGTTGGTGAGTGTAGCTTCACATCTAGTGTCGATGCAATCGGTAGAACTGCTCATGACACTGGTGCAACATTTTGTTCCTAAGGAGAGAGTGGTCAAAAGTGTCACCTGGAGAAGTTGTGTTAGACCTACAACTCGACAACATTGAGAGGGTCTTCCATCTCCCAAGGGTAGATAATTTCATCAATCCATCTTCCATCCTTCGAGTGGGAGTGGGAGAATTATCCCCTTGAGGAATACAATTCTCCCTAGTCCTATTTTGAAAATATTGGGAAAGTGAAAAGTGTGGTAGGAAAGAAGTTCCATCATGAAGATGCTATTGAAGATCACTAGATGAACACAACAAATGACTATGATGTCTGCATAAGGGACTATTGTAGAATGAATTTGTATCTAGTAGAGAAGGTTCTCCAGCTGAACATCCCAAAGGAGATAAGGCAACAAGATTCAAAGGAGCTACTTGACCCCCTATTCAACTCAGACAACATAGGAGAAAGACCCATTATGAATGCTAAGGTTGACAGGGAGGAGGCTGATGATATTAATAATTAGGCAAGACATGTCATTAGAATGATGAAGAATTGGATCAAGAAGCCTTTCACTTGATCCAATACCTAACAAAATTATCTTTCATGCACATGCCCACTCAAAAAGAGGTAGAGGGAAGATAGTAATAATTCCTACCTTTGTGACCTAGACTCCTATCAGGCCAGAGATAGTATACTAGCTTGATCACCTGATTGGATACTATCACCCTTTAGAGAGTAAGGGAAAGAACAAAAGGAAGAGGACCTCCCCTCAAAGGATTCAAATAGAAGAAGTAGAAGAACACGAGCCTCCCCAAAAATAGGAAGAGAGTGTACAAGGGTCCAAAGATACTGGAGCTACGCAAGTTCAAGATGACCCTCAATTGCCTCCCATTTTGCCTAGCCAATCAAAAGAGGGAGAGATTCCATAGGTTTCCATTCCTCCTTCACAAGAAGAGCCAGCTTCTCCTTCTACCTCCAAGAAATTAAAGAAGATTAAGATCCAAATGAAAAAGAGGAAAAGGATCAATAGAATATTGGTGCCTTCCCCATCTATTCCTGAAACCATTCCAAAGGGAGACGAAGAGGAGGAGGAAGAAGAATTAGAAGAGGAAGAGTAGCAAGTGCCCGTTCAGGGAAGAACTCAGCTAGCTAGACCCACTAAGCTACAAAGGAGAAAGAGTGCTACAAGTACCTCACCATCCACCCAAGCAGAACCCTTAGAACTCTCTTCTTTGAAAGATGAAGTAAAATAGTGGGTGGATGAGCAGAATGAAGAGGGTGATGATACTATCACAATGTCAAATTTTGATTTTATGCTTATGGGTATAGAGTTAATTAGGGATAAGATCAGGGACACCTCTATCAGTGAACCTCAATAAGAATACTAGATGTAAATGCTACCAGATTCATAGGGTCCTAATCTTAATCCCCTATCTCCACCACAAGTCACAGTGGTAGATAGTGGCTCGGTTACTCCTCCACCTTAGAGTTTAGGAGAATAGGTTCAAAAGGAACCATCACAAGGAGAGGTACCAAAAAAAAGGGCCATTGATGAAGTGTCAAAGGAGGGATAAATGGTGGAATATTCTCTACCACCCTCCTAAGACATTGAGGGGCAAGATATAGGGTCTACTCAAATGGAGGTTGTAGAAGAACCCTCGTAGAGGGAAACAACTTTGAGGAGGAGTGATAAAGGGAAGGAGGTAGTAGAGGAGTACCAGACCTTTGTTTTGTGCTTTGAAGCAAGATATTTGTGATATTGCAAAAATTTTGAATAAACTTGAGTCCCTGTCACATGAGGCAACACTATTGGCATTTGTCACCAGCACACAGAGCTAGGAATTGTTTGCGCAAGTGGTTGTTCCTTGTAAGGACATTGATGCGGAAAGACTTGGTCCTAAAGATTATGAATTGAAAGAGGTTATGTTGGGAAAACCTACACAGGATGCAACCCAATTAATGATGAACATGAGAGACAAAGAGGTTCTCAAGAACATGGAACAAAATGAGGTTGAACTCCAAACATTTCAAAGGCAAGCCAAGATCTTAAAGGGTTATTTAGCTGAAGTGGTTGGTCCTCTAGATTTTGAGTGTCCTGAGAAGACTTTGAATACTATACTTAGAGTAGGGGGAGGTGTATAGCTAGACCCATTTTTGAAAGCTTGTCAACAATGGTAGGAAAGTTTTGAGGAGAAAGGTGCTCTGATTATCATGAGAAATTTGAAGTTATTGCATTCTATGTAGAAGAACATAAATACGATCATAGCCATTTTGAAGTAGGACTTCAGTATTATGGATGAAGTACAGGACTGGTGTAAAGATTTACAAACTCTACAAGCCATAAAAGGGAAAAGGTACCAGGTTTTCATTGATGTATATACCAGAGAAGAATTAGATATGATTGATGATTAGATAGAGAAAATAGTGGATAAAAATAAAGTAATGGAAACATTACATGAGGAGATTCATTAGCTAAAGGACCAAGCCCAAGAGCAAAATTTGGAAGCATAGAAAAATTATAGCGATGTGTGCTTGGATGTTTTTGAAGATGAGGAATGCAAGAGATTTTTTCCTATTGAGGTAGTAGTAGAGAATTTTAGGAATATTTTTGTGGAAGTTGTTGATGATGAGGACATCCGACAAGCCTTTAGAACTGAAGAAGCATTATTAGAATTGGATACCAAACTCGAGGATTTTACTGACATTTGAATTGAGGTAGATAATTAAAAACAAAAGTTTGAAGAAAAATATAAGGCTTTGGATTTACCAGATGCATCCAAAATTATAGAGATTATAGAGAAATTCAAGGGCAAACATCCAAACATAGCTTTAGGATGAAGAAGAACAAAACCCAGATGCTAGAATTTCAATTTTGACACTAAGTAAAATTTTAGATTTTGGACCATTTTGAGTTGTGTAGGTCCGCATGTATGGAGGTCCACAGGTGTGCATTTTCAAAAACATTCCGTTGATAGCCCAGTGCCAGTTCCAAAAATAGAGCTTTCCATGCATTGGAAATGCATTATGATGGCAGTTTAACTCCTATAAATTCCTTGTGAAGGATCGTATCCAATTTTCACACTTATAGTCACTTCCACTTTGACTCGAAGCTTTCTCATTCTTTCTTCTCTTATAATTCTTTTTTTTTCAACATGTAAAGGCTCATGCATCTAATTAATGAATACAATATAGATGAAGTCCTATTTAGCACCAGTTAGATTGTTAGTTTGTATATAATTAATTTGTTTTATAGTTTAAAAGCATTTTATTGCATGAAGATATCTCTCACTCTCAACATGAATTGAGGAGACAATTTATTATAAATACTCCGTTGTAATATGTAATTGAGGTCGCTATTATTGTGCAATAAAATTATGCTTTTGGTGCGTGCATTTGGAGTGTAGTAATTCTTGCCTAAATGTGTCATATTTTTGTGGATTTTGTTCATGCGATCTTTTAGTTCTGGTGATTTCTATAGATTTGCAAATTCTGCTAACATAATGAGCTTGAGAAGAAATCATCAAATTGTGCCTGCATAACTCTCTATCTCGAATGAGCACACTTTTTTTGGCCTTGCAATTTGATGAAGAGTGAAATGTCATTCGATCATTAAAGTTTCTCACTGATGATTGCATTAGGGGAATTGAGGAAGCACTACTCCTACTTTCATTGGTTACCTACTGATATCTTCGAAAGCTTAACTCATAGATGTGTTGTTTTTTGTAGCTTATGTCTGTTAGGATTTCAATTTTATGTCATTTTCTTGAAATTACATGTTATTTTCTTTAAGTTCTTGTTATTTGATTTATTAAGCCCCTTGTTAGAATGGGATTTTATACTAGCTGCACAGTTAGATTGCATTCATAAAAAACACAAATAATACAAAAACATAGTTCTCTTGTGTGTTATTTTTGAAGCTGTGTGCAGATTCTTCATTCTCTCTAGAATTAAAATGAACTAGAAAAGGCCTCCTCTTGAACATTCACATTTATCTTCAACTGAGCGGATTCTAGTAGGTCATAAGGTCACATGGAACCCATGAGTTGATTCACAAACTTAGCTTTTCAAGAAAGGAGTTTGCAAGAATTCTTGCCATTTAGCATCATGTAAAATGATAGCTCAACATGCAACCAAAGCTTCAAATGGAACAACTGATGATGAAATAGTAATAAAAAAGGTACTAATAAATCTTCTTCCTATTTATGCAATTAGAGTTTTAGCTATTCAAGAGATGAGATGCAATCTTGCACATGATCTAACCCTAGATATGCTTGTGAGAAGATTGACTGCTTTTGATTTGGAAAATTTTGATAATTATGCTCCTTCTTTTAACAATATTGAATCTACATTAAAAGATAAACTAACCCTTGATAGAAAAGGAGGGAACTCAAAAGGAAAACAAGTTGATAGTGAAGATGAAGACAATTCTAATGATGACCTATAAGTTATTGAGCCTCTCTTAGAAAAATGGGCAACAAAGGAAAAAGGAAAATTTAGAGGAAAGATTCCATTTAATTTTTTCTCATGTGGGGAAGTTGGACCCATTGTAGCTAAATGTCCAAACAAGGAAGATAAAGAAGAAAGGAAATTCAACAAATTCAAAGATAAGAAAGACTTCAGAAGCTATAGGGACTTCAAAAGAAAAGTTAAAAAATTATGTTAATAAAGATGAAGTAGTTTATATTGCTATCAAAGATGAATTTGATGATGAGGAAATGAAATGATAACACTTATCTCTCATGTTATAAAAAGTTACGGATAGTAGATAGTGGTTGTTCTGATCACATGACTAGTGCTAGAACAAAATTTGAATATTTAGAACATTATGATAGTGGAAGTGTTAGATTTGGGAATAATAACCAATGTTATGTAAAAAGAAAAGGGAAGATAATATTGATTAGTTGGATCATTAAATTCAAGGCAAGGATTAGGTAAAGACCTAACAAATGGATTCTAGAGAATTTTTTGGAAGATTAAGAAGATGGACATATATAATGAATCAAGTTGATCTTGATCATAAAACCTAAGATCTACAGTGGATGTAGAAAATGTTAAAGCATGAATGGTCTATTTAAAGAGATATAGAGTCAAAAAATTGGTGCTGTGTGTGTGTTTGTGTTCGCAAAGTGTAAGTGTATATGAAAAGAGACATATAGAGAAAGATTGATTAGAAACACACAAGTGTGAGTGAATGTGAAGCTAAAGGAGAAAGCTTATAGAGGTGATGCTGATGTTGATAAGTGAATCTAAGTAGAGGGATTAAGTTTTGTTAAGAAGGGTGGACTAGTTACTTGAAAGATTTCCAAGCCAATCAAGATTAGAGATGACAATGGAAGACTTATCAACAAGACAACACAAGGATTGAACCGAGATCTAGACCTACAAAACTGAATTTTAGTCATATAGATCAAAACCTACTATTTTATTTCTAGCCATTAGAAATAGTTTGTATTGAAATCATTTTTATAGAGGTTGGCATAGTAGCCATTTATAAGACTTGACAATCTGTATAAATACTTTAACTAGTGACATTCTAAATGAAATGATCAAAGTCCTTTGACAAGGCCACTCCTAATAGGATGATTAAATCCTTTAAGGTCACAATTAATAGTGTGTTTTGTGACCTTTAATGAGGTTGGATCCTAATAGAGCTTACTTTGAAAGAGTGAAAAAGAGTGACATGTTGCTAGTTGTTTTTCCCAAATTGAGTTTCTACATAAAAATCCTAGTGTCATATCTTTGATGAGTGGTTTATATGTTTTATATTTGATAATATTTTCATTATGTAAATCAAGTTATGTTTAAGATAGTATTTCTAGTAGAGACAGAGTAACAACATGATTAGCTTAATTCCATTACCAACTTTGTAGGAACATCCATGGGCGCTCTTACAGTTTTTGAATTAGCGAGCTCATTTTCAGGTGGGAAACTAGTTGGGGAGAACCTGCCCGGAGGTACAGACCTTGGAGGATCTGTGGGGGGGCCTGGGAAGATTACTGGGTTGAGTTTTGTGTCTTTTGAGAATGATGTTTTGTCTGGACATGTTTCAGACACTTTTTGTGGGGTCCGTGATCTGCCCTTGGATTTTGCCTTTGTGTCTCATGTGTTGGGTTAGGATAAAGAGGAAAAGAAGGATAATGTGGAATCAAATAAATTTTATTCCTCTATTGGAGAGAAGATAGGGTCCTCAGATCAGAAGAGCTAGTCTTCACTTTTTGGCAGGAAACCTACTGGAAAATCTTCATTCTCGCCGATGACTTTGAAAACTTGTTGGGAGAAAGGTGAGTTCCAGGTTTTTATCCTTGATCCCTTAGTGGATTTATCTATTTCCTCGATGGATTTTACGCTGGTGGGAAAATTTTTAGGGGCAAGACCAGATATTGATTCTCTAAGGATAATGATTAAGAGGAAATGGGCTATTCGTGGGGAAGTGGATATTGCTCCCATGCTGAATGGCTTCTTTCTGTTTAATTTTAACTGTAAGGAAGATATGGAAATGGTTCTTTGTGGAGGCCCTTGGCCTTTTGGAAAAACTTCTCTTACTATCAAAAAGTGGGAGCCTAATATGGTTTTATCTGACTCCTTCCTTACTACCGCTATTTGGGCTAGACTTCCCGGTCTTCCTCTTGAATTCTGGCATGAGGACATTTTTAAGGGTATTGCCAGTTCTTTTGGTGAACTGGTGGCTCTGGATAATGCTACTGCGACCAAATCTAAACTCCACAGTGCTAGACTGTATGTGAAGGTGGCAGATCTGAATCATCTCCCAAACAAAGTGGAATTAATTTCTAAGCTTGGTAAGAAAATAGAAGAAATATTTTTTGAAGATCTTCCTAATGCTTGTTATGCTTGTAAGAAGTAGGGTCATTTAGTTAAAAACTATCCTTCCAAGAGCAAAAATCTCTCCAGTACTGAGAAGGTAGTGAATAAGACTAAGGTTTAGCAAAAGAAGGTTTGGAAACCTAAACATGTCTAGCCCACAGAGAATAAAGAGTATGAGAATGCAAAAGTTCCACTAGAGATTGTGGTTACTGGTTCTAAGCCACTTCTTGAGGATGGGGCTAGGCTTGTGTCTGATACGAAGAAAAAAAACTCTGAAATAGAAGTGATTGGTTTACAACTTGATCCCATCTTACCTGAACAAGGAATAGATGAGCTGTCGGACTTATCAAAGAAAATTGTTCTCTATCGAAAGGCGAAGGATAAATGGGGTGATCTGGATGAGAAGGTTGAGCTTGAGGAAGAAGAATTCTTGGCTGAATCAAGAGCCCATAGTGAGGAAAAACTAACTCAGTCCAGGGAGTTGCAGGCTTTTGACCCTGTTTTTTCATAGGATACTTTTATAAAGGACCTTCCTATCCTAGAAGTTGTCAAAGAAGATGGAGGTATCTCACAGCTTAAACTAAACTTAAGGAAAAGGGCTGAAAAAAAGAATAATATAAAGGGGGTTGAGACTCGAAGCAGTAAACTTGATTCACATACTAAAGTGAACCCCAAAGCCTTGACCCTGGTAAAATTTGGTAAAAAATTAGATCAACAGTCCAAGGTGAAACCAGAGGTTGGGTCCCCAGATGGACGTGGAAGGAAATCTTCTAAGAAAACTAGGGAGATAGAAAGCTTGTAGAATATTGCTGATGGTTGTCAAGAAACTATTCTGGATTATAACCCTAAAAAATGGAAATGAAAATTATTACCTGGAATATTAGGGGGTTGAACAGTTATCATAAACTAGATGTTGTTAGGAATTTTGTTAGAGAACAGAAACCTGATTTTCTTCTACTACAGGAAACAAAGATGAATAAAGAGAAAGCGGAGCAAATAAAAGCTTTTAAAAATTACTTTTTAAATGCTAGTAGTTCAGAAGGTGCTTTAGGGGGAACCCTGATGCTATGGAAAAAAAATTGTTTAGCTGGGACAATTTTGAGTGCCAATAAATACTTTATGATTGCTAAAATTACCAGTGCTCATCAAAATGAGGACTGGTATATTGTGAACATATATGCGCCCAATATGAAAAGCCAAAGGAAGAAGGTTTGGGATTCTATATCCAACTTTAAAAGTATAGATTACTCTGGATGATGGATAATCATGGGAGATTTTAATGTCCCTCTTTATGATCATGAAAAAATGGGAGGTAATGTTACCCAACTTGAAGGAAGAATGGACCTAAGGGAGTTTATTAACAAAGAGGGCCTATTGGATATGGATCTTCATGGAATTTAGTTCACTTAGAGTAATAAGAGATTTGATAATGATTGTATTCAGGCTAGGCTTGATCGTGCTCTTATCTCTCCGGATTGGTCTAAAGATTTCATCTGCAAACTGGAAGCCCACCAAAAAATTGGTTATGATCATTTCCCTCTTATCTTCTTTGCTATCAAGTTTAGTTCGAAGAGGAATTTTCCTTTTAGATTTGAAAAAATGTGGATGAAGCACCCTTAGTTTGAAAGAAAAATGGAAGAATGGTGGAATATCAAAATTGATGGTACTGCTCTCTTCAGAGTGACTGCTAAACTTAAAAATGTCAAAAAGAAAGTTAAAATTTGGAACAAAAATTTCTTTGGGAACATCTTTGAGAATATATCTGTTTTGAAAAAGGAGATACAAAATATTCAGGATAAAATTCAAAAGGAGGGATACACCCCTAACCTTCTTTTAGAAGAAAATTACAAGCTATCTCAATACCATGACATCATTACAAAAGAGGAGATCTACTGGAGGCAAAGATCTAGATTGACTTGGCTGACTGAAGGAGATAAAAATACCAAATATTTCCATCTATCCACGCTAAAGCATAGAGTCAATTCTCACATTTCACATCTTACGAAGGGAGACTTGAAGATTAAGGAGGATAAGGACATCATGGATGAAATGGTGAATTTTTTTCTCAAGGCTAATGTCAGTGGATCCCTTCATCAATTTGGAACATCAGGTTGAATTTCTCAGAGTGATCCCCACTCTAGTTTCTAAGGATCAAAACAAATTGTTAAGCTTAATTCCTAAGAATGATGAAATTTTCAAAGCTGTTTGTTCTCTAGGAGGAGATAAAGCTCCTAGTCCTGATGGCTTTCCCATGTTTTTCTTTCAAAATTTTTGGAAACTTGTAGGAAAAGATGTTTGTGATGCGGTGAAGGAATTCTTTGGGGAAAAAAAATGTTGAAGGAATTTAATTCCACCTTCCTATGCTTGATCCCTAAGAAAATTGGAGCTGACCCGCCTGACCAGTTTAGGCTGATCAGTCTTTGTAATTCTCTATATAAAATTATCTCCAAAGTTCTTACTTCAAGACTACTTCTGGTGACCCCTTTGCTCATTGCTGACCAACAAAATGGCTTCACTCCAGGTAGACAAATCCTCAATTCTATTATTTTGGCTCATGAGAATATTCATTCCTTATCTTGGTCTAACAATGAAGGATTTGTAATGAAAGTGGACATTGCTAAGGCTTATGACAAAGTTGATTGGTCTTTCCTCTCTAATATTTTGCTTGCCTTTGGCTTTGACAAGAAGGTTGTTGGACTGATTCATCAGTTAATCTCTTCTTCTTCTATTGCTGTACTGGTTAATGGTAGCTCTTCTCCTTTTTTTAATCCCTCTCAGGGATTGAGACAAGGAGACCCTCTTTCCCCCATCCTATTTGTTATTATGGCTGATTGTTTGGGAAGGTACATTGGGGATCTAGTGTGTAGAGGAGTCATTAAGGGTTTGCAACCATCTTCCCATCCTCTTATTTGTTCTCATGGCCAATTTGTTGATGATACCATTTTTATGGGGAAATCTGAAGTCAAGGAAGCTAGAAATTTGAAGCAAGCTTTAAATTTTTTTTCCTCAGCTTCTGGTCAACTGGTTAACTGGAATAAAAGTGCTGTGTTTTTTCTCAATACGCCCATTCTTAAACAACATAAAATTGCTAAAATCCTTGGATGTTCTATTGGTTCTCTCCCTTCTTCCTATCTGGGTCTTCCTTTAGGCTTGAAGGTTTCAGATTCCTTCTGGGAAGACCTCATTAACAAATTCAGCAAGAAGTTGGCAGGACGGAAAGGGAACCTTTTAAGCCAAGCTGGTAAATCAATTCTTCTTAGAGCTTCTCTCCAAAGTATACCAACTTTTGCCTTAAGTCTCTTCAAAATCCCCACTAAATTTGCTGAGGGTATTGATAAAATTCAAAGGGATTTTTTATGGACTGGTTCAGAGGAAAAAAAGAGAATACCTTTAATTGCCTGAGTCATGTTTGTAAACCAGTCAGGGAAGGTGGTTTGGGTATCCAAAAAATTAGAAGCATGAATCAAGCTCTTCTAGCTAAACAAGGATGGCATGTATTCCATGAGAAGAAAGAATGGAGTACCATTTGGAAACACAAGTACCTCCCTAATTCTGTTTCTCTTCCTGATTTCTTTTCCTCTGCTGATGTTAGTCATCCCTCCTCAATTTGGGGAGCTATGCAGGGTACTAAGAAAATGCTTGGAGAAGGGTGCTCATGGAAAATTGGAAATGGGTCTAGGGTGAGTTTTTGGGAAGATGTATGGCTTAAGGATCACCCCCTGATCAAAGATGTTCAAGATCTGAATCAAGTTGACTTATGCAAACAGAGATATGGCACTCTTGTTAGTCATTATTGGCAGAATGATGCCTGGGTTAACTTGAAGGACATTGATCAAAGTTTCTATCACATCCAATTATCTCTCAATGCTGTTTCTCTTCACCCTTCTTTTGAGGATGAGATTATTTGGTATGCTGATCCTAGTGGGAAATATGAGGTTTCTTCTCTCTTTGCTTCTAAGGAGAAGGAAAATCATCCCTTGTGGTCTCAGGCTTGGATTAAGGGTCTCATTCCTAAAATTAATTTCTTCTTTTGGGTCCTGCTTCAAAATAAAATTCTGACCCTTGATAACTTGCAGAAAAGAGGTATTAATTTGGTGAATAGGTGTATTTTATGTAAGAATGGTTTTGAAGATAGAGACCACCTATTTCTAAACTGCTCTTATTCTTAGATGGTTTGGACTGAGATCCTAATGTATTGGAACTTGACTTGGGTTCATCATAATAATGTGGAATCTTCTTTTAAAAGCTGGAAATGCTTGTCTAAGAATTTTGATGTTCAATTTCTATGGAAAATTACTCTGCCTCATCTCTGCTGGGGTATTTGGAAAGAAAGGAATAATAGAATTTTTAGAAACAGAGAGGTTCCTGGATGGGTGCTTGGTCAGAATATTATTAGAGCTTGTAAGGAGAATTTTAGATCTCTGAAAATATATGATCAAACCTTTCTTATTGATAATCCTATGTTTCCTAGAAACCCTAAGATTCAAACTGATAACCCAAGATTGAATGTTACTTGGAGTTCTCCTCCGAATGGTTGGATTAAAGGAAACTTTGATGGTGCTCGTAAGGGAAATCTGGGGAATGCGGGTTGTGGAGGTGTGTTGAGAGATCATATGGGAATAGTTAAAGATGCTATAGCTATCCCTATAGGTCAGACTAATAGTCACATTGCTGAAGCTACGACGACCCTTTATACTATGAAAATTGCAGTGGATTTGGGATGTCCAAAATTATGGTTGGAAGGTGACTCTTTAAATATTATTAATATCCTTAATAATAAAAGTGCTATCTCATGGTTGATAGAGACCACTATCAAGGAGATTAAATACCTTATTCAAAAATTTGAAAAAGTTGTCATATCTCATACCTTTTGGGAGGCCAACAGTGCTACTGATTGGGTTGCCAACTATGATATCCTAACGGGGCAAATGGTGAGGTGGATCGATGAATTAAATAATCAAGCTGATCTCAAAGAAATTATTCATTATGAAGCTATTCATGCGAAGGTGGGTAAGATTTGAAAAGATTGTAAAGTTAATGATTTCATGGAGTGATCAAATTATTGCCAGATTTTCATTCCCTATGAAGTACACTCAAATGAATGCGACGTGGTGTTCACACGTTTCTCTGAACAAAGGTGTCTATTTTGGTGGGAAGAAAAATAGTTTTCTTTCTAACCCTCTCCTATGCATCTAGTTTTTTTGGTTTGAATGTGTTTACTGTTCTCTTCTAATGGGGGGCGAGCCACGCAAACAAGAACCAAAAAATTGTGAGGCATGGAAGGCTCGCAAGGATGTTTGGAAAAATTTGTAGAAAGGAAAAGTGACTCGTTACATGGAGCGACTCAATGGTGTTAAGCCACACATCACTATGGCTTTCTTTAAGAACTGGTCCAATGACAAAGTCACTCTCCATGGTGTGACTATGAAACTTATGAAGGAGTTTATTGTTGAGATCATGAGGCTTCCTACGGTGGGCATAAAATTCACTAAGCAAACTAGTATCTCAAATGAAGCCTACAAAAAGTTTTCGAAAATGGAAGAAGAGGAGAAGCTTCTGGAAAAGAATGGTGATTTCTTTGATGTGAACCAGATAAAGGAGATCTGGAGGGATGTTCTCTGCTGCATCTGTGAGTATTTCATACTTGATGGAAGAAATAAAAGAGTTCATAAATGTCATTTTGTTTTTTTAAATCATTTTAGATATAAAGATAGAATATCTTTCCCCTTCTTTTTGCGGTTTTCTTTACTTAATAGTTTAGAATCCCATAAGAAAAAGGAATCCAAACCCATTCTTCATGAAGGTCTGATCCTTCTTATTGAGAGATATTGTAAAAATAAGTGCATTGCCTCTACTCCCTCTAAGGAAAAGAAGAAAGAACCCATTAAGAGTAAGAAGGGTGACCCTGTTAAAGGTAAAGAAAATGCCCTAAATATGAAACCCTCTGCCTCTCAAGTTCTTGAGGATGAGGAGTCTGAGACTGATAATTTGGAAAGTTGTGAGAATTGGAAACTTGAGGATGAGGATGATACTGAAACTGGAGAGTTAAGTTCTAATTTGGACGGGTATCTAGAGACTGAAGATAATAATGAAAAAGGAAAAGAGGAAAATAATAGTGAAGGTAACTTTGAACAGAGTAAATCTAATAATGAGGGAAACCGGGTTATTTCTAGTGGGGGTAATAAAGTGGAAGATAACACTATTGGGAATCCTGTTGAGAAGAATAAGGAGGACCATACGGCTATTACTGCTTCTCCTGTTAAGGGGATAGAGGAAGAAAAAAGGAAGGACTCTGCTCATCCCGAGGACTATGCCGAGGGTCAAAAGGAGGATCAAACAAAAATGGAGGATATTAGTGATAATGTCTGCTCCCCCCCTCATGAGACTGCTGAAGATGATTGTGACAATATGCAGATGGCTACCACACTTTCCTTCCTGCATTCTACTAAGGAGAAAGCTGACACCAGTCTCAAGGTTGATTCCTGGATCTATAATGAAATAATGGGTTTAAAGAAAAAGGTGGAAATTCTGCAACATAACCTAGATACTACCAATGCTAAACTTAGTCATATGGAAGGACAGATGGGAGACATCCCTAACAAACTTAACAACTATGAGCAGAACCTCACAATGTTAATCAAGGAGAGTAGCACTAAGATGGAACAGGTCACCTCGAGTATTTGGGCTGCCACTATTAGCTTGGGCAAAAGGGTGAATGAAGATATCATTTTGGCTGAGGGTCCAAGAAAAAGAACTAAGTAGAGCTCGAGGAAGAGTGCTATGAAAGCTGCTACTATTATGGATGTTGTTTCCATTCAAGATACTATTTCTATTGGTAAGGAAGCAGCTAAATTGATCCCGGAGTTGCAATAGTGGCACTGGGGTGGGTTCTTTGGTTTGGTGGTTGTCTTGTATTGGTCGTTGGTTGGGGACTCTAGTCTTGGTTTCTAGTTTTTTTTTTAATAGTTAAGACTGTTTGTGGTTCCACGTCCCTGTAAAACCTAGGTTAGCTTGTTTTTGGACTTTTCTAGTGGTTTCAGGTCCCTGTAAAACCTGATTTTGATATTGTTCTTCAGTTTGTTGCAGGTTTTTCCCTAGTTGGGATGTATTGCTTTATCTTTCTATTTTTTTGTTAAAGGGTTTCGGGGTCCCTTCAAAACCTGCTTTTACCATAATCTAAAACAACATGATTAGCAAAACAATGAATATTTCATTTATTATTCAAATGGTACATAGAGGCCTTAAGTAATTGATTCAACCTCCACCCCCCAGTTATTATAAACATTTCTAGCACATAATAACATCAATTGTTTAACCCTTTTGCATTTGATCTCAAAGAGGGAGAGTTTAGTGTCAACAAGGAGAAGCAAGGGAGATGCAATCAAGAAAGAGTAAAAGAGAGTCCAGTGTCAAAGTTAAAAAGGGAGATTTTTCTATCTCAGAAGGAAGATTTTTAGATGATGGAATATATATAGAAAAGAGGGAGAAATTAGCTTAACTTCACAATAGAATATTGAGAGGCAAGTAATAAAGACAAATCCAAGTAGAATCTCAGAGGGAGTTAGTATGAATGTGAATCAAAATGAAACTAAGGATATTATCTAATTGATCATACTTCTATTAGCTTATGTTGACATGTTTTGTTTCCACCAAAGCCAAAGAGGGATTTTATTGGAAACAATTCTTCAATTTTATGTTGTCATTGAAGTTACACAATGTTAGTATTAACCTTGTATATATCTGTATTAACAGAGCAGTGAGGTAAAGATTAATTTTCCAGTATTAATCAAATAGTTGGTTTGTAAAGAGATTCCTACTTGGAGTATTGACCAAGTGGTCAGACATCAAAGGACTTGTAGTGTTGATTGAGCATTCAATCCTAGTATTGATTGAGTGACAACATAATGCATTTTTCTAATAGTTAATCATTTGAGGTTGACTATTTGGAATTTTATTGATTATTTGGAAGAACATTCAAGATAACTTTTCCTAACTTATGATATATAAGAAAGATCAAGTTGTGAGGACATAAGGTACAAGTGAAATATGAATAAGATGGATATAGGAGCGAAGGAAAAGGAAGAGCATGAAAGTGTGGAAGATAAGCTACAAAGAATATTTTGATTAGTAAGTATCAAGAGCTTAAGCCAAAATAGAGATTTGAATATGAAAAGGAAATTTATTCATAAATTAGTGAAATTATTGTTTCTTTCTAACCATCATAGAAGTAAAGAAATCTCTTAACACAGTTGACTTAATGGTCATTTTGTAAATCCTCTAACAAGGTGACATTTTAAGATTGAATTGTTTAAAAACCTCTAACCAGATCATTCATAACAGGGTGATCTAAATCCTTTAACAAGGTCATACTTACTAGTATATTTTGTAACCTTTAATAGGGTTGGCTCCTAACAAGGCTCAATTTGGGCAAGTGAAAAATATTGTGAGTAATTGCATGTTATTTTTTCCCCAAATTGGGTTTCCATGTTACATCTTCGTGTCATCTATGTTCATGTACTTATTTTCTTATGCTTTATGTTTATTCAATTAAGTTACTAAAGGATAAAATATATTAATAATCATAATATTTCTTCGTTAATTGAGTGCTAGTAATATTTAGTGTTAACTGAGTTGGATAGTATTGCATGATCAATAAAATTTTTGTATCGACATCTAAGGGACAAGAAAAGTTTTTGTTGTAAAAAATTCACTCCTTCCCTCTATATTAAACTCTTACATTTCCAACACTATTATCACATCATGTATCTTTTTCATGATTTCATTTGATTATTTTCATGTAAGTTTTATTCCTAGTTGATTTTAATTCCCCAAAACACACATATTCATGATCACCATAACTTTCTATGTGTTGGAAACCATTAAAAAATGTAAAAAAAAATATTATTTTGTTTTTAATTATGTGTTTTTACATCAATCTATATGAAAATGGTGCATGCCATCAAGATTCATCATGTCATTTTGGTTGATGCCTATTCTATAAAGAATGATAGGTTTATCTTTGCACAAGATGTTACTTTGAGAATATACATTATTTTTCATCATCAATCCACTTTCTTTCTATTTTTTTTTCATTCATGTATTTCCATCCTACTTAATCTAATCTACCTTTTATTTATAGGTAATGCCACAATAACTCTCATAATCATCATGATACATCATCATTTAGCAACCCTAAAAAATAATAGATCATCCAATCAAAATATTCAAGAAAAATAAATCAACATGTCAAATTCACATCCATCATTGACTTTATATCAACCATTGTATGTTAATAATTAGATCTTACAATCTAACATTGTACATCTTTTAAGCTAGTACATCACTTTAGCATCCTTCGTAGCCTCCTCTTACTTTCAAGAGACCCCCTAGGTACTATTCATCTTCATAGGTCAACTAAAGGGCACCATCATGATCTTCAATGCATCAAATCTATTCTTCAAGAAAACTAAGGAAACTTACCATTTAAACCTCACCATTCCTTTTACTTGTGTTCTTCTTTTAAATGACCCTATGCTTCTTGACACCAATTTTAAGAAAGTGAAAACTCAAACCCCCAACATTCACTTAAGCATGTCTTTAACCACCTTGTGGAACCACATATGTGTGATCATGATTATCCCCACTCCTCATACACACACATAAGTTTGAGAATACTAAATCAAAGGAATAATATCACTCCACCTCATCAATTTTTCAAATCATTGGGCCATTTCTCACTCAAATGTGTGAGCGCACTCTTAATACATGTCATCTTCATGCTCATACATGTGTAAGAATGGTTTATCTTTATAAGCTTTATCTTTAACTTTCTCACAAATTATTTCATTTTATGATTTGATAAATCATCTTCCATTGATCAAGAATATTTTATTCTTTTATGAAAATTATCAAAACATAAGAGAGGCTTTTTGGAACAAGTTAGTCCAAATGACCCATGAGAGCTAAGTTATTCTATTGTGAGATCCAAACCCTCCTCTTTTAAACATTGTTGGTAACTAAGCTTGAGCCTGACTATTTCTTCATGTATATCACTTCTCAACTAGTCTGCTCTATTTAACAAGATACAAGGTAAGCTACACTTTTTCCATTTTAGGCATAGTAGGACAATGTATAAAAGCTATAAAAAATTATTCATGTACTAAACATGTATGCTACAAAGTGAAAAGAAAATATAGAAAATTGACTGCCTAATCCTCTTTTCATGTATTAAACTTATGTTTATGGACCTAATTGTATATAAATCTTCCACAAAAAAAGGATTCAAGAACATAGAGGCATCAAACATGTCTCCCACTTCCTCTTGAAATAATCGGTTTAGGAACATAGGAAATTCAAGCATCTCTTCATGATAATTTTCATCTAGATCATTAGATGTTTCATCAACAAGGCTAATATCTTCATTATTGTTTGTGTGAATAAGTATTTTTACTTATTACACTTTACTTAAATTTACTTAGGTCAATGCATTATTTTATTGTTTATTAGTTTGACACTTAGGAGTTTGCATACTCATATGAGTTGTCATGTTGACAACATTGGAGTAAACAACTCTAATTTAGCACATGGTGTCTACAACACTGGAGTTCGCATAATTAAATGATTTTTCATGTTGACAACATAGTTATTCACACTCTTATTTTAGCACATGGTGTCTACAACATAATTATATGTGCTACAACTTGTAGGCTTATCCTCTCATCATTGTACTAACTCCTATGCTTAATGGAGGATAATCCACTCCTGGTGGACATGTGCCTTGTTGTGAGACTTATCAGTGTGTTGACTCCAAGTTAGTCTAGAGTCCTTTATATTCAGGCACTCCTAGTGTATTTGTACATCAATTGAATATCATACTGTTATTCTAATCATATTTTGGTCCATTCTAGTCTTGTGCTTAAGTTCCTTGATCTTAGGTGATTTTTCCCTAAGGAAAATTCTTACATGGTATTAGAGCTAAGGAAAATTTCTCTTCAGATAGCCATTGAAGACCATTTTTTTGCTTTACCTCTTGGAGGACTTCAACTTAGATCTAGAGTATCACAATCATTGAGAGCATCTAGAGCCAAAGTGAACCTCACCATTGCGTCGATTTAGTGAAATTTGATGATAAATTTTCCTACCCTAGGCCATAGTCAAATTTGAGGCAATTTTTTTTTTGCAAACTAACACTTGAAGGCTCGATTTTCAAATTAGGTATGATCATTTTTAGATTTTTTTAATTTGATTTTTAGATTTGTTATTTCTCTGCAATTTGTTTGCATTTTTCCAAGCAATGTTTCAATTTTTTTAAATTCCTACCAAGCTTGCAAAGAAGTTTTTTTTGCAAGAAATAGGTGGTGAAACCCTAGCCCTTGGAGGGAATATTCACTATCATTTTAGAATATTGCATCAAAATCTACAACCAATGGCTATCACACTGCAAATTTTGGCGATTAACAAACTCGACAACATTTTCCACCAATACATTGGTAGACTGTCTTTGGTTTACTTGTTGCAACCTTCACATTTTAACAACCACTAAACTTTTACATTTTGGCAATGTGGGTTTATTCATATATCTCTTGGAACTGCCTTCTCAAACTTCCTAGCCTCCAGTGACTCCCGCTAGTCTTTGTTCGTCCTTTGACTGTCTGTAGACCCATTGAAGTTCTCGCCACCATTTTTTTGAACTTCGTCAGCACTCTAGTTTTTCCAACACCATATATTAGATTTCTAGCCAGGCTACATCATGCCACATGGTGCACTAGGGGCCCCATCATGAAGGTACTTGTAGAAAACATAGTGATATGTGTCACCTAGTCACCCACTGAGTCCATTGACACATCATCTTTGCCATGTTGGTTTCGTATAGCATATGTAGCTTGTTGTACCTGCCACACCTACTACCACATCAGCTTTATCTGAATGCTAACATCATCATCCATACTACTAACATCAACATTGATGTCACTACCATGTCACTAGGGGCATCTTTTTTGCTGACATTAGCCAGTCATGAGCTTAAAATTGACAGCCATTTGATCATCATTTGCAGGCCAAATTGCACTGCTATGACAACTATTTGATTGTAAAATTTAAGCTCACAGTTTTATGCCCAGACCCCTCTCTAGATTTAATTTTTATTTGATAGTCTAACTTTGGGAGGCCATATCTTAGATGGCTAGAATCCAAATCAGGTGCAATCTTTTTGATTTTGGGTAGAATTTCCTAAACTTTTTAGTGGTTCTATTATTTTCTAGTTTTGGTGCATGAATTTTTTAGAAGTTTTATTTTTTGGTGTTTGTACCTATCCAATCCTACATTTTGCAACTTCAAATGCTCCATACAGGCTCATTTGGACACATTTTCAAGTACCATTTTTTTTGAAAGTGCTTAATTTTTATTATCTACTTTCTAGATCTGTAATCAGATCATGGGGCTGTGTGGACAAAAATATCACTTTTATAATTAGGTCCTTTTTTGCATTGTATTGATTTTATCACTCTTCAAAATTATTGTAAATTTGAGCTACAGTGCTTAGTACCAGATTTGAACCTAAAAAGGTAGTTGTAAACAACAAAATTAGAAGTCCAATTTGTACATTTTGACAAGTGGCCTATTGTAAAAACACTACATATAATGTGCCAAAAGCATCATTTTTTGGGTGTGTTCTTTGATTGAGTGAATATAGGGGGCTGTGTCTTATGTTCTTATGTCTCTTATTTGTGCTCTTTTAATTTTATACATCATGGGTTCACCTAAAACTCCACTTCTAATTTCACATAATTATACTACATGGAAAGATATTATGGAGTAGATTAATGGAAAAATGTTTAAATCTATACGTTGATGATACAATTACAAAACCCACTAATGCTACAACACTAGTTGATTAGAAAATTAAAGATAATCAGGCTTTAGGAATCATTCAGAGTTGTGTTCATAGAGATCTCTTCTTCCACATTTCCAACTTTAAGGAAGCCAAGGCTACTTGGGACAAATTTGAAGGGTTTTATGGTAAGGTGAATGAGGAAAAGGGATTCCAAATTGAGGATGATATACTTCTCTTGGATCCTAAGAATTTTGACATAATTCTAGACTATATCAACAAAGCAAATGAATTGAGAGCACTACTTAAAGATTGTGGTAATCCCATGAAGGATGATAGATTGATTCATCACATATTAAAGAGGCTACCTTCAGAGTATGCATCTTTTGTTTCAAATTACATCACTCATAGGTTGACTATGGGAAGTGCCTTCACTAAGCCTTCATTTGATGCATTTGCAGAAATGTTGATATTGGAACAATCCAAGTTGATAGATATGGGAATTCTCAAGTCATTTAAGTCTACCATATTGGTGGCTAGTAATGAGAACCAATCAAATCAAGGTGGAAAAAGTTCTACCAACAGCAAGAAAAAGAAGTGGAAGCAAAAATCACAATCAGAGACACAACAATCTTTCTCCTCACAACAAGGTAGTTCTTCTTCGAACAAGAAGGGGAACAACAACAAGAAGTATAAACTATTTTGTGCATATTGCAAGAAATAAAATCATGATGAGCATCATCACAAGACTAAGAGAATTGATAAGTTGGAAAACCTACTTAGGAAGAGAAAAATCCATGCACCAAATGCTTCCAAGGATTCATCCATTTCAAAGGAAAAAGGGCAACCACTTATGGCTGGTTCAAGTTCTTTAGGAGAATGGATTCTTAACTCAGGTTCCTCATATCATATGGGTTCTTTAAAAGGGGAATTTTCTTCATTAAAGCAATCTAAGGTACCTCACATCTTTGCAGGGGATGATACAAAAATGGAATTTGAAGGGAAAGGACAAGTTGAGATGGAAAATGGGGAGTTCAAAGATGCACTCTAGATTCCCAATCTTAGCTCTAATCTCCTTTCAATCTACCAAATCACTAACTATGGAGATGAAAATAAAGTTGAGTTCTTTTCTGATTTAGTAATGATGTACAATCTTAAAGATGATTCATTGGTTATAGTGCATAAATTCAATCATGACAAAAGGCTTTATTCCTTCTCCCACTTCGTGCCTAAGTCTCCTTCACATGCCTCATTGATACAATCTCACCCACAAAGAAAATTATGACATGAGTGGTATGGACATCTTTCCTTCCACCATCTTCATCAACTTAGCTCAAACAATATGGTTAGAGGTCTACCTACAATCAAATTTTCTAAGGGTGAATGTTCAACTTGTTCCATGAATATGTATCTAGATGAGAAGATTGATAAAGGGAAGTCTTCAAGAGCATTAGTCACTCTTGAGTTGGTTCACACAGTTCTAGTAGGTCCTTTTGTAGTAACATCAGTTAGCAAGGGTCACTATATTCTCACTTTCATTGATGACTTTTCACGCTACACATGGCTCTACTTTCTTGATCACAAGAATGAAGTGTTTGATAAGTTTCTAGCCTTCCACAATCATGTTGAGAAGCTATCAAGGAAAGCCATGAAGGTTCTTCTTATGGAAAATGAAAGTAGATATGTGAAATCAAGACCTAGAGACTTTTGTGAACTTGAGGGTATTGATCTTTAGAATCCAATAGCATTTAGTCTACAAAAGACAAATTTTGCAACAATGAGGATTAGAACTCTTAAGTTAATGGAAAATTGCATTATTCAAGCCAAGTCTCTTGATCCATCACTTGAAGTTGAAGCTATAAGCAATGCCAATCACATACTTAATAGGTCTCCTCATTATGTTCTAGATGGAAAGACTCCTTTTGAGGCATGGTGCGATAGAAAACTAGTTGTGAAACACTTCAAAGTTTTTGGTTGTCCAGCATGGGGACACATATCTTCAAGGGAATGCAAGGCACCACCACCAAGGCCTTGTAATTTCATTGAATATGAAGACAATGTTAAGGCATATAGACTTATGGATCTTGAGACTCATGAGATCTTTATAGAGAGGAATGTTCACTTTGAGGAAAGCTCACCTATCTTATCCTCTATTCCTCTCCATACTTCATACATTGTGGAAACTAATAGTGACAAAAGTGATAGTGATTCAACATATTTAGGTATGTGGGACTATACGAATTTTCCTTAGGGTAGAATTCACCTGAGACTAAGAACTCAAACACAAGAACAATATTAGACCAAAGAGAGTATGATAAGAATGATAATATATTCATTCAATATGAATTAAAAGTACACTAGGAGTGCCTGTGTATAAAGGCCTCTAGAAAGCTTCTAGAATGCATAGAAGTCAGAAACATGATAAGTCATACAACTAGGCACATGTCCACTAGATATGGGTTATCCTCCATTGTTAATGATGCAAAATCCAGTGTTGTAGACACCATGTGCTGAATTAGAGTTTCTTACTCTAGTGTTTTCAACATGACAACTCATGAGAGTACGCAAACTCCTAAGTGCCTCACCGCATGGGAAAAACCATCCTCCAAAAAGAGAGATGAAAAAAATAGATGCATGGATGGATGGAGTAATCAAGACCCCCCCATTATGACATACATCAACTATACACAATAGAGAAATGTGAGAATAATGCTATCCCAAAAGAGGAAAAGCTCCCCCCATAAGAGAGAAGAAGAATAGAGACAAGGTAGTCTCCCCCCCACAATTGAAGCATGTTGATTAGATATAGCTACTCTGATGTAGAAGCTGATCCAAGACCATTGAATATTATTCCTCCCTTTTGGAAAAAAACAATACCATAGGTACAAGGGAGATGCTTCTGATGTGTGTGGAAAGAATCCCAACGATCACTGATGCCTTTGAAACCTACACAATTGTCCCTACCAAGGATGAATGTAGAACCTATCCCAAAGAATGTTTTATCTCCACAACTTATAAAGAGACCTCCTACAATTACTATGCATAAGTATCCACAATCAGATCAACCTATGAAGATCGATCATGCAGAGAATGGACATGAGGGTTAGAGTGAGCCCTCACAACAACTGAAGAAGGATATTCTCCATCAAAAAGAAGATGTATATCATCAATGATATCCCCCAAATCTGATATGTATGACTCCACAAAAAAACCTGAAATATCTGCTATATAGTCATCCCTTGTTGCTGGAGTTGGAAGACTAGGTGTAGCTTGCTATGTTGGACCTATTACTGTGATAGTATAGGCATGTAGAATATGCTAATGTTGTGACCTCTCACTATAACTATTGATAGAACCCCATGTGTCTGAATTTGTTGAAGCACTATCACTGGTGTCACTATCAATTTCCACAATGTGTGATGCGTGGAGAGGATTAGAGGATAAGCTTGGTGAACTTTCCTCAAAGTGTACTTCCTTCTCCACAAAGATCTCATGTTTCTTAAGATCCATAAGTTTGTATGCCTTCACACCATCTTCATATCTGATAAAAGTACAAGGCCTAGGTGGTGGTGCTTTACATCCCCTAGAAGATATGTTTGCCCATGCTGGACAATTGAAGAATCTAAAGTGTGTCACAATTGGTTTTCTACCACACCATGCCTCAAAAGGAGTCTTGCCTCAAAAGGAGTCTTGAAATGTAAGGAAGGATGAGGAGACCTATTAAGTATGTGATTGGCACTTCTGATTTCTTTGACTTCAAGTGATGGATCTAGAGGATTGGCTTGTATCATGCAACTTGCCATAGACTTAAGAGTTTGTATCCTCAATGATGCAACATCTGTCTTGTGCAGACTAAATGCTGGTGGATTTTGAAGATCAATACCCTCAAGTTTGAAAATTTTTTAAAGTCTTTTGTTCACATATTTTCTTTCATTATCCATCCTTAGAACCTTGATGGCTTTCCTTTATTTCTATTCAACATGAGTCTTGAAGGCTAGAAACGTATTTGACACTTCATTCTTGTGATGAAGAAAGTAGACCCAAGTATACCATGAAAAGTCATCAATGAAAGTTAGTATGTAGAAAACATGGCTAACTAATGTAATTACAAAAGGAACTACTAGTACCATGTGAAGCAACTAAAGAACAACTAGTGCTCTTGAAGAATTCCTTTTATGTAACTTCTCCTTTAGATGAATATCCACTAAACTTGTTGAACATTCACCTTGGGAAGAGTTGATTGTAGGTAGACCTTTAACCATTTTTTTTGTGCAAAGTTGCTAAAGATAGTGGAAGGCAAGATGCCTATATTGCTCATGCCATAATTTGATTTGAGAATTGGATTTAGTCAACAAGGCTTGTGAAGGAGACTTGGGTAGAAAGTGGGAGAAAGAATATAACCTTTTGTCATGATTAACTTTCCCCACTACAACAAATGGGCCATCTTTTAGACCATGCACCTTTACTAAGTTAGGAAGGAACTCAACTTTATGACCATCTCCAAGGTGATTGACTTGGTAAATTGAGATGAGATTAGAACTTAGGTGATGAACATAGAGAACATCTTTAAACTCTCCATTTTCCATCTCCACATTTCCTTTCCCTTCAACTTCCATTTTTGTATCTTCTCCCACAAAGATGTGTGGTACCTTTGACTACTTCAATGAAGAAAAATCTCCTTTTGAAGAATCCATATGATATGAGGCACCTGAGTCAAGAATCCATTCCATTGAAGAAATTGAATTTTCCATGAGTGCTTGCCCTTTTCCCTTTGAATCTGGAGAAGACCCTTTCTCCTTATAAGCATTAGGTAGTGGGCCATTATGCTTCTTTGTGATGTTTGTTAACTCATCAATCTCTTTATGATAACACTCATGTTCTTCATGGCTCATTTATTTTACAATAAGAATACTTTTTCTTCTCCTTTTTATTGTCTCCCTTCTTATTTGAATTCGAGGAAGACTTGCCTTGTTGATTTGATCATGGTGTTGTCTTTTCTGCATCCCCTGATTTATTATTTTTCCACTTCTTATTCTTGCCCTTTCCTTTATTTGAAGATTGACCAGCTAAATTTTAAGAACCCTCATTATTTTCCACCAATGTGTTTGACTTAGGTGAATTGAGAATCCCCATTGGTTTCAAATTCTTTTCTTCTTTATCCAACAATTCAACATAATGATCAAAAGAGACTTTCTGATAGGTAGACTCTAATGTAGTCTTTGAGGTGTTATAACTAGAAACAAAAGTGGAGTACTTAGCTGGTAGCTTATTATGTATGAGATAGATCAACTTGTCATCTTTAATAGGACTCCCACAATCATCTATTTTCATTCTTAATTCATTCACATTTATGATAAAATCTTGTATGGAATCAAATGCCTTTGGATCTAAGGAGACAAGCTCATCTTCAATTTTGAAAACATCTTCCTTAGAAAATTTACCATATAGGTTTTGGAGGGTATCCCAAACTTCCTTTGATGTACAAGACTTTTGAATCTAATATATTATCTTATCTTCAACCCCTAAACAAATATCACCTAGGGCTTTCCTATCCATTGTTTTCCAATCAGTGATTTCATTGGCAAATACTTGAACACTTCTTAGTTTAGGAAGGGTACCATCTACATATTGAGAAACTCTTTTATGCATTAAATGATACCAAATTTTAATGGACCATGTAGTATAGTTATGTGGAATTAATTTTGGAAACTTAAAATTTCCCTTAATGCAAAAAATAAAAGAGAATTGTAGAAAAAGAGGAACACCACACCAAGAACACCCCCCCTTTTCACTCAATCAAGAAACCCCCCCAAAAATAAATGCTTTTGGCACTTTATATGTAGTGCATTTACAATGGCCACTTGCTAGTTTTTGCCTTAGTAGACTTCTAATTTTTCCTTTTACAACCTCCTTATGGAGTTCAAAATTGGAACATTACAATGTATCTTAGATATACAACAATTCTAAAGATATATCAAAGTATTACAATATAGAAAATGCCCTAATGCTGAAAGTGATACTTTTGTCCATGCAATCCTATAATCTGATAACAAATTTGGAAAGTAGGAAAAAAATAACGCACTTTCAAAAAAAAAAATGGAACTTATTTTCGTGTCCAGATGAGCCCGTACGAAGCATTTGAAGTTGCAAAATGTAGGATTGGATAGGTATGGTCACCCAAAGATGCAATTTCTAAAAATCAGTGCACCAAAATAAGAAAAGAGTTGCACTACTAAAATTATTAGGATATTCTACCCAAATTCAAAAAAGGCTGCACCTAATTTGGAGTTTGGATAACTGAGATATGGCCTCCCAAAGTCAAAATGTCAAATCAAAAATCAATTTGGAGAGCGGTTGAATCAACAAAAGATGGGGTTAAATTTGATGGTCATACGACCATTATAATAGATCTATTTTGCCCCTAAATGATGGTCAGACAATCATCAAATTTAGGCTCGTGAATTGATGACATCAATGTACTTGGGCCCTGTGATGATGTTAGCATAATGTGATGATGATGTTAGCATGTATAGATTATATGAACAATACATATTTTCACTGAGGTGGTGTATGGATTCGTTGACTAGGTTTAACATGGGTGCTGACTGTTGCAATGACATGTCTAGTTTGAGCTGACATCACTATTGATGATTAGGCTGGTAAATCACTATCAGGCCGGGTGCCATGTGTCTCCTTGCTATCCATGTGGGTTGAAAAGTTGTCAGCTAAGTCAAAAAAGGTATGTGGACAAATGTTAAAGCACCGTGGGGAACTATTTACAGTCATAAGGAGGGCACAAATGTGGATGCATGGCAAGGGTTGGTAAAATAGTCCACACTAGAAACAAGCCATTGACGTGTATTCTTATGCTGGAAATGGTACTCTATAGAGCCAAAAATTAAATATCTATATAGAGATTTCAGTGGAATAATCCCACATTGCTGGTGGGTTTGTTGGGGTTGCCCAAAGGGTGGTAGGTAATGTTAGATTTGGATTGTTGAAGCCAGAATCTTATTACTGTGCTACTGAATATATAGATGTCTATAATAAATATTGACAAAATATTCCTTGCAGGGCTAGGCTATCATTGCTCAGTTCTGCAAATTTGTTTCTCTGCTAGCTCGATTGGGCAATTTTTTTTTCCAAAAATAACCACAAATTTGAAAAAATAATGCAAAGAATAAATTAATTTAGATCTAGAAATAAATTAATAGATCGATTAAATGACCATACCCAAGTTGCAAATCAAGTCTTTGGGTGCTGGTTTACAAATTTTTTTGCCTCACGATTGACTTTAGCCTAGCATAGGCAAATTTATAGCCAATTTTCACCGAATGGACATTCTAAATGTAATGGTGAGGTTTGATTTGGCTCTAGACACTCCCAATTTCTACATATTCTATGGATTCAGGTTGACATGCTGAAGCAACTAGTCTTGAATAATTATGTGTAGAGAATCTCCTTGAGATTTCATACCATATAAGAATTTTCCTTAGGGCAGAATCCACCCAAGACTAAGGAACACAAACACAAGCACAATAGTAGATGAAAGAGAGTATGATCGGAATGATGATATATTCATTCAATATGAATTAAAAGTACACTAGAAGTGCCTATATATAAAGGCCTTTGGAAAGCTTCTAGAATGCATAAAAGTTAGCAACATGATAAGTCATACGACTAGGCACATGTCCACTAGATATGGGTTATCCTCCATTAAGCATGGGAGTAAATGTGATGATGAGAGGATAAGCCTACAATGGTGTAGCACGCAAAATAATTTTGTAGACAACATGTGCTAAAATGGGAGTATGAATAACTATGTTGTCTACATGACAACTCAGTTAATGATGCAAACTCTAGTGTTGTAGACACCATGTGCTGAATTAGAGTTGCTTACTCCAGTGTTGTCAACATGACAACTCATTAGAGTATGCAAACTCCTAAGTGTCTCACCTAAATGCAATATAATAAAATAATGCATTAACCTAAGAAAACTTAAGTAAAGTGTAAATTGAAAAATACTTATTTACACCAACATGGATCCTATTGATAGATGCAGAACAAAGTCATAGAATCAACACATTCCACATGCATACATTGCTATAGTGATAGGTCCATGCAATTTAGTATAGTTGGGTACACCTTGTCTTCTAGTTCCAGCAATAGGAGATGACTACATAACATATATTTCAAGTTCATTTGTGGAGTGATACATAGTAGATTTGGGAGACATCATTGATTATATGCATCTTCTCTTTGATGAAGAAGATCCTTCTTCAGTTGTTGTGAGGGCTCACTCTGACTCTCCTATCCATTCCCTACATGATCAATCTTACTAGGCTGATATGATTATGGATCCTTATGTACAATAGTTGCAAGAGGTCTCTTTATCGTTCGAGGAGATGAAAGGTTCTTTGGGATATGTTCTACATCCATCCTTGCTAGATCTAAACATGTTCTTTTCAGCAGTGTTGGAAGGGGTGATAGTCAGTATCGACATAGGGACAATTGAGCAGGTTTTAGATACACCATTCATCTTCAGAATTCTTTCTATACATAGGGGAAGCATCTCATTTGTACCTATGATATTGTTTCTTCCAAAGGGGAGGAACATTATTCCATAGTCATGGATCAGCTTCTACATTGTGCAACTATCACTAATTGGCATTCTACATTTTTTTGGGGGGCGGGGGTACTACCTTGTCTCCTTTCACCTTTTTTCTTGTGGGGGGGACCTTTTCCTCTATTGGGATTGTGTTCTTATCATACTTCTCTATTGTATATATTTGATGTATGTCGTAATGGGGGGTCTTGATTACTTCATCCATCCATGCATCTTGTTTTTCATCTCTTTTTTGGAGGGAGGGTTTTTCCTATGAGGTTTTCCCTCTTTCTCCACTTTATGAGATATTTCATTGCATTCTGTACATGGGTACCTAACATGGCTTAGTACTTGGGACCCACCATGCATTTTCATCCTAGCTTTGATAAGATTAAGTACATTCACCTAAGTTGCACTTAAGGGGGGTGTTGGTGTAAAATAGTATTTACTTATTACACTTTACTTAGGTCAATGCATTATTTTATTATTTATTAGTTTGACACTTAGGATTTTGTATACTCATATGAGTTGTCATGTTGACAACACTAAAGTAAGCAACTCTACTTTAGCACATGGTGTCTACAACACTAGAATTTGCATAATTAACTAAGTTGTCATGCTGACAACATAGTTATTCACACTCTTATTTTAGCACATGGTGTCTACAACATAATTTTACATGCTACACCTTTGTAGGCTTATCCTCTCATCATTTCACTAACTCTTGTGCTTAATGGAGGATAATCCACTCCTGGTGGACATGTGCCTTTTTGTAAGACTTATCAGTGTGCTGACTCCTAGTTAGTCTAGGCCTTTATATTTAGGAACTCCTAATGTATTTGTACATCAATTGAATATCATATTGTTATTTTGATAATACTTTGGTCCATTCTGTGCTTGTGCTTGAGTTCCTTGATCTTAGGTGATTTTTTCCTAAGCAAAATTCTTATAATTATCTCCTAAAACTTCCCCATGCTCATACATTATATGTAGCTCTATTTCACCTTCACTATATGATTCTTGTGAATTACTATCTCCTTAATCCAAGACCCCTTGAGAATGTATTAATCCATCAAGTTTCTTAGTATGGTGAGTTGAGAAAAAATTTGGACCATTTCTTTCAACATGTTTCTGATACTCTATATCTAAAAAGGCTGAAATCTCTTCCATGCTTAGAGAATCTTCTTTCTCACTTTCACATTCACTATCATTTGTTGGAATACAAATATCATCATGGGTAGATTCTTCTTTAGAATGTCCAAAATTTTAATTCAAATATGAAACATTATTTGACTCACTTGTTACTTAAGTCTTGCATTCATTATATTATGCAATTAATTCAATATCCATAAGTTTGAGAAAGATAAGAACTGATGATTATAGAATGGAGGTCTACATTCCAAAGGTATTTCTTGATAGGAATTAAAAATCCTTATGAAGAATTGTCTGGTAGATTCCTCTTCTTGCTTTTTTAAGTTAAAAAATTCATCTAAGATATATAACTCGTACTTTCATTAAATATTTGGAAGAGAAACTTAGATAGATGGATAGTGAATAGATAGATATAATAGATCAAAGAGAAATAGAGAAAAAATAGGAAATATATACGTGGGAGAGCAAAAATAGGGGTAAGAACATGGGGAAGGATAAAGAAGTGTCTATGTGTGTGAATAAAAAAGATATAAAATTGGAGTTAAGCAAGTAGATGAGGAGAGTTTATGTGTGAATATAAAATATAAAGATGTAGGTAATGAAGTAGATTGGGAGAGTTTGTGAATAAATATTCAATAACATAAACAAAAGTATACAATATTATTGGCTTAATCCTTGCACCCTTCAAAGGTGTAAGTGCTAGTTTTTTAATGATTCTTTTTTATTCCCTCACTCTTCTAATAACACTAACTTTGAAGGTGTAGGGTTTGAAGATCTTGAACCTTCTGATACGCTAGAAAATTCATTGTAGAAATTTGGAAACTTGTTTGTAGAAGACACCATTATTTTTTAGCAAGTAAGCTTATTTGCTCCATAATGTTGTGATTGTCTTTGCCTTTAGGATTTTTCTTCATCGGTCACTACAATTCTTCCATTGAAATTTTGAATAATCTCTTCATGCCTTAAATCCATTGTCTGCAAATTTTAATGATGCTTGGCACTACCAACTAAATTCTGTGGCTAAATGAGGGTTCTTCCCATTATATTTTTGTTGTTTATGCCATATTATTGTTTGTATCTCTTTATTCTCTATGTATCGATGCCATATACAAGGGTTGAGTGTGACTTTTGGGTTTTTGTGCTACTGTTTCATGTTGATTGTGCTACAATACTTGGCATTGTGGGTTCTAAAAAAAGAGTTTTTCTTTTATATGAATATATTTGATCTTCTTTTCAATGTCATTTTGTAGCTTAACATGGTTTTCCTCTATTTATAACTAGTTCTTCTATTCTTACTATGTTTGTAGGCCTGTAAGAGGGTTGTTGTGGATTTTAATAAAAACCTTTCATTTCTAGAAGATTTATTTGTATTTCTCTTCCACTTTGTTTAAATGAAGGCCTCCATAGGTATATTTTTCTGAGAAAGAGGATGATCTTTGTAATAAAAAAAGGCAAGGGCACATTTGAGATGTCTTCCTTGAAATGAAAGTATGTCATGTCCTAGTAAAGAATCTCAACAAATATACTTGTCGAAATATCTTTACCATTTAGAGCTCATCTTTATTTGAAGGAAAAAGGACTTGGTTGTGAGTGTTGTACAAATATACTAAAGTGTTAAATATTTGAGTAGCTGTGTAAGATTTGGGGAAGCAATGGAACCCTTGAATATGTGGGGTCTTGGAATAAAGGTCAACTATTAGATTTGTCTTGAAACTTCTTTCTTGGGCCATTAATTACTCCTAACTATTCTTTCATCTTATACCTCTATTTTTCATTTTAAATCCCTTTGACATCTTGTTCTTATTAAGTGCTTGGAAATAAACACTATCCTTTAACATGACTGCACCTAATATCTATAATAGTGCAAACCTTATTCTACATACCTCTAATATGTGGCTTACATCCTTTATTTCAATGACATTTGATTTTTGTTTTCGTTACATAAAAATAGGTTTTAAAGGACCCAAAGCCATGTATAAACTATCATAGACACAAGAGTTGACTAGCTTAGAAGAAACAAAGCATCAATACCTAAATAAGAGCAGGCTAAACAAACTAAAACAAGAGGCTAGGAAAAAACTATGCATAAAAAGACAACAAAAGGAAAGAAAAAAGACAACACCAAGATAGCTACAATGTCTTCAGAAGATCCATTGCTTGGTTTGCTAGGATGTTCATGTTTTCTATAGAGGCTTTCATATCATCTAGCTCTTTTGCTTCCAAAATGTTGCTCTTCTTGGAATTAGCCCTTGTACGCTTCCTAGGACCTTGGTCCTCTTTCATATCCTTAAAGCCTTGGCCTTTACCATGTTTGATATTTTTCAATAGGGTGTTAAAGTTGTCAACCACTGAATTCAAGATAATGCAATTCTACTTGGCCAATTTCTTAAGTTCCATTTTCTCCAAATTACCCACTTTGTTGATCAAACCATCCAATCCTTTTTGAAAGTCTTTTTTTAGCTGATTTAGATTTTTGTGCTTGGCTTCAAGTGGTGGAACACATTTCATCAAATTCTTTACATCTTCAGTATTACCAATAACCTCAGAGAGTCTATCAATATGTTGACCCAGAGTTCTCTCCCCCCTAGCCATCCTACTGAGGTAATCAAATTCTCTCAAGATTTTATGCATCTACTACTTTAGATTGCTAATATCCTTCTTCATAAACCCTGGGTTACCAGGGATTTCCTTCAAAAAATCTTGGTCTTCCTCATCCCTATTAAGCATAGGGTAATCCTTATTCAATCCCTATTTGTTCTTATCAAACTCATCCTCCTTAGACCCTTTATCTACATCCAATTCTTGAGCAAGCATATTTTTCCTTTTTCTCTCCATCCTCTTAATTAGGAGTTCATTTTCAAAAGGAAAAAAATCCCTTTCTATATTCTTCCCCTTGTTTCTAGAAACCTTTCCTGAGAAACCTTTCTTCTTAATGCCCTCTTTCTGCTCCTCTTCAGAACCAATGTCTTATTTAGAATCAATCTCCTTTTTCTTCCTTTTCTTCCTAGATGAGCTCCTAGGATCAAATTTCTTCCTCTTCTTTACCTCAACCTCAACAACCTCATTCTTTGTATCCTCATCAAAAGCCTTCTCTAGTTTTCTTGCTTAGATGGGGTCTATTCACTTTTTTTGATTTTAGAAGGTTCATAACTAGAATTATTAAACCCGCATGACAATCAAGATCACCCTTAGGATAATTTTGAATGGCTAAAATAGTATTACCCAACAATTGCCTGAGGTAGAAGGGGAGATTAAGCCTAACCCTATGCCTAAAATGGTTAATGAGGATAATGGTGTCCATATATCTTTGTAAAGTGGTTATCTAAAGTAAGATATTCAATCACCACAAATATGAAAAACCTGCAAGGGTGAGATATGGAGCTAGGGGAAAAGTATGAATTGCTAATTTTCACCAACCTGTTGTGCTCCTTAACTGTATCCACAAACTCTTCAACTATTTGATTTGAAAGCTTCCTATCCTGATAGAAGTTGATACCCTCAGTGTCAAGATCTTTAGCTTCAGCAATAATGTTTTGAGACATATCTAATATTTGTTACTTGATGACAATGCGACACTTATTTTCTCATATTTGTCTCTATATCTATGTTCAAAGTAGTGACCTAACCTTTTTTGATTTATAATAGTTTATTTCAAACCTTTTCATCATTAATCTTTGTTATGCACTTCCTTGTAATCCTCTCATCTATATTTGAAAACAGTGATCTCATTACATTCACTGTTAGTGAACTTACTTGACATTGTCTTAAAGCACTATGCCCTTTGAGACATCTCTTGCTACATTACTTAACTTTGAGGGGCATTTCCAACATTCATCTTGAAAATAAATATCCTTAACCTTAAAACACTACTACCAATGCACAAGAATTTTTTCCTCTAATCATTTTTACCTAAATTCATGTACTTTTTGCATTTATTGGTCAACTTCATGGACTTTGATGGTTGTCATATTTGTTTTTGATAAGGTAAACAGGTTTTAAGGGGTCCTGAAACCCATAAGTTTAACAACAAGAAAGGCTGAAAATAATGGAAAAAATGCCCAGCCAAAACATAAGCCTTACGGCTGAAAATAAGCCCAAAGGCCCAGCCTGAAACAACTGCCCACTAAAAAGGCCAGAGAACCAACTAGAAAAACAGAGACTAGACAAAAAGCCAAAGCCAGGAGAAACAAAAACCAAAGGACAGAGACCCAACCTAGTAGACTACTTCTCCATCTCGAGCATGGTCTGGGCAGCTTGGGCGCACTCTTGTTTCTCTTATGCCTTATGATCCTGGGCGTTCGTCAAATCCTGCTCCATAGTGCTGTCCTTGGCTTTATCCACATCCAGCCTATCTTTGTCTCTGTTCTGTTTATCATCTTCCTCCATCTGGTTCCTGTCTTTGAGATTTTCCAAGAGAGAGAGAGGATGTTGTCGTTGATCGAAGCGAGGAGGGAGATCATTTGACTTGCCAGGTTGTGATTGTAGTTCTCAATATTTTTTACTCTCCTCTCCATCAGAGTCTCCCAGCTGTTCCGGTCGCCTTGGCTTTCTGCACCTGTCTTGCTCTTGATTTTTTCCATTTGGGAAACCCTATCTCTGACATCCTCAAGCTCATGGAAAAGCCATTTAATTGATCTGAAGTTGTCGATCATGCTATTGCGGGCATTGTTCAACAGATTCATGCCCGTTTCTCTTGCATTATCAGAAATAGCCACCATAGCCGGGTTAATTAGATCATTGAGTCTAGGCTTCTCGAGGTCGTCCACCAGGAGTTGGGGGTTCATCGCCTCTCTGTAGATTCCCATAGTGGCCGTTCTCACATTGAAGTTCTTCCAAGCCTTCCTTCTGTTATTAACTTGCACTTCCCCCTCAATCTATCCAGATTTGTCATTTTCCTCCAAAGGAGGCTGAGGATGTATAGGGGAGAGGGGAATGGGCAGAGAATCCTTTCCCTGACTACTAGAGCGCTCCATGCTCTCTCCCTCCCTCTTCTGTCTTTTTCTCAGTTTCTCCTCATCCAGCTCCTCCTTCGAAACCTTGTCAGAATCATCAGTATCCATTTCCTCCTCCACCTTAGCAGAGCCAGTTTTAGCTGGGGTATGACCTCTAGGGCTCTTTCTGCTGGGTAATTTGATAGAGGGGTAATCCTTCTTATGGCTTTTAGTCTTCTTACCTAAATGCTCAAAAACCTCATCAGAGCTGATGCTCTCGACATCATCGGAATCTAAGGAAAAATTGGAGCTGCTCTTGTCAACATCTGCCCCCTGAATAGGGTTTTTGCTAATGGTTTGAGCATGGAAATGCTCATGAATCAGAAGCAGAAGACCCTTATGCAGGGCTGGGTTGACGGTAGCTTTCTTTTTAAAACTAGAAATGGCCTTGGTCATCGAGTTAAAAAGATAATACGGGAAGGAGATCTTACTACCATGGCGAAAATGATTCAGAATCACAAAATGGTGAGTCCTAACCCTATCAAACCTGGGGTCTAGGGTTATATATTCAATGACAGCGTAGAGAACATACCTCCAGAGCTTCTTTATAGTGTCCGTTACAAAAAATGTCTCTTTCTTGCCCAGCTTGTTCAGCTCTTCAGTGTTTTTCACAAAATCCTTGATTACATTAGAAGACATCTTCTTGTCTCTGAAGAATTTATGCCCCTCCATCGGAATCCTCGTGACTTCAGCAACCACATCCTCAGTAATTTGAAAGTAGACCCCGTTCACCTTAACCTTACCATTATTCCACGAATTCACCATGTTGTTAGTGATCTCAGGATCCGAGCCATGAAGTTTCTCGAAGAAATTAGTAACCCCACCCTTTTCCAGCTCTCTCCAAACTTTGGCCTTGTTCTTCCACTTCTGAACTTCCCCCACCAGCTCCTTTCTGCTCCTCTCACCCGTCATGTTTACCTGATCAACTTCCACAATTCTCATGAACTCTGCACTGTGCAAGTTATTTGCATTCGAAAAAATGGTGATGTTTCTTTTATGATACCCGTGAATATACCCCTTTCTGAAAATAATGGTATCGCCCTTTCAAACGTGTCGAAATGTCAGAGGAAACCCCTTTTGCTGGTGAAAATCACGATGCCAATAATGGCACTTACCATTTATTAAGCAATATTTATTATCCATAATTGCATTGGATTTGAGCCGTCCTTCCCAAGATTTTATCTTGGTCGATAAGAAACTTTGCCTCCACCGAAAAATCTTTTCTGGCATGCCAGGTCAGATTATTGGTGGCGTTAACCCCTTTATTAGCAAACCAATCAGCGACTGGGTTTGCCTCTCTGTAAACATGAGTGACGTGGACCTTATCGAACTTTGTGAGAGTGGCGCAAGTCTCAACAATTATGTTCGCAATCATCCACGAGGGAGGGGAAATACCATTAATGGTATTAATAATGTTTTTGGAGTCCCCCTCAAGCCAGAGTTTAGTAATCCCAGCTTCAAAAGCCAACTTGACCACCTTACTCGCAGCTCTTGCTTCAGCCAGATGAATAGTCTGGATTCCCAGCGGGGAAGCAAAGGTAGCTATTCCCTCCCCATAGCTATTTCTTATGATTCCACCGCAACCTGAAGGGCCTAGGTTACCCTTAGAAGCCCCATCAAAGTTGGCTTTTGACCAACCATCTGGGGGGAGAAGCCAGCTAGCATCCTGCCTTTTGAGGTTCCTGTCTTTTTCTTTAGCTATCTTTCTGTCCCCTTCTTCTTCTTCTTCCTCCTTCAGCACTTGGAGATTTTCCTTTATATTCTTTGAGACCTTCCTGCCAAGGATTATAGCCGGCTCCTCTCTATCTCTAAATATTCTATTATTCCTTTCCTTCCAAATTCCCCAGCAAAAATGGGGTAAAATCCAGTCCGAGTGATCCTGCCGACCAGCAATCTTACAAAGACCTTTCCACTGATGGAAAAAATCCATGAGATTATCCGGTTTGCACCAGAGGGTTTCATTATCATGTGTGATGACATTCCACACCTCCCTGGCATAGTCACATAAGATGAAAATGTGATTTCCGGTCTCAGCCTGATTCTTACACAAGGGACATCTACTGGGCATAACATGTCCTCGCTTCATGAGATTGTCATGAGTAAGGATTTTGTTCTGAA
Organism: Cupressus sempervirens; assembly: GCA_028749045.1. NCBI lineage: Eukaryota > Viridiplantae > Streptophyta > Pinopsida > Cupressales > Cupressaceae > Cupressus > Cupressus sempervirens. Next base: position 422,720,776 of record CM053790.1, read on the forward strand.
GAGCCAGCCAGTAAAAAATGTTGATCTTTGGAGTGAGACCTGGAATCCAAGCCTCCGCCCAAGGGGCCTTCTCTTTTAAGCTCCAAAGGGAATTATAGCTTGAGGCAACAGAGTATCTTCCATTGGGATTATCCCTCCAGACCATCTCATCCCCCAAATTGATAGGAATCATGGAATTGAGCATAAGCATTATAGGAGTCAAGTCCTTAGAGATGAGGGATAGGTCACTCCATTCTTGGCCATTCCAATAATCACAAACTTTGGACCCAATTTGATCAGTACAAGCTTGCATCCATCTCTCAAAAACAGGGTTATTGATAAGTGGATCTTGGGAAAGCCATCTATCCGACCAGAACTGGATGTCCTTCCCATTTCCCAATTTCCATGATATCCTAGCCTTAGCCAGGTCCCTGGCTTTCATGATCCCATTCCAAATGTTCGATCCTTTTGGGATATCTTCATTAAAAAGGGTGAAAAGAAGAGTGGGTCTTCTAAGGTACTTGTTTACCAGGGTGTCCCTCCATTTACCGGTGCTACTGAAGATCTGCCATATTTGTTTAGCTAGGAGAGCCTTATTGAGGTGGGTGATCTTTCTAATGCCCAGACCTCCGTACCTCTTAGGGAGGCAAACCTTCTCCCAAGCAACAAGAGGGTATCTTTTCTTCCCTTCATTACCATTCCAAAGGAAGTCTCTCTGGATTTTCTCCATTCTTTCAGCTATTTTCCCCAGAATTCCAAAGAGGCTCAGGGCATAGATTGGCAGATTTTGAAGAGAAGATTTGACTAAGAGGCATTTCCCCACTTGACTAAGAGAGACCCCTTTCCAACCAGCCATCTTCCTATTGAATCTATCCAAAATACCATTCCAAAAAGACTCCGGGGGTGAGGATCCCAAAGGGAGACCAAGATAGGTAGAGGGGAAAGAGCCTACCCCACAACCCAGAATCCTGGCGATTTTTCTTTGTCTAACCTCAGAGGTGTTGATGAAAAAGAGCGAGCTTTTGTTCCAATTAATCAGCTAACCCGTCCCACTGGAGTAAGTATCAAGAATCTTCTTCAGGGCTCTGGCCTCTTTGACAGAAGCTTCCCCCCCCAAGATAGTATCGTCAACAAATTGCTGATGAGTGAAGGGAACGCAATTAGAGGAGGGAAGGATCCCTTTGATACAAGCCTCACGCTTTCTACAGTCTATAATCCTTCCTAAGCATTCAGCTAAAATGATGAACAAAATGGGCGAAAGGGGGTCTCCTTGTCTGAGGCCTCTGGAAGGTTTGAAAAAATTAGAAGGGACTCCATTAACCAGAACAACCAAGGAGGAGGTGGACAACAATTGAGAGATAATTTTGCAAACTTTACTGTCAAAGCCAAAATTCGAGAGGACCTTCCCAAGGAGAGACCAGTCCACCCTGTCATAAGCTTTAGAAAGATCTAGTTTGAGAAACATACCTTCCCGTTTGGATGCCTCAAGAGAGTGGATGACTTCATGCACCATCTGGACAGAATCCAAAATTTGTCTCCCTAGAACAAAACCCGATTGATGCTGCGAGATTATCATGGGCAAGATCTTGAGCATTCTTAAAGTGAGAACTTTAGAGATGATCTTGTAGAGTGAGTTGCACAGACTAATAGGTCTAAAGTTGTCCAACGAGTCCGCCCCAGGGGATTTAGGAATGAGAACCACAAAAGTCGAGTTTAGCTCCTTGAGAATAGATTTGGCTCCAAAGAATTCCTAGACAGCCTGAACAACCTCTCCCATGATCACCGGCCAGAACCTTTGGAAGAAAAAAGTGGGAAAACCGTCCGGGCCTGGAGCCTTGTCAGCAGGCAGAGAACTAGTTAACATATTTGTTATCATAACTAGTTAACTATGATTTTAGTATAGTGATAGTATTTATTCTTATCAACATCACTATTCCTATTGTCTTTGACACAAAACTATGAGACACCAATTTTTCAAAATTAGGAGGAAAGATCAACTTTATTATCTATGTTCAGAACTAATTTAAAATAATACAACCTAGCGAGAAACAAGTACTATCTAATGTTGAATAATACAGAGTTCAAGTTCTATTAGGAGGGGGTGGATTTATGAGTAAAGGGGATATATTACAGATTAAATGGTATTTGAATTTTATGGCAATTGAACATTCTTAGGATGATTTTCTTTCCACACACTTCACTAGCTTTTATACATGTTCTCCTATAAATTTAGAAGTCAATGACTATTTCTATATTGAATTCTTATATTTCACTTGAATGGTGGACATATCTATTTTTTTCTTACTTCCTTGAACCCTTGAGTATTGGCTATTCTTCATTTATAGTACACTATTAAATAAACTTGTAATCTTGTTCTAAACTTAATAGAATGGCTTGATGTTATTGAACTAAAGTATAGGTTTAACCATATGTTATTCAAGTTTTCTTTAATGAATATATTTAGTTTGATAACAAGATTTCTTTCAGATTTTCATAATTTGAGAAAAAACATTTACAATAGTAGTAACTCTTAATTGGACCTATATAATGAGCTATAGCATTTCTCAAATATAATAGCATAGTATCCAAAATTCTAGTCCAATCTAACATACATTCTTTGGGTTGAACAAAAAGTGGGAAACTTAAGTAACTATTGTTATAATACCTTCAGCCATGTAGGAGGGCTTCCATTCTTCATCATGGCAAGTACACTTCTCTCAATAGACATAACATATTGTCTCTAATCTATATAGTTGGAAATGTAAAATTTTCACCTCCAAATAATTATGGTAATCTCCTTTATGACATGTCTATAGAATGGAATATTATGTAAAACAGCTCCATTGTCTATGACTCCATTGTTGTATGCCTTCATACCAATGCATTTTAATACTATTTTCCTACTAATATCTCACAAAGGTTGAGTAAATGAGGAGGGTACAACACTTTTTGGCTTTGGTTATGATTTCCATCAAAGTAAACTATGATTTATTTTTTCTTGTATTCAAAAACTCACAAATTCTTTATTTAATTTAATTATAGTAACATACTATAGTGTGATTCAAACTTGAACTTACATGCAAGTGATATGAAACAACTTATTAATTATTTCTCATAGACTGTAGTAGTATTTGAGCTCATATCTTGATTTACCAAATTATTAGCCTTTGATTTCTTTGCTGAGGTGTCTATGGGACATGAAAAATGAAATTAACTTCAGTTTTGATTATCATATTTTTAACATAATACTTTGGAGAGTTTGATATGGATTTGTCTTTGCATGCTTAAATATTTAATTGAAATTAATTTATTAAATGCACATCTAATAGGCACAAACTACATTCGTGATTTTCAATCTGTGGGCTTCAATTTCATTTCTTGATACTATTTGGTCTTTTTGCAATGATATTTTTAAATTTTCTTGCATTTTCTATTCAAAAGTTCTTTGTTTAAATTTTAGTAGCTAAGATTTACAGTTGCAAGAACATTCTAACATAGTTAATACCTATAAAGCCTGCTAGTTTAGGTGGTACTAAAAAGATCATGGATCTCTTTTGAGGGCTTATAAACTAATTAATACTTGTAAAATAGATGAAGTTCAATAATATGTATACATTTTGGTTCTTCATTGTTCTTTCTACCATGTTAGCTTTTTCCTAACAAGTCATGTCCTCAATTTTCTTTAATGAAAAAGAGACTATTATAAATGGTGAATTAAGATAATCTCTCCAATTGCCTACTCTTTTGGTGTCAAGAAACCATGGATCATTTAAGAGAAAATTTGGAATTCACATATAAATCTTCTATAGGAAAGAAAGCGAATATAATAAGTCATTCAATGGGAGGACTTCTTATAAAATTCTTTATGACTCTATATAATGATGTAAGGAATATATCTATGAACTATTACCATTATATTTTTTGCTAATGTTGGAGATATTGCACCATCAAAATTATTGTTGATATCATTCATTTTGGAGGAAAAACTATATATTAAGGGGTTTGGATAGAGTTTTGAAGGCTATGATCAATATTTTCCATGTTTTTCATGATATTTATAGAGGGTGATTCATGTATAGTGGGGTCAATCATCCTTATGACCATAATTTTATCCCTTGCAGTATTTTAATCTACATTCTACACCATTTCTAGCTATATATTAAGTGAAAAACACCTTGACACTTTTTTATTAGAATTTTTGGTGCCTGATATAAAAATTTTGGTATCAACTTTCTCTTTTGTGCCAATTACATTTTTTTCCTTGGGTCTAGGAACAAGAGTCCAAGATTTGTTCCTTCCAATTTTATCAATCTCTTCATTCATTGCCTCAATCCATCTTTCATTGTCTAATACATCTTTAACAATTCTAGGTTCAAACTCAGTAAGAAACCATGTACCTTTTGATTTCTTCCTTGGCATTGTGCCTTTTGAATGATCTCCAATGATATTATTTGATGCATGATTCCTTTTGACATAACTAGCATGTATAGGTATCTTCTCTATAGATTTATAACTTATTTTATTCTATTCACCATGCTAAAACTTGGGTCCTTCTAATTGTGACTCGGGTCCTTCTGACTATGACTTAGATTGCACTAGCTGCAACTTGGGTTGAATTAGAGATTAAGAGGACTCAGGTAGTGAAGGTTGTTGATTTCCAATCTCATTTTCTTGAATCTTAGGTATAGTATCAGGTTCAAAGTACACAAAGTGTAAGGCCCCTTACCTAGTACCCCATTTATAAATCTTAATAACATGAATATTATTAGAGACAAGAAGAGTAAGGTGATGAGATGTCATGTTTCTATCTCTTGTGTATGAAATGCAAATTATATATTGTTGCCAAACACCTCCTAATAGAATGATGGTAAGAAGTTTTTTCTTAGGTGCATGATGCCTTTTGACATATCTAGCATGTATAGGTATCTTCTCCTTATATTTATAACTTATTTCATTCTATTCACCATGCTTAGAATCATGCTTAGTTCCCACTATTTGTAACTTAGGTCTGTTAGACTGCAACTCAATTTGCACTTGCTAAAACTTGGGTCCTAATTGTGACTCAAGTCCTTCTGACTATGACTTAGTTTGCACTAGCTATAACTTGGGTTGAACTAGAGATTTAGAGGACTTGGGTGGTGAAGGTTGTTGATTTCCAGTCACATTTGTTTGAATCTTAGGTATAGTATCAGGTTCAAAGTACACAAAGTGTAAGGACCCTTCCCTAGTACCCCATTTATAAAACTCAATAACACAAATATGATTAGAGATAGGAAGAGTAAGGTGATAAGATGCCATTTTTCTATCTCTTGTGTATGAAATGAAAATTAAATATTGCTACCATACACCTTCTAATAGAATGATGGTAAGAAGGTTTAAGGATATAAGTATCTCATGATTGGCATTTTCCTTATCAATAATGAACCTGAGATCTTACTGAGATTGATATATATTTTAGTCATTTTTGTGATAAGTATCATATTTAGAATTACATTAGGTTGATAAACTAAGACCCTATGGTATAAAGGGTCAAAATGACATAACTTAGAAACTATGTCAATTTATCATGCTATTTTATGGCCTATTAGGATAATTGAATTAGATGGTTACTATGGAAAGATGAATCAACAACCACCCTTGTGAATATAACTAATAGTCACAAATGAAATTTTTTATCAAAATTGGAGAAGGGTGTACACAATTGAAGACAATATGATGTAATGTAATAAGTCAATTATTGTGCAAGTAGTATTAGGTGGATATGTTGATATTCATGATGGACATATTTTATGGCCTAATAAAATGTAATGGATTTATTCTATGATTGATTTTAAAACTATGTGACTATGCAAACATCCTAATTTCCTGACATAATTGATATGCCTCACAATGTATTATCTCATAATGTTAACAAGATGTTGCTAGTAATCAAACTATATTTAATTAAATCAAAGTATATTAGTTGTGATGTTTACATTTTGGTGATTTTGACCTAAGATATGTATTTTAAAGTAAATTTCATGTTGGTTGATTTAATAGTATAGATTCAACACTTTATTATTATGATAGGAAATAGATTATATTGTGGTTTAGAATGTTAGTTGGATCATTTTATTAGATATTAATGTTGATATGAAAATTATGGTATTTTAATATTTTAAATGCTTTATATGAAAAATGATTATAATATTAAGGTGAATTATTTAATATAAAATTTTCATGCACCTATATACATACATTTTGTATGATTTTTCATTGGGCTATTGATGTTGGAGTTTAGTGTGCAGGCAATTGAACCATGGAATTTTATTGGGGAAACAAGTTTCAAACTTATGTGGACACAATTTAGCCAAGGTGAATCTTTGGAAGATTCAAAAGCCTTGTTGTGATGTATTTATTATACCAATGTAAGTTTACATGTGTGTGGTAAATTTAGTCTCATAAACACATTAGGGATATGTCATGGTTATGTGTAATGTGTTTTAAATGTGTCACTTGACACTTGTAGTTGATTGTGTGTTAATGACATGTCACCTATGGTTTTGGTCACGGCATTGCTTAACCTTAAAATAATTACCTTTCAAAAGATTTAAGAAAATCCAATTAGAGGAAGGATAGGATGGGTCAACATCAAGGGGAATTTCGAATTCAAACTTGACAAGGATTTTAGAGGGTCAATATGTGGTCCCAAAGTGCCATTTTTTTGAAAATAAGCTACCCTTATGTTAGCATAACATTGCATGGGCCTAAATTTGACCATTTTAGTGCTTAGCTAGCCTATGGGCCACTTAACCAATGCATTCTTCCACCAATTCAAAAATTGAGTTGTCACATGAGTTCATCCCCATCTTTCCACTTAGTCAAAAGTTTCAAATTTGATAGGGAAAAAGTTGTAAGAGATAGTGGATTGATTTTTTTGCCAAAAAAGTTATAGTGGGAGAGTCTTTTTACTGGGCTTGGAAAAAATAGTGGGGTGTTCACCTACTCTCTAATTTTAGAGACAATTAGATTTTGGAAGGAGGAAGGACTAAGGAGAAGGGAGCTCTGCAACAACTTTCATTTTTCTTTTAGTTTGGATCAAGTTTGGTGCTCGTGCCATAACTCTCATTGCACTTGCTCAATGATGTTGTTCTTGTTCATATTTTGTTAAAATTCATGTCATGTGTTTGTTTTGAGATTGTTGGTATGTGTCATTGTTGTGATGGATTTCTCTTGCATATTTATTTCTTGTTTTTGTGTGTATGAATGCTAATGGGTGTGAAGGCTTCACTCACCCTTGGGAGGGAAGAGATGCCTTGGGTGAAGAAGTTAGTTGGGTTCAACATTTAAGTTGAGAGATTTTCTTCTTGAAGAGGGTTCTGTTGTTCATGGAGTATGGGCCCCATTGAAGCCATATGTCTTGTTTGTTATTGTGGGAGGTATAAGTGTATTGATGTGATGAGGAGGATTTATTTTGATAGCCTTGAAGAGGCATTATGCAATTGTAAATGTATATGTGTATATGGATATAACATTCTCCTATTTGGAGAGCCCACCTCCACCCATTGTTTCATGATTCCAATGATGAATCATTGTGTTAAGCCTTGGAAGAGAGTTTATATGTGTTGTAATGATATGTTGTATACATTGTTGTTACTTGAGTGTAACCTATTTGATCCTTGTTTCCCAACTTAGTGGGTGGCTTCTTAGAAGCTTAGGATGGGAGGTGAGCCTCCATGGTTCTTGTTGATCATTTTGCAAGTTTTTTTTATGCTTTTGGAATCCAAAGGAGGAACTAGTGTTGCTTTATGCATTGAAGTATCAAGGAAGGAATGCTTGTGTATTGTATTATAGAGTTGAAATATTCATCCATGTTATTGTGTATTAAGTTTGTAAAGATGAAACCTCTATTTTATGTACATTTTTGTGAAGAGTATTTTCTTGGAAGGGTGAAGAACTCGGGAGATAACCATTTGTATTGCACCCTAGTTTCATCAATATGCATTTATATGTATTGGAATGAAATGAATAATAAATCATTTTAGTTATCACTAGAATATATAAGAGATACATCCCAAATAGATAATCTATTATCCTCGACACTCATGGATGGTTATGCCTACATTGAATCATGTTTACTTTGAATCATGAATTATTTCAAGAAAATGCACTTCCAATATGACCATTCATTTATAGAAATTTCATAATGTATTGGTGCAATAAACAATTTCATGAAAATGTCTCATTATAGTTAGAAATAAAATTGATCAATTAATTTTCATATTTGATCTTGCCAAATGTAATACATGGGTCAAAAATTATTAATAATGAGTATGCACACATCCTTAAGTTCAAGTTAATTTTCAATGCCCCTTCCATGAAATTATCAATTTAATCCTTCCACTTGAATGTTTGGATTATCATCTACTTAAATATTATAATCATAAGCTTTATATCATGATGCAATAAAGTGAGGAAAGTAAACCAGAGACAAACCATAGCTCAAGAATACATAAGAAAAAAAGGGAGAGAAAAAAAAGGGATCTAGAAGTGTACATTCTATTCTCTGGATTTTGTATGAGTAGAAAATACCCACTATAATACAATCCAATAAAATATTAAGAAAGAATATTCCTTAGAATATCTTAAATAGAAAGTCAATTAAATGATATCTCTACCTAGCAAAAAAAACTTCAACTAAGTACCTAGCCAAAAGAAGCACAACTTAAGAAAAAAGGGATACACATATAACTCCCATGATTAGGGCTTAGTGGCATGTCAATTTCATTAGAAAAAAAATCATATACAGTTACATCATAAACTTCTATACAAATCCCTAGTTTTAAATTGATATAAAAAAGTGTCCTTCAAAAAATAATATGACAATTGCCCACTGTCCTAGGTGTCCAATGCATCATCTGGTATAATGGTGGCTACATTAATTGATAAGGGAAAAACCACTCACGTGACACCCTTAAGGGAAAAGGAACAAATTTAAAGTGGAGGTACACATGTCTTTAAGGGCTTGGAGAATGAGAGGAGGGAGGTGGTCCCTACCTCTCCCACTCTCCACCCATGCTAAGCCCAAGCCAAGCTCTTTTGAGTGCTGCCCAAACTTGAAAACATTAAAGAGATTTCACACACACCTCCATGATACTGTACATGAAGGATGTAATTTCTTGCCACAGGTTTAGCTAGGGCACATGTTTTCATCTGTGGGGGTAGGAAAAGGTTTAGATCTAGAAATAGATGCTTAGGTTATGGGGACATTTGGAGGGGATATGTAAGGGGTACGTCAGTAGATGGTAAGGGGAGTAAATAATGCTAGGGTTGACACTTGCCATAATAATTACTTGGGATTTAGGGAATTTAGATATTAGTTAGTAGCAAGTTAAGTAGCATGAATATTTTAGTAAAATGTGTTATAAAAATAATTTGTGGTTAATAGTTAAGGAAAAGGGTAGGATGGTTAGTATTATTTAATGATTATCAATATAATAGTTAGGGTGTGAAGTATATTAGTTTATATTAGGGTATAAAAAGTAATTAAGTTATATAAATAGTTTTTTATCATGGTTACCATGAGGAGTATGTTAATAGTTACTTTTTGATAAAGTGTTAAGTAGAGTATAGACTTATTTTCATCTTGGCAGATATATAAAATTATTAGATGCATGTATTTGTGGTTTAGTTGATAGCTAAACATTAATTGAATATTGATACATTATAAATATAATAATATAATTATAGGAAGTTGAGATGTACAAAAATGATTTATATAGAACCTTATTTTGGGAATATATGTATGGATATAGACACGTTCAAGTGCAATGTATATGAAATTTTTAAATGTTATAAATATTCTGTTATATTCACTTTCATATGTTGTGTTCTTAGGTTATTCTTTCCCAAAGAAACTTGCAAACCTAGATGGGTATAAATTATTTTATTACATTGATTTAAGTTATCTTGTAATGAGAAACATAAGACTAAATTAGAAATTCAACCTATTGGGTTGTTATATGTGATATGATGTGCTTAGTTGGTTTTAGAATTGCATAAATTGGGATTTGAATATAAGAGCTCGATAGGTACTCGCTTTTATAATAAATGGCAATTCATTATTAGAATCAGGACAAATACAAAAATGATATAATTATATCATTTAAATTAATCTTTCATCATTATGTAGGACCTAAACCTTAAAATTCTAGCATTAGTGAATCAAGTTGTCAATAGACCCTCCATGATGGGAGTGGCATTGATCATTATAGTACAAGATATGGAATGGTATGCCACATTAAACTCAAATCACTAGACAAGAATTATACATCCAATCCTAACACATCTTATGGATACCTTAATTATAACTATCTATAATCTCAATGCCTTATGCATGGTTAAATAATTCAATAGGAATCTGCTAACCCATATTGGGGTACAAGCATCAAGATAATATACACTTAACAAACTAAGTAGTTACCTCTATAGATCTTGAGTAAGATGTATACTATATATGTAGTTAATCAATAACCAATATGAATTATGTTAATATTAGAGTGTAAGAAACCCTAGGTGTGCAAAAAAAGTGGTGTTTTGTTCATGACATTTGGGCATGACACAAAGTTTCTCTAATTTTGAAGTTCTTTTTTGCTTTGTTCTTCACTCTTTTCTACATACTTGTCAATTTTTACATGTGCACTTTCTATGACTTTGTGAGTAGAAAGATTCAAACATTTAAATTCTTTGCTCTTGTTGGAGTATCCCAAGAATATTCCTTCATCACTTTTCACATAAAATTTTCCTTTCCTAGATTCTTTCAAGATATAACATTTGCTTCCAAATACTTTGAAATAAAAAAAATTAGGTTTATAGCCATACCATATTTCATAAGGTGTTTGATTTGAGTCCTTTCCCAGCTAAACTCAATTTAATGTATGAACTATTGTGTTGATTGATTCCTTTTAGTATTTGATTGCAACATTTTTCTCTATCATTAGTGTTCTTTCACAATCCATAATGGATCTATTCCTTGTTTCTACTACATCATTCTACTAAGGTGTACTAGGTGTAGATACCTCTCTTTGATTCCTCTTTCATTGTAGAATTCATTGAATTCATTTGAGATGAATTCTCCTCCCCTATCTAACCTCAGACATTTTAGTTTCTTTCATGTTTCTTTCTCCACTCTAGCCAGATACCACTTGAATTTTTGAAAGGCTTTAGATTTATATTTTAGGTACATAACTATCATCATCTTAGAATAATCATCAAAAAATAAAATAAAGTACTTATCTCCATAATAGATTTCTATGCCAATGGATCTACAAAGATTTGTATGAACTGGCTCTAGAAATTCTTCAAAATGGTAGTCCTTTCTTTTGAAAATTTTCTTTCCCATCTTCCAATTTGATAATATTTGTACATGCTCATATTAGGTTTCTTTAGAGTAGGAATACCTCTCACTATTTTATTCTTTCTTATGTTGACCAGGTTATGAAAATCCACATGACACAACCTTTTATGCCATAACCAACTTTCCTCTACTTGAGCTAGGAAACATGAACTTTTAATTAGATCTAGGTAGAATAGATTACCTTTTGTTTGATTGCCATTCCCAACTAGATTTCATTTCCCATCTAGTAGCTTGGCCTTTTCATTCATGAATTCTACCTTGAATCCAATGTTGTTAAACTATGCCACACTAAGTAGATTGTGTTTCAATCCTTCAACCCAGTAAGCATTGTCACATCCGAGTTCATCAGTAAATGTAATGCAACCTTTTTCTTTTACATAACAAGGTTCATCATTTCCAAATATGACACTCCCACCATGATAGTTTTCTAAGTGCTCAAATTTAGAATTATCACCAGTCATGTGGTGATAACAACTACTATCAGTAATCCATGTGTCATTTTTGCTAATATGAGAAATGAGGGCCATCTTATCATTTTCATCATCTAATTCATCTTTTATAGCAATGTAAACCATTCCATCTTCATCACTACTATCAGAGTCTTTAACCATGTAATAGAATATTTTACCTTTATCCTTGTAGTCTCTGAAGATTTTGAAATCTTTCTTGACTTTGTACTTGTCATGCTTCTTTTCTTCTTTGCCTTATTTTTTTGGACACCTTGCAGCAATTTGACCAACTTCTTCACAAGAAAAACACATTAGAGGTAATTTACCATTGTACTTTTCTTTTCCTTTTGGAAATCTTATTACAAGTAGTGCTTTAATGACTTCAAGATCATCATTAGATTTATCTTCATCTTCATAGGCACACTTTTTTCTTTTAGATTTTCCACCTTTCTTCTTGAGTGATGGTTTATCTTGAAATGTAGACTTAATGCTACTAGAGTTAGGAACATAGTTTTCAAAGTTATCTAACTCAAAGGTTGTGAACCTTCCCACTAGTGCATCCAAAGTTATTGTTGACTTGGTGATTAGTACCTCCTTTGGGGTTCATGACATGGCTTAACCACCTCTCATGGATTTGAGTAAGTATGGTGTTTGTGATGTTCATTGATAGTTCAAGATTTTGGCACAATGGCAAACACTCCAACAATTGGTATCAGAGCCTTAGGTCATGTGTTTGAATCTTGGGAGGTATCCTTTATTCTGTTAGTGTAGAACCTTCAATCAGTGCTAAGGGGGAGATTGTTGACTTGGTGGTCAACACCTCCTTTGAGGTTTACAACATGGCTTAATTGCCTCTCGTGGATCTGGGTAAGTCAAGTGTTTGTGATGTTTTTTTGTGGTTACACAATGCATGCCCCATTTCTATTAAGAATTTGGGATCCCCTACTTTAAATTTTGGCCTTTTGGACTCCTAGTCCAAGATCCAACACATTTTGAAGTCTCCCATAAACCCCTAGGTCATGTTTGGGTCTTGTTAGAAAACTAGAAGGTTGAAAACTCAAAGAGATTGAGGAGGACTAGCTGAGTACTAAGAATGTTGACACACTAAGCACACCTCCTGACCTGCACTGGTGCGCCCAAGCTTGGAGAAATAATTTTTACGCATTTTCTCAAAAATGGGCATAGTTGAATAGTTGCACTAATAGGGGGTCCCCCTCACTATTCATTTTTCTTTTCACATTGTCACTCCCACTTCTCTCTACATCAGCTCCTAACTGCAGCTTCCACACCTATCTAGTTGTGCCTCCATGCTACTCTCCACCTCATAGAATCCTACAAAAGTCACAAGCATAAAACTCATAAAAGGGTGCCCATCAACACACCTATCTAGGTGCACTGATGTACACCATTTTTTCTTTACATGAACACTTAAAACAACATAAAAAAATAAAAATTAAACATTTAAATAAACCCAAACTTGGGTTCGCATTAGCACACTTGTCCGAGTGCGCATCTTATTTTAGAACAGTCAAAACTAAATGAAAAATGCAAAAATGCATCAACCCTATGTTTAGGTGCACATCAACACACCTAATTAGGTGTATTGGTGTACATCTTATAGTAAGGTGTTTATTATAATATAAAACACATCAGGCGCACCTTCCTGGTGTTCCTACCATGCCTTTATTTTTACATTTTTTACTCTTAAACAACATAAAAGAGTTTTTTTTTGTGTTTTGTCAAGTAGTTTGGCTTTGCATATTTTGTGTGACTCAACTTTAAGGTTTGGATTTTTCATATCTCCTTCAATTCTGAATTAATGGGTGTCCTTTTATGTAGATATAATGGCATCCTCTTCATCTTCATTGGGTGAGAAAATGGCATTAAAACCCATCGTCTTCAAGTTCCAAGGCATTCTGACAAAGTCAAGGTTTCAAGATGACCATTTATACATCAAGGATATTAATTTAGGGTATATTGATTTGGGGGAATTCCTAAAGATTTGCAAAAAACCCACTGAGAGGGCACAAATGGTCTCCACTTTGATCAAATTAGGGCGTGTCAAAATTGCTTCAAATTGGGTGTTAGTGCAATCTTTAGAGCGAGTCATGACAATCAAAAAAAACTTTGCGCTTGAGGAGAGGGTTATAAAGAGTGTTACTGGAGAAATTTTCCTTGATTTATACTTGGAGAATATCAAAAAAGTATTTCATTCCCATGGGTAGACTAGTTCATTAGAATTACATATGAAGAGGCAGAAAGATGGTACTGGTAACACATTAAGGAAGCCTTCAAGATCATTTAGTCTACATAAATCATAAAAAAGACTCCCTTGGGGAAAAATACTAGAAAAGTTGATATAAATAGGGGATACATGATTGAGGATATTGCTTACTCCATCATTCTTTTGAGCAGAGTTATGGGTCTATCGACAACTAGGCACCTACACATCTTCATGGTGCATTTTATTGAAACAATCTAGAAAGCGAAAATGCCACTAGATTGGGCTTCCACTCTTAGTGAGAATTTTTGCAAATAATTGGTGGTGGTAAAGAAGAAAAGGAAGTTCTATATGACATCTTATTTGGTCTATTTATTGGCTGCAAGAGCATTAGACTCTCTAGGGTTTTATAGAAAGGCTAGCATCCAAGATCCTAATGCTTGGCCATACATTGTGTACCCATAGTTGGTGAAGAAGAAACTCTTAGAACAAAGCAAAGAGTACAGAATTGTAAATGATGCACTTATATTTTCTATAATCAGATTTATAGAAGGAGATTATGCAAAGAGGTTATCAAATGATGCAATAGCACAGATAATAGAACTCAAAGCATATTATGTTCAATTTAGAATATTCACATATATGAGGGTAGTAGGTACCACTATGAATCCCAAGAAACTCCTAAGGTACCCTTGTGATAGACTGGTTCTCTTAGAGATATCTTGACAAATCTTGTCTCCCTATGACAGAGTGAGGAAGCAACATAAAAAATGTTGGACTCTGCCATTGGTTATAAGACCTTTTTGGGTAGATTAGATGCAAGATATCTCCTCTTTTGAGTGTGAATGGGATCAATATACGATCAAAGAGTACAATTACTCAAGGCTATGTTTTGATAATATCGAGAGAGTACAATATTTAGTAGGGAAGACATTTTAGCATGAAGAAGCCATTGAGGATCGTTGGAT
This sequence comes from Cupressus sempervirens, assembly GCA_028749045.1. NCBI lineage: Eukaryota > Viridiplantae > Streptophyta > Pinopsida > Cupressales > Cupressaceae > Cupressus > Cupressus sempervirens. Next base: position 422,735,788 of record CM053790.1, read on the forward strand.
GAATGCTACAAATGACTACGATGTCTGAATAAGGGATTATTGTAGGATGACTTTGTAATTGGTAGAGAAGGTGCTAAAGGTAAAAGTTCCCTTGATGATATGGTAATAAAATTATAAGAAGTTGTTGGATCCTATATTCGACAGGAATAAGATAGGTGATAGGCCTATTATGAGTGTTGAGGTTGATAAAGAGGCAAATTTAGATATTGACCATAGGGTGAGGCACTTCATTAAAATAACATAGGATTGGATCAAGAAACCATTTGAATTTTATCCAATTCCTAAAATAGTAATTTTTCATGCATAAGCTCACCTAGCCAAATGTAGAGGCAAGAAAGTCACTATCCCTACCTTTGCAGCTCAATCTTTGGTGAGGCGAGAAATAGTACACCAACTTGATAGGCTAGTGGGTTATTATTGAGATTAGAAAGGAAAAGGCTGAGGTAAGAGGAAAATAAATTCTCCCTAGGGAGTCAAACTAGAAGAGGGTGAAATCTTGACACCTCCACAATAGGGAGAAGTAAATGTATAAGGGTCATAAGATACTAGAGCTTCAAAAATCTAGGTTGACCCTTAATTTCCACCATTTATTAGACCTAGTGAAATAGAGATAGAAATTGAGATTCAAGAGGTCTCTCCACCTCAAAAAATAGAACAAGCATCCCCTTTAGTGCCTAAAAAGGGAAGAAAGATCAAGATTTTGGTCAAGTAGAGGCAAAGGGTGATTAGGAAAAGTAGCCCCTATTCCATCAATCTTGGAACCTATTCCTAAGGGTGAAGAAGAAGAGGATGATGAGGAAAATGTACTTTTGAGTAGGAGGACCTGACTAGCAAGAGCCATGAAGCAGGAGAGAAGGAGAAGTTCTACTACTACACCACCACCAATTCTAGAAGAACCTCTACAAACAACCACAACAAAGGATGAAATGCAACAATGGATTGATGAGTAGGATGTAGAGGGCACTGATATATTTAAGATGTGAGATTTTGATTTCATGCCAGTAGGAATTGAACTAATTAGGGGTAATATCAAGGATAAAACAACCAATGAGCCCCAATAAGAAGATTGGACTTAGATGCCACCACAATCACAAGGCCCTGAGGTTACTCCTTTATCCCTAGTATAGGTTATAGTTGTTGATAAGGGCTCTACTACTTGTTTACCACCAGGTACCAAAGTAGAATAAGTTCAAAAAGAGTTGGAGGAAGAGCCTCAACAAATATTGACCAATGAAGTGTTTAGAGTAGGAGAAATGGTCGAATATCCGCAACAAGCATCCCAAGATATAGAGGTGAAAACTATGGGCTCCACTGAAACATAGACTATAGGAAAAGAGCCATCATAAAGAGAGAAAACCCAATAAAGGAGTGATAAGGGAAAGGGGGTAGCAGAGAAAACTCCTTCATCATCAAAAGACATGCCTTCTATGGAGCACATCCCAATATGGTTGCAAAAATAAATCATAAGGAGTAAAAAGGAACAATTCAATGCCGATGAAGAATATATGATAGAGTTGATTGAGGTTCTAAGGAAACTTGAGTCCCCATAAAAAGAGGCAAGAGAATTCACATTTATTAATAGTGATTAAAACCAAGATTTATTCACACAATTGGATATCCCTCCTCCTAATTTGGAAATAGAAGATTTAGATCCACAAGATTATCAAATCAGAGAAGTTATGCTTGGGAAGCCCACATTAGACACTGCCAAATTAATGGTTACAATGTGTTATATTATGGTGACTGATCAAGAAAATACTGTACATACTTCATAAATAGTGGGGTGAAAATTTTTTTTGGGCCGTGGCCGACATGGTAGCTGACATATTATGGCCGACATATGGCCGACATGTTATAACCCTAAAGCAGTTTAATACTTGTATAAAAGTGTTTAGGGTTGGGTATTTTTCATTATGTTGTGATGCGAAATTGGTTCTTACAGTAGTATTGAGCTGTAAGGGATTATGAACTGTAATCAGGTTGTAATCACTGGATTGTAATAAGATCGAACTTGCTGTTTGGTGGACGTAGCCCAGGGATTGGGTGAACCATGTTATCTTGGTGCCTTGTGTTCATTTCTATGTGATCTATTATTTTTGTTATTGGTTATATTTGCATGTAGTTTTTATTTCTGTCCGTGGTTTATCCTAATACAATGGGGATGAAGGAGGTATTTAGAAGTTTGGAATAGGAAGGGGCAGAACTAATAACACTTTGAAGGAAAAATGAAATCCTAAAAGGATATTTAGCCAAAGTTGTTGGTCCCCTGGATCTTGAATACCCTGAAGATACTTTAATTGCAACAATTGAAAGAAGTGATAGGGGAGGGGTACACTTGGATCCATTTTTGAATGCCTATCAGTAGTGGCAAGAATTTTTGGGGAGAAGGGCATTCTTATCATCCATGGGAATTTGAAGCTACTTCATGTTATCCTAGGGACTATGGATAAATTGGTAGCAATTTTGAAAAAATATTTCACTCTTATGGATGAGGTACATACCTGGTGGAAAGATTTGCAGGTGCTACAAGCAATAAAAGGCCAGAGATATATAATGCTTATGGGTGTATATACTATGAAAGAGTTAGATTTAATTAATAATTGGATAGAGAAAATAGAGGATAGAAATAAAGTAATGGAATCATTACATGTGGAGATCCATTGGCTCAAGGACCAAGCCTTAGAGCATATTTTGGAAGCAAAGAAACATTATAGTGATGCATGTCTAGAAATTTTTGAAGATGATGCACAGGAGAAATTGATATCAATAGAGGTAGTAGTACAAAAATTTAGGAAGATTTTTGAAGAAGTTACTTCTAATGAAGACATCTAGTAGGTATTTAGGATAGAAGAAGCCTTACTAGAGTTGGATACTAAACTTGGGGGTTTTGCTAAGACTTGTATAGAGGTAGACAACTATAGGCAGAAGGTCAAGGATAAGTATAATGCCTTAGATTTACTAGATGTAGCAAAGATCACTAATATTATTAAGAAACTCAAGGGAAAACATCCAGACATAGCTCTGGTATTAAGGGGGACAAAACCTAGAAGCTAGAATTTCATTTTTGACACTCAATAAAATTTTGCAATTTTGGACCTTTGAGGTGTGTTGCTATGTTGCTACGCTGGTGCAGTGCTGTATGACGTGCATTGGTGCACTTTTTTTCACAAGGTATTGGAAGAATTTTGAAGAAGTTAGAGGTGCATAGGTGCACTGATGTGATTTCTTTTGAGGTACACTTTTCCAGAGATGTGCCGATAGGTAACTACCAGTTCCTAAAATTAGAGCTTTCCATGCACCAAAAATGCATTCTGACAGAAGTTTAACTTTGACAGATGCCCAATGAAGGTTGAAATTCTATTTTTGATACTTAAAAAAATTCTATGTCAACTAAAAGATCTCTTGTTATTTTCTCATTATTTCTTTATTTTATGACATGTAATGCCCTACCTGAAGATCCTTGAAAACAAGGATGAAATACGAGCAATATAATTTTTTTAAAAAACAAGTGTAAGAGAACAAAGAAACTATCACACATAGATCACAAAGATCACATCAAAAGACTAAAACACAATCCAACACCAAAAAATCTCAAAACACCACTACTACCAAAACCACAATGAGAAAGCATAAGAGATTGACCAAGCTAAGAGATCAAAGCAGACTCCTGAAAATTGGCTAAGTCTAGATTTTTGAAGCCCTAAAATTTCCTAAGATCCTTATCTTAGCTCATAGAGGTCTGAAACCCATCTCAAATGAATTGTCACATATATTAAAATATATCTTAAGTATAAGGAATTAATTATATTTAAACAATATATTTTTAAACCCCAAAGGACTACAACCAAAAGACGCAAAATTGGATAAGAATAGAAACAACCTGGATCCAAAATGAGACACCATAGGGTTGATGAGAACCAAAGAGGGTATCCAAATCAACTCTCAAAAAGTTTAGACTAGACCAAAAAGTGCCCATTGCCCACCCACACAGGTTTTTACAAAAACTAGGCAATACTTTAATACATCACAAAAAAGTAACATGCGACATTTCTAAAGAAGGAGGGTAACATTTTTCAGGGATCGGGCGATACTTCTCTTGAAGGTGTGCAACACTTTAAGGGTGTTGTACAACATTGGTTATAAGGAGGTGCGATACTTTCTAGTATCCCATGATAGTTCTCCAAGAGGCATGCAATAGAATTAGGGGACACACGATATAGTTTCAATGGCATGCCATACATTTTTATGTCACACCATGCTGATAAAAGGTTTCCCATAGAAACACAAGAAGACTAAGGAAAACACAAAAGGGGAAAAATAGAGTATAAAACCTCCACACCGAGGAGGATTAGATCCATAGCTCGAGACAAGAACACTCAAATTGAATAAGGAAATATGGAAAGGACAACATCTAACCATCTAACTGATAAGAGTAAAAATACAAAAGGAACATTGCAGTGAACTAAAGCAATATTGCAATAACTAAAATAACATCACAATGAACATAATAACCAAACTAAGTATGTGGTTCCTCCCAACTGTTAATGACATCATAAGGCCATCATAGGCACTAGCCATCCCCTGCGCATAACATCCCAAGCCACCGATCAAATTATCATTGTCGTCATGATAGGGACGTCACTACTAAACATGCTAATAACCAAAAGCATAAGAAAATCTAACATGATAGTAGTACAACAGAAGATAAACCTACAAGTAGATAACATTACCCATCACATGCTAATCATCATAATAAGGAATGTGTCAAAACTAAGATCATCTAAAAATGATAAATAGTATCCCAATGAAAGCATAAATCATAAGAAGCATACTCTGTAAACCAAAATACCAAGTGAACACATCCAACAATGGTTGCACTAGGATACAAGGCCATCTCTATACATTGGTCCTTAGTAGTGGTGAAGGTAGCTACACCTCCCAACCACATGGTACCCATAGGTCCACACCCATTGTGTTGATGGAGATAACGATCCAACCAAAAACACATGCAAAACAACATCCAAGGCTAACACACATGCCAAGTAGTATGATGATTGAACCCAAGATAGAGACAATCCATAAACTATAGGTCCTAGTCAGACATCTCAATGGGCTACTATGTAGGGACTAACATCATGGAGAGTTGCTTGGCATTGAAAAGCCCAAGCTAGGACTTGTGTAGATTTGACATCCCTCAACGGAAACACTCTAGCACCCCAAATCTTTTATTATCTTAAGTTTATTACCACCCAGTATTTTATTTAATTATCACTTAATTAAAGCTTCCTTCGCCAACCCTCTAAGCACAATGATCACTAGTTTGTGTGCTAGAAGCCCCCTTCATATGCTACCCTACCCTACCCATGCTCGTCTAACAATGAGTGGCCATAGGCATGCAAATTCCCAACCCATCCCAAATGATGGTAACTTTTGGAAGTACCATGGAAGATCGGCCTCATAGGTCACCCAATAGATGTACTGATGTGTGGCGCACCACCATCACAAAGATCATACCAAAATGACTGGATGAGAACACAAAAAAAAGTCAATCAACCAAAAATATAATCGAGATGATAGATGCTACACACATCCCAATGCAACATAAAGTGCAAAAGTGGTATGACGAACATCCAAACAGATCATCCAAGTCTACGACCCACATTGTGCCAAGAAAACATGAGAAAGTAGGGTGACATGCAAAATGAGGCAAAAACCCCAAATTTGAAAAATTTCTAAAATTAAAACCCATTTGGCCTTTGGATGCAAACTTTGAAAATCCAAAAAAATTGAAATCAGACATCATATGCAAAAATGACCAGCATAACGGCTCAAAAACCTAAACCCCCATTTCAAAAATAAGGAAAACATTCATACTCGAACAACTCGGTAGAACTAGCAAATAGAAATGGAGGGGAACACTAGTTCTCTACCTCCTAACATACTACTACAAGAAACAAAAGTTGAAACAGAGTGAAAAAAGCAAAAGGAGAAAGCCCTACCTAACAGAAAAAGGGGCAGAAATAGTAACTCACCCAATAAAATAAATCACCTATTGAATCTGCTGAATATAAAGAAAAAGTATAAACTCCTTGAGACAAATCCAATGAGACCAACCTCATGTAGATCCCATGCTCATAGCTCCTAGAATGAACAAAATAGGAATCTTTAGAAGAGGATTTACAAATTTGCTCTCAAAATTCTATTTCTTAAAAGTGAGAAGTGAATAATGAATTCACTTTTCCAATACTTATTCACTTTTCAAGTGAATAGTCGATTATAGAAATTAGCTAGCTAGAGTAGCTAAAATTTGAATCGACCTAAACGAAAAATATGTTATTATTCATAATGAAAATTCACCTAATGCAAAGCTACCAGAAATTAAATCCGAAAAGATATAAAACCCAAAAACAAAAAATCACAGAAAATCACTTAACACTTTTGTGACAAATGCAAACTTCTAAATGCACAAACACACTCACTAGTCTAATCACATAATGCAGATGAGTTCAGATTTACTAATCATTAAAAGGTTTAAATTTAAACAACTAAATAAGGGTACGCCGACCATATAGGAATGACATTGGCAAAATATGAATAGCTGAATCACTAACTCCATGTGCCACTGCCAAGGATATAATTCTGGCACACTAAAACACACGATCAAGTGCAATTGCATATAATATCATAGCCAAAGAAACATGTATTAAAATACCTATTTAATCCATTTAAAAGTGTAAAGATACAAAAATGAAGTAAACAACCCTAACATAGATTCGATCTCATAAAATACTTAACAAATATGTCCAATAAACCATAAAACCAGTTATGATCATAGATCTACTATCAACTCAGAATAGCATCAACATGCAAAATGATAAACTAAACAACATAGTAGCATAGCATCTATGGAATTGAGTCAAAGTATAACATTTGACCCTCGGGTCATCATAAGGTACAAAAAAGAGTATCAAGTATCTCTCAAAACAAAATAAACAAGGTACAAGTTGCAAACATGAGAGGCACTAAATGACATGTGAAGGCTCATGTATCCAGTTAATGATATAAAAATGGATGGAGTCCTACTAAGCACTAGTTAGATAATTAGTTTGTATCTAATTAGTTTGTTTTATTAAATTAGAAGCATATGATTGCATGAAGATATCTCTCACTCTCAACACAAATTGAGAAGATGATTTGTTATAAATAGGTGATTGTAATATGTAATGAGGGCTACTATTATTTTGCAATAATATATGCTTTTGGTGGTCACATTTGGACTCTTGCATGAATGTGTCATATTTTTTGTGAATGTATGTTCATGGAATTTTGATTGAGCCAGAAGTTTATTGTGTTATTTTTGGTTATGCAATCTTTTAATTCTAGTATTTGCTACAGTTTGATGAATTCTGCCAACATATCTAGTTTGAGAAGGGTCACCCATTTTGTTCCTCCATAACTTTTTGTCTTGCATGAGTGTAATTTCCATGGCATTGTGATTTGATGAAAGTGAAACATCTTATGGTTCCTAATAAAATCCCATCGACAATTGTATTAGTGCAATCAAAGAAGCACTGTCCTATTTCATTGGTTACCCACCGATTTCTTCGAAAGTTTAACTTGTAGATGTGTTGTTTCTGTAGCTTATGTCAGTTAGGATTTTACTTTCATGTTATTTTCTAAAGTTTCTTGTTACCTTATCTTTTCTATTTTCTTTACTAACCCCTTGTTAGATTAGGAATTCATACTAGTTGCATTGTTAGATTGCATTCATTAAAAAAATAGAAAATACAAAAACATAGTTCTTTTGTGTGTCTTATTTTGAAGTAGTGAACCAATTTTACATCATATTCGATATCATCTAAACCAACAAAGGCCTCCTCGTGAACAAATTGTTTTATCTTCAACTGAATGGATTTTAGTAGGTCACAAGATCACCTAGAACATTGGAGTTGATCCAAAAATATTGACTTTTTAGGAGACAAGTTCAAGAGTATTCTTGCCATTAAGCATTGTGCAAAATGATAGCTCAACAAAAGTGGCGCTAGAAGGAGGGCATCTTGATTTTCAAAATAGAAGAAAAATTTGCCAAAGTTTTGAAATTTTGTACTTTTTACAAGTTCAAAATTTTATTGAATTTTTGAGAAATTCAGGTGCACTACTATGCTACTATGCTAAATTCTGAGTTGCACCTTATTTGTGAGAAAGTGTGCTTCTACAGAGGTGTGCTTTTTCTAGAGTTGATGCAAACTAGAGAATCTTGATCCAAAAGCCCCATTTCAGCAAGCTTTGAGATCTTCCCAAGAACACATGAGTTTCTCGAGCTTAGCCAATTCTACAAGCCTCGTAATGACAAAGGAATACCTCAAATTCAACCATTTCCATTCAACATTTCATCATCTTCTTCAACTCTACCTTCACAACAACCACCCTTAGGTCCACCAAGTACTCTAATGGCCTTTTCCACTAATGCTATAGACTCACCAATCAACTTGAGAGGTGCAATCCATGACCTCCCTAAGAATCCTAAGAAGTTTTACCCAAGGTTCATTTATGGAGAAATGTGAACTGGCAAAGATCACATCAAAATATTCAAAGAAATTTGCAATTGAAAATAGATTGCCAATGAGGATGTGGTTCTTCATTTATTTCCCTACTCTTTTGAGGAAGTTTCCTTTAATTGGTATGTTAATATTTCACCTGGATGTATTGGAGATTGGAATACTTATGAAAAACTATTCGTAGAATAATTCAAAACTTTTATCAACCCAACAGTGATACATTGACAATTCATATCAATCAAAAGAGACCCAACTGAGATAGTTTTGCACTTTAATCATCACTTTCACATGGCATATCACAAATTGGAAACATCATATACTATATCAGTTGAAATGGCTATTCAGATCTATCTAAATGCTATGGACCTTCTTACTACTATCTTTTTGAGAAGACTTCCTGCAACAAATACTGATACATTGAAAAAGGTCTTTTTAGAAGCAATAACCTTCATGAAGCAAGATAATCCTAATAGAGGAGGATTGATGCTTCCAACTCAAGCTATCACAACAATGCCAACATACCCTATCAAAGTACCCATGATGCCTAACCAATTCATACCTATGAATCCAGTTCCATTACAACAGACACCCACTTTGCAAAATCCCACTCTAACATATCTAGGGTATGAACCACTGAAACCTAGTTTCTTCGAACAAAAGGCAATAGTTTCTATAGAAGCAAATAATAGTTTTATTTCTGAATTTGGTCAAATGAGAAAGACTATGTCACAAATGAACAAAAAGTTGACTCATCTAAGGTTGTCATAGGGAAAAAATAACAATTTTCAAAGGAACAATGTTGGCCCCTACAATAATTATGGCCAAAATTATAATATGAACTTTAGTGGGAACAACAAAAGTGGAAACAACAACACAAGAAATAGTAATGGAGGGAACAACTTCAATCCTCCTAACTGTAATAATGGCTTCCAAAAGAAAAACTAACAATGGAACACCCTTCCAAATACTGGAAGCATTCCTGTAGATAATAACAACAATAATGTTCAATATACATATATCAATCAATATGAAAATGGTTAAAATGCATCGAACAATGATGGTTCATATTATGGTAGAAATAAAGAAATGACACAAAATTTGCAAGTAAATAGCAATGCTCCTCCTGTGCAATTTAATGCCATACTATTAGAGTCCTATGATTCTACATAGAATGTACAGGTAGAATAGCTGGTCAAAAAAGAATTCTCATTCTGATTCAACTAGGAACTTGGCCTTCAGCATGAAGAGATGTTTGCCTTTTGCAATAAAAATCAGAATATGTACAACTTGAGAAGTAGAAAAGAACCCTTGATAAATGGAATTCCCCTAGCACTACAACCAAATCCTCCTAATTCTAGAGGGAGTAACAATCTGATACCAGGTAGACCACCATATGGAGGACAACAAAATCAAAACCAAGAAAATGTACCAACAATATTGAAAAATCCTACTTGGTCTACTAAGAAGTATAATGTTGTAGAAGACTTGAAGTGAATAAAGGCCAACATGTCCATTTTTGACCTATTGCAAAATTATTCACAACAACAAGAAGTGCTTAGGAAGACTCTGGATCATACAACGATATCCCACAATACAAATGCTACCCCTCAAAAGATAGTATCTCAACAAGTTAATGTTGTGGAGGCAATGCCTACTATGTTTAAGGATAAGGTGGAGGTATCCCCATTTTTTCTCAACATTAGGATATATGGGAAGAATATTCACTATTTCCTAATTGATTTAGAAGCTTCATGTAACATCATGCCATTTTCCATAGTGCAAAGGTTAGAGTCAGCCTTCAACCTACCAACTGAATAATGATACAGTTGGACAAAATAGAGGTGAAAGTCATTGGTGTATTAAAAGATGTTTGGATACAATTAACGGTTGACCCACAAAATCAAGATGTCATTGATATACATGTGGTTGATATCCTAGAAACATATGGATTACTTCTAAATAGAGAATGGACAAAGAGTCGAAGGGGATGGTTTTCCAGGGATTTTATGTAGCTTTGGTTACCATAGAAAGGTTTGAACAATCAAATCAAAATAGACGTAGAGTGAAAGTTAAAAAAAATGATTACATAATACAATGCTCCTAATGAGGTAGCCTTCTTACAAATAGATTTGGGCTCCTACAAGGTAGTGGCTTTTGATAAAACTTTGATTAAAATATCAGATGATCAAGATATGGAATCCACAATTTCAACCCCAAAAGATGAGGTCATAACACAATTCGTAGACCACATGATGGCTAATTTACAGTATCTAGGAGGAGAAGCTGACCCCACTATCCTCCTCCTTCTGAGATTTTGTCAATTACATAAAGTTAGCTATTTAGAGTTTGAATATTCATCATGTCAAGAAGCAGTTTCTAAGGTATTAACACAAATGATGGGAGTAGAGAAAGAAAATGATCCAAAAGATGAACCAATAGAAAACCAAAGTTCCACAAATATGTCTGACTATGTTGAAGAGATTGAAGAGAAAATTGAAGATATAAATGCATCATATAATGATACTTCTTTAGATGGCAGAGGTTTTTCTTCTCCTCCACCTAGAATGATCAAAGTACAAAGAAGAAGATGATACATAAAAGGCCAAGTATGGACTTCTATAGTCATTCATCCCAAACCTAAAGTGGATGAAATCAAATAATTGATAGATGAAATCTAGGAAAAATAAGAAAAATACATGCTCCCAGTTTCAAGGAACAACAATGGAAAATCAGTAAGCCCACCCTGCGAAAGACTATAATGGGTACCTAAGAGACAATCCTTCCAAGATCAGGTAAAGAAAAAGCTAAGGAAAAATAAGTATAAGGTTAGAAAACCCAAGGAAAATCCAATTTGGACACTTTGCTTCAGTGGTTCCAAATGCAAATCAAGAGCTAGTGCAGGTATTGAGTTGGTTAGTTCAAAAGATAAGTCTTTCTATGTAGCATATTGATTTTAGTTTAGATGTACTAACAATGTTGCAGCATATGAAGCATTGATTTTAGAACTTCTTTTTGCATGCACTTGAGAAAGGAGTTACAACTCTCATAGTTGAAGGATATTCCTAGTTGGTTATTCAACAAGTGAAATCATTATATTCCTATAATGATAACATGCTACTTTCTTATAGGAAAAGGGCATGGGATTTACTAGATGATCTTGAGGCTTTTAACATAAAGTCTATTCGAAAAAGGAAAGACATGGTAGCAAATGCCCTCATTATTTGAGCAAGTGCATTACAACTAGTCAAAAGAATGAAATTGAAATGATTTTTAGTTGAATTGGTTGTTGCTCCATCTATTCTCGACAATGTCATAGACTTTCAAGTTTTTCAGGATGACCAACATATACTTGAATTTATTATGTGCAACAACCACTGTAAGGGACAAGAAATTGATGACACTCCCGATGAAACACCTAAGGACAATGAACTTCAAGATGAAGATGGAATCTTGAATTTAAAAACTAATAGTATTCCTAAGGGGATGATCGAGTTGGAGTGCATTTTTTATCGTGATGAATCAACATTTAATAAAAGGATCACTGAAGAGAAAGGGACCAAGGAATGTGATTCATACAATTTAGGTACAGATGATGATCCTTAAATGGTAAGGATTGGGAAAGCATGCAATCCACAAGAAAGGGAAGACATGCTCAAATTTCTTATAGAGTATAAAGATGTCATTGCTTGGAGCTATGAAGAACTGAAGACATATGATCATCATATTATTACACATGATATTCCACTCAAACTTGACACCAAACATTTCCAACAAAGGAAAAGACTTGTCAATCCTATCCTTGAATCTTTGATAATGAAGGAAGTCAAGAAGTTGTTGGATGCTAAGGTTATTTTCCCTATGTGCCACTCTATGTGGGTGGCTAATTTAGTTCCTGTATGAAAGAAGACTAGGGAGATTCAACTTTGTTTAGATTTTTGTAACTTGAACCTGGCATCTCAAAAGGACAACTACCCATTACCCTCACTAGATGAGGTCTTGCAAATTGTGAATGGTTCAAAGATCTCTTTCTTGGATGGATATTCAAGATATAATCATATAATGGTAGAAGAAGAAGATAGGCTAAAGATGATCTTTACTACCAAACGGGGAACCTTTAGCTATAGGAGAATTCTATTTGGATTGATTAATGTAGGGGCTACATTTCAGTGAGCCGTGGACAGAGCTTTTAAGGGATTGATAAATAAGTGTATAGTTATCTACATGGATGACTCGACTATCTTTTCAAAGGATTGAAGTACTCAAATTGCTAATCTAAGATAGGTATTCAATAGGTGTCATAAATATGACATATCTCTCAATATGAAGAAATGTTCATTTCGCATCACTAAGGGAAAACTTCTAGGTCATGTCATTTTTGAAGCTGGCATCTCCATTGATCTTGATAAAGTTGAAACCATTTCAAAGTTATCACCTTCCCTCAGTCAAAAGGAAGTCAAGCCTTTCTTTGCAAAGATAAATTTCATGCTAAAATTCATAAGCGAATTCACAAAGATATTGTGTCCCCTTAATGATTTACTCGGAAAAGGGGCTAAAATAGAATGGGTTCTAGAGGTAAAGAAATCATTTGAGGATATCAAAGTAGCCATTTACATAGCTCCAGTACTGGTAAGTCCTAATTACAAGCTTTCCTTTAAGATATATTCCTTTACTTTAGAACATTCATGCGTTGGGATCCTAACATAGACGAAGGAAAAGGAAGATGAAAGACCTATTGCTTTTATGAGTTGTCCTTTGAGAAATGTTGAATTGGAATATTCCAACCTCAACAAATAATATTTTTCTTTGATTAAAGTAGTAAAGAAGTTTCACTATTATATACTAAGCTGCAAGGTGTATGGTATTATTATTGATCTAGCAATAAAGACATTATTGATGCAAAATGAATTCAGTGAAAGATGAGGTAAATGGATGACAATATTGCAAGAATTTAATTTAGAGATCCAACCCATGTGGTTAGTTAGAGGTCAGGAATTATCAAGAATGATAATTGATAACAAAATTGGAGACAACCCTCATGCCTAGACAAGTAGAAGGTAAGGCTGCCTCGCAGAAATGTTTTGAGGAGTCTAGAATGGACAATTTCCCTAGCGAGGAAGAGCCTAAACTGGGTTCCATAAAGGAGGAAAATGAAAGAGAAAATAAGGAAATTATTGTCTTTCAGGACCCAGAGGAAAACTTGGTTTCCACCAGAAAAGCAGTGACTAGAACAGGAAAAAATAAGGACTTGGTGAAAGATCTGGACCAAAGGGTAGATCTTCTTAGCACCCCAAAGAATGGTAACAAGGCTTCTAGATCCTTGAAGTTTGAAAAGAAGGGAGAGACACCCAGGAAGAATCAAATCAGAGATCTGTCTAAGGCTTCCCCTACGGTGACCAGGAGTAGCTGCAAACTAGATGTGGGCTCTATAACCAAAGTAGGCAAAAAATTAGGGAGGGAGTCCAAAGAGGAGGAGACCAGAAGATGGTTGGCGAATGGGCACCAAAGCACTTTGAAGGATTTTTCTAAGAATAAAAAATGAAGATCATCTCATGAAACATTAGGGGCCTAAATGGTGCCCATAAACAAGAAATTATTAGGAATATGATTAGAGACCAGAGACCTAACATTTTGATGATCCAAGAAAAATAAATAAAAAAGGATTCATTGAGAAAAATTAAGTTCAGCAACCTGATTAGCGGGGAGGCATCAGACTCTAATGGAGCCTCTGGGGGTCGGCTGACATTATTCAAGACCAAACTTTTTAGAGTAGAATTAGTCTTAAATGTAGGTAACATTCTTTTTTGTAAAGTGTTCCATATCCAGTCCAATGAATTTTGGTTTTTTGCTCAATTTATATGCTCCCAATAAAAAGAGAGATAGAAAGTCCTACCGGTCTAGAGTAGAAGGGCTACTATAGAATAGCAACATGAAGAAAGGAATCATTATAGGAGACTTCAATACCCCTTTTCTAGACAAGGAAAAGAAGGGTGGTCTACCTCAGGATTGGGACAACAAGCATGACCTTTCTAACTTCATTAATGGATTGGCTTTTCTAGATTTGGACCTTATGGTAGGTGACTTCACTTGGTCCAATAAAGGCATAGGCAAGGATTGTATTTAGATTAGATTGGATAGAGCTCTCATTTCTCCTAATTGGCTGCAGTCTTCCTCTTGCAAGCTAGCTCTTTTGCCTAGAGTTGGGTCTGACCACTCCCTTATTTCCCTCTCAATTGTTCCTTCTGATTCCTTTAGACCTCCTCCCTTCCATTTTGAGAAAATGTGGACTTCCCAAAGTAACCTTTTAGAAAGAATTAAGGTCTAGTGGAGCATAGAAGTGGAAGGCACTGCAATGTTTAGGGTTGCTAGAAAACTCAACAATGTTAAAAGGATGGTTAAAGCTTGGAATAAGTCAAATTTTGGTCACATATTCTCTCTTAAAGAGGATCTCTCTGCAAATCTCTCTTCTATCCAAGCCTCCATTTAGGAAAATGGGTATGATGCCTCAAATAGGGAAGAAGAGCTATCCATCCTATCTAATTTACATGACATTATTAGTAAAGAGGAAAAGTTCTGGAGGCAAAGATCTAGAATCAACTGGCTCAAGGAAGGAGACCAGAACACAAATTTTTTCCATTTAACAACTCTTAAACATAGAGAAAAAAACAAGATTTTTGGATTGAAGAAAGACTAGCGTGTGCTGAGTAAGGAAGAAGATATATCAAATGAAGTTGTGTCTTTTTTCTTCTCCCTACTGTCTTGGGATCCTTTTCTCTGTAAAGTGGACCAGGATGATATTGTTTCTTGTATTCCTTAGATCATCCTACCACAACATAATAATATGCTCTAGGCCATTCCTTCTAATTTTGAAGTAAGAGAAGCTCTTTTTTCTCTTCCTACAAATAAATTGCTTGGCCTTGATGGCTTTCCCACCTTCTTTTTCCAAATGTACTAGCTTGTCATTATGAAAGATATCGTGAAGGTGGTTTATGAATTCTTTGGAGCCAAAAGTATTCTGAAGGAAATAAATTCTACATTCTTAGTTCTTATTCCCAAAGTGCCATGAGCTAACACTTTGGATAAGTTCAGACCTATAAGTTTATGCAACTCCTTTTATAAAATCATCTCGAAGGTGCTCACTTCGAGGCTGCTTAAGCTTCTCCCCTTGATTATTTCTTAGTAACAATCTAGTTCTGTTCTGAGCAGACAAATTCTAGATTCAATTATTATGGTGCATGAAGTGATTCACTCTATGGAAGCTAGAAAGAGAGAAGGGATGTTACTCAAACTAGACATGTCAAAAGCTTACGATTGGGTTGATTGGTCTTTTTTGGATTTGGTGTTGAAGGATTTTGGCTTTGATGTCAAATCATGTAAGCTAATCTCCCAGCTGGTCACCACTCCCTCTCTAGCTATTTTAGTTAATGGATCCCCCTCTGATTTTTTCAAACCTACCAAAGGCCTATGTTAGGGGGACCCTCTATTGCCTACTCTCTTTCTTATCCTATGGAATGCATTGGTAGACTCATGGAGAAGAAAAAGAAAGAAGGGAGGATCAAAGGTTTTAAACCCTCTGCCAAATGCACCCCTTTTACGCATAAACAATTTTTACATGACACTATTATGGGTGGAGAGGCCTTGGTCAAGGAGGCAAAGGCTATGAAAGACACTTTGGACACCTACTCTAGAGGTTTAGGGTAGCTCATCAATTGGGACAAAAGTTTTATTTTCTTTATCAATACTCCAGAGGAAAGACAAAAGAGAATCTCTAAAATCCTGGGATGTCAGGTGGGGAAGCTTCCTTCTACCTACCTTGGTCTCCCCTTAGGAATGACCCCTTCAAATTCCTTTTGGAATGGCATCATGGAAAGGTTTAGTAAGAAACTAGCAGGTTGGAAAGGAGCCATTCTTAGCCAAGCTAGAAAATGTCAACTAGTTAAATCCATCATTCAAAACTTTCTGATATATGCTCTGAGCCTTTTTACCATACCGGTGAAATACGCTGAGAGGATGGAGAAAATCAAGAGGCATTTTTTGTGGACGAGAGCTGAAAGGAACAAAAGATACCCCCTTATTGCAAAAGAAAAAGTTTGCCTCCCCAAGAAGAATGGGGGTCTGGGAATTAGGAAGCTCATTCACCTCAATAAGGCCCTCCTGGCAAAGCAAATCTGGTGCATCTTTAGCAACTCAGGGGATTGGAGAGACACTATAGTTAAGTATATAAAGAAGCCCTGTATTCAATTCACCCTCTTCAATGACGACATCGCAAGAGGTTCTATTGTTTGGAATGGTTTCCTAAAAGCCAGGGACTTTGCTAACTAAAAAGTCTTCTAGAAGCTGGGTAATGGGGAGGACATTCTGTTTTGATCAAATGGTTGGCTTTCTCAGGGCCCCCTTATGAACAACCCTAGTTATGGGTTTTGGGCTAATAGTTGCATCAACCTTTATGGGTACAAAGTTAGCAATTACATGACCGAATAGGGTTGGAGAGACCTTTCCATTATCTCAAATGACCTCAAACCAATCATGATCATGCTTAATTCCTTGTCCCTTAGCAACAACAAGGATGAATGAGTTTGGAGGGATAATGCTAATGGGATCTATTTGGTTGCCTCTGGGTACTCTACTTTATGGAGCTTAAAAGAGTCTCCCCCTTAGTTGGGGGCTTGGATCCGTGGCCTTCCACCAAAAGTCAACATGTTTTTTTGGTTGGCTCTTCAGGACAAAACTCTAACCTTGGAAAAAATCATCAAAAGAGGTCACACCATGTGCAACAGATGTGTTTTGTGTAAAGAAGAGTCAGAGACAGGAAATCATATGTTCATTCACTCTTCTTTCTCCAAGATAGTTTGGAGCATCCTCACCCAGGACTTAGGCCACAACTGGTTCTTTCCTTCTAACCTCCTAGACTTTTTCTGTCAATGGCATGGCTTGTTCAATGGGTCTGTCTTGAAGGAAATTAGCTCCTGGATCCTACCCCATTTTTGTTGGAGCATATGGAAGGAGAGAAACAATAGGATTTTTAGAGATAGGGAGGAGTTGGCTTTAGTTGTTGGGAGAAATATTTTCAGTAACATAAAGGAAAACTTTTTTATGAGGAATGGGGGACAATTTGAGATAGGAGGTAGGATCAAGGAGAAGGTAAAAGACAATTCAAGGAAAAGACAGGTTGCCAAGTGGTTCCTTCCCCCTGAAGGCTAGCACAAAGCCAACTTCAACGGAGCCTCCAAGGGCAATCCTGATTCCTTGGGTAGTGGAGGCATGATAAGGAATGAAAATGGAGAGAGTATTGCAACTTTTTCTCTTCTGCTGGGATTCCAAACCAATCATTTTGCGAAAGTGAATGCCGCATGTAATGTTGTAAAACTAGCTTTTAAAATTGGTGTCAGCAATTTATGGCTCGAAGGTGATTTGAATAACATAATAAAGTGCATAAGGGCTCTCAAATTTTTAGCAGGGGTATCTTCTTTTCATTTCTATTTTTGGATCTGAAATCATAGCAAAAAAGTCTAATCTTGTTGACCAGGTCTAAAGCAACGAGTAAAAATGAGAGCATTTGTGATTAGTTTGCACTTTCTTTGCATACACTTGATTAGAAGATAAATTGTATATTTGGGGCAACTAACCACTTTTTATTGCAATATTTTATGTTATTTCACACTAACTTTTGGTGCTAACAAGTTGTGATTGTCAGTTGCCATCCTTGTGAAAAAAATTGAAACATTGCATAAAAAGAACACACGTCAAAGCTTCAAATGCACAAGGCTACTAGTGATTGTTTGTAGGGCTGCCCAATGCATAAAAACCCAATTTTTCTTATTCTTTACTTTTACATGTGTGGTATATACTAGTTATTTATTTTTAGGCACATTAAAACTTACGATTGGGATCATTTGGTGAAAGGAGAGTATGCTCTTCACCCTTATGGTGAATCAAAAATCTTGACTTACCATTTGGTTTCAAGAGTAAGACGCAACAAAATCTTCTTGGTGTGTTTGGGGTAAGCAATTAAAGTAGGAGAGTATGATCATCACCCTTGAGGTGAATCAAAAATCTTAACCCTTGAGAGTGGATCCATTTTGTGGTAGTTAGGATCCTTTAGAGGGCCTGCTCTTGGACAACTTGAGAGGAACAATCCAAGTGGGGACAAGCAGATTACCTGGCTCTTCCAACCCACTATAAACTCAAGGCTATCAAGGACACAAAACCTTGGTAGATGTAGTGTTTGTCTTTTCCTAGTGTGATCGTTTATGGGATTTCAACCATAGGGAGATCACTAGGCAAGAATACTTAAGGTACTCTTGTGGTCGCAAGATCGGTTACTCATTGCAAGGTGAGGTGTCCTGTAATTGGGAGCAAGAGGAACACTATGAACGGAAGCCTTATCTAAACATCCTAAGTTAGTAACTACCCTTTTTAGCCATTGAACTTCTTGGTGCAAGGATCGATCCTAGTGGACTACGCCGATCACCCCAAGATTTTACACTCACCATCTGTGTTCCCTTGGTTATGCTTATGAAATTTCCATGACAAAGCCAATATCTCTTTCGGGCAACCACTTGGTGTGAGGTGAAGGAACATCAAGCATGGGCCAAGTTGTTGACTAAAGAACAATGTCCTTTAGGTTGATATTGCTTGATGTGTTCTCAAATGTGCTAGACCTGTGGAAATCTTTGGAACATACACATGACGATAGTTCTAGGTCTTTCTTTTAAGACATCACATTTTCTTGTATCATGCAAGGTTGCTTTGTCTCTTGCTTGACTATTTGAAGACTACTCCATGTGTCACTATCTTGCTTGGAAAGAAATTATTTTCGAACATCAAACTTGCTATGCTATCAACTATTGTCAAACTTTGTCAACCATGTCAAAGCATCAAGTCTTAACATTTTTCTTGTGTTTCTTGCTAAGGGGAGTCTCCTCATTTGATTTTTATCTTCTATGTCTCTAGTTCTTGAACATGCTTAAAGTGGCTCTTTGGTCTTAGTGCTCTTGGCCTTTTTGTCTTCATGGTCTATGCATGCTTGCTAGTTATCCTTTTGCTAAAATGGTTACCTTGATTTCTTGACTACACTCTTGGGTTGGGAAAGTTGTTCACTTATTACCCCACTTGCTCGATCTACTTGGCTAGTTGGCTTCTTGCCTAGCTCTTGACTTGAGTCACTAGTGTCATAAGTAACTTGGACACTTTCTTGACAAGTCACTTTACTCTATCTTTACTATATTGGCAAGTCAATAATCTACCTCTCTAGTTTTGACATCAAGTTATCTTATGTCACCTTGTTAGCTTCCTTTTGTCTCCTTCATGCTTGATTATCTATCTACCACTATGGAATTCAAAGCTTGTGCTACCAAACCTCAACCAAATATAGATGATCATGATATTCTCCATGTCACTAAAGAGTTTCAAGATCTATATGCACAATACAAAGAACTCAAAGAGACAAATGATCTTTCTTACCTTCATCTCTCTAAGTGCATGACAGAAATGAAGTCTAAACTTGAGAAAATGTTAGAGGAGAAGATTTCATCATTACATGAATCTTCCTTAATGTCTTTACATGCATGTGAGTCACCTTCTTTGAGTTCATCCTCTTCTTCTAGGTCTACATGCTCTACTTCAAGACATCAAATGTCTTCATCTTCTAGATCTAAAGACCTCTTTAGAGAACAAGCAAGTGATACCTCCTTTGAGCCTATGCTAAAATTTCATGATGGACCTAACTTTGACCAAGATAATGATGAAGACATGGATGCATACCATTCACTTGAGAAAAAACAAAAGGACTCTAGACATACTTCTAATAGAACTTTTGATCCCTTGGAAGATTCTTATGATGACACTTTGCAAAAAATTCATGGCAATAAGATCATCATGTTACCTAAGTCTAGCTCATATGGAAACCCATTCTTGGATATCTATTTTTCTTATCATAAAAATAATGAGCATAGTACTTCAGATTGCATTGAGCTAAAACATAAAATCCAAGATCTGATTGATAATGGAATTATTGATACCTCTAATGATTCATGTGATGAGGATACTTTTCTTGAGAAAGATCATATTAATGAACCTATTTCTGGTGATGGTTTCCTTGCTACCTCCACTTCTTCCAACACTCATGTAGATTCCAACACTTTAAAGCTTTCCAACATGCCTCCATCAAATAAAGAACCTAATGCTTTCCACATTGACTATGTGTATCCTCAAGGGCTACCTCTAAAAGAAACTCAAGCTAACCTTCACCTGGCTACAAACCTTTTCCATGCTACTAAGCCTAAATATCCAAGCACTCCTTCATTCACTCTTCATTCTCCCTTGTCCTTGGAAGTGGTTCCATGTCAAGAGGACTCTCAAAAAGAAAAAACTATAAATTTCAAGAAAGATCAAGATCAAGTACCCTTTCATCTCTTTCAAGATTTTTCCCCTCCATATCCTATATCTTTTCTATCCCCCAAGTATGATGAAGATACCACTTCCATTATCTCCCTTGAGCTTACTAAAAATTATGAGAAAAGTTCTCTTCCTATTCTATCCAAAGCTACTTGTAAAGATCAAAGCATCCCCTAATGTTCTACTTGTACATATACACTTAAAAATTGTGCTTAAGCTTGAAGTGCTCCTATTAAAAATTTTGCTCCTATCAAAGCTACTCATGAGTCTATTGATTTCTTTGACCATGTTGCTCACTCTAAAGATGTTGATATCCCTTTTCACTATCCATTTGCATCTCCTAAGTCTATCCTTTGTCCTCATCCATTAGAGCTAAAGCCTTCAAACCTTCCATTTATATTGGGACCTTATGTTCCTTCATCTCCTACACTTTTCACTCCTAGCTCATTCCCTAGCTCTTCTATAATACCTCAAGATCAACAAAGACACTCATGAACGATGACTTTTTACCCATCTATACATGTAAACCAGTCATATCATCCTTATTCATGCACAAATCCCAAGTCCTTTGGAAGTGAGAATAAACATAAGAATCCATTTAAAAAGAAAGATCACTATGTCCCATCTAATCGACATGTGAATGCTAAGAAGGAGAAAGCACAAAAGAGACCGGAAAGGTCCACTATTAAAAAAGCTAAATCAAAGAAAATATGGGTTCCTAAACCCATTATTAAAGAAATGTGTTTTGAAGTATCCAAAGGAAAATCTAAAGTTATATGGATTCCCAAGTCTCTTTTAAAAGACTTGAATATTGAAAATACTTCAAAGTTGACATTCAAGCTTCCAAAGGTTTCCATTCCATCTTCTTCCAAAAATATTTGTAAAAATATTCCAAAGCCTTCCACTCCACTTTTTTCCAAACCTCTTCTACCACCTCATACATCTAAACCTCAAGCTACTTCATCCATGATTCGTCCATCATTCCAATACCCTTCAAGGTGTGTGTCAATGTTGATCTTGTCTAATATTTCAACTACCCTCATGAAATCCTCTAAAGCTTACACTTGCTATACATGAACTATTATCCTCCATATAATCTTCCTACTACCATTTCTCTTTCATCACCCTATCAACATCTTTGAGCATACCTTCCTATGGTCTTGGCTTATCATGAATTATCTTTTCTATAGGAGCACTATCTACATTCAAACAACTTGAGCTCTTTCTAAAAATTCAAAAAATTCAATAAATAAATTTTAAAAAATTTTAAAAAATGAAAATGTGCCTTGGTGAAAACCACTTCTTGTGACACCTTGGTAGCAAAAGTAAAGAGAAATAAATCCATCCTACGGTTAAAACTACTTCTTTTGACACCTTGGATAAGTACCATGATGAAAACCTGGCAAACAGGTGTCATGCGTAATTCTTCCACCATCCATCTATCCCCTCTTCTCTCTTTGATCTTCACAATGTTAAGCTATCTTTGCATATTGGCTATCTTATCCATAAGATTTTATATTGTGCTCTTCCATTCACTCATAGCCTCTATCTGGAGCTTTATTCTTATTTCTCTATCCCATTACTATCCTATCTAGTTGACCCCTTGGTCTTGATCATAATAAATGAAACATGGTTCTCATAGGTCTCTTGACATGGCTCCTCTTTTGGACTACATGCTTCATTCTATATCACTTGTTGGCTTCACTACTTATTCTACATGCTACCTTGCTCATTACTTCCATTGCTTATCCAAAACATACTTCATTTTACTATTTCACCTCTTTCCCTAGCTTGGGTACTCTTGAGGAGTCAATCCTTGAGGATCACTTTCACTTGCTTCATACTCCATTCTTATCCATCTTTGTCTATCCACCAACTTTTTGGTCCATCATGTCCTACACCTTGCCAGACATTGGGTGAAAATGATGTGATCTTTCTTGAGAACAAGTAATCTCTAAAAACCTTCTAAAAAATCCAAAAAATCATATATGATGCTGAAAAAATCCTAAAAATAAGAAAATGACTTGAAAAAATGATTATCTTAGTGAAAACCTAGCAATAGATGCTTTGATGTATCACCAAAAAAATCAAAAAAATCAAAAAATTCAAAAACTTTGTCAAGTGGTGAAAACTTGGAAATAGGTTCTACTTGAAACCTTTGTAGCTATGTCTAGTCTTGATCATCCATTTCACTACACATTTCCTAGCTTGGAATTGTTTCTTGTCCTTGTCTCAGGGGCATAGCTACTTAGCCTATTGAGGTATTCTTGTGCATTATGGTTTCTTTGACAACTCACAAAATAGTGTTTCTCAACACTTCCCCCACCTTGAGATCAAGTATTTTTTGACACTTTTTAGATAGTTTACCTACAGCCTTTGATGTCGTGATATTTCTCACTATCAGAATCAAGTCTTGAAGAAATGGCCAAGTGACTTACACACACGCAATTTAACACTTAAATGACTGAGCTATGCTGATCTTTATCTAATTTGTGTGCTTTCTATGACAATTTCTTTATTATATGTTGCATCCCTAATAGTCTTTCAAGGATGTCATTGACTAGAAGACTGGGGGCATAGGCATGTTTTCTTAATTTATGCTTGTGGGTATACTTTGTTTGTCTATAGTATTGTAAGCATTTATGCTTGACCTATTCAACATTTTGACTTACAAATGTATCATCCTTGACTATTTTGCAAGACCACACTTGGGGTTTATCTTTGCACTTATGCCTTGATATAGGTGTAATCTTTCTAAATTAAAATTAGGGAATCTAATCACATAGTTATCTTGACTTACATGTCTCTAATGGTTACATTGGATTTTCACATACCTATCTAATATCGATCATATTCATATCCTCATAGTTATTGTAGTGATGGTTGTATGATCTCATGATGTCCCTAATAAATGCTCAATGATGAAATTAAGAGTCTAAATGTTATGCGCTTCTTGCTGCTAAACCACTTTGCATATTAGCTTGCATTTTAGGTTCATTTTCTAGCTTAATCTTATATTATTTCATATGGGGAGAGCTCTCTCTTCATCTTTTTGTGGACATATTGGCTAACTCCTTTCATATATTTCTTTACTTTCTTCTTGTTCATGTCTTTTCACCTTCTTAATCTTTTGCTTCATCTCTTTTCTATCCTGTCATCATATTATATAAAGTTTTGACCTCTTAAATAATTTCAATGTCCTAGATTCATTTTTAGGATCAAAGTCCAAATTCAAGTTCATCTTGATGGTCAAAATTGTCTTTTAAAATTTGACTTTCTTCTGAGTAGTTAGCTAACCTTTTGAGGTCTAAGCTCTGAATCATCACTCGGGCATGCTCATTTCTTTATGTCTTCATCATTTCCATACTTCACATCTCCTTCAATTCACCATTTCATGTCTAAAATCACCTTTCTACTCATTTTGACCTAATTTTTATGCTATGTCCTTCAAGGTCAACTCTAGTCAAAATGGGGCATTTTATCAATTTCTTAGTCATTCTTGGGTTCTAATCATCTATCTATCATCTTGGACATTTCTATATTCTAATTTTCTCATGTCTAACTGATTTATGCATCCCCTTACCTCATTTCGATTTCAATCCTGATGGGGCAAAAATACTGTATCGTTGATAGCTACAACTATCTATTTCTTAGGAGCATTTGTTTGATCTTCTCACTTGTTCTTGATCTATCTGCTTTGCTAGGTGTTAGTATTCTTCTTGAATTCTAACATCATCTCTATCCTAGTGTTTAGTACTACTGCTATTAGGCTTTACATTTAGGACTCACTATCACTTTCTGCATTTTGTTCTTTGGAATCAGATATCTATATCTATCACTGCCTACTTGGCTTTCTATTTTCTTTGACATAATGTGTTCCTAGATCGATCACGCATTAGTTAAAGAGGGGCAAATGTAATCACCTAAAAATGGTCATCTAGACTATTAACCCCCTTCTCAACATTTTGGCTAAATTAATTTAATCATTTACCTAGACTAAATTGCTAATAATCAATTTATTTGATTATAAACTATAGTTTGACTATGCTACCCTAAGTTCATTATTTGATTAAAAGAACATGTCCCCTTTTAATTAAATAAAAGACCCCATTCTTCTAACCCACTTAAAGTGCACACATAAAGTCCTTTTTCTATTTTGCAAGTAAAAGAAAAGGCTTTGTGACTTTTGTCTTATATGACAAGTCAACTTATATTCTATTGGTTGACTTGTGTGTGCACATGGATCACTCCTCTTTTCAAATTCCACCATTGATCATCCACCATCTTCATCTTGATCTCTACCATCCACACAAATTTAAAAAGGAGAGAGCTTTCCCCCTCAAAGGATCCATATTTTGAGTATTGTTATGTTGTAGGTTTTCTAACAGGTTTCTTTGGAGCTTTATGGAGAACTTTTATTTCTTGTCTACATTCTCTCATACCATAGCATTTTAGCTTCTATTTTGCAATAATCTATCTCACATAGCTTAATATTTGGATTGTAACACTCTCATACATGTTTTAGCATAGCTGCATTTTGCATTCTCATCTTAGCTTAGTTTTCATATTTGCATTGCATTCTTGAGGAACTCCTTGAGACATTTGCATTCTTGCATCTTGTCTTTGGAACCTCCCATTGCATGTTTTACTAGCAAGAAGAGTATTCCTAAGGCTCACCTGAGAGCCCTTGAACTTGAAATACACTCTCTTGTACTCCATGGATAGGGAACTCTAAGTTGGCATCCAAGCATTCCAAACTCATGAAATCGTTTGGATAGAAGGGTTTAGAGTGGATGCAGAAAATGTTTCTAGAAATGGTCTTCTGGCATGAGAAAGGGATGCAAAAACTAGCTAGACATGAGAAAATTAGAATACAATAATGTCCAAGATGACAGATAGATGATTAGCTCCCAAGAATGACTATAAGAAATTGATAAAATGCCCCTATTTGACTAGAGTTGACCTTGAAGGATATAGCATAAAAATTAGGTGGAAATGAGTAGTAAGGTGATTTTAGACATGAAATAGTGAATTGAAGTAGATATGAAGTATGGAAATGATGAAGACATGAAGATGCCCCAGTGATGATTCAGAGATTAGAACTCAAGAGGTCAGCTAACTGCTCAGAAGAAAGTAAAATTTTAAAAGACAATTTTGACCATCAAGATGAATTTGAATTTGGATTTCGATCTCGAAAATGAATCTAGGATGTCAAAATTATTTAAGGGGTCAAAACTTTATATAATGTGATGATAAGATAGAAAAGAGATGAAGCGAAAGATTAAGAAGGTGAAACGACATGAACAAGAAGAAAGTAAAGAAATATATGAAAGGAGTTAGCCGATATGTTTGCGGAAAGATGAAGAGAGAGCTCTCCCCATATGCAAGAATGCAAGACTAAGCTAGAAAATGAACCTAAAATGCAAGCTAATATGAAAAGTGGTTTAACAACAAGAAGTGCATAATATTTAGACTCTTAATTTCATCATTGAGCATTTATTAGGGACATCATGAGATCATACAACCATCACTAGTATAACTTATGAGGATATGAATATGATCGATATTAGAGAGGTATGTGGAAATCAAATCTAAGCATTAGAGAGATGTAAGTCAAGATAACTATGTGATTAGATTCCCTAAATTTAATTTAGCAAGATTACACTTGTATCAAGGCATAAGTGCCAGGATAAACCTCGAGTGTGGTCTTGCAAAATAGTCAAGGATGATACATTTGTAAGTAAAAATGTTGAATAGAACAAGCATACATGCTTACAACACTATAGACAAACAAAGTATACCCACAAGCAGAAATCAAGAAAATATGTCCCATGCCCCCAGTCTTCTAGTCCATGACATCCTTGAAAGACTATTAGGGAGGGAACACATGGAAAAGAAATCATCATAAATAGCACACAAAGTAGATAAAGATCAGCATGGCTTAGTCATTTAAATGTTTAGGTGCGTGTGTGTGAGTCACTTGGCCATTTCTTCAAGACTTAATTCTGATAGTGAAAAATATCACTACATTGAAGACCGTAGAGTAAACTATCTAAAATGTGTTGAAAAACACTTGATGTCAAGGTGGAAAAAGTGTTGAGAAACACTATTTTGTGAGTTGTCAAAGAAACCCTAATGCACAAGAATACCTCAATAGGCTAAGTAGCTATGCCCCCGAGACGAGGACAAGAAACAATTCCAATCTAGGAAATGTGTAATGAAATGGATGATTGAGACTGATAGACATAGCTGCAAGGGTTTCAAGTAGTGCCTGTTTCCAAGTTTTCACCACTTGACAAATTTTTTTAGGACTTTTTTCAAATTTTAATGTATTTTTGTATTTTTTAATTTTTTTTGGTGATACATCAAAGTGCCTATTGCTAGGTTTTAACTAAGATGATCATTTTTTTAGGATATTTTCTAATTTTTAAGATTTTTTCAGCATCATATATGATTTTTTTGATTTTTTAGAATAATTTAGAGATCACTAGTTCTCAAGAAATATCACATGGACACGATGGAGAAATAAGCCGATGGATAAGAAAAGATGCATAAGAAAGGAATGTGAAGCAAGTGAAAGTGATCCTCAAGAACTGACTCCTCAAGAGTACCCAAGCTAGGAAAAGAGGTGAAATAGTCATATGAAGCATATTTTGGATAAGCAATGGAAGTAATGAGAAAGATAGCATGTAGGATAAGAAATGAAGCCAACAAGTGAGATAGCATGAAGTGTGTAGTCCAAAAGAGTAGCCATGTCAGGAGACCTATGAGAACCATGTTTCATTTATTGTGATCAAGACTCAAGGGTCAACTAGATAGGATAGTAATGGGATAGAGCAATAAGAATAAAGCTCAAGATAGAGGCTATGAGTGAATGGGAGAGCACAATAGAAAATCTCATGGATAAGATAGCCAATATGCAAAGATAGCTCAACATTTTGAAGATCAAAGAGAGAAGAGGGGATAGATGGATGATGGAAGAATTATGTGTGATGCCTATTTACCAAGTTTTCATCATGGTACTTATCCAAGGTACCACAAGATGTATTTTTCACCATAGGACACATTTCTTTCTCTTTAATTTTTCTACCAAGGTGCCAAAAGAAGTAGTTTTCACCAAGGCACATATTCATTTTTCATTTTTTGTTTTTTTTTCTTCTTTTTTTTTTTTTTGAATTTTTAGAAAGAGCTCAAGCTTTTTGAATGTAGATAGTGCTCCTATAGGAAAGATAAGTCATGATAAGCCAAGACCATATAAAGGTATGCTCAAAGATGTTGATAGGGTGATGAAAGAGAAATGGTAGTAGGAAGAATATATTGAGGATAAGAGTTCATGTATGGAAAGTAAGTGTAAGCTTTAGAGGATTTCATGAGGGTAGCTGAAATATTGGAAAAGATCAACATTGACATACACCTTGAAGGGTATTGGAACAATGGAGGAATCATGGATGAAATAGCTTGAGGTTTAGATGTATGAGGTGGTAGAAGAGATTTGGAAAAAAGTTGAGTGGAAGGCTTTGGAATATTTTTAGAGAGATTTTTGGAAGAAGATGGAATGGAAGCCTTTGGAAGCTTGAATGCCAACTTTGAAGTATTTTCAATATTCAAGTCTTTTGAAAGAGACTTGGGAATTCATATAGCTTTAGATTTTCCTTTGGATACTTCAAAACACATTTCTTCAATAATGGGTTTAGGAACCCATATTTTCTTTGATTGAGCTCTCTTAATAGTGGACCTTTGTGGTCTCTTGAATTTCTTCTTTTCATTCACATGTTGATTAGATGGGACATAGTGATATTTATTTTTCAATGGATTCTTATGTTTATTCTCACTTCCAAAGGACTTGGGATTTGTGGATGAATAAGGATGATATGACTGGTTTAGATGGATAGATGGGTGGAAATTCATCAAGGATGAGTGTCTTTGTTGATCTTGAGGCATGATGGTAGAGCTAGGAGTGGAAAATGTAGGAGATGAAGGAACATACGGTCCCAATATAGATGGAAGGTTTGAATGCTTTAGCTTAGATGGATAAGGACCAAGGATAGATATAGAAGATGTAAAGGGATAGTGGGAAGGGATATCAACATCTTTAGAGTGAGCAACATGGTCAAAGCCATCAATAGATGCATGAGTACCTTTTATAGGAACCACATTTTTAATAGAAGCACTTGAAGCTTGAGCACAATTTTGAAGTGGATTATGGAGAAGTAGAACATGAGCGGATGCTTTGATCTTGACAAGTAGCTTTGGATAGGATATTAAGAGAACTTTTCTCATAATTTTCATTAACCTCAAGGGAGATAATGGAAGTGGTATCTTCATCATACTTGGGGGATGGAAAAGACATAGGATATGGAGAGGTGAAATTTTGAAGATGAAAGCATGCTTGATCTTTATCTTTCTTGACATTTATAGCATTTTCTTTTTGAGAGTCCTCTTCACATGGAGCCACTTCTAAGGATAAGGGAGAATGAAGAGTGAATGGAGTAGTGCTTGGATTAGGCATAGTAGTGCATGAAGGTTGAGGATGTTTAGGATTAGTAGCATGGAAAAGGTTTGCAGCTAAGTGGGGGTTAGCTTGAGTTTCTTTTAGAGGTAGCCCTTGAGGATACACGTAGTCAATGCGGAAAGCATTAGGTTCTTTATTTGATGGAGGCATGTTGGAAAGCTTTGACGTGTTGGGAGATGCAGGAGTGTTGGAAGAAGTGGAGGTATCAAGGAAACCATCACTAGACATAGGTTCATTAATATGATCTTTCTCAAGAAAAGTATCCTCATCACATGAATCATTAGAGGTATCAATAATTCCTTTATTAATAAGATCTTGGATTTTATGTTTTAGCTCAATGCAATCTGAAGTACTATGCTCATTATATTGATGATAAGCACAATAGATATCCAAGAATGGGTTTCCATATGAGCTAGACTTAGGTAACATGATGATCTTATTGCCAAGAAGTTTTTGCAAAGTGTCATCATAAGAATCTTCCAAGGGAGCAAAAGTTCTATTAGAAGTATGTCTAGAGTCCTTTTGTTTTTTCTCAAGTGAATGGTATGCATTCATGTCTTCATCATTATCTTGGTAAAAGATAGGTCCATCATGAAATTTTAGCATAGGCTCAAAGGAAGTATCATTTCTTGTTCTCTAAAGAGGTCTTTAGATCTAGAAGATGAAGACATTTGATGTCTTGAAGTAGAGCATGTAGAAAAGGAAGAAGAGGATGACCTCAAAGAAGCCGACTAACATGCATGTAAAGACCTTAAGAAAGATTCATGTAATGATGCAATCTTCTCCTGTAACCTTTTCTCAAGTTTAGACTTCATTTTTGTCATGCACTTAAAGAGATGAAGGTAAGAAAGATCATTTGTCTCTTCTAGTTCTTTGTATTGCACATATAGATCTTGAAACTCTTTAGTGACATGGAGGATATCAAGATCATCTAGATTTGGTTGAGGTTTGGTAGCACAAGCTTTGAATTCCATAGTGGTAGAGAGATAATCAAGCATGAAGGAGACTAGAGGAAGGTAATAAGGTGACACAAGATAACTTGATGTCCAAACTAAAGAGATAGATTATTGACTTGCCAATATAGTAAAGATAGAGTAAAGTGACTTGTCAAGAATGTGTCCAAGTTACTTATGACACTAGTGACTCAAATCAAGAGCTAGGCAAGAAGCCAATAGCCAAGAAGATAGAGCAAGTGGGGTAAGAAGTGAACAATTTTCCCAACCCAAGAGTGTAGTCAAGAAACCAAGGTAACCATTTCAACAAAAGGATAACTAGCAAGTAAACATAGACCATGAAGACAAAAAGACCAAGGGCACTAAGACCAAAGAGCCACTTTAAGCATGTTTAATCACTAGAGACATAACAAATCACAGACAAATGATGAAACCCCACTTAGTAAGTAACACAAGAAAAATGTTAAGACTTAATGCTTTGACTTGGTTGACAAAGTTTGAAAATAGTTGATAGCATAGTAAATTTTTGGTTGTGTGATCTTTTAATTCTGGTGTTTGCTATGGTTTCACAAATTCTACTAATGTATCTAGTTCGAGAAGAGGTAACCCATTTTGTTCCTACATAACTTTTTGTCTTGCATGAGTGTACTTTCTATGGCCTTGCAATTTGATGAAAAGTGAACCATCTTATGGTTGCTAATAAAATCTCATCTAAAATTGCATCATTAGAATCAAGGAAGCACTGCTCCTACTTTAATTAGTTACCCACCGATTTCTTCGAAAGCTTAACTCACATATGTGTTGTTTCCGTAGCTTATGTTCATTAGGATTTTACTTTCATGTTATTTTCTTAAGTTTCTTGTTACCTTATCTTTGTTATTTTCTTTAATAAACCCTTGATAGATTAGGAATTCATACTAGTTGAATTTTTAGATTACATTCATTAAAAAAAATAGAAAATACAAAAACATAGTTCTTTTGCATGTCTTATTTTTAAGTAGCAAACAAATTTTACATCATATCCAAGATCATCCAAACTAGCAAAGACCTCCTCATGAATAAAAATATTTTTCTTTAACTAAATAGATTCTTGTAGGTTGAAAGATCACCAAGAACCTTGGAATTGATCCACAAAGATTGAATTTTCAAGAGAGGAGTTTGAAAGGATTCCTTCTGTTAACCATTGTGCAAAATAATGGCTCAACACGTTCGTTGATAGTTTGAGCTTTTGGCATAATGAAAAACATATCAACAATAGTTATATCATTTTTAGGATCACATCTCATATCTTGAGTAACTAACACCATAGTTGCATAAATAGGAAGAAGAGTTTTGAGAACCTTGCTAACAAAAGTCACTTTATCTATTTTCCCTCTCAAGGTTCTGATTGCACTCACACTTGCTTTGATTCTTTCAGTGTATTGTGAAATGTTTTCATCTTCTCTCATCTTCATCTAATCAAATTAACCTCTTATATTTTCTAACTTATCTCTCCTCACATTTTCATCTTCTTCATATATATATATATATATATATATAATCTTGTTCCACATTTCATGAGCAGTAGGACAATCTTTGACTTCATCAAATTAAGCATAATTGAGAGTAGAGGCAATGTCAATCATCACTATGCTGTGATTCTTCTTTTCCAAAATTTTATCCATTGATAAAGGTCCAGTAGGTGCCACATATTTTCTCTACATATACTTTAGGCATATGTTCCCAATGGTTTCCAAATGTAGCTTCATGAGTTCTTGCCATGCTTGGAAGTTATCTATGTTCAACTTAGGAATCTCCCTTCTATAAGACATCTTGATCCTTATCTTAGGTCCTTGAAAAATTATTTGTAAGAACTAAAAGCTCTGATACCAATTGTTGGAAATGGAAAGGAGTAACTAAGAGGGGAGGGTTGAATCTTTTACTACAAAAACAAATCCAAAATCCATTTTAAGATGTCGACACAATATAAAACCAATAACTTGTTGTAACTCAATTAACACTAAATATCCTATTGTCACTTAGTTAGCACAAAGATATTAAGATATTAATGTGATTATCTTTTATTAACTTAGTTGTAAAAACATAAAGGAAATAACATGAACATAAGAGACACCAAGAGTTAACATGAAAACCCAATTTGGGAAAACTACCAATTGCAATTAGTTACTATTTTTCACTCTTCTAAATTGAGCCCTATTAGGATCCAACCTTGTTGAAGGTTACAAAATATAGTATTGGGTGTGAACCTATTAGATATTTAATTCAACTTGTTAGGAGTGTCCTTGTTAGAGGTCTTCAAACACTTCAACCTAGAAATGCCACCTTGTTAGAGGATTTATAAAATAGTTTCTAGGCTAACTCTGTTAAGAGATTTGATTCACTACTACAATTATTAGAGAGTAACAATGAATTGGCCTATTTACAAATGCAATTACCACTATTGTTCTAGATCTTGGTTCTAGCTTGATTACTTGATCCTCCTTGATCATAATGTTCTTTGCATCTTGGTCAACACGAATGATTTGCCCTTTATGATATCCTTCTAATTCACTTTCTTTATTCATATTCTCTTAATTCCATATTCAATCCTCAACTTAACCTTTCATATAATATATATGATTCACATCATCAAGTCAGATTGAATATTTTTTTTAATCAATCAAATATTAATTCTTAAGTCAAATTTAATAAAAAATTGAGTACTTGGTGAACATAGAGAATCCTTTGGAATTCAACAAATGGCATTGTCAGGCAGGATGGGAGTGCATGTTCAAAATTCAAATCTAGAGATGGGCGGGAAGTCACAGGGAGGCGGACCTTGATCACTAGGCACATAGGAGGGGATCCAGGCAGGCAGCGGAGAGGAGTCAAAAGATGGGGACCCACATGAGAAAATTCCAGGGAATCTCCCAAAGAGATGGGCCTCACTCTTTGGTGTCAAGCCATCTGGTAAATCCTCTTTTCCTCAAGTTAAGGTTGTGTCAGGTTTGGAAAAGGGATCTTGCACAATTTCTATTCTAGATGAGATTGTTGACCACATTATTGGCTCTATGGGCTCAACGCTCATTGGGAAATTTATTGGCTCGAGACCAAATATTGATGTGTTTTAGGCCTACACTTTGAAAAATGGAGCTTGAAAGGTCAGGTCAGTGTCACAACAATGGCTAAGGGTTTTCTCTCTTTTGATTTCACTTGTCAAGAGGACATGGTTGACTATCTGTGTGATAGCCCTTGGAGCTTTGGGAGGGCCACCCTGATGCTTCAAAAATGGTCATCTCAATTGGACTTAAATGAATCATTCCTTCAAAAAGCTCCAGTATGGGACAGACTCCTTGAGCTGCCATTGGAGTTTTGAAGTGAGGATCTCTTTAAGGGAGTGGCCAACTCTTTCAGAGAGCTTCTCTCCATTGACTCTATTATAGCTTCTAAGAGTAGGCTAACTTATGCGAGGATTTGTGTAGGTGTGAGGGAAGGGGATGATATGCTTGAAGTGGTATGTTTTCAGTCCAAACTTGGCACTCATATCTAGCAGTTGGACTTTGAGAGTGTCCCTTTTGGGTGTTTTCATTGTCTCAAAATAGGTCACAAGGCTTTGTAGTGCCTAAAAGCTAAGACTGCTAAGAAGAAGAATCCTCCTTCTTCTTCTCAATCAAGGATGAAGAAATTTTGGAAAAAGAAGATCACTGAACAAGGCTAGAAGAGCCTTTCTACGGAGACCCAGAATGCAGTAGATGCTCCTAAGATGACAAACCAAGAGCCTCAGGGCAGGAAAAGCAAAGAAGGAGAGTCACTCAAGTCAGGACCGAGTTCCTCTCTACCTTTAAATGCTTCCCAAAAGATTGAGGCTAACCAGGTCAAGGAAAGGACCCTCATGCCTGGAGAAGAGGAAGGAAAGGTTGTCTCATAGAAAGGTTTTCAGGAGTCTGGTTTGGACCTTTTCCCCAACGAGGAAGAGCCAGTTCTAGTCTCCATAGAAGAGGCAAAGGAAAGAGAAAATAAGGAAATTATCATCTTTTAGGACCTAGAGGAAAACTTAGTTTCCACCAGAGAAGCAGTGACTAGAATAGGAAAAAAGAAGGACTTGTTCAAAAATCTGGACCAAAGGGTAGATCTTCTCAGCACCCCAAGGAATGGTAATAAGGCTTCTAGATCCTTGATGTTTGAAAAGAAGGGAGAGATACCTAGGAAGAATCAAATCAGAGCTCTATCCAAGGCTTCTCCTATGGCAACTAGGAGCAGTTGCAAACTAGATGTGGGCTCTACAACCAAAGCAGACAGAAAATCAAAGAGGGAGACCAGAGAAGAGGAGACCAGAAGATGCTTGGCGAATGGGTGCCAAAGTACTCTGAAGGCTTTTTATAAGAGTAAAAAATGAAGATCATCTCATGGAATATTAGGGTCTTAAATGGAATCTATAAATAGGAAATTATTAGGAATCTAATTAGAGACCAGAGACCAGACATTTTGATGATCCAAGAAACAAAAATGAAAAAGGATTGTTTGAGAAATATAAAGTTCAGTAACTTGATGAGCGGGGAGGCTTTAGACTTTGATGGAGGCTCTGGGGGTTTGCTGACTTTATACAAGACTAAATTTTTTAGGGTGGAAATAGTATTCAATGAAGGTAATATTCTTTTTTGTAAAGTGTTCCATATCCATTCCAATGAATTTTGGTTCTTGCTCAATATTTATGCTCCCAATAATAAGAGAGATAGAAAGTTCTACTAGGCTAGAGTAGAAGGGCTAGTAAAAAATAGTAACATAAAAAAAGGAATCATTATGGGAGACTTCAACACCCCTCTTCTAGACAAGGAGAAGAAGGGTGGTCTGCCTTAGGAATGGGATAGCAAGCATGACCTTTCTAACTTCATCAATGGATTGGCTTTTTTGGATCTGGACCTAATGGGAGGTGACTTCACTTGGTCCAATAAATGCTTAGGTAAGGAGTGTATTCAGGTTAGATTGGATAGAGCCCTCATTTCTCCTAATTAGCTATAGTACTCCTCTTGAAAGTTAGCTCTTTTGCCTAGAATTGGGTCTGACCACTCCCCCATCTCCCTCTCGATTATTCCTATTGATCCCCATAGACCTCCTCCCTTCCATTTTGAGAAATGTGGACCTCCCACCCTGACCTTTTAGAAAGAATTAAGGTCTAGTGGAGCATAGATGTGGAAGGTACTGCAATGTTTAGGGTGGATAGAAAAATCAATAATGTTAAAAGGTGGTAAAAGCTTGGAATAAGTCAGATTTTGGTCATTTATTCTCTCTTAAAGAGGATCTCTCTAATAATCTCTCTTCTATCCAAGCCTCCATTTAGGAAAATGGGTATGATGCCTCAAATAGGGAAGAAGAGCTATCCATCCTGTTTGATTTACATATTATTAGCAAAGAGGAAAATTTCTAGAGGCAAAGATCTAGAATCAATTGGCTCAAGGAAGGAGACCAGAACAAAAAGTTCTTCCATTTATCCACTCTTAAGCATAGAGCTAATAACAGGATTTCTGGCCTGAAGAAAGATCAGTGTGTGCTTACTAAGGAAGAAGATATTTCACTTGACGCTATTTCTTTTTGCTCCTCCCTTCTATCTTGGGATCCTTTACTCTCTAAAGTGGACCAGGATGACATTACCTCTTGTATCCCTTAGATCCTCCAAATACACCATAATAATCTACTCTAGGACATTCCTTCTGATTCTGAAGTAAGAGAAGCTCTTTTTTCTCTTTCGACAGATAAATCGCCCAAACTTGATAGTTTTCCCACCTTCTTTTTCCAAATGTACTGGCCTATCTTTATGAAGGATGTCATTAAGGTGGTTTAGGAGTTCTTTGGAGCCAGAAGTATTCTGAAGGAAATCAACTCCATATTCTTAGTTCTTATTCCCAAAGTGCCAGGAGCTGACACTCTAGATAAGTTCAGACCCATCAACTTATGCAACTCATTTTATAAGATCATCTCAAAGGTGCTCACTTCAAGGTTGCTTAAGATTCTCCCCTTGATTATTTCTCAACAAAAATCTGGTTTTGTCCTAGGCAAACAAATTTTAGATTCGATTATCATGGTGCATGAAGTGATTCACTCTATGGAAGCTAGAAAGAGAGAAAGGATGTTACTCAAACTAGACATGTCCAAAGCTTACGATCAGGTGGATTGGTCTTTTTTGGATTTGGTGTTGAAGGCTTTTGGCTTTGATGTCAAATCGTGCAAGCTAATCTTCCAGCTGGTCACCACCCCCTCTCTAGCTGTTTTAGTGAATGGATCCCCCTTTGATTTCTTCAAACCTACCAAAGTCCTACATTAGGGGGATCCTCTATCACCTATACTCTTTATTATCTTGGTGGAATGTATTGGTAGACTCAAGGAGAAGAAAAAGAAAGAAGGGAGGATCAAAGGTTTTAAAACTTCTTCCAAATGCACTCCCTTTTCACATCAGCAATTTGTTGATGATACTATTATGGGTGGAGAGGCCTCGGTCAAGGAGGCCAAGGCTATGAAAGACACTTTGGACACCTATTCTAGAGGGTTAGGGTAGCTCATCAATTGGGACAAAAGCTCTATTTTCTTTATCAATACTCTGGAGGAAAGACAAAAGAGAATCTCCAAAATCCTGGGATGTCAGGTGGGGAAGCTTCCTTCTACCTACCTTGGTCTCCCCTTGGGAATGACCCCATCTAAATCATTTTGGATTCGAATCATGGAAAGGTTCAGTAAGAAGCTGGTTGGCTGGAAAGAAGCCATTCTTAGCCAAGCTGGAAAATGTCAACTAGTTAAATCCATCCTCCAAAATTTGCTGATATATGCTCTGAGCCTTTTTAGGCTACCGGTGAAATATGCCAAGAGGATGGAGAAAATCCAAAGGGATTTTTTATGGATAGGAACTGAAAGGAATAAAAGGTACCCCCTTGTTGCTTAGGATAAAGTTTTCCTCCCTAAGAAGAAAGGAGGTTTGGGAATCAGGAAGCTTACTCACCTCAATAAGGCCCTCTTGGCAAAGTAGATTTGGTGCATCTTTAGTTGCATGGGGGAATGGAGAGACACTATGGTAAATAAGTATATAAAAAGGCCCTCTATTCAGTTCACTCTATTCAGTGAGGATATCCCAATTGGCTTAGTTGTTTGGAATGGTTTCTTAAAAGCCAGGGACTTAGAAAACTCTAAAGTCTCCTAGAAGCTAGGTAATGGGGAGAATATTCTATTTTGGTCTAACTATTGGCTTTCTTAGGGCCCCCTTATGAATAACCCCAGCAATGGATCATGGGCTAATGATTACATCAATCTTTTTTGGCACAAAGTCAACAATTACAGGACCGATCAGGGATGGAAGGACCTTTCCATTATCTCAAAGGACCCCAAACCAATCATGATCATGCTTAATTCCTTATCCCTTAGCAGTAATAAGGATGAACTAGTTTGGAGCGATACTACCAATGGGCTCTATTCGGTAGCCTCTGGGTACTTTGCTTTATGGAGCTCAAAAGAGTTTCCCCCTTGGTCAAGGGCTTGGCTCCCGAGCCTCATGCTGAAAGTCAACATGTTTTTTTGGTTGGCTCTTCAAGAAAAAACTCTCACCTAGGAAAATCTCATCAAAAGAGGTCATATCATGCCTAGCAAATGTGTTTTGTGCAAAGAAGAGTTAGAGATAGGTAATCATTTTTTTGTTCACTACTCTTTCTCTAGGACAGTTTGGGGCTTCCTCACCAAGGACCTTGGCCACAACTGGTGCTTTCCTTCCAATCTTCTAGACTTTTTCTATCAATGGCATGGCATGTTCAATGGGTTTGCCTTGCAAGAAATTAGCTCCTGGCTCCTACCCCATTTTTGTTGGAGCATATGGAAGGAGAGAAACAATTAGATTTTCAGAGATAGGGAGGAGCCAACTTTAGTTGTTAGAAGGAAGATCTTCGATAACATAAAGGATAATTTTTCAGTGAGGAAGGGGGGAGTTTTTGATATAGGAGGCAAGAAAAAGGAGAAGGTAAAAGACAGAGCAAGGAAAAGACAGGAAGCCAAGTGGCTCCTCCACCCTGAAGGCTGGCACAAAGCCAAATTTGATGGAGCTTCCAAGGGCAACCCTAGATCCTCAAGTAGTGGAGGTGTGATAAGGAATGAAAATGGAGACAGTATTGTAGCTTTTTTTTCCTATTGGGCTTCCAAAAAAATCATTTTGCAAAAGCCAAGGCAGTGTGCAACATTGTAAAACTAGCTTTTGAAATTGGGGTCACCAATTTATGGCTTGAAGGGGAGTCGAATAACATTATAAAGTACATCAATGGAAATTTGTACCCATCTTGGACGATTGCAAATCTTATTGATGAGACTAGAGAGACCCTTGCCAAATTTAATAGAATCCACATCACCCATACTTTTCGGGAAGAAAACCTGATTGCCAACAGGTTTGCAAATATAGGATTTGGCACAGACCATAAAATGACTTGGCTTCTTGAAACTTGTTTGCTGGCAGACGTTAAAAGTTTGATCGACTTGCATAAAATCCAAGAATGAAGAAAATCAAGCTTTAATTATGAATATGAAGGGGTTAAGAAATAAGGGTACTTTTCATAATAGAAGCATGGGAAATCGTAAATGTAGTAATCCATTATTGATTAATCGACACACTTTGTGGGTTATTTATTGCAATCACTTTTGGGCCAATGTTACCTCTGGTTTTACTGCCAAAAAATTTAAATTCAAATCCGCGGCCTGTTCAACGGTTAGCCAAAAAATTGTTATTTTAATGCCCCGACTCGCCAAGCTTCTGTGACCGTCAAATTTTAGATGGATTGACGGTCGACGCGATCTCGTCATCGAAAGTTTCCTGGGAGATAGTATCGGCGACATCGCGCTTGAATGACACATGTTTGATGGGCCCTGCGGGTGGGTCACAATGGAGGGCAGTCAGGAAAGTTTTCCGGTGCCGCAGGTGCTATGGCCCTATCGGACGCCAATCGAAAAATCTCCATGGCGACATAGCGCCCGGTGGAGATGCTTACGTCGGCAGGCGGGTCATGTTGCCAAAAAAATGTTGCGATAGTCGGATAAAGTTTGGCGGGCCAGAGAAAATAAACGGCGAGAACTTCAGACAAAATATTGGGTCCCATTACGTACCTCATCTACCCAGTTGGCGGAGCTCGTGTCACGGCAACGAATCAAGAGGAAACATGCACAGATAGGGACACATCATCGGTTGGGTGCTATGGCGCTATGGAAATTTAACCTCAATTTTCCCATAGCGACATGGCGCCTGGTCGACACGTGGTCACCCTGTGAGGCCAAGTCACAAGATTGCCTAGTGGTGTCCCGCTGGGCCAGTGAGGAACCACCGCGTGTAACCAAGCTGGAGTCTCCATCAGTACAGTTGGCACAGTCAAGGTTTGCAATCTCCACCGTCAGATTTGGTTGCATCGACGAATGGCACCATCTCGCTATGGCGG
Organism: Cupressus sempervirens; assembly: GCA_028749045.1. Taxonomy (NCBI): domain Eukaryota; kingdom Viridiplantae; phylum Streptophyta; class Pinopsida; order Cupressales; family Cupressaceae; genus Cupressus; species Cupressus sempervirens. Next base: position 422,775,632 of record CM053790.1, read on the forward strand.
AGATGCATAGATATTATCATGGCGACATAGCGCCCATCCGTCGTGTGGCCATTCTACGGATCAAGTCTCGGGTTCACCAACCAGATGATGCCATATGTATATGTCAGGACACTGCAACCATGGGCCCAATAGTTTTCGGGAGGGACGGCGAGTGAAGTACGATGTCGCTCTGATCGTCAGATCTGCAAGATCTACGGCTGGCGCTATCTCGCCATCAGGAGCTGCCCGGACTTTAGCATCAGTGACATAGCGCCCATGTGCCATGTGTCCTGACGAGGCTGTGTTTCATGCCATCAGAAGCAGATAGGGTGGGGTGACTGACGAACCAACAGAGGGACGCCACGTGTTAGCAGGCCCGACGAATCAATAGGAACGGAGGGTTACAAAAGGTCAGGTTCTGTAATTGTCAGATTTGAAGAGATCAACTGTAGGCGCCATGTCGCCTTAGTGAAGCTGCAAGATTTTTATCATGGCGACATAGTGCCCATTTACCATGTGTCATTCAGGTGCGGTGCGGATGCTGAGTTGTCACCAAATACGATGGGCTCGGAGTAAAGACAACACAGAGCAAGATGAGTCTTCGTGATTGTCGGATGAGAAAAGATAAATGGTAGGTGCCATGTCACCTTAGTGAAGCTGCGAGATTTTTACCATGATGACATCGCGCCCGACTGACACGTGTTGGTGGGGTCAGGTCTCACCAGACGCATCATTGAGGTGGCACCGATTCGGATGGGGCCCAGTCACAGGAAAGAGAGTCCATGACAAATTAGAAACAACCACGTGTGCTGAGTCAGAACACAGATATGTTGAGGGGCCAAATTTATGGATACAATCAGCGCATGAAGAGGTGGATTCTCGACCATTAGATCTGCAGGAATCTAGGGTCAGCGCTATCTCGCCATGGAGGAACTGCGCGGATTTTACAATAGCGAGTTAGCGCTCAGAAGACACGTGTCCTCACATTTCAATTTTTGACCTGGCAATTAGATGACGGCCAGCGGTTAGGTGATAAGGTGGCGCGGTTAGTTCGATGAAGGCGGTCAACCGCGGAAGGACTCTCCAAGTGGAAAGACAAAGGATTATGATTGGCCCGCATGGCCCAGTCAGCATATAAGAAATTGGGTCGGCTAATAGGCCAGTTTGATTCATGAAGCAAGATGCAGAGGCGATCGATGTATCTTGCGATCTGATCTTCGTGATCATTTCTAACCTACCAGGAATGAATGCAGGACATAAGGACACTCCACCCATCCGGTCAATCCATCTACCATGTCAGGGAATGTTGTGGCGCCGTTTCTATCTTCTCCAAGCTCTTCTCAGAAGAAATGAGATTTCTCGGTATACAGGCCAGGATTTCAATCCAGATCCCCGATTGGATTCTCAAGACAAGAAGTTAATGCCAGTAGTTAAGAAGTGAATGTAACGTGGAAATCCTCAGTTGTGCCTGATCTATAAAGGAAATTTCATGATCTATTCTAAAGGTCAATTCTTCTTGATTTCCTCTACTACTACTTGCAGACTTGCAGTGTAAAACCCCTTTATCTCTGAGCCATGTAATAGCCTGTATCATCTCTTGCAGCCATCAGTGTGAATGTGCATCACTTTGCCTCCCATTGGTGTATTGTTGAGATCAACGATCTGCATACTGTATCTATCTTTGATCTATCGAATAATACATAAGTGAAATCTCCTTTTCCTAGTGTCATTCAGTTGGTTTCTTCTGATCTGTATGTGATTACTGATCGATATAAGTCTGGATGTGTATGACTTTTGTATGTTATTTTGGTTTTGTAGTATACATATGGGCAGGAATGAATCTGAACACTCTGTCTTGGTGCATCACTTCCTTAGATTAGACTAGGTAGATTTGCTTTGACGCTCTCTTCCTCCCTTTCCCTTCTGAGAATAGATAGGTGCGCCCTGATAGTAAGAGGAAGCTGGCCTTCTCCGGAGACTCAACCTCGTAGTTCAAGTCCCACAGCTTGGAGGTTGTTTCCATGTTTCACTAGGTTGTCCTCGCGCATAGGCCTTGGACAAGGGTGCAAACCTATGTGACAACAGGCAACAATAGGGCTATTTTTCTTTGTTCTTTGCTTACTCTCAGAGTCTATTTCAGTCACAGAGTGAAGAGAACATGAGTAAAGTGGGTGTGCAGTATGTGGAAATGGTTGGCGAGAGATGTAGAAAGGAGCCGGTGGGGGATTTTGAGAAATGGAGAAGTAGGCAGAAAGTGTGGGAAAATCTTGAAGAGGGTGGGGTTACTAATTATATCATGAAGCTACATGGATTCGATCAAGAGGTGACCAAAAGAATGGTGGGGTCCTGGAAGGATGGCATGGTGAAGGTGAATGGTATCTACTTCTAGATAATGGAGGAGGTGATTACGGCTGTCACCAAAATCCCTATCGAGGGTTTTAAATTCTTTAGGGATAAGAAGCTTTTAGCCAATGTGGTTAGGGACTTTTTGGAGAGTGAGAAGGAATTGAAGGTGTTGAAAAAGGTTGACACCTACTATGTCCCTGACTCCATGAAGAAGTGGTGGAGGTATGTTCTGAAAGCTGTTATCGAGTACATTACTTTGGAAGCTAGGTTTGATAGAGCCCGAACCCACCACTTTTTCATTTTGAATCATTTCTAGAATAGTGCCAAAATTTCCTTTCCTTATTATCTATTAACCTCAATGAGAAAGGCAGTGGATAGCTTCAAAAAGAAGCCCATCACAAACTCATCTCTGCACAAGGGGCTGCTGCTGCTTATCCATGAGCACTTCAAAGCTTAGACTATAAGCATCACCCCCCCCTTAGACAGAGAATGTGGAGTCTGGTAGTTCGAGTTACTCCTGTAACTCAGATGAAATTTAGAGCCTCAACTCTAAGAAAGGAGGGTTCTCTTCCTTGATGAAAGTAGTGACTTACCTTGCTAAAAAATCACTCTCCCCCTTAACCCCTAGCAAAAAAAGCCCTAGGGATCTTTAGTAGAAGCCTCCAGAGAAGGTAGAGGAGGGAGATAGTAATGATGAGGAGGAAATAGAGTCTAAGGAGGTGGTTAAGGAGATGCAGGAGGAAATTAAGGAGGAAAGTGGAAGGAAGAAATGCAAGAGGGAGAGTTTGGAGGAAGTGCGCTCTCAATTTGAGGAGGTGTCTGTGCTGCCCCTTTCTCCTATTCATCTCCATCCTGAGGAGTATAAAGAGGAGAAAACTGGGTATGTAGAAGGAGAAGTGCAGAATAATGATAGGAGGAAAGATGGGCATCTTCAAGGAGGCCATGAATCCCCAAATCCTCATGGATAATCAAGAAGAACAGCGACTGGAAGAACTCATTGATCTGGCGATTGTGGTTATTTTGAATAGAGCTAGGGAGATAGGGATGAACCTCTTGAATAATGCTCAAAATAGTATGATTGATAATTTTAGATCAATCAAATGGATTTTCCATGAGCTCGAGGAGGTCAAAGATCAGGTGAAACATATTGAGGCAGCAAGGAAAGGGATGGATGCCAACAGGAGGATGAATTTTACTAACAAGCTCAGTCTGGCAGAAAAAAGGATTCACAACTTGGAAAACTACAATCACAACCTTGCGAATCAGATGTTCTCCTTGTTAAGCTCCATTAACAATAACATCATCTCTCTTATGGGTTGGATCAGAGATAGAGAAATGCATGATGATGAGGATGGAAAAGATAGGGATGAGGCCAGAATAGAGGATGACTCTGCAAAGGACAACTCCATTCCTGATTAGAACTAGGGGAACCAAAGGGCACAATAGATGGAAGCAGAGGAGAATCAATTGGCCTTTGAGGCTACCTAGGTTATGCAAGATCTGGAGCAAAAGAACGAGGAATAACTCACCTGTTCTTTTGTTTATCATTGTCTTTTGGCTTTTTGTTCTGGCTTTAGGTTATGGCTTTGCTTGTCTTTTTTTCCTAGTCTTTTCTCAGAACTCTTTCCTTTGGCTAGGCTTAATGCTTATTATAAGGCTATGAACTTAAATTTTTTTGGCTGGGCTTTCACACTTTTTATGAGCCTTTTTTGTTTTAACTATTGGGTTTCAAGTTCCCTATAAAACCTGTTTATCTAATAAAAAACATAGAGAATCCTTTGTTAACTAACCCAAGTTGGTTAGAACAAGAGTTCTAATGTTATCTAATCCAAATCAATCAATACTAACTTCATGCTAACTATCCTTTTGTAACCAGTTGAACTTTGTTAATATAGAATCTTCTTCATTAACCAACTAAGCTTGGTCATAACTGTCTCTAAACTTGGTTATCATTGAATGCTCAAAAAACACAAGAAATTTTCTTCAATGCTTGAGTAAGCTGAGATATCACTAACTGCTTAGCAAAGTCTTTACATTTTGTCTAACATCAAAGACAACATACAATTACATGATTGTCTTCAACAATATTATCTAGAGAAATCTTTGATAACAGGGAAAAGATGGTACCCACACAATTATGTACTGATATAAATATTCCTTGTTAGAGGATGGACCTTGTTAGGAGTCAATAAAAATATTTAGTACATATCACACCATGTTAAGATAATTTGAATCCCTATTAGGAGGAGGGGATTCCTACCCTGTTACAAGTTGTGCCAACCTTGTTTGGAGTTGTAGAAGGCAGATGGATCCACTATCCAAATAGATTCAAGGGCAAGATCAATGAACCCACTATCCAAATGAAATCTATATTATTCTTTGTATAATAATAGAAATTAGCTATACTTTGTTTCCTCTTCCTTTATCTTGTCAACCAAACTTCTTCTCCTTCTGATCTCAATACTAGATCACCAACTTGACATCCAATAATCCCTTGGATTGCTTACTCAAATTTATCAAACACTTTTCTCTTGTTCTCACTTCTCTAATTGTAATTCATTCTTTCTACACGTATTTCAAATAAGGAAAACATCTTTGCTTTATACTATGTCCTCAAAACAATTCCTTGAGTCGGCCTTGAGGCTTTTCCAATTAATTATAATAGGACCACAATAAGATAATTGATTATTTCACAATCACACAACACTATCAGCTCACAAGCTTTACAACTTCTCACATGTGTGACTCCAAGACTTATGCACTCAATGATATCATCACTACATTGTCCTTTATCACTGTAAAAATTTTCATATCCTGATTCTATTTCTATTATGAGATACAATCCAATCATCAAAAAATTCTTATTAGGCACTCTATCTCTATACTACTCTCTGTAAATCAACCATATCTTCTACATATATTTGACTCAAGTTGTATTTAGTTAACCTTGACATCAAGATATAGTGTAGAATATGTCCTTAATTGCACTTCACTTGAACATCAAACCTTTGTTTGTATGACCTTGTTCTATGTATGCCACTCTACTAGTCTTCACATAAACCATACTATGTTGTCATAAATGAAAAACATAGTCATGAACACAAAATATAAATCATGCCACATGTTTCCCAATGCTTAGTATACTCTCTTAAAGGAATACCATCAACATTCATGCTAAAAATACCGCCCTTTAGAATTTATGGCAACATAGATGAAAGATATATTAGTTCCAAGAATACAAAACAACACTCTACTACAACTATTGTTCTTCTCTCTTTTTTCCAATCCTCTTCATCAATAAAATTTGAAATCCCTTAGAACACTACTCTTTTATGCAATTCTTAAGATTAGCATCAATTGTTCACATACTAACAACTTTCAACTTGTCTTGTATTAAATGTTATTCCCTATTGATATTAAAAATACTCTCTTTTATACATAGGAGATTCCAATCTCTCCCCCATACATTAATCTTCCCCATTAGAGGATCTTCTCCATGCAATATTTTATTTTTTCTTTCATAAATCTTTCTAAATATTCCTATTTGAGATGTACTCATCTCTCTCCATTCAACTATCTCTCCCACATTCAACTAGAGGATGTTTTTTATATGCACTTCTCCCTCATTAACATCAATGACAAATGCTTAATTATGTTCATCATCTGATCCAAGTCTTCAACTAGCTTGAGTGTCCAAAAACACTATTAAGGACCAACTACCAAGAGTCCTTGGTGACTTTTCTTATCTTAGATATTCCCCCATATAGAAAGTATCAACATTCAGTCTAGTCAAATAATAGTGTTCTATACCACTCGACTAATGCAATCTCTACATCATTTAATATGAAGTGGGAAGGGGCATAAACCCAAGCATACCTCTTAAGTACTCAAATGTATCTTTAGGAAAACATATTGTAAATATATCTACAATTTGATCTTTAGTACTAACATACTCCAGTATGATCTATTTCTCTACAACATCCTCTTTCAAAATATTGTACTTAATAGATATATGCTTAGTCTTAGAATGCAATACATTATGTTGGAATAAGTATATGGGAAATAGATACTGAGAGGGGGGTGAATTAGGATCTTAAAATTTTAACTTCAAAATCAATTTCATTCATGCATACCTAATTCATTGCATAGATCTATCATTAAAACTAAAATGATGGAACATAAATGAAATACATCACATCCATAAAAATTCAACACATAACAAAATGATTTGGCTACCTAGAAATACTTCAAGATGAAGGTAAACTAGGGTGGAGATGAAACCCATAAATCTTCATTGCTGTAGCAATAAAGTTAACTTGTTAGGGTTACAATGTTTGATCATAAAATATGATCTATCTTGTGAGGGGTCTTCCCTATTAAAATCTTAAGAGACTATTAGGTCTCACCTTTTTCAAGGATTTTACACTCATAACGAAGTAAGGACTTTGTTAGTAGGTTTACATAGGCCTATCAGGACCACTCTATTAAGAGATTTACCCTATCTCAATTAATAATAACAACTTATTCAACACCTAACACTCAGTATGATTTACAAGTTGATATTATGTCTCCTCCTTGATGTATCACTAATCTAATAACTTTTTTCAGTCCTTTACTACTCTTACTATTCTCTGTCTTGTCTACTCTAATACTTCACCTACGCTCCTTCACATGCACATAAGGATACTTTTTCTTATCTCTTCTTCCTTCTTTATACACTCACAATATCTTGATTCTAGGGTTATAATCCTCATTAAATAGATATTTTGCGGAGGTTCTAGATCTTGATCAATGGTTTATGCTTCACCATAGTTTTCCATGTACATCCCTTTTTCTAATTGGTTGAATTTCTCACCTAGGGATCATTACCTTCTACAATGATGTGTAATAAATCATCTTAGATAGCTATTCAAATATTAAATATCTTAAAAGAAATCATCCAAAATGGTTTACATATGAGTTTTTTTCATTACAAATTCACATATCAAAATTAAACTACTCAACACTTGAATTCTTTAATGCCCAGTCATGCATAAACCTTCATGTTGTTACTCATCTTCTATATAACTCTTTTCTCAGCTCTTGATAACTTATCAATATGCTCAGTCTTCATTATATTTCTCAACCCATGCTATATTTCTTGGCTCATATACCCTCTCAAACTCTACTGATTGGTCGATAATAATTGTCTAACTTGGTCTAAGCATTGAATGCTTGGTATTTACTAGATAACTATTGCAAGATTGTTTGAAACATGAATTCCAATGATATTCCTATGGGGGAGTATTGTAGATGTCTTACTGGTGATATGTTACATTCATGAATGAGATTATCATTGATGTCAACATAGCAATTTTATGTGGTATCTAATAGAAGAATAATAGATAGATCAAATTGGTATGCATGGCTAGTTGAGTATTCTAACTATCTAAGGTTATGGGAGATACTTCTAAGTATCTAGTATATGTAGTTAACATTAGAAGAAGAAATGATAACTCTGGAAGAAGTTATGCATGTTTTGGTGATGTCTATTTTGAAATAGAGTTTATAGAGGCATGTTCTGGTAAACTTGTTATATCTCCTAACAGATTTGTTATTATGAGAATCAAGGTTGAGGATGTGAAAAAGACATGTTGATTATGATGTGGCTAAGTTTGATCATCATAATAGTATGTATATATAAAGATATTCAAGTTAAAAGGTAGAAGATTAATGTTATCAATATGTGTAAGGTGTTCGTAATGTGGTCCTATCATGATTAAATGAGAAGGTCTAATAGCTAACTCAAGAAATTGTTTTGAGGACTTAATATAAAGGAAGGAAATTTTCCTTTATCATGAGGGTGTGAGATGACATGGAGAAGTAATTTTGTAAGCTGTACAAGAGTGGAATGTGAAGTTGATCAGAGTAGAGTAGAAGTGAAGTAAACTTCATTGTCGAGGTTTTGCTGAGTGATTCAAGGTTTGATACTTGGATATGAGGTTCATGACCTAGTCTATAAGGTTTGATAGTGATTGGTTTGCGTGATAGAAAAAAGGAAAGAAGAACATAATAGTAAATTCTGTGTTTGAGCATTTAGCTCTTGTTGTAGTTGACATTGCATGTTTGGGCAATGGGCTTATCTTGTATACATTGTACTACAACTCCTAATAGGGTTGACACAACTCCTAATAGGGTTGGAATCCCATAATAGGGATTCATATGTACTAAATATTGTAATAGACTCCTAATAGGATCCATCCTCTAACAAGGAATATTCATATTAGTACATGATCTTATGGGCATGATTCCTACTGGGGTTTTCCTTTTGATCAAGGGTTTCCCTAGTTAACATATCTGGTGTAATTGTCTATGTGCATCGCATATGGTTGTTGTTTACTTTGGTTGATTAGTTAAGTTTGTTTAAAGATAAATTTATTAATTGTTAGATAACTGATTCACACCCCCCCAGTGTTATCTTGGTGGACTATTGTTTCTAACAATAGGTATTAGAGCATTAGGTCCTTGAAGATAAAGATCAACAAATTTGGGAGATCCATGGTGAGCATGTTTAGGAAAGATAGTCTAAAGTTTGATGGAAAAAGTTATGATAGATGGAAGGAAAAGATGAAGACACATTTTTTATGTATGGGTTTGGGATATTGGATCTTGACAAAATTAGAAAAGACAATCATTGCTGAAAAGGATTTGGAAAACTATACTAAGGATAAAAGAGATATTTTTATGTGTGACATGAGACATAGAGAAGAATCATTGACTATAGTTCCTAAAATTGAATACAATCAAGTAAAATCACTTGCTACTTACATTTGGTTTGGAAAGCTTTGGAAAATAGTTTTTTAGGTGATGCAAATTCTAAGAAGTTGAAGCTACAAAGGTGGATTTGTGCATTTTAAGATGCTAAAATAACGGAAGATGAATCTATAAGAACATATGTAGGAAGAATATAAAAATTTATTGCAAGTATTAAATGTCAAGGAGGAACCAAAGAAGATGATGAGGTTATATGGAAGATATTGAAGACTCTAACACCACCATTTAAATCAGCAGTTTAGATGATACAGTTGTTGATATTGTTGTAAGATTTGGGAGATTCTTATAAGATTAGTTGCAAGCATGAACGGTGATGATATTCCTATGGGGAAGTATTGTAGATATGATACTATGATGGTATGTTACATTCATGACTAAGTTTTTCATTGATGTCAACATAGCAATTATCTGTGGTATCTAACAGAAGAACAACATCAAGATTAAGATGGTACCGATGGCTAGTTGAGTGTTATAACTATCTAAGATTATGGAAGATACTTCTAAGTATTTGGTATATGTAGTAAACATCACATGAAGAAAGGATAAGTCTAGAATAAATTATGAGAGTTTTGGTGATGTCTGGTCTAAGATAAAATTCATAGAGGCATGTTCTGGTAAACTTGTTAAATCTTTTAGTAGAATTGTTATTCTAAAAATTGAGGTTGAGGACATGGAGAAGACATGTTGAGGATGGTGTGGCTAAGCTTCCTCATCACAATGTTGTATGTATAGGAAGTTATTCAAGCTGCAACATGGAAGATTAATGTTACTCTCTAAGTGTAACATGTTTTTAATGTGGTCCTATAATAATTAATTGAGAAGGACTAATAGCCAACTTAGAGAATTGATTTGAGGACTTGGTAGAAAGGAAGGACATTTCCTTTATCATGATATGGATGTTATAATTTGATGATTGATGATAAGAAGCAGAGAGTGTAGAATGTGAAGTTGAGTAGAGTAATGCAAAAGCAAAGGAAACTTCATTGTCGAGGTTTTTCTAAGTGATCTGAGGTTTGATATTTGGATCTAAGGTTCATGATCTAGTCTACAAGGTCTAATAGTGATTGGTTTAGTTGACATAATAAAGGAAATAAGAAAGATAATAGTAAATTACTTGTTTGAGTAGTGAGGTCTTCTTGTAGTTGAAATTGCATGATTGGGTAGTGGGCTCATCTTGCATACATTGTACTACACCTCCTAACAAGGTTGGCACAACTCCTAATAGGGTTGGAGTCTCCTAATAGGGACTCATTGTACTAAATGTTGTAATAGACTCTTAATAGAGTCCATCTTCTAACAAAGAATATTTATATTAGTACATCATCTTGTGAGAATAATTCCCACTGGGGTTTTCCCTCTGATCAAGGGTTTCCCTAGTCAACAAATCTAGTATAATTGTCTATGAGAATTTTATTATGGTTGCTATTTACTTTGGTTAAATAGTTAAGTTTTTTTAAAGAAGAAAAATGCTTTAATTTTTAGATAACCGATTCACTCCTCTCTTAGTTATCTTGGTGGACTATTGTTTCTAACAATTGGTATCAGAGCATTAGGTCCTTGAAGATAAAGTTTAACAACATTGGGAGATACATGGTGAATATGTTCACAAAAGATAGTCTGAAGTTCGATGGAAAAAATTATGATAGTTGGATGGAAAAGATGAAGACACATCTATTGTGTATGGGTCTGGGATATTGGATCTTGACAAGATCAGAGAAGACAATCATTGCTGAAGAATACTTGGAAACTTGTACCAAGATAGAAAGAGATCTTTTCATGTGTGACATAAGAATTGGAGAAGCACTATTGACCACACTTCTTGAAATTGAGTACAATCAGGTAAAATCACTTGCTACCTCACATTTGATTTGGAAAGCTTTGGAAAATAGTTTTGAAGGTGATGCACATTCTAAGAAGTTGAGGCTACAAAGTTGGATTTGTGTATTCCAAGATGCTAAATGATGGAAGATGAATCTGTAAGAACATATATAGGCACAATATCAAAAATCATTGTAGGCATTAAAGCTCAAGGAGGAACCAAAGAAGATGATGAGGTTATATGGAAGATATTGAAAACTCTAACACCATCATTTAAGTCAACAATTTAGATGATACAATTGTTGATATGATGTACCAAAGATTCCACATAGGAGACATTTCTTGGTAGACTTGAATTAGTTGAGAATGAACTTAGATAGTCCAAAGAATTGACCAAAATAGAGACAACATTCAATGCCTTGAATATTTGACCCAGTCTATCAAGGAGCACAAGTGGCAGAGGAGATTTTTCTAGTAGTAGCAAATCTGAGGAGGACTGAAAGATTGAAGGAGTAGCCTTTTTGGTAAGAATAGAAAAAGGAGGTAAGAAAATTTTCAAGTGTTGGACCTATGTAAATATGGTAATTATGCATCCAAGTGTCCTAAAAGAGAAAAAAAGTATAAAGGAAATAATAAACCTAGAAAATATAGAGTATTTGTATGCAAATGAAGATAATAATTCTAATGAACAAGCATTAAGTGTTAGTGATGATGAAATTAGATTTTTGGTAATTAAAGAAGAAAGTCCACAGAAGGTAGCTTTGGTATCATAGGTTGAGAAGAAATCTAATTGGATAATTGATAGTGGTTGTTCACATCATATGACTAGTGCCATTAACAAGTTTTTTGACTTCAAAAGTTAGGATGGAGGAATTGTCAGAGTTAGAAACAATGCAACATGCCAAGTTAAAGGTATTGGATCTATAACACCTAATGATAAAATTAATATTGAGGATGTATAATTTGTTGATGGTTTAAAGCATAATCTCTTGAGTGTTGAATAACTAGTAGACAAAGGTTATTAGTTGCAATTCACAGAAAAGACATGCATGATCCAAGATAAAGTTGGAAAGGTAATTGGAACATGAACTAGATCTAGAGGTAATGTATTTCAGTTGAATCCTACTGAAATGACATATTTTTTTGAAATGGTAGAAGATAGTTCATTATGGCATAAGAGATTTTGTCATATAAACTTTGACAGTATTATAAGGACTAGTAAAATGTTTTTAGTTAGGTTTGCCAAAGATTGCAAAGCCTACTAACACAATTTTCAAGGAGTGTGTTTTGGCAAAGCATAACAGAGCTTCTTTTCCTAGCAAAAAGTTCATGACTACAACAAAGTTGGAGAATGTAAACATAGATCTTAGTGGTCCTACAAAGACAAAAGGATTCAATGGTGAAAGGTATTTTATGATTCTAGTTGATGATTTCTCTAGAATGATATGGGTTGCATTTCTTAAAGAGAAATTTGAGGCATTTGATAAGTTTAAGATATTCAAGAATAGAGTTAAGAATAAATTTGGTATATGAAAATTAAATTTTTAAGATTAGATAGAGGGGGAGAGTTTACTTCAAATGAGTTTATCATGTTCTGTGAAGAAAATGGAATTAAAAGACAGTTATCAACTCTAAGAACCCGTAAATAGAATGGCATTGCAAAGAGAAGAAACAAGTTAGTTACAAAAGCTCCAAGAGCTATGTTAGCAGAAAATGATGTATCCAAGACATTTGGAGAGAAGCTATGAATACAATAGTCTACACTATGAATAGAGTGCAAGTTAGGAAAGACACAAACAATATCCCTTATGAACTATGGTTTGGTCACTCACCTATAGTTAAGTATTTTAAAATCTTTGTAAGTGTTATATCAAAAGAGATAACGATATTGGTAAATTTGATGCTAGAAGTGATGAAGGTATGTTTCTTGGTTATGCATTGAAAAGAAAGGCTTATAGATGTTATAATAAGAGAACTAAGACTTATGAAAAGTGAAAATGTGAGAATTAATAAGAAATTTAGAATACAAGAGAGAATAGTTGATTACAATTCAGATGATGATGTTGTTAGTAAGCCAAGGAATGATGTGATATTTCTTGAGACTAACAATGATTTATAGAATGAAGGAGAACCAAGGTAGGAAAAAAGCTCAGAACCTTCGGTAGAGCCAAGAATTGAGATAGGAACTCTTACTCTAGGAAAGAATATGATAAAGAATCATCCATCTGAATATGTCATCGGAAGCAATGATAAAGGTTTGATGAAACAAATCAGAGTAAATGAAGAACTATGCTTGATATCTCAAGTTAAGCTTAAGAATGCAGATGAAGCATGCAAAGATGATTATTGGAAACAAGCTATGAAAGAGGAATCATATCAGATAGTAAAGAATGAAACATGGAAATCGGTCCCTAGACTAGCAGAAAAGAATGTGATAGGAAATAAATGGGTATTTAAGAACAAGATAAATGAACATGGAGAAGTTGTAAGGAACAAAGCAAGATTGGTATGTAAAGGTTACTCACAACAAGAAGGAATAGACTATGATGAAACCTATGCTCTAGTTGCTAGAATAGAAGAATTAAGATTATTCTTAGCCTATAAAGTACATGAAAAATTCAAAGTATATCAGATGGATGTTAAGTTAGCATTTATGAATGGAGAACTTGAAGAAGAAGTGTACATTGAGCAGCCTAAAGGAAGTCCTTTGACAGATGACAAGGACATAGTGTGCAGACTAAGTAAAGCATTGTATGGATTGAATCAAGCACCAAGAACCTGGTATGCAAGGTTGGGCAAAAAGTTGACAAAGCTTGGATATAGAAAAGGTGTGGAAGATAGTAATCTATATTGGAAAGAAATTGAAGATGTTTTGATGATTCTGGTAATATTTTTTGATGACATCATATTTGGAGGAAATCATTAAGAAGTGAAAAGTTTGTAGAAGAGATGAAGAAAGAATTTGAAATGAGTATGATAGGAGAGATGAAATATTTCCTAGGATTTTAGATTGTACAAAATAAATAAAGAATCTTTATTTCTCAGACTAATACTTGAAGGATTTACTAAAAAGGTTTGGTTTGGAAACATTTAAACCCATTATAATACCTATGGTAACTGGATACGAGTTATCTACAAAGGATGAGACACCTACTGTTGAGCAGAAAAATTATAGATCTATGATAAGAGGATTGCAATATCTAACTCACACAAGGCTAGATATAGAAAATACAGTTGGAATTGTTGCAATATTCTAGGCTGATCCTAGAGAAGCACATTATACAACAATAAAAAGAATATTTAAATATCTAAAAGGAAATTTAAAATTTGAATTGTGGTATGAAAGATCTAATGATTTCACTCTAAGTGCTTATACTAATACAAATTGGGTAGACATTATGGATGACACAAAGAGCACTAGTGCAGGAGCTTTCTTTCTTGGAGAAAGATTGGTTTCTTAGTTAAGTAAGAAGTAGGATTGTACATCAAAAGGTATAGCAAAAACATAGTATGTTGTAGCAACAAATAATTGTAATCAAATCATTTCGATGAAGCATATGCTAAATGATATAAGGATAGAAATCAATGAACCTGTTGTTATACATTATGACAACACAAGCATAGTAAATATGTCAAAGAATCTAGTGTTGCATTTGAGAACCAAGCACATTTCTATTAAGTATCAGATGTTGAGAGAAAAATTTGTAGAAAAGGAAATTAGACTAGAGTATGTGAGCACTAAAGAGTAGATTATAGATATATTCACTAAGCATCTTCCCAAAGAGACTTTTGAGTATTTGCAAGGTATGCTTGGGGTTATGCCCCTTCCTACATTAGAGTAGAAGATGCAAGAGTGCATTAGTCCAAGGTAACATAACACCATTGTTTGTTAGGATTGAATGCTAATGCTTCCTAAATGGGGGAGTATCTATGATGGATAGAGTCATCTAGGAATCTTGTTTGATATTATTGTGAATAGTCTCTTTTGACACTCAAGCTAGTAAAAATAAATTGTTGTAGAGTTTGATGCAGAGATGTTGGTTATAGAAACCTTTGACATTGATATCAATGGAGGAGAGTATTGCATGAAAAAAATCACGGAACATCATGGGGAGAAGTGTTGCAAAAAACACATTGAGGTATATAAATGGGGGAGAATGATTGATGAAGAGGATTTAAAAAGAAGACTAATAGTCTTTTGTTGGTATTCTTAGAACTAGATGGTTTTTTATCCATGCTACCATCAATGCCAAAGGGGGAGATTGATGGAAGATTTGGGAGATCATTAGAGAATTGGTTGCAAGCATGAATGATAATGATATTCCTATGGGGGAATATTATAGATATTCTACTATGGTGATATGTTACATTCATGACTAAGTTTGTCATTGATGTCAACATAGCAATTTTCTATTGTATCTAATAGAAGAACAGTGGAAAGATTGAGTTTGTACGGATGGCTAGTTGAGTATTATAACTATTTGAAGTTATGAAAGTTACTTTTGAGTATTTGGTATATGCAGTTAGCATCAAAAGAAAAAAGGATAAGTCTAGAAGAATTTATGAGAGTTTTGGTGATGTCTAGTCTAAGATAGAGTTTAAAGAGGCATGTTCTAGTAAGCTTGTTATATCTCTTAGAAGAAATGTTATTCTCAAAATTGAGGGTAAGGACATGGAGAAGACATGTTGAGGATGACATGGCTAAGCTTCCTCATCATAATGTTGCATGTACAGAAAGTTTTTGAAGTTGCAAAATAGAACATTAATGTTATTGCTAATTGTAACATGTTCTTAATGTGGTCCTATAATAATTATTTGAGAAGGACTAACAATAGACTTAGGAAATTGTAAAGAGAACTTGATATAAAGAAAGCACATTTTCCTTTATCACAATATGTATGATTGATGATAAGCAATAGAGAGTGCAGAATGTAAAGTTGAGCAGAGCAGTGTGGAAGTAAATGAAACTTCATTGTTGAGGTTTTGCTGAGTAATTTGAGGTTTGGTATTTAGATCCAAGATTTGTGACCTAGTCTATGAGGTCTACCAGTGATTGGTTTGGTTGAAAGAATAAAGGAAAGAAGAAAGATAATAGTAAATTACTTATTTGAGTAGTCAACTCTTCTTGTAGTTGAAATTGCATGTTTGGGCAGTGGGCTCATCTTGCATACATTGTATCACAACTCCTAATAGGGTTGGCACAACTCTTACTACTCCTAATAGGGACTCATTGTACTAAATCTCGTAATAAACTCCTAATGGGGTCCATCCTCTAACAAGGAATATTTATTTTAGTACATCATCTTGTGGGCATCATTCCCACTGGGGTTTTATCTTTGATCAAGGGTTTTCTTAGTCAACATATCTTTTGTAAATGTTTATGAGCATTTTATTATGGTTTCTATTTACTTTGGCTAAATGGTTAAGTTTTTTTAAAGAAGAAAAATGTTTTAATTTTTGGATAACTGATTCACCCCCCCTAGATATCTTGGTGGACTTTTATTTCTAATAGATATCTTATACCAAAGATTTCACAGAGGAGTCATTATTGGGAAGACTTGAAGTAGTTGATAATGAGCTTAGAAAATCTAGAGAGTTGACCTAAACAAAGACAAATTTTCAGTGCCTTGGATATTTGACTTAGTTTATCAAGGAGCACAAGTGCTAGAGGAGATTTTTCTAGCAAAAATAGATCTAAGGAAGACATAAAGATTAAAGGAGTAGCCCTTCTGGTAAGAAGAGAAAAAGGAGGTAAGCAATTTTTTAAATATTGAATTTGTGATGAATAAGGTCATTATGCATCTAAGTGTCCTAAAAGAGAGAAAAATTATAAATGAAATTACAAACCTAGAAGAGATAGAGAGAATGAAGAAAACAATTCTAATGAACAAGTATTAAGTGCTAGTGGTGATGAAATTGGATTTGTGACAATTAAAGAAAAAGTCTAGAGAAAGTAGCATTGGTGTCATAGGTTGAGAGGAAATTGAATTGGATAATTGACAATGGTTGTTCACATCATATGACTAGTGATATGAACAGGATTGTTGACTTCAAAAGTTAGAATGGAGGCATTGTCAGAGTTGGAAACAATGCAACATGCCAAGTTAAAAGTATTGGATCTATAACTCTTGATGGTAAAACTAACACTAAGGATTAATATTTTGTTGATGGTTTAAACCATAATATTTTGAGTGTTGGACAACTAGGGGAAAAAGGTTATCAATTGCAGTTCATAGAGAAGACATGCATGATCAAAGATAAAGATGGAAAGGCAATTGTTCATAGGAACTAGATCTAGAGGTAATGTATTTTTGTTGAATCCTACTAAAATGACATGTTTGGTTGCAAAGGTAGATGATAGTTAGTTATGGAAAAAGAGATTTTGTCATATAACCTTTAACAATATTGTGAAGACTAGTAGTATGTTTAAAGTTAGAGATTTGCCTAAGATTGTAAAGCCTACTAACACAATTTCCAAGGAATGTGTGTTGGCAAAGCATAACAAAATTTCTTTCCCCTGCAAGAAGTCTACTAATACAAAAAAATTGGAGATTGTACACATAGATCTCAGTGGTCCTATAAAGACTAAAGGATTTAATGGTGAAAGGTATTTTATGATTCTAGTTGACGATTTTGTAGTGCCTGCCCCTAGTTCACATTTCTGTTATCATTGTCAATTTGCTTTAGGTTGATTTTATGCATTGATTAGTTTTAGAGATATTGGATTTACAATATTATGATATTATTCCATGTTTTCGATTACATATATACTTGTTGATTTCATTTCATTCATGTGTTGTTAATGATATCTTAATGATTCCTAATTAGTAAATGTGGTTTCTTTCATAAAAATGTTAACATGATGTCTTTAATGATGATTATGTTGTATTGATAGAGATGCATTATTATATGTACGCATTTGATCTTAGATTTGTGATTTTACACTTACCCCATACTTGCATGTGTATGGTGTGCGTATTTATTTTATCTTTCTGTCTGACGTGTTTGATGTGGTTAAGGGAGGGAGTCGTAGTCACCTGCTAGTCAGGATCTACACGATGAACCACTCCCCGCCATTGTTTGTTTAGTTTAGATATATTATATACATGTACATGCTTGTCTTTTATGTAGGATGCAGGTACCAGGCATCGACTTCCCTGAATTGCCAGGATGAGCTTGCCCTATTACAAATACTCAAATGGTGAGAATGGGAAGATAATGATCAGGTCCAATCCTAGCCATAAGCCTATAATACTTGTCCTGCAAGGAGGACTCGTAACAGACTATCTACCCTTTTAAAAATTCATGAGTCTTTTGTGCGTATGTTGTTTTGTGAGTCTTTGATGAATTTCTATTAATTAAGTCTAATTAATAGATTAAATTAATAATTTAATTTAATAGAGAATTATTATGATATCATGAATATTTAATTATATTTAATTAATTGAGAAATTAATTAAATATAAAGAATCAAATTGAAGATAAAAGTTTTAAGATTAAATTTAGAACATGATAATATTTATTTAATTTAATAATAATATATTTAGAGTTCATTTTTAAATAAATGCTAAATATTATTGTTATTTAAGTTAATAAATATTTATCAAATTAAACATTCTAAATATATTAAAACGTTAAATAAAGTTTAAATTTAGAACGTGATTATATTTATTTAATTTAATAATAATATATTTAGAGTGCATTTTTAAATAAATGCTAAATATTATTGTTATTTAAGTTAATAAATATTTTATCAATTAAGTTTCTAAAAAAAAAATGAAATTAAAAGTGAAAAGATATTTAATTATCATAAAGATTATAGTTCGCATGATTTATGCATGAGTTGAAAATAAAATAAATTAATTGAAAAGATTAAACATGTGAAATTAATAAAGATATTTAATCGCATTAAGTGCGCATGAGATTTATAAGTTATAAATTGATTAAAATAGAAGTCAAGTGGATAGTTAAATAAAGTAATTTAACAATTCACTTAAAGTGCATGAAGGAAAAATAAAATAATATTTTAATTAAAAGTGAATTAATTGTGCAAGAAAGAATTAATTAAATAAATAAATTATTATTTTAGAGTTGTGGAGATAGAAACCCTAAAGGGTAATTAGATTCTATATTAGAGGGTTTTGGGGTCATTATTTAGGGGAGAGTTTTTTAGACACAAGTTGAAAAAGGGCACACACAGGTTTGGAGAGCAATTCAGAGGGTTTGGAGAAGAAGGAATTTTTCGTAGCTTGAAGGATATTGCTTGCAGTAGAAATTTTCATCCAGCTGTTAGAGTTTTAGCATCAGTACGAGGTAGGGTTTTGAAATCTCGTGAATGCAATTTTAATTGGAAATATCTGTTTGCTTCGTGATTGTTGGGTGATTGAAATTTTATTTATCATCTCGATTGTTTTCAAGATCTGATTGGTTAAAATTAGTCTCTCATTATTCATATAGAAGAATCATTGAGGAAATTAATTAAATCATGTAGGGTTTGAAGGAAAAGAAGATTTAAAATTAGAAATTCGAATGATTTGTTGTGTCTTGTCTACCATACTATATTTGCAGATAGTATTTAAAAATAAAAAAATTAAATAATGAGAAGAAAGAAAGAGGTTTTATTTTATATATATAAATTGTTATTATTTTTAAAAGAAATATATTTAAAAATAATATTAATTTATTATAATATATTTGGATTGTTTAAAATATTTTAATATATTTATATATTACTGAAAAAATGTTTGTTTGAAATTTTATAATTTTAAAATTTTTAAAAAAGAATATATAAAATTTATAGGGTGGGGACATACCCCCCCCCCCCCCGTACCTGCTGCCGGCAGAGTTTGTCACGACAGCCGGTACTGCTGCTGCCGTAGGCAGCAGTACAACTGCTATTGCGCACAGTAGGGTACCTGCTGTCGCAGGTACCAAGCCGGCGGGCCTTTAAACACGCCGAAATTTATATATTTTTATATTTTGTTTTTTTTTTGTATAAATTTTAATGCATTTTGAAATGTATTTAATAAATTTGATTTAATAATGTTTTATTAAATGATCTTTATTAATATTTAATAATTTAAACATTAATATATTTTAATGTAGTTTTCATAATTATTAATAGTTTTTAGTTAAATATTAATAAATTGATAATCAATGAAGATTTTAATATAAGTATTTAAATGAACAATTATTGACTAATTTAGTTAATATTAGCTTAATTAAAGTTAATTAATAATGGACATTATTTGTTAAAATTGTAAAAATAGATTATTGATTTAATGGAAGATATTAATGAGGGTTTAATGATTTTAATAAAGTCGAATTTTTTTTATTTAAAATCATTAAGGATTTTTTTTATAACATAAATAAATAAATGATTATCCTTAGCTTAGTTATAAGGTAATTGAACAATCATTAAAATATAGAAATGGGTTAGTTAAAAAGGAATGATTGCGAAAACTTATTACCTCGAACATGTGTTTAACTGAAAATGAAACCTTATGTTCAACTTAACTATGTGAGTTCGATTAAGCCAAACATGAAGCTTACTCTGAGTATCTGTATGGTTTTTATGCTTGAGATTTTGGCGTTGTTTAGATGTCGACCAGTCTAGGGAGTACACCAGAGGTTTTGTGAGATTTATTTTATACTATTGATGTGATTGGATGTCATGATATTTTTTGACATTCATATTGGAGATAATATTTATGAGTTTTATTTGTGGAGCTTTTATGTGTACTCGAATGGGAGAACCATCTTGTTATCAGGGTGCCTGTTAAGGAACCGAGTTTGATTTTTATGGGTGTTGTGGTATGGGACACAACTGTGTTTTTATGTGCTTAGGAGAGGTTGTCTAGGTACGTGACTTGGGAGTGGCTTGCATAGGGGTCCGAGACCCAAAGTGGTCAGTACCAGGGTAACATAATGCAAGTTATGTAATAAGTGATAATCTAGTAATTAAAATTTATGGGGGGAAACACACTAAAAATATAAGTTAGAGATTTTTGATCTACCCATGCCTTTAGTGCTTGTATAGACTAAGGATGGGAATGAGATGAGTGCCTCCTCTTCTTGAGAGGGCTTTCTAGTTTCCATATGTGTGATGTTGAGGGTCCGGGGTTCAAAGTAACCAGTCTAGGGTAACTCAATGCTTGAGGGTCCAGGGTCTATTAAGAGATCAATCCAGGGTAACTCAAGCAACCATGTGATGACACTCCCTAGTATGTAGTCTGAGTCTCCTCTATAGATTTTGTGTATATCTGGTGGTGTACTTATTGTTGGTGGTGTATCTATTGTCGGATGTGTTTATTATGGTTATTTACTTTCATTGATGATGATTGGTGATTCATGGATGATGTACTTTTGACATGTGGCTTTTGACTTGAGGTGATTGTCTTTTGTTGACTTTATCTTATGATCTTGGTATTTGGTTTATACTTGGTTCGTGTATGATGTTTGGTTATGTGGTGTCAGTATTGAATTGAGTGTTCTTTCTTTCTGGATTATTTTATCTTCTTGAGTAGCATATGTTACCTTTGAGGTAGTTTTGGCTATTAGGGGTACCTTGCCTAGGAATGTTTTCTGTTTGATAGCCGTTTGTGGATCATTCATTATCTTCCCTACACGGTGGGAGTGGAAGTTTGACTAGGTAACCACGTGGTCGTGTCTTCTTACCATTTGGGTTCCCCCTTCACATTGCCAGCTGTTGGATGTTTGTTGCAGAAGATGTACCTTTATCATTCTTATTTCTTATCTTATAGACTTCTTTTCAGATGATGTATATATGTTATCATGTATTCTGTTGTATAGTATCTATTTTCACATACCTTGCGACATGTGCAGTGGATGTTATTTAGTGGATGTACTTTCATTGTATTGTTTATACTTATGCATTTGCTTATGCGATAATGTATCTGTTATTCCTTTATGATCTTGAGACATTGTAATTGGAACTTAAACTAATTAATTTAAAAACATTAAATGTGACTCAACGTAAAGGAACTCTTGAGGAATTGAAACTATATCTGTAATTGCAAATGTGTATTTGTTTTGTATGTTCATATTGCTTCCACATTAATGTTATCTTGATGTTGTTTAAACTTCAAAAAACAAATAGTTCAGTAAACATTGTAACATGTTAGGTTTATTTCTCTTGGGTTCCCGAGCGGGGCGTTACATATGGTATCAGAGCCTAGGTTTCAACATTGGGAACTTTGGGCATTATGTGCGCCATCACTTGAGAAATTAGTAAACTTGCAATTTATTTAAAATGAAAAACTTATATTGACATCAAACTTGAAACCAAACTATTGAACAACAAACTCTGAAATGATACAAATTCTGAACATCGAACTAGAAAAATTATAAAACTTTTTGGATTATTGCTTTATGTCAGTAAGTTGTGACCCTATGGTTATGATGGATTCTTAGATGTTGTTGTTGTGTGTGGGTGTTGTAGGAGAGATGACTTCTGGTTCTAGATCCATTACTAGGGGTCATAGCTCAGGACGTGGTAGAAGTTGTGGGGGAGTTAGTCACCGTATTCCTTCCTTGGTCCATTCAGGAGACCCTATTCAGGAAGACGCTAGAGAGGATGATAGTGTTAAGCAAGATGCTGAGACAGAAGGACCGGTTATTAGAGACTTGGTCAAGGAGATCCTAGCACACCTACCTTTGCAGGATAGAGCTCATAATTCAGAGCATGGAGATAGAGATAGGTCCATGAGTCCTAGAGGGAGGCACCTAGAGAGCATAAGGCGGTCTAGCCAGTCCATCTAGATGAAGGACCTATTACGGGTCAAGATCAAACCTTTTAATGGAGAAGGTATTGGATATGATGCTGAGAATTGGTTGATTGCTCTAGATAGATGTTTTTCCATGCAAGACTTTGACTCCAACGTCAAAGCAAGATATGTCATCACCCATTTAGAGAACTTTGCAGCAATTTGGTGGAATATAGAGGAGAAGAAACTTGGGATAAATATGCAGATTGTCACATGGGAGTTGTTCCTTGAACGCTTCCATGAGCGATTTCTATCAGAGCAGTGACAACTTCAGAGGGCAGATGAGTTCCATGACTTGAGACAGGGTACCAAGACTGTGGTGGAGTATGAGCATAAGTTCTTCGAGCTTATGTCTTATGCAGGAGTTAGTGATAGTTCACCATTGATGGTCCAACATTTCATTAGAGGACTTAATGCTAACATCATTGGGGGTGTTAAGGTTTTCCAACCTAAAACTCTTAAGGATGCTATATTGCGAGCTACTTTGGTTGAGGTGAGTGTGACTTCAGGCCAAGGTGGCCTACCAGGTGTTCAGGCTAGAGGGGCACTTTATTCAGGAGCATTGAGGGATAACTAGTCTCAAGGGACTGGAAGTTCTAAAAATTTTCCTAACTTCTCTAGAAGTAATCAAGAGAAGCTGGGACGAAAGTTCTTCCATGGTAACAGTGGTGGTTCACAGTCAGGGAACTATTGCAACTGGAAGCGTAGTATGCGCAACAAGTTGGATCGAGTTCCTCGAGCTCTTAGTGAGGATGCCAATGTTGGTAGTTTTGATCAGTCGCGTGCACCTGGAGCTCAGGGAGGCTTTAGTGGAGATTGCTACTTTTGTGGACAATATGGTCATAGAGCGACCAATTGCCTCGATTGTGGACCTTAGTTTTGTGTTGATTCATGTTTCTTTGTAATGGGCTTCCAGGAGTAAGCCTAATTCTAGTGGGGGTGGATGTAGTGCCTGCCCCTAGTTTGCATTTCTGTTATCATTGTCAATTTGCTTTAGGTTGATTTTATGCATTGATTAGTTTTAGAGATATTGGATTTACAATATTATGATATTATTCCATGTTTTCGATTACATATATACTTGTTGATTTCATTTCATTCATGTGTTGTTAATGATATCTTAATGATTCCTAATTAGTAAATGTGGTTTCTTTCATAAAAATGTTAACATGATGTCTTTAATGATGATTATGTTGTATTGATAGAGATGCATTATTATATGTACGCATTTGATCTTAGATTTGTGATTTTATACTTACCCCATACTTGCATGTGTATGGTGCGCGTGTTTATTTTATCTTTCTGTCTGACGTGTTTGATGTGGTTAAGGGAGGGAGTCATAGTCACCTGCTAGTCAGGATCTACACGATGAACCACTCCCCGCCATTGTCTGTTTAGTTTAGATATATTATATACATGTACATGCTTGTCTTTTATGCAGGATGCAAGTACCGGGCATCGACTTCCCTGAATTGCCAAGATGAGCGTGCCCTATTACAAATACTCAAATGGTGAGAATGGGAAGATAATGATTAGGTCCAATCCTAGCCATAAACCTATACTACTTGTCTTGCAAGGATGACTCGTAACAGACTGTCTACCCTTTTTAAAATTCGTGAGTCTTTTGTGCGTATGTTGTTTTGTGAGTCTTTGATGAATTTCTATTGATTAAGTCTAATTAATAGATTAAATTAATAATTTAATTTAATGGAGAATTATTATGATATAATGAATATTTAATTATATTTAATTAATTGAGAAATTAATTAAATATAAAGAATTAAATTGAAGATAAAAGTTTTAAGATTAAATTTAGAACATGATAATATTTATTTAATTTAATAATAATATATTTAGAGTTCATTTTTAAATAAATGCTAAATACTATTGTTATTTATATTAATAAATATTTATCAAATTAAACGTTCTAAATATATTAAAAAGTTAAATAAAGTTTAAATTTAGAACGTGATTATATTAATTTAATTTAATAATAATATATTTAGAGTGCATTTTTAAATAAATGCTAAATATTATTGTTATTTAAGTTAATAAATATTTTATCAATTAAGTTTCTAAAAAAAAAAGAAATTAAAAGTGAAAAGATATTTAATTATCATAAAGATTATAGTTCGCATGATTTATGCATGAGTTGAAAATAAAAGAAATTAATTGAAAAGATTAAACATGTGAAATTAATAAAGATATTTAATCGCATTAAGTGCGCATGAGATTTATAAGTTATAAATTGATTAAAATAGAAGTCAAGTGGATAGTTAAATAAAGTAATTTAACAATTCACTTAAAATGCATGAAGGAAAAATAAAATAATATTTTAATTAAAAGCGAATTAATTGTGCAAGAAAGAATTAATTAAATAAAGTAATTATTATTTTAGAGTTGTGGAGATAGAAACCCTAAAGGGTAATTAGATTCTATATTAGAGGGTTTTGGGGTCATTATTTAGGGGAGAGTTTTTTAGACACAAGTTGAAAAAGGGCACACACAGGTTTGGAGAGCAATTCAGAGGGTTTGGAGAAGAAGGAATTTTTCGTAGCTTGAAGGATATTGCTTGCAGTAGAAATTTTCATCCAGCTATTAGAGTTTTAGCATCAGTACGAGGTAGGGTTTTGAAATCTCGTGAATGCAATTTTAATTGAAAATATCTGTTTGCTTCGTGATTGTTGGGTGATTGAAATTTTGTTTATCATCTTGATTGTTTTCAAGATCTGATTGGTTAAAATTAGTCTCTCATTATTCATATAGAAGAATCATTGAGGAAATTAATTAAATCATGTAGGGTTTGAAGGAAAAGAAGATTTAAAATTCGAAATTCGAATGATTTGTTGTGTCTTCTCTACCATACTATATTTGCAGATAGTATTTAAAAATAAAAAAATTAAATAATGAGAAGAAAGAAAGAGGTTTTATTTTATATATATAAATTGTTATTTTTTTAAAAAGAAATATATTTAAAAATAATATTAATTTATTATAATGTATTTGGATTGTTTAAAATATTTTAATATATTTATATATTACTGAAAAACGTTTGTTTGAAATTTTATCATTTAAATTTTAAAAAAAAATAATATATAAAATTTATAGGGTGGGGACATACCCCCCCCCCCCCCCCCCCCATACCTGCTGCGGCAGCCGGTACCGCTGCTGCCACAAGCAGCAGTACAACTGCTGCTGCGCGCAGCAGGGTACCTGCTGTCATAGGTACCAGGCCGACGAGCCCTTAAACATGCCAAAATTTATATATTTATATATTTTGTTTTTTTTTTTTTGTATAAATTTTAATGCATTTTAAAATGTATTTAATAAATGTGATTTAATAATGTTTTATTAAATGATGTTTATTAATATTTAATAATTTAAATATTAATATATTTTAATGTAGTTTTCATAATTATTAATAGTTTTTAGTTAAATATTAATAAATTGATAATCAATGAAGATTTTAATATAAGTATTTAAATGAACAATTATTGATTAATTTAATTAATATTAGCTTAATTAAAGTTAATTAATAATGGACATTATTTGTTAAAATTGTAAAAATAGATTATTGATTTAATGGAAGATATTAATGAGGGTTTAATGATTTTAATAAAGTCAAATTTGTTTTATTTAAAATCATTAAGGATTGTTTTTATAACATAAATAAATAAATGATTATCCTTAGCTTAGTTATAAGGTAATTGAACAATCATTTAAATATAGAAATGGGTTAGTTAAAAAGGAATGATTGCGAAAACTTATTACCTCGAACATGTGTTTAACTGAAAATGAAACCTTATGTTCAACTTAACTACGTGAGTTCGATTAAGCCAAACATGAAACTTACTCTGAGTATCTGTATGGTTTTTATGCTTGAGATTTTGGCGTTGTTTAGATGTCGACCAGTCTAGGGAGTACACCAGAGGTTTTGTGAGATTTATTTTATACTATTGATGTGATTGGATGTCATGATGTGTTTTGACATTCATATTGGAGATAATATTTATGAGTTTTATTTGTGGAGCTTTTATGTGTACTCGAATGGGAGAACCATCTTGTTATCAGGTTGTCTATTAAGGAACCGAGTTTGATTTTTATGGGTGTTGTAGTATGGGACACAATTGTGTTTTTATGTGCTTAGGAGAGGTTGTCTAGGTACGTGACTTGGGAGTGGCTTGCATAGGGGTCCGAGACCCAAAGTGGTCAGTACCAGGGTAATGTAATGCAAGTTATGTAATAAGTGATAATCTAGTAATTAAAATTTATGGGGGGAAACACACTAAAAAGATAAGTTAGAGATTTTTGATCTACCCATGCCTTTAGTGCTTGTATAGAATAAGGAGGGGAATGAGATGAGTGCCTCCTCTTCTTGAGAGGGCTTTCTAGTTTCCATATGTGTGATGTTGAGGGTCCGGGGTTCAAAGTAACCAGTCTAGGGTAACTCAACGCTTGAGGGTCTGGGGTCTATTAAGAGATCAGTCCAGGGTAACTCAAGCAGCCATGTGATGAAACTCCCTTGTATGTAGTCTGAGTCTCCTCTATAGATTTTGTGTATCTCTAGTGGTGTACTTATTGTTGGTGGTGTATCTATTGTCGGATGTGTTTATTATGGTTATTTACTTTCATTGATGATGATTGGTGATTCATGGATGATGTACTTTTGACATGTGGCTTTTGACTTGAGGTGATTGTCTTTTGTTGACTTTATCTTATGATCTTTGTATTTGGTTTATACTTGGTTCATGTATGATGTTTGGTTATGTGGTGTCAGTATTGGATTGAGTGTTCTTTCTTTCTGGATTATTTTATCTTCTTGAGTAGCATGTGTTACCTTTGAGGTAGTTTTGGCTATTAGGGGTACCTTGCCTAGGAATGTTTTATATTTGATAGCCATTTGTGGATCGTTCATTATCTTCTCTACACGGTGGGAGTGGAAGCCTGACTAGGTAACCACATGGTCGAGAGGTAGTGTCTTCTTACCGTTTGGGTTCCCCCTTCACATTGCCAGCTATTGGATGTTTGTTGCAGAAGATGTACCTTTATCATTCTTATTTCTTATCTTACAGACTTCTTTTCAGATGATGTATATATGTTATCATGTATTCTATTGTACAATATCTATTTTCACATACCCTGCGACATGTGCAGTGGATGTTATTTAGTGGATGTACTTTCATTGTATTGTTTATACTTATGCATTTGCTTATGCGATAATGTATCTGTTATTCCTTTATGATCTTGAGACATTGTACTTGGAACTTAAACTAATTAATTTAAAAACATTAAATGTGACTCAATGTAAAGGAACTCTTGAGGAATTGAAACTATATCTATAATTGCAAATGTGTATTTTTTGTGTATGTTCATATTGCTTCCGCATTAATGTTATCTTGATGTTGTTTAAACTTCAAAGAAAAAATAGTTCAGGAAACATTGTAACATGTTAGGTTTATTTCTCTTGGGTTCTTGAGCGGGGCGTTATAGATTTTTCTAGAATGACGTGGGTTGCATTTCTTAAAGAGAAATTTGAGTCATTTGACAAGTTTAAGATATTCAAGAATAGAGTTGAGAATGAATCTGGTGTGAAAATTAAGTGTTTAAGATTAGATAGAGGAAGAGAATTTACTTCAAATGAGTTTAACATGTTCTATGAGGAAAATGGAATCAAAAGTTAGTTATCATCTCTGAGAACCCCTGAAGAGAATGACATTGCAGAGAGAAGGAACTAGTCAGTAAAAAAAGAAACAAGAGCCATGTTAGTTGAGAATGATTTATCTAGGATATTTTGGAGAGAAGCTATGAATACAAGATTCTACACTATGAACCGAGTGTAAGTCAGGAAAGACACAAACAAGAATCCTTATGAATTGTGGTTTGGTCACTCACCTACAATTAAGTATTTTAGAATTTTTAGGAGTGTTATATCAAAAGAGATGATAATATTGGTAAATTTGATACTAGAAGTGATGAAGGTATTTTTTTTTGTTATTCATTGAAAAGAAAAGCTTATAGATGTTATAATTAGAGAACTAAGAATATTATGGAAAGTGCAAATGTGAGAATTGATGAGAAATTTAGAATAAAAGAGAGAATAGTTGATTACAATTCAGATGATGATGTTGTTACTAAGCCAAGGAATGATGAGGTATTTCTTGAGACTAACAATGATTTGTCGAATGAAGGAGAGCCAAGGTAGGAACAAAGCTCAAAACCTTTAGTAGGGCCAAGAGTTGAGATAACAACTCATACTTTAGGAAAGAATATGATAAAGAATCACCCATCCAAGAAAATCATCAAAAGCAAAGATAAAGGTGTCATAACAAGAAGTAGAGTCAATGAAGAACTATGCTTGATATTTTAAGTTGAACCTAATAATGTAGATAACGTGTGTAAAGATGATTATTGGAAACAAGATATGAAAAAGGAATTGGAATAGATAGTATGGAATGAGACATGGGAATTGGTCCCCAGACTAGCAGACAAGAATGTGGTAGGAACTAAATGGGTATTTAGGAATAAGTTAAATGAACAAGGTGAAGTTGTATAGAATAAATCAAGATTGGTATGTAGAGGTTACTCACAATAAGAAGGAATAGATTATGAGCAGACCTATGCTCTAGTGGCTAGAATAGAAGTACTAATAGTATTCTTAGCCTATGCAGCACATAAAAAATTCAAAGTGTATCAGATGGATAAATTAAGTTTTCATTTTTGAAGGGAGAACTTGAAGAAGAAGTGTACATAGAACAACTTAAAGGTTTTCCTTTGATAGATTATAAGGACAAATTCTGTAGATTAAGGAAAACATTATATGGCTTGAAGTAAGCACCCAAACCTAGTGTGAAAAGCTAGAATAGCATTTGACAAATCTTGGATATAGCAAAGGTATGACAAATAGCAATCTCTATTGGAAACAAATTGATGATTGTTTGATGATTTCGGTAATATTTGTTGATGATATCAGATTTGGAGGAAATGATGATGAAAGTGACAAATTTGTTGAAGAGAGGAAGAAATAATATGAGATGAGTATGATAGGAGAAATGAAATATTTTCTAGGACTACAGAGTGTATAGAATAAAGAATGAAATATTTTTTAGGATTATAGAGTGTATAGAATAAAGAAGGAATCTTTATTTCTCAGACTAAGTTTTTGAAGGGTTTAATGAAAAGGTTTGGTTGGGAAACATGTAAACCCATTGGAACACCTATGGTAACTGGACACAAGCTATCTACAAAGGATGAGACAACTACTATTGAGTAGAAAAAGTACAAATGTATGATTAGAGGATTGTAATATCTAACTCACACAAGGCTAGATATAGCAAATGTAGTTGGAATTGTTGCAAGATTCCAAGATGATCCCAGAGAAGCACATTATGCAACATTCAAAAAGATATTTAGATATCTAAAAGAAACATCTGAGTTTGGATTGTGGTATGAAAGATCTAATGATTTTACTCTAAGTGTTTATACTTATGTAGATTGGGTAGGTAGTATGTATGAAAGAAAGAGCACTAGTGATGAAGCCTTCTTTCTTGGAGGAAGATTGGTTTCTTGGTTAAGCAAGAAGTAGGATTTTACATCACAAAGTATGAAAGATGCAAAATATGTTGCAACATCAAACAATTGTAATGAACTTCTTTGGATGAAGTAGATACTAAAGGATATAAGGATAGAAATTAGTGAACCTATTATCATACATTGTGACAACACAAGGACAGTGAATATGTCTCAGAATCTAGTGTTGCATTCAAGGACTAAGCACATTTCTCTTAAGTAACACATGTTGAGAGAGAAAGTTGCAAAAAAGGAAATTAGATTAGAGTATGTGAAAACTAAAGAGAAGATTGCAAATATATTCATTAAGCCTCTTCCCAAAGAGACTTTTGAGTATTTATGAGGTATGTTTGGGGTTATACCCCTTCCTACATTAGAGTAGAAGATGCAAGAGTGCATCAGTCCAGTGAAATAAAGCACCATTATTTTCTAGACTAAATGTTGATGCTTCCTATAATGGGGGAGTATTTGTGATGGATAGAGTCATCTATGAATCTTCTTGGATATTGTTTTCAATAGAGCCTCTGGACACTTGAGCTAAGTAAGAATTAGTTGTTGCAAAATTTGATGCAGCAAAGTTGGTTGCTGAAACCATTGACATTCATGTCAGTGGAGGAGAAGTTCAACATGGAAAACAACATGTACACCATGACAATTGAGAGAAGTTTGGCATGAGTATAGCATGTTCAGAAGAAGTACAACATGGAATGATAGTTTTATAGAAAGAACATTGAGGTATATAAATGGGGTAGAATGATTGATCAAGAGGATTTGAAATGTAAGATGAACAATCTTTTGTTGGCATTCTTGGAACTAGATGTTTTTCATCTATGTTGCCATTAATGCTGAAGGGAAAGATTATTTTGAGATTGTTGGAAGCATGAATGATGATGATATTCCTATGAGGGAGTATTGTAGATATGTTACTATGATGATATGTTGCATTTATGACTGAGTTTATCATTAATGTCATCATAGCTATTTTCTATGTTATCTGAGAGAAGAACAATAGAAAGATCAAGTTGGTACACATGATTAGTTGAGTATTCTAACTATCTAAGGTTATGGGAGATACTTCTAAGTATCTAGTATATGTAGTTAACATCAAAAGAAGAAATGATAAGTCTAGAAGAAGTTATGGAAGTTTTGGTGATGCTTGTTCTGAGATAGAGTTTATAGAGGAATGTTCTATTTAAGTTGTTATATCTCCTAGTAGAGTTTTTATTATGAGAATTGAGGTTACAGTGATGGCATAGCTAAGTTCTCTTGTCATAATATTACATGTATGGAAAGATATTCAAGTTTTAAGGCAAAATATTAATGTTATCATTAAGTGTAACATGCTCTTAGTGTGGTCCTATGTTGATTCATTGAGAAGGTCTAATAACTGACTTAGGGAATTGTTTTGAGGAATTAGTATAAAGGAAGGACATTTTCCTTTATCATGAGGAGATGAGATGACATGGAGAAGTAATTTTGTAAGTAGTACAAGAGTGAAATGTGAAGTTGAGTAAAGTAGAGTGGAAGTGAAGAAAACTTCATTGTCGAGATTTTTCTGAGTGATTTGAGGTTTGATATTTGGATCCAAGGTTCATGACCTAGTCTATAGGGTCTAACAGTTATTGGTTTGGTTGAAAGAACAAAGGAAAGAAGAACATAATGGTAAATTTCATGTTTGAGTATTGAGCTCTTCTTGTAGTTGAAATTTTATGTTTGGGCAGTTAGCTCATCTTGCATACATTGTACTAAAACTCCTAACAAGGTTGGCACAACTCCTAATAGGGTTGGAATCTTCTAATAGGGATTCAATGTCTCCTAATAGGGACTCATATGTACTAAATTTTGTAATAGACTCCTATCAAGGTGCATCCTCTAACAAAGAATATTTATATTAGTACATCATCTTGTGGGCATCATTTCCACCATAGTTTTCCCTCTAATCAAGGGTTTTGCAAAATCCTTTGGCTACCGAGTTGACTTGGTAAGAACTAAATTCCTTCTCTGTCCATGAGAGCTTGGTAAGAATTACTTCTATCATAATTCCTTTTGATGAATGAGTGAGCTTAGTAATAACTAAATTTCCTTGATTAACCTTGAAATCTTGGTAACAACTATCTACTCGGTAGACACTACAAATTTTCTTTACTAACCTTCTAAGCTCGGTAGACTCTGTCTTTTTCCTTGTTGACCATCTGAGCTCGGTAGTCTTTGTATTTTGCCTTGCTGACCATCTGAGCTTGGTAGACTCTGTTCTTTGCTTTGCTGACCATCTGAGCTTGGTAGACTCTATCTGATGAATGATATGACATTTGTGTGACATCAAAGACAACACACAATTGAACAATTATATCCAATAGTTTGTGTTTTCCTTGTTTGTCTTGAGTATTCCTTTATGAATTAGAGCATCTTCACTACTAGCCCCTTTTTTCATTAGTATAGAAGTGGTGCTTGGAATTTTGATTTTGAATTCATACATTAATTCAGGGACTAGGTTTTCAATGCGTAAGTTAACTTGTTGTTCTTCAAGAATGTCTAGTGAGCATTGACTAACTAAGCTTCTCCAATGTAGTAAGAATGTGATGAATGGTTCTCCCATCTTTTATTTAATTGAGCACAAATCAAAAAGTGTCACCTCATTTGTAATGTTAAAGGAAAAGTGGGAGATGAATTTGTCTATGAGTTTTGACCAAGATTTGATAGTACTAGGAAGTTTGGAGTACCATTCGAGTGTGGGCCCACCTAGATAATGAGGGAACAATCTCATGAGGTAAGTGGGATCAACACTAAGTTTGGTACAAGGGACACAAAATTCTTGGATGTGATCAATGAGGTTTCCTTTTCCTTGGTATTTTTTGAATCTTGGAGCCTCAAAGTGTTTTGGGAATGGAGGCACATACAAACTTTTATCAAATAGATTAGGATGTAAGTCCCTTTCTATATAGAGAGAGCTTGTTTCTTTTGGACTCCCAATGCCTCAACTTTTTTGGAAAGTTGTTTGAATTGTTGTAATAATTCTTTGTCAGGGTTTTATATAATAGTCTTCTATTCAAGTCTTTTGTGTCGATGAGTAGACCATTTTCTATGGTGAGAACTATGTTTGCTCAGTTCTAGCATTTCTTTATCTGATGAGTTTGGTGATGTGTCACTAGTTGGTGGAAGTATGTTAGTACCTTGAAGACAAAAGGGTCCCTATTGTGATACATGTTGGGGTACTTGTTGCAATATTTGATGTGGTACTTGTTGTAATATTGAATGCGATTGATGTACCATGTGTTGTTGTTGTGCCATTTTTTGCAGTTGTTGTTGGGATACCTCTATTGGTTCCAATTGAGACCACGTATGTGATTTTTGTTGTAGAGGTATTTTTTGAGATTGTTGTGGCACATACTGTTATTGTAACAAATGTTTTTGATACACAATTTTTTGCTTGAGTCATCTTTGGTATTCTGACTATTGTTTGAGTTGCTCTTGTTGTTTAGCAAACATGACTTGTTGTTGTTGGTATATTGCATGTAAGTCAAGTGTGTTTAAATTGGATTGAGTGTTAGGGACATTGGATCCTTGCACCACTTGAGCTTGTTATTTTTGTGGTTGATGTTGCTGTTGATATGTCAAATATATGTTGGAAACATTAAGTCCTTGAACTATTGCAGGTTGATGTTGTCGGGGTAGTTGGTTATGTTCTTGAGAATTGATCACCATGTTGGTATTGTTTTTTTGGTACCTTTGTTTGTTAGAGGTTTGTTCTTGGGACATCATATTGACTTGACAATGTGACGTGTTCCTCTTGGGAATGGGCGTAATGTCAATAAGACTTTTCATTTATGCATCAATAGGGATTGTTGCAATTGATGTTTCACATGGTGTACTCATGGGAGGCTCCATAACATTGATGTCATAACACTTGGTAGAGTTAGGAGCTAGGGTGCACTTTGTTGATTTTCCTACAAAGGAGGTATGTTTCGAATCCCTAGAGTACAAGTCCCTTTAGGCACATCTTGTTGTTGCACCATGTGATTAAGATCAAGTCTTAATGTCCTTTTGGGATACTTAGGAAGAGTCTTGTTTCCATTCATTGGTTGTGGTTCATCAGACAAGGATTAATGTTGATGCATTCAAATGTACTTTGGAGGATTTTGATGGTTGATTCTTGATGGGACCTTATAGGTGCCATTATTGTGTTAAAAAACTCCAAAGGTTGTTTTCCCTTATCTAAGTCCAAATTGATCATGGGTTGTATGCTTTCAATTTTTGTGTTGGTATGATTTTTGGAATTAGGTCCCTCCAAGTTTAGGTTGAATTTGATAATTTCTTGGGCTACCAAAAGTTTGAAGTTCTCATAGAAATTTTTGTCTTGACATGCCCTAGCTATTTTTTCATTAGTGATGCCATAATTAGCATCAGAGTCATCACTTAGGTGTAGAGTACCTTGTTGCATGTTTGATGTGTTAGGGTTGAAGGTACTTGTGTTGGGTTTATTAAATTCAAAGGAATGTGTTTGTTCATCCTCGGGTGTGGTTGGTACACTTCCACCTTTGTGTGGTATTAGCATGAATATAGGTTCAAAGTTAGGACTCCATTAAACCATCCCATGTGTAGGGGAAGTTTTTGAAGGAATACTCACAGTATGTGTGTTGTTTAGGGGTTTTTCTACCATCACTTGATTATGGTGATCTTGTGGATACATGTTTAAGGGGTCCACAAGTAATGGTTGTGATGCTTTGATTTGGTCTTTGTCAAATGATTGTTGGATTTTCTTGCTCTTTGTTTATCTTGGATGAGGTTTTGGTTGTGTTCGCACCTTAGAAGATATAGAAGTGTGGATTAGGGTTCTGGAACCTAAGAAGAAATACATGATTACCAAGTGTGCTCAAAACTACCAACTATGCACCTAAAGTGTGCAGTTGGTAAAATAGGGGTGCAATTGTAAAATAGGTCAAAACTTGATAATTAGGATGTGGGTATGCAAGATATGAGTGCTTTTTGGATTTTTAGGTGTTTAGGGATGTTAAAAAACCTAGAAAAGTACCAAGTGAACTAGGGTTTTGATATGAAAGATGAAAAAGTCCTAGGGAAACTATGCAAATGCAAATGTGAATGACATTTTGGAATTTGACTAAAGGAGATGAAAATGACCCTATGCTATGGAAGATGGCGATTAGGGTTGGTAATAGGATTTGGTAATGATGATAGAGGTTGGTGTATTCAAAGTAGACTATGCAAGGGATGGTGTACTAAGGTTGATAATGATGTTTGGATTATGCAAAGTGAGGATAAGTGATCAAGGAGACAAGTTGGTTGATGAACAAGTTGATAGGGTTTGATAGTGAGAATGATGCTAGGATTTTGGAACAATGAAAGATGAAGGGGATATACCACTAGGATAAGTAAAAATGACATTTAGGGATACTAGGAATATGATGATGCTCATGATAAGCGTATATGCAAGGTTTTGAACATAGGTGAAATCTTTGGAAAGTATTTTGTCTAGGAGTTTAACCTTGCAAAGATGGGCTTTGGATCTTGACATAAAAGTGATAAAAGACAAAAAGATAAAGTTGATAAAGATGAAAAGGTCAAATATATCAAGACATAGATAGAGTTTTACCTAAATAAAATGATAAAAATGACAAAAGGACTAGTCAAGATCCATTATCCATCAACACTAGGAGATATTCTAGGACTCATACTTTATTAAGATTTTTGACTAAATGAAAAGGTTTTGTGTTCAAAATGGTATTTAGGGGGCTCAAAATGATGGCAATGCTGGGTGGATATGAAATATGAAAAGTTCCTAATATGCAAAATGAGATTTTGGGTGTAAGATGCAATTTAGCATCATGTGCATAATGAGGACCTACAGAGGCTCCTAAATGCAATTTTAGGATCCCAAAATGTAGTTTAGAGACCCAAAATGGTCATATAGGTTCCCAAGTGTACTCTAAAAGCACCAAGTGTGCTAGAATAGTACCAAATATGCCTATGGTGTAGCTGGGGCTAGTTTGGGCACCATTGGTAGTTTCATGGCATAGTTGGGAAGTTGGATTGAAGGGTTGTTGATTCTGAGTTGGGTGATTGTCAAGTTGCTCTACCAGAGAGCCAAAATGTTGGGATTGATGCTATGATGGGATAAGAGATGTAGAATGAAGGTTGTGACCTAATGAATGATGTCCTAAGTGAAGGAAATGAAGACTAGAAGGTGCAGAATGTAGATTAGGGTATGTTAATACAAGGTGACCTAAGAACACCTCTTAAGTCTTTGAATGTTGTCTAGAAGCACAAACTAGGTCCTCAGACCACCAAATGCATTCAGATAATAACAACTATGCCTATGGTCTAGTTGGGTCTATTTTGGGTGTAGTTGGTAGTTTCAGGGCACAATTGGTAAACTAGGCTAAAATTGAGGCAATTTTAAGTGCTAGGGTTTCTAGATTGATGTCATAGTGAGCTAAATAGTAGATGACAATGCTAAGACCTAAATGAAGGTTCAAAATGACATTTTAGACACCTAGAATGATGGTTAAAATGTGTAAGATGAAG
Organism: Cupressus sempervirens; assembly: GCA_028749045.1. Taxonomy (NCBI): domain Eukaryota; kingdom Viridiplantae; phylum Streptophyta; class Pinopsida; order Cupressales; family Cupressaceae; genus Cupressus; species Cupressus sempervirens. The sequence goes on from CM053790.1 coordinate 422,812,480, forward strand.
GTTGGGAATGCAAAGATGGAAGATGGAAGATGCAAAGTGCAATTTTTGATGTTGAAATGTAAAAAACTAAGGGATGCACACTAAACCCTAATGAATGCAATATGAAAGATGAGGGATACTAAGTGAGGATAAAAGATGCAAGATGAAGCTTATATGATACAAATATGAGGCTTAAACTAGGGTTAATTCAAGTGGGTTCTAAGAAAGGATGAAACCTATGTTATGCCGAGCACATTTAGGATCACAAGTTGCCATGTTTTCCAAGTTTTGAATGTATTGTACCAAAATTTGAAAAGTTTTTACCAAGATTGTAATGTTTAGATAGTGTTTGATGTTTAAAAAAGGTTTTAACAATATCCAAGGTGTAAATTTGCAAATTGGCTTTTATCTTGATTAATGTTTTATAGTTGTTGTTAAAAGTGACTAGTCACACCACAACCTAGGCTTTAGGATTGTATCCACTAAATTCCTACTTGAACCAAAGTTCAACTACACTTATCTAGAGTAGACAACTTAGGATCTTGGCACCACAGGCTCTCCCTTATAGCACACTCACTTCTTAGGGCTACCAAGATCCACTTCCCAAGGGGCATGATTTCCCTAGGGACTGTTATCTCTACTAAGGACCACAAGAATGTAGGATGTCTTCATGGGCATGGGTGACCCCTTGAGATAGTGGATAGAAAGGATTTTGGCCACTAAAACATGGTATTTAGTAAGGGCATTCCATTTGGCAAGTGAATGATAATCTTCCTCAGAAGGTCTCCTAGCCCTGAGAATTGGGGTTTGACATACCACAAGGGTACGAGAGGAGAGCTATTACACAACAATACCACCGACACAACTTTTACTATAATCAAGTTTTATATAGAGGCTAGAATGTTGACCTAGCTTTTGGCCTGTTACCACTCTGAAGTCATTCCCTGGCATACCCAATGTCGAGTATCTTGGTCCAAGGCAAGCTTTCTATAGAAGTCACATAGATTTCTCTTACACCCTAGATCCACGAATGGCAAGGGGAGAGGATACATTGATGTAACCCCTATAGTTTTAAACACTATAGACATGAAAAGTAGAAAAGAAAAACTACATTTTATGCACCAAATGAAGTGTTATCTAATATAGGAAATCTATACACATGGTTTTGACAAACATATAGGGTGTTTGCTAATGTCCTGCAAACAAGCATTAGTAATTTTTAAGGATTATTTCTTCATCCAATGGTCACCACATGCTACAAAGTGACCATGAGTAACACAAAAAAATCTAATCTAGGTCCTAAAAACAAAGAAAAACCCTAAATGCAGATTCTGATTGAAACATGTGCTTTTTGTGAACTAAGTGCGCTCTAACAGAGTAGACTGTGCCTCAAAAGGCTAGAATGGCTTAGTATGCCCCCAAGTGTGCTCAGATAGTGTAGACTACATCCATGGTGAACTGGGGCCTAGAAGGGCATAGTTGGTAGTTTTTAGGAATAGTTGGGAGACCAAGTGTAGACTATGGAGAATTGAGCCCTAAATAATACACAAAAATTAGATTTTTGAATTGTACCCTCCCAAGTACACTCAGATAATGCATACTACACTCATGGTGTAATTGGGCTTGAAAGGGCATAGTTGGACATTTATAAGCCTAGTTGGTAAGCTAAGAACATAAAATATGGGTTATGGTGGCTCCTAGGCTCCTCAAACTACCTCCTATGGGTCCCAAGTGCACCTTGACAGAGCAGAGTGCACCCTAGGACAACAAGCTATCAAAATGCATGAAACAATAGCACAAAACCATATTATTTGGCCCCCAAATTAGATTGATAAAGGAGAGAAAATAAGCCTTATACCCCTTCAAGTGAGCTCCTTCCTTGCACCTACAAGCACAAACACAAGAAACCCAATTTAGTTAAGCATGTTCACGTCGGGTTCACCAATTATAGCACCAAAAAATAGGCAAATGTATAACATACTATGAGAAAATCACAAAATCAATAAATGTACATCAATACCCTCTAGTCTATCATGAAAGACAAATTAATAGAAAGGAAGCAACACAAAGTTAGAAATCCCCTCTTTCATTTGTAGCTCCCATGTCCTTCTTTCTTCTCTATATGATGTAGCTCCAATATTGCCTATAATGCACACAATGTTGAAGCAAAATCATAAGATGGTAATAATGCTATGAGAACACTAGAAGATGTGATTTTATTATGAGAGATGGGGTAGAAATCTAAGAAAATAGGGACTTGAAAAAACTTACGAACTAGGGACCAAAAATGAGAGAAAGAATGCTCATTTTATAATCAATTTGAAAGATGAAAGCATTGGAATTATTGCCTAGATATGTGACTTGGCAATAGATTCCCTTGAGAATCCATGACACATATGACACAAGATTCCAAGTGTAGGATTGTATGATGCTTGGAAGTCAAACTTGGCTAAAGATGGAAGAGGATCTATGATGCATCATATGACACCTCAAACCCACTTAAATCCAAGAATATATGACAATGGAAGCCAAATATGGATGTGTGTAAGGGAATAAAAATATATGGATTATGACATATCCTATCCAATTGTAAATAGAGAATCCATCACATGTCATGCCCATGTGTCACAATGATGTCAATATTATGTGGAATATTTGAATTAAAGAATCCATTATTCCACACAAATAGAAATTAGTAAAAATGGAATTAATGGAGGAAAAATATGACTTAGGAAATTGAGAATTTCCATGGTTCAGGAATAATGGATCAATTAATTAATAAAATAAATTAATTGAGGATGTTAGTTAGGAAGAATAATTAGTGAAATGACATAGGATTAAATTATGGGTTGTTCAATCCTATAGAGAAAATTAGTAGATGATTGGCCAATTTCATTAAATAAGTGCAATAGTATCCTTTGATGAAATGTGAAAATAATGGAGATTCACTACGATGATGATTATTAGACCAAAGCCATGGTCAAATTGATTGATTAATGAAATTGATAACATGCCAAGGACACATGATATGAATTAAAGATATGTAACATTTAACTGACATTGTAAAATGCTACAGGATCGATATTGGTTGATAGGGTTGATCATAATAATGTCGATTGACATTGTCAATGTTATTAAATGGTTGATAATGCTATGATCTGACACTAAGAGACTAGACAATGTCAAAGATTAGATGATGTGAATGATAGTTTGACCTAGCACTGAGAACCATGACAATACTAAGGTCAGATTGATAGGTTTCCAAGGCACTGAAAGACACAAAAATTCCTAGGATTGGACAAGTAATGATAGATTTGGGATGTTTGCATGTTTTAGGTTAATTAGTACTGATTCTAGGTGATTCTAGGTAGATTTGGGGTGATTTTGAGTTGATTTGAAATGGTTACAAAATGACACGAAATTGATGTAAAAGAGGATACGAATGACAGATACTATTGAGATATGATCAAGTTGGCCAAAAGATCAAAGTTAGTACAATGAGAAAATGGGATGAAGTAGTATGAAGAAGTGATGAAACCATAGATGCAAACCATTTTTGAGCCTCTACACACATTAAGAACACATTACACTTAATGATAACATTAATCTTTCACATTGTAACTTGAATAAATATCTTTACATATAATATTATTATGAGCAAGCTTAGCTACATCATCTCCAACATGTCTTCTACACATATTTAACTTAGGCTTCTCAGAATAACAACTCTGCTAAGAGATATAACAAGTTTACCAGAACAAGCTTTTCAAACTCTATCTTAGAAGAATATTCACCAAAACTTGCATAACTTCTTCCAAACTTCATATCTTATGCTTCTAATGTTAGCTGCATATACTAGACACTTGGTATAATCTCCCTTTAACCATGCTAGTGAATGTAGTCAATGATCTATCTGTAACAACTTGATCATTCTGTTGTTCTTTTATCAGATACTATATAAACTACTATGTTGACATCAATGAAAAACACAGTTGTGAATGTAACATATCATCATGATAATTATCTAATCATGTTACTACAATAATCCCCCATTGGAATATCATAAACATTCATGATTCAAACAATCTCCCCCCTTTGGCATTGATGTCAACAGAGATGAAAAACATCTAGTTCCAAAAAATACCAACTGTAAATGGTTGTTAACCTTTCCTTTCAAATCCTCTTCATCAATCATTCTTCCCCATTGATATACCTCAATGTTCTTTATATCAACCTAATTTTCCATGTTGTACTTCTCCCAAATTGTTACTTTTTCCAAAATATTTTTCATGCTATACTTCTCCCTCATTGACATCAATGTCAAAGGTTTCAATAACCATCAATCTCTATAAGAACTGTCTCTAATTTGATCAAGCATCCATAGATGCTATTAAAAAAAAACATACAACAAGAGTCCTAGATAAATTTGTCCATCATAGATACTCCCCCATACTAGAAGCATTAACATTCAATGTAGACAAACAATAGTGCTCTATTACACTAGACTGATGCACTCTTGCATCATCTACTATGATGTAAGAATGGGCATAACCCCTAGCATACCATGAAAATACTCAAAAGTCTCTTTGGGAAGAGGTTCAGTGAAAATATTTGTATGCTTCTCTTTGGTGCTTACATAGTCCAATCTAATTTCCTTCTCTACAATTTTCTCTCTCAACATGTGATACTTGATAGAAATGTGCTTAGTCTTAGGATGCAACACTAGATTCTTAGACATATTTATTGTCCTTGTGTTATCACAATGTATGAAATTAGGCTCACTAAATTCTATCCTTATATCCTTTAGAATCTTCTTTATCCAAACAACTTAATTACAATTGTTTGATGTTACAACATATTCTACTTCTACTATACTTTGTGAGGTACAATCCTTCTTTTTTCTTAGCCAAGAAACCAATCTTCCTCCAAGAAGGAAGGTTCCACCACTAGTGCTCTTTTGGCATCCATATTACCTGCATTGCTAGCATCAGTATAAGCATATAAAGTAAAATCATTAGATCTATCATACCATAATCCAAACTTTGATGCTATCTAAATATCCTTTTGACTATTGCACAATGTACTTATATAGCTTTAGCTTGAAATCTTGCAACAATTCCAACTGCATTTTCTATATCTGACCTTGTGTGAGTTAGATATTATAATACTCCAATCATAGATCTGTACTTCTTTTTCTCAATAGTAGGTGGCTCATCCTTTATAGATAGCTTGTGTCTAGTTACCATAGGTGTTCCAACTAGTTTGCATGTTTCCAAACCAAACCTTTTCAGTAGATCTTTCGAATACTTAGTCTAAGAAATTAATGTTCCTTCTTTGTCCTATACAATCTATATTCTTAGGAAGCATTTAATCTATCCCATCATACTCATTTTAAATTCCTTCTTTATTTCTTCTACAAACTTTTCACTTTCATCATCATCTCCTCCAAATATGATGTCATCAAAAAATATTACCAAAATCATCAATCCATCATCAATTTATTTTGAATATTGATTTCTATTTGCCATAACTTCTCTAAATCCAAGCTTTATCAAGTGGTTGTCCAACCTTGCATACTAGGTTCTAGGTGCTTTCTTCAAATCATGCAATGCTTTCTTCAATCTGTATACACTATCCTTGTCATCTATTAAATGACAACCTTTAGGTTGTTTTATGTATTCCTCTTTTTCAAGTTATCCATTCAAAAATGCTGACTTGACATCCATCTGACACACTTTGAATTTCCTATATGCTGTAAGTGCTAAGAATAACCTTACCATTTCTATTCTTACCACAAGAGCATAGGTTTCATCATAGTCTATTCCTTCTTTCTATGAGTAACTTTTACATACTAATCTTGCTTTGTTCCTTACAACTTAACCTTGTTCATTCATCTTGTTACTAAATACCCTTTTTATTCCTATCATAGTCTTGTCTACTAGTCTAGGAACCAATTCCCATGTTTCATTTTTCACCAGCTAATCCAATTCTTCTTTCATAGCTTGCTTCTGATAGTCATCTTTACATTCTTTATTTGCATTATTCAGTTCAACTTGAGATATAAAACATAGTTCTTCATTGATTCTACTTCTTATCATCACACCTTTATCTCTACTTCCAATGATTAATGTGGAATAGTAATAGTAACCATGCACAAAGATAACTCATAACACCATATTTTGTTAACTAGGGGAACCTTGGCCAAGAGAAAACCCTGATGGGGATGATACCCACTAGATAATATATTGATAAATAAGTTCATTGTTAGAGGATGGACCCTTTTAGGAGTCAATGTGAAAATTTAGTATAGAGAGTCCCTATTAGGAGACTTTGAATCCTTGTTAGGAGATTCCAACCCTGTTAAGAGTCATGCCAACCCTATTAGGAGTTGTAGTACAATACATGCAATATGAGCCCACTTCCCAAACATGCACTTCCAATTACAATAAGAGCTCACTACCCAAATAAGTAATCACACTTCCCAAACATGCACTTCCAATTACAATAAGAGCTCACTACCCAAATAAGTAATCATACTTCTAAAATATAGATTCTTTCTTAGTTTGATCTTGGATCACAAAATAACTTCACAAACTTTGCATATATCACTTTCACAAAAGTTCACATACATTTGCTGAACACAATTTCTCCAAGATAGCACACTTGAATTTGCAAGATGTCCTTTGCATAAATACCATGCCTTTACACAAATTACTAATAGGTCAGCTAAGACCATAATACACTTTTCCAACTTAGAGTAAACATCTAGGATGTCAGCCCTAATTGGTTAAGTAATTATGTTGTAAATAAATTAATTCCTTTCCTTCAATTCTATTGTCCTATTTCACTGGTAAAATATGAAGATCTTTTTCCCGTATAGTCCATACTAACTTCTAAGGTTATACACATCATCTTCAACATGTATACTATATCCATCTAACTTTGCTAATCATAATATGACATCAACAACAAGTTACATAAAAAATAATACATTGTTGTTTACCAAATTCTATACTTAGATAATTTCTTATTACCAAAAGGTAAGTATCCTTATTTATGAGGTTTCCTGTAAAAATGTACATCGTGTGTTTCCATAAATGAAAAAAATTACATTTTTCCATTAGCCAATTGTCAACAAGTATAATCTCCCTTTCACCTCCCTAGTGAAAGTACTCAATGATTTGTCCGTACCAACTTGATCTTTTCAATGTTCTTTTCTTAGATACCATAGAAAACTGCTATGTTGACATCAATGATAAACACAGTCATGAATGTAACATATCATCATGATAATTATCTAATCATGTTACTACAATACTCCCCCGTACGAATATTATCACCAATCATTCTTCCAACAAACTTATCATTTAGGATTCAATTGTATTCTTGGTATGCAAAATTGAGACAATACATAGAATTTTTCATAAATATTGATTGGATTGAATGCAAAATAGCATAAGACTGAGAATTACATAGATTTTAGACCTCAAGTCCACATCTTGGAAATTATTTTATAGAAAGGATTGCAACAAGATTTAGATGGGAGGACACATGTCAAAAAACTATTAGAAAAAAAATATAAAGATATTTTACTTTTGTTATAAGACAAGTATTCTTTTCACTTTGTTCAAAACTTTGGATGCAATTACAAAATTAATAGGTGACATTCTCGACAAGCGTCTCCAACATGGTTTTGTGTGTGCTCATGCTCCTATAACTTTCCTTGGCTTTCCTTTTCTCTTTTTCCCTCTAATTACATCCTAATTGCATTTTTATGCCATACTAGTCACTGCCACCGAATGGTAATGCTTTAATATCTATAATAACCTCCCATATGGAAATATCTATATCTATGTGAAGCTAGGTGGAATCCCTAACAACATCCAATTCTTCAAGGCATTTACTCCATTTGACATCAGTTATTGCCTTCACCTCTATAGTTATTTTAAACATCTTTATTTCTAGCCTATAAAGCATGTTAATTAAATCATATACAATTGCTACATCTGCCTCATCATTGCAGTAAGATAAGCATCTGGGATGATCCAAAATGATATCAAAGATACTAACCATTCTACCTAGTCCTTAACTTTTCCATCATTCTCCAAAATTGTAGGTACAAAATTTGGTGTCCCTGTGGCAATTTTCTTCATTTTATTTTGTATATGCTACAACTTACCATTGAATAAACCATTCAAATCCCTTGCCTTTATCAATTTCCTAGTATTTATGACCAGTGCCTTTGGCATATATTTCTTCTATGCTAGTATAGGTACCAAATAATCAAAAAATGGAGTATGTGGACCCAATGTGGTGAAAAGTAGAGACAATAGGGCAACAACCTCTAAACATCTATACTTGAATCCTTGCAACACAAGGTAGTTATTGAGAACATTCTGTGAGATTAGTTTCAAGGAATTTATCTTGTGAATTAGGAAGTTCTTAATAGTTTTGATTTGAATTTCCTTGCCTAATTCCAAGTCCTCTTCATCAATTACTATTGGTTGGCCTAATGCTTCCCCTATTTCAGGTACTCGGCCCTTTATTTGTATAGCTTGGTATTTCATCTTTGTAATTGATTTGACAATGTTCTTCAATGTTGCTACCTCATTTTCTAGCTTCAAGGTCTTATTCTCTAAGACATGTGTCTTTTTAATTTCTTCCTCCTGGTTCTGATAAACCTCTCATAAGCTCCCTCTAGCTATGCTTGAAGGGTATCCATCTCATTCTTACCCAATTAAGCCACTGAGGCATGCATCCCATAAATTTGTCTACTAGAGGTAGAGTGTATATTCCAAAAGATAACATTCTCTCTTAGGGATTCCTTGATTTCCATTAGAGTTGCCTTCTAGTCCTTTGGAGTTAAATTCCATATTGCCATTGTTTGGGCATCAATATTATATCCATAACTTCTTAGCTCTCTGAGCTAATTTTCATCCTCAAATGAGATAGACTTATCTTTTCTTCTCATTTGGTCTAGTAGGAAAGAAGATCTTATATCCCATCTTGGGAAGACAATTTTTCCATTTCTTCTTACCAAGTCCCTCACCTCTTCCATAGTGAGGGTTTCATTGGTAGGGTCATATTCTTACAATTTTTGAACAAGTTTAGAAACTAGCTCATCAAAGTCCCCTGGCTTCATCTATAGAGACAACTCAATTTGCTTTAATTTGAAAAGGAAGCTTTTAAACTCTTTAGTTTTGATGAAATTATCATCACTCATTAACTCAATTTCTTTTATGATTCTATCATCAATCATTTGGAATTGTAACTATAACTTTTTGGCCCTTTGTTAATCCTTAGATGCCTAAGATAACAAAAATATCCTTCTAATATCATCAAAATATTGACTACCCTTTGGCAAAATTTGGAGGGCATTTGGTTGAGCTTTCTGTGGCATTTCCACCATCTTTTATCTCTTACTTATTTTCTTTGTCCATATTGATCTTCCTCATGATTAGTGACTTCAATAGCTATGTCATCATAAGAATATTTAGGGTCAACCCTTTTCCTTATTACTTTAGGGACTTGTGTTGCTATTTCATTAAAGTTTTCTGTACACTTGTCTAATTTTGACTAGTAGTCTTCTTCAAGATAGAATCCCTTGAAGGATGGATCTGATTTTATCATCTCCTATTTAAAACTAACAAAATCCCTATATATAATCATCCTCTCTCTACAAAAATCCTCATTTGACCTATCAGCAATGACATCCTCTTCCCACATAGGTTCTGTAGGGGGTAGGTTATATCCTCTCATACTCTTCAAGGCATTTTTTATTATATTATATGGGTCATATGTCCTGGCTGGCCCAATTGGAAATTTATAGCCTCTCAAATAGGTATTAGTTTCCTCAATAGCATTGTTTCCTATCTCAAAGTCTCCTACCTTGGTGCATCTACACAAGAATGTCCTCTTCTTGACAAGTTTACCTAGGTATACCCTATTCATTGAAATCAGTTGCATGAACACTTCTACAAAATCTAGTCTCTCAAAAATGTGGGGTGGCTTAGAGCATCCAAAGATCCTAATAATAATATACTCCTCAAACAAAAAGACACTTCCCTAGTAATGTGTTAGTTTTTTACCAACATCAAAACACATTTTAGGTTTGACAAGCTTTCTAACACTTCTAGGGATTCTTTCATTCATAACCCTATCATCTTTAAATCAAGATGAAAAAAATCACTATAAAAAGAAATGACATTTTAATAGGGGTAGAATCTTTTCCATACTCTTTTCCATCCTTGTAGTAGTAATCTTTCTCCCCATTCTTTTGTGGACTCAAAGAAACTTTGATCAAATGTATTAGCATTCTAAGCAAGATCAAATGCATGATCATTGAATAATGTGGGAATCTAGAATTTTCTTATTGTTCTTGTTGAGGAATAATGATCTCCTTGTGTATCTTATCAATGATGTATGATATATAATCATATCCAATATTGGTGTTGGAATCTTGAACATTCAAAGCCATGACATAATGTCCTCCCAGGGCATTTATGGTTTCATCTGAACCTAGGACCTTGTTCAAGCTATAGATAGTATTTTTGAAGTAGCTCCAAAAGAATTCAAGAGGCATGATCTTCTCCACTTACTTCTTCTTTGGGGTCTCTCCATTCTCTTTATGAAATGAAGGGATATGTCTTGTCACTTCCCTACCCATGTATAAATTCTTATGTTTCTTGAAATTCTTAATTAGCTCATCTATATCAATAGGCAATGGCATTGAGTCTCCTAGGTCAAATGCCTCAATGAATGTCTCTTTATCTAGGGCCAAGAAGATTCTTTTGTCTCTTTAGTGGAATGACTTGCTAATTGGATTGTAGCATTTGATTAGAGCCTTTACCAAGTCAACATCCACAAATACCTCTAGCATGATCAACTTTCCTAGGTTTCTAAAACAAGGATTACAAATAGGAAATTTCTCTACTTTGTTTCAATAGAAGAACTAGAAAAATTCATATCCATTTCTGTCTAGGACCTTTTCATCTCGACAGAGAACATATGGATCTCTAAAGATGTGATCATTTGTAGCTTGTGCATTGCTGGAACTAGGGAGAATGTGTATCCACTCTTCAATAAATGAGCTAGGGATTTTTATTTGTGAAGTTGATTCTTTAATTACTGCCTATGCAATCAACTCTGATTCTTTTTGAGCCATTTCTTTAAACAATTTAGTCAATTCTCTATACTATAAGTTGAGGAATTACTAAAAAACACTTTGCAGCTTAAAATTTGCTCATAAAACTCAAACAATTATGAAACTAGTAATGAAAACTTCCTTGTCTTTCAAAATTTATCTATCTCTACAATAGGAGCATGACATTAATGGAACTTAAAATTTTCACACTTCAAAACCTATCAATCCTAGAAAAATTGGCAAAATATATGCTTTTTCATATTTTTTACATCCAACTCATCCTCTTTTTATCTAGCTTATACATGGCTATTGAAAATCATTTTATGCTTTTAGAACTCAGAGTTGTAATGATACAATTACCATCTTTTCACAACTTTTCCATAGTTTCCTCTCTTTTCTTATTTTTGGTTGTGACCATGTGAAATAGGTTAACTTTACCTTTTCACAACCTTGCATCTAGTTCTTTAACTATTTGAATCTAGTGTGTGAAACTGAGAACACCTTGTTTTATACTTGTCACTACTTTGTAACCCTTTACCAATTTATTTCTCTAACTATTGTGATTAGGAAATTACCCTTTATCCTTTACCATTGTTTATCCCTTAAAATTTTTCCTTCTTGTGATGTTGTGATGCCCTACATATTCACCTTATCACTCCATTGCAATCACCAATATGATGTATACTTAAACTATGCGATGTCACACCTAGTATTTTCTTTGACTACTGCTTCATCCTTCGTAATGTCACACCTCAATATTATAGAGATATCCTCTTACCCAAGGAGATGTGATTTCTGCTTTGTTTGACTGCTACCCCCTTTTCACAACTTTACATCAAAGATCTTAACTATGAATGAAGACCTTGCAACCTTGCACTAACCTTAATCTTTAACTACTTTGAGTCCATTTTGCAAGTTTGAAACATCAACATTGTAATTGTAGCTAAACCTTGTGATAGTGCGATATAAAGCATTCACCACTTTATAACTTTGACTCTAAGTCAATCAAAAACCTTAGCAATATTGTGATAGTCTACAACTTAACTACTTAATCACTTGATCGCTCCATCACAACTTCAAACCCTTGCAAAAAAGCGATAATAATTTCTCCTTACTACTAGATATCTTTCATCGTTTCGTATCTTATAATCCTTCTTCATGGTTTAACTGTGCAATCATGTGATAACCCTTTAACTTAACTATTCTCTTCTTATTAGCATTTCACAACTTAAACTATTAACTCAAAAAGTAACCCTACAAAGGGATGATCATAGGCTTTTGCAACCTCACTACTTTAACTTGAGGTTTACTTTAACCATCTACAAAAATTTAGTAGTCTTAAAAACTTAACCATTGCTACATTTTCACATCTGTGTGGCTTAAACCTCACTATCCATTTGACTACTTGTGATGTTTTTCTGATATTTTTCTTGACTACTTCCTTCTATTCACATAGTTGCAACTTAAAATATACTCAATTCTTTATGGCCTACAACCTTGTGCTGTCTATTTGAAACTAACCTTCTTCCCCTAATTGTAGCATCACAACTTGAATTCTCTTAACAAAAAAATGACTTGTGGTCTTGTACTTTCATTATTTTTGTCATTTGCACCATTGACATGAATATTAATAGTAACTACTTTGAAGTCATGCTAAGCTAAGAATAGACCATTTCACCTCATCGCAACCCTAAACATGGTTAGTGAGAAAAATAGAGCGATGTTGCGATTAAAGAAATTTTGGAATGTTGTAACTTAAGTGATACAAGAGGTAATGAAATATTAGCTCAAAAATTTAGGGATGTAAAGATATAAATAACATTTTTCACATATCTCTATTTAAATTTGTAAGTCAATTTTGAAAGAAGCTCAATTGACATAAAGAAAAAACTTTTTTCCTAGGATTTTTATGAGGGTTAACAAAAATTTTCAAAAACCCTAGGGTGAATAGAAATTTGTACTTGATTTTCACAAAGTTTTCTCAAAATTCTTGATGGGTAAAAATTTAGGCCATCACTCATTGTACTTGTGTTATCATAGTAAATGATAACAGGTTCTTCAAACTCAATTATAATATCCTTTAGCATTTTCTTCATCCACATAACTTGATTATAGTTATTTGCTACTGCAACACACTCTACCTTAGTTATACTCTAGGAAATAGAATCTTGCTTCTTACATAGCCAAGAAACCAATCTTACTCCAAGATATAATGTTGCACCATTTGCTCTCTTTTTATCCATATTACTTGTCCAACCCACATCAGTATATGTACATAGAGTGAAATCACTTGATCTATCACACCAATTTCCATAGTCAGATGTTCCTTTCAAATATCTAAATATTTTATTTACTGCTACAAAATGATATTCCTTAGGATCAGCATGAAATCTAGCTACAATCACAACTACATTTGTTATATTTGGTCTGGTGTGAGTTGGATACTACAAAGTTGTAATCATGGATTTGTACTTCTTTTTCTCTATTGTAGGTGTCTCATCTTTGTTGTATAACTTGTGACTAGTTATCATAGGTGTACCAATAGGTTTACAACTGTCTAAACCAAACCTTTTCAAAAACTTACTTAGGTACTTAGCTTAAGAAATTAAAATGCCATCATTGTTCTATAAAATCTACAATCCTAGGAAAAACTTTATTTGTCCTATCATGCTCATTTAAAACTCTTTCTTCATTTCTTCAACAAACTTATCACTCACTTCATCATTACCTCCAATTATGATGTCATCAAAAAATTGCTATTATCAAAAAACCCTTCCCAAATTTTTTCAAGTACAAATTAATTTTTCGTACCTTTAGCAAATCCAAGATTTACCAAATAACTATCCAATATTGCATACTAAGTTCTAGCTACTTGCTTTAGACCATATAGAGCTCTCTTTACTCTACATACCATGTCTTTGTCTTCTAATAAAGGAAAACTTTCAAGCTTCCCAATATATGCCTCTTCTTCAAGTTCTCCATTTAGGAAGGCTAATTTAACATCCATCTGATAAACCTCAAACTTATTATTTTCTATATAATCCAAGGACATCCTTACTACTTCCATTTTGGATATAGGTACATATGTCTCCTTATAGTCTATTTCTTCTTGTTGTAAATATCCCTTGCATACAAGTCTAGCCTTGTTCCTACAACTTCACCTTGCTTATTCATCTTTTTCTTGAATGCCCATTCGGTTCCTATTACATTCTTATATTAGGTCTAGGAACTAACTCCCATGTATCATTCTTAACAATATAATCTAATTATTCCTTCATTGATTGAATCCAATGATCATCTTTACATGCTTGATCTATGCTCTTAGATTCAACTTGAGATATCAAACACATATCCCCATGTACTTTATTTCTTGTCATCACACCTTTGTTTGCGCTTCCAATTATCTACTGAGTAGGATGATTCTTTTTTAGATTTTAGTTAGAGGTAGGAGTTGACATCTCAAGTCTTATCTCTTCTCTAGGTTTAGATCTCTTCTCTCCTCTTTGATCAACATTTAGCACATCATTTTACAAATTATTGTTAGTCTCAAAGAAAACTTCAATATTCTATCTAATAATAGCAAAATTATCTTTTTCTTAATCTGAATTATAATCTATCATCTTTTCCTTAGTTCCAAACTTTTCATCAATCCTTACATTTGTGCATTCAACTATAGTCTTAGTTGTATAGTTAAAACATTTGTATGCCTTTCTTTTCAATGAATAACCAAGAAACATACCTTCATCACTTCTTGGATCAAACTTGTCAATGTCATCATCTCTCTTAATGTAACCTTTTCTCCTAGATATTCTAAAAAATTTAACTGATAGTGAATAATCAAAGCATAGTTCATAAGGCATCTTGTTCATACCTTTTTTGACCTATACTCCATTCAAAGTTTATACTATTGTATTGACTGTTTCTCTCCATAATGTCTTAGAAACATCATTCTCAAACAACATCACTCTTGTTGATTCTACTATTGACTTATTCCTTCTTTTAGCAACCCCATTTTACTTAGGTGTTTTAGGTAAAGATAATTTTCTTTTAATTATATTCTCTTCACAACATATGTTAAACTATCTAGAGGTAATTTATCCTCCTCTATCTGATCTCAAACACTTTATCTTAACACCAGATTAATTCTCAACTCTATTCTTAAATATCTTAAACTTCTCAAAAGCTTCATATTTCTCTTTAAGAAATGTAACCCACATCATTCTACTTAAATAATAAAAAATAATCATAAAGTTCCTTTCACCATAGAATCCTCTTATTCTAGAGGACCATTCAGATCTATGTGAACATTCTCTAGCTTCTCTGTGGTGGTGAACTTCTTGCTAGGAAATGATAGTGTCTTTTGTTTAGCCAAAATAAATTCTTTACACACAATATTAATAGGATTTGTAAAATTGGGAAAGTCTTCGACTATAAATGTGCTACTAAGCTTCACAAATTATCAAAGTTTATGTGACAAAATCTTCTATGCCACAACCAACTGTTGTCTACTTTAGCTACCAAACATGTCATTTTAGTAGGACTCAACTAAAATACTTTACCAATGGATCTTTTTTATATTTCAATTAGCTTACCATCTCTATCTTTGATAATGTAGGCAGTCTCAGTGAATTGCAACTGATAAACTTTGTCACAAATTTTACAATGCTCAACAAGTTATTCTTCAATCTATGAATAAAATAAACATCATCAGTGTTAGTTTTACCATCAAGAGTAATGGATCCAATTCCTATTATATGACATGTTGAATTGTTACCAACTCTAACAATACCTCCATCATGATTCGTGAACTTAACAAACTTATTTATATTACCAGTCATGTGATGCAAACAAAAACTATCAATTATTCAATTAGATTTCTTTTCCACTTGGGAAATTAGAGCTCTTTCATCTCTAATTTCTCAATCAAGATCATCTTCCTTGATAGCCATAAATCCCAATTCATCATCTCTTTCACTTTGAGCTTTCTCATCAAATTATTCAACTTCATTTGCATACAAACAATTTCTATCTCTATCTCTTTTAGGCTTAAACTCTCCCTTATACTTTTTCTCTCTTTTATGATATTTAGATGAATGATGACTAAATTCATCACAAGTCCAACATTTAAAGATTTTCTTACCATCTTTTTCTCTTCTCACAGGAAGGGCTATTCCTTCCTTAATCTTCTTGTCTTCGTTGGATCTATTGCTACCAGAAAAATCTCCATGTTTTCTTGTACTCCTTGTCAGATTAGGTCAAATTTTCAAGGCACTAAAAGTTTTTTTGACTCTAGCTAGATCTCTAGACTATCTTGAATCTACTTTTTGATATTCTAATCTTGTGAGCAATGTTTCCTTTATGAAATCTCTAATGCAGGGCATTGCTAGCTAAATTGTCTGAGCTACTTGCTTCAATGGTAGTGTAAAGCTTTTCAATATCTTCTATACTACTTCATCTTCTTTCTTGGTTCCACCATGAGACCAAATACTTGCATCAATTTCTAATATGTTACCAATATAATTTATTATAGATTCATCTTCCATTAGTTTAGCATCTTGAAATGTACATATGTAATTTTGCAATCTCATTCTTTTTGCATGTGTACCACCTTCAAAAGTTGATTCTAATGCTTCCCAAATTTCATAAGATGTTTCAAGTGACTTTACATAAATGTATTCATTCTTTGGAAGAGTTTATAGTAAATCTTTTCTGGCTCTCATGAACTACACATAAATAAATATCTCTCATTTTTACTACATCCTTCGAGATTTTCTTCTTGAATGATTTCCTTCTTACTCTTTGTCAAGATTGTTGCCAAGTTTTAATTTTTCTCACTTTAAACCTTGAAATAATTGGTATGAAAGTGAGAGTTTGTCCAATTGTAATGTCTAAGTTTCCTTTAGATCACTTACTTTTAATCTTTCTTGAAGTAATCTACTTTCTTTTTTTTTTGGCTCCCCGTCCATTATCTTTATGCACTATCTAAGTGGGTTTCCTATTTTTTTTAGTGTGTGCGAGGTCTAGGCAATCTAGGCATGGTTGGGATGTGTTATGGCATCCTCCAAATAAGAAGTAAGTTATTTGTATTTCATAATCTACTATCTTTCCCTAACATTCCATGTCCTAGGGATTCTGAGCTTTTGAGCTAATTTTCCCCTTGAGTGAACTACATCAAGTGCAAATCTAATAGATTAAGCCATGACAATGATTAACAAGCTAAGAATGTGATTATGTCATGCTAGAAAGGCCTAATATGTTGTGGATCAAAACTAGAATGAATCATATTCAAATTTGTTGAGATAAGATCAAGTGCTGTGAAGGAACACGGGTATATGGATTTTTTGCTATGTAGTCATGGAAGAGAAGTTGTTTTGTTTTGCTTCTAATCTTGTATAAACTTAGGCCAAATCTCAATCCCAATGATCAAATGGTGTGAGCATGTTGTTGCACAAACCATTTATGGGTGCATAATTAGTAAGGCATGCTTGACATCTAGTTTCAAGGCCATCAGATTGAGGTGAAAGAATGGAATGTTGTTAGATATGACCCAATCCAAGAATTGTTGATGAGAAAGAGGTTTTCCATCCCAAGGCAATGAAAAAGGCCTCTTCTTTGGAGGCTTTGAAAGGAGAAATTCAAGTTTCTCTAAAGTAGGAATGTTCCTTAGAGATACTCAAAAGATACTTCTAGAAAAGTTAGTGATGAAAATGTGAACCCATTATAAAGGAGATATAGTGTTAAAAGCTTTATGTAGAAAGTGAAAGGATGAAGTGAAAAAGCTAGCAAAAGGATACTTCATGTGATATGATCCTAGATAGAAGGAAATGGGTTTGAAAAAAAGGTAAGTTTCTCTCTCTTGTATATTTTACCATTATCAATCATATCTATAGGCTAGATTCTAAGGAAAAGTAAGACACTTCCCAAAAATCTAAAATGTTTGTGTTGTTAAGTGATTCTTAGTCATATCACTCTACTTTAAGTAAAGTATAGAGAGTTAAATAACTTAATACTTTACATGAAAATCAATGAAAAGTTTAAATAGTCATTAATCATGGAATTAAATGAAAATCTTGTCATTATAATCATTGGATGAACTTATTTTTATTCATGTGGAGTCAATGTTCTAATTCCTATACGTATTTCATCAAAATTACATATAATTGGTTTCTTCAAGGATATTTAAATGGCTATTTATTGAGAACTACATCCTTTGCAATCATAGAGAATGATAATCAAAACTATTAGTTATGATAAGCTAATTGGCTTGGATAGAGAGTTAAAATATCTTATAGATACATCTTTCAAATTCTACAATTTGGGTGATCTTCATAGAAGACTCAATTCTCAACCCATTCACCCAATCACTAAGAAACTTAAAGAGAGTAAACTGGTTGAAGTTGTCAATTTCCAATGGTAGTTCATGCACTTGAGTTAGTGTAGGAAATCATAGAAATATGCAACATAGAAAAAAAGAAGATTATATTTCCTAGTACAAGCAATATATGCTAAGGATATATATATTGAGTGGGTAGAGACCATTTGTGATGATCTCATCTCGAGGTTGAATTCAAAAAGATAATTAAAGAAATTTTACATGTCCTCATATGTAATATATGCATTGGAAACTCACTACTTGTGGATTGGGCTTCATAGTATCCCTAACTATGATGAGCATACCAAAGTATACAAATTCTACCTGCATCTACAACTATAAAGAAGCTATGAGGAGTACGTAGCTATCAAAGATGTTTTCACAATGATTCTATGCCAAGAATTGAAAGGATAACCTAAAAGGAGATTATCACTAGAGGTAATTTCAGCCATAAGAAAATTTGAATACTCATTCATCTAGTTCCTAATGTTAGATTGTGGTGACTGATCAGGAAAGTACTGTACATACTTCATAAATAGTAGAGTTTGGGGCATCGGCCCAAAATTTTTTTTTGGGCAGTGGCCGACATGGTAGCCGACATATTATGGTTGACATATGGCCGACATGTTATAACCCTAAAGTGGTTTAATACTTGTATAAAAGGGCTTAGGGTTGGATATTTTACATAATGTTGTGATGCAGAATTGGTTCTTGCGACAGTATTAAGCTATAAGGGATTACAGATTGTAATCAGGTGTTAATCACTGGATTGTAATAAGATCAGACTTGCTGTTTGGTGGACGTAGCCCAGGGATTGGGTGAACCACATTAAATCTTGGTGCCTTGTGTTCATTTTTGTGTGTTCTATTATTTTCTGTTATTGGTTATATTTGCATGTACTTTTTTTATTTCTATCATAGTTTATCCTAACAAGTGGTATCAGTGCAAGGTTGTCTTTTAGTTATCCTCTGCAGGAAAGTCTTACAGTTAAGTGGGAGTCTCACAGTTGAGTGGGAGCGATGGTAGATGAGGGTAAGCTGAGGTTTCAAAAGGTTCCCTTATAGTAGAAAAAGGTGTGAAAGTAGGCACCTTATATCTTTGTATAGGTCATATTGTTCCTTCTACTTTGATTGTTTTAGAGAAAAATGAATATTCAGGAACAATTACGGCAGTTGAGCAGGGAGAACAAATAGCTGCTGCAGATTCTGATACAGCGCTATGGCACAATAGACTTGGGCACATGAGTGAGAAAGGTATGAAAGTACTTCATTCAAGGAAAGTTTTACCAGGTCTAAAATGTGTGAATATGGATTTCTGTGAAAGTTGTGTGTATGGAAAACAAAAGAGAGTGAGTTTTGTAAAGACAGGGAAGGAAAACAAAAAGGAGAAATTAGAGCTTGTGCATATAGATGTATGGGGACCGGCTCAGGTATCTTCCCTTGGTGGCTCTTATTATTATGTTACATTTATTGATGATGCAACTAGAAAAGTATGGGTGTATTTCCTTAGACAGAAATCTGATGTATTTCAAACTTTTAAGAAATGCAAATGCTTGGTTGAAAATGAGACTGGTAAGAAATTAAAATGTCTTAGATCTGATAATAGTGGTGAGTATTGCAGTCATGAATTTGAAGATTATTTCTCCATTAATGGTATTCGTAGATAGAAAATTGTTCCAAGGACTCCACAGGAAAATGGAGTGGCTGAATGCATGAACAAGACTATAATGGAGCGTGCAAGGAGCATGAGGTTGCATGTTGGGTTCCCCTTACACATGTGGATGGAGGCTATCAATACTGTAGTATATTTGATTAATAGAGGTCCCTCTACTCCTTTGGGCTGTGGTATTCCAGAGGAAGCATGGACTGGGAAGAAGGTGAGTTATTCTTTTCTCAAGACCTTTGGTTGTGAAGCTTTTTCTCATATAGACTCTGAAAATAGAACCAAGCTCAAAGCTAAATCAAAGAAACGTGTCTTTGTTGGATATGGCATTAATGAATTTGGTTATAGGCTTTGGGATTTTGAAAATCATAAAATTATAAGAAGTCAGGATGTCATATTCAATGAAAAATTGTTGTACAAAGATCTATTGCAGTAACATGAGAAGAAAGAAGATGATTATGTAGTACTAGATGATACTCCAAAAGCTGATGTTCCAGCCATTCCTCATGATGTGCAACAACCACAACAACAAATACCACAGACACCAATGAATGTTAGTTGGCCAAAAAGGCAAATTAGACCTCCACAAAGGTTTTCTCCCTCTTTGTATTCTATTTTACTTACTGATGCTGGTGAACCTGAAAGTTATGATGAAGCTGCGCAGGTGGATACTAAGATTCAGTGGGAGTCTGCAATGAAAGATGAAATGGACTCTTTGCTAAAAAATAAGACATGGGATTTGTGCAAGTTGCCTGCAGGTAAAAAGGCTTTACAAAATAAGTGGTTTTATAGGTTGACAGAAGAGGAAGGAGGTAAAAAAAGATTTAAGGCCAGGTTAGTTGTAAAAGGATTTGCACAGAAAAAGGGAATTGATTTTGATGAGATATTTTCTCCTGTTGTTAAAATGACTTCTATTCGTACTGTTTTAAGTCTTGTGGCTACTAAAGATTTGCATTTAGAGTAGATGGATGTTAAAATAGCCTTTCTTTATGGTGATTTGGATGAAGAAATATATATGGCTCAGCCACAGGGTTTTGAGGTGAAAGGTAAGGAGAACTTAGTGTGCAAATTGAAGAAAAGTTTATATGGCTTGAAGCAAGCACCTCGGCAATGGTATCTAAAATTTGACAATTTTATGCATGAGCATGGATATAATAGGTGTCATTCAGATTACTGTTTTTATTTTAAGAGGTTGGATGATGATAGCTACATTATTTTATGTCTATATGTTGATGATATGCTTATAGTTGAGTCTAACATGCATCATATTAAGGGGCTAAAACGCCAGTTAGCACATGCATTTACTATGAAGGATTTGGGGGCAGAAAAACAAATTCTTGGTATGAAGATTTGTAGAAATAGGAAGAACATAACCTTGATGCTATCTCAGGCTGATTATGTTGAGAAGGTGTTGCAACATTTCTGTATGGAGAATGCTAAATCTCTCAGTACACCTTTACCTGGTCATTTGAAATTGACTAAGGAGATGTGTCCCAAGACACAGGAAGAGGAGGATAAGATGTCCAAGGTACCCTATGCTTCAGCTGTAGGAAGTTTGATGTATGCTATGGTATGCACTAGGCCAGATATTGCACATGTAGTGGGAGTCGTTAGCAGGTATACGAGTCATCCCGGATTTGAGCATTGGAATGCTGTCAAGTGGATTCTTAGATATTTGAGAGGGACATCCAATAAGTGTTTACACTTTGGGGGCTCTACTACTAATTTACAGGGCTATGTTGACTCAGACTTGGCAGGGGATATTGATACCAGGTGGAGTACTACAGGTTATGTCTTTACTGTTAGTGGGGCAGCCGTGAGCTAGGTTTCTAGGTTACAGAAGATTAATGCTTTATCCACTACAGAGGTAGAGTATGTTGCTGCTACAGAGGCAGCCAAGGAGATGATATGGCTTCAATTCTTCTTAGAAGAATTGGGACATCCTGAGAAGGATAATTATTTGTTTACAGATAGTCAGAGTGCCATTCATCTTGCTAAGAATTCAGCTCTGCATTCTAAGACCAAACACATACAGTTGTGGTACCATTTCATTCGGTTAGTTTTGTAGGATGGATAGTTAAAGCTGGAGAAGATACATACCAATGAAAATCCAAAAAATATGTTGACAAAGGTTGTAACAAGGGAGAAGCTGAACTCCTCTTCAGCTTTAGTTGGTCTTTTAGACTGAACATGAATAAAAGAACAGTAGAGTCCAGGATGGTTTGATCCAGTGGGAGCCCCATGTGGTAGTGGTATTGCTACAGGATCAGTCTCCAAGTGGGAGATTTTTGTATAGTGTGGAGCCTGATCAGTCCCCAAGTGGGAGATTGTTAGATTGTGGTGACTGATCAGGAAAGTATTGTACATACTTCATAAATAGTGGGGTTCGGGGCATCGACCCAAAATTTTTTTTGGGCAGTGGCCGACATGGTAGGCGATATATTATGGCCGAAATATGGTCGACATGTTATAACCCTAAAGCGGTTTAATACTTGTATAAAAGGGCTTAGGGTTGGGTATTTTTCATAATGTTGTGATGCAAAATTGGTTCTTGTGGCGGTATTGAGCTGTAAGGGATTACAGATTGTAATTAGGTTGTAATCACTGGATTGTAATAAGATCAGACTTGCTGTTTGGTGGACATAGCCCAGGGATTGGGTGAACCATGTTAAATCTTGGTGCCTTGTGTTCATTTCTGTGTGTTCTATTATTTTCTGTTATTGGTTATATTTGCATGTACTTTTTTTATTTCTGTCCATAGTTTATCCTAACACCTAACTTTCTCATATTTGTGAATAGGACCTTATAATGGATTTCTTAAGAGGTTGCCAAGTTATCTAGATGACAAGGTGTTTCTAGTCAATCTGTGTCAACAAATCCTTGAAGTGATCACCTTGTGTCCTAATGTGAAGAAGATCTCTAGGATTCCCTTCCCTATAGTGGTTGGCATGTATTCATGTGGCTCCATATCAGATACTCAAAATTTGCTAAAGAGATTTTAGAGTAAAATTAAGATGTTAGAGTATGAGGTACTCAAGCCTCAATATGATCTAGTCAACTTTGTAAGGAATCATTTAAAGTTGGAATATGCCTACAGGCATGTTGTAGATATTAAAGACTTATGGTTGGGGTGTCTTAATGAGTACAAAACTAGGGAGAGATTTGGTCGTGACTAACCATTAAGTTGATTAAACTATATAATGATTATGTCGATATTTTTAACCTTGCAGATGATGGAGCCTATATACACCCCACATCTTATGAGAAGATCAAAGGTGCCCCAATTTTGTCTGCTCTACTTGTAGATCTAGTCATTCACACTATGGACATTCTTATGTAGAGGATAATCAAGAGAATAGAAAAATGGGAAGAGTGGATCTAAGAAAAGAAGAAAAGGACTAGAAGCACTAGTTCTATAGGTCATTGTCTTCCCTATTGCTTCTCAAAGCAAGTCAACTCCATTAATCCTGAGGAAATTATTCAATCCTACTACATTGCAGTCTACTATCAATGTGCTCTCTACATAGTCATGGCTCAAAGAGACCATTGATAGGAAGGAGAGGAGATTTGAGGAAGAAACCACATTGAAGGACTTGTCACACAAGTCACTTCCTCTTAGCCATCTAAGAAGATGAAGATGCAGAAGATAATTGTTGCACTAGCTACAAATTCAATGAATGGCCATATGCTAGTTGATATTGCTAAGCAATAGAAAGAAGGTAAATTTCATGAGCTCTCAAAGGATGATTTACATATCAAAATTTTAAATCTTAGCATTCTAGTTCAAGAATCCATGGTGAACATGTGGACATCTACCAATGAGAAAATCAAGGATAAGATGGAAGAGCTTAGAGTAGAGAAGGAAATATTAAAGGTCTCAAATAGAGAGTTAGTGGAATACAAAAGGTCTACACTTGGGAGCACTTCTTTGAGTCAATTTGACCTGACTGTAAAGGACAACAAGAACTTACTCCTAAATAAACAACAAGAAAGACAATTTAGGAAAATTGGCTGAGCATGGGTAGATTAGATTAAGGCTCATGGTCCCCCACTAGTTGAAAACTTGGGAAGCAGCTTAAAATCATCAAACAACCATACAAAAGGTAGAAACCAAGTTAACAAAGAAATTTTCCCTTCTACAAGAAGTAACAGACATGAAGTCAAATTTGTCCATTTCCCATGGGATCCTTAAGATAGGCAAAGAATCATTGTTTCACTAGATACAATCCTTAGATTTTGTTATAGAAACATCCATGAGATCTACAAATGAGCTCAAGGATGTCCATGACCTAGTGCAAAAGGTCATTGAAAAGTTGTTTCAATATTTAAAGATATTACACATAGAGTCCTTTGTATCTACTAATGGAAAGCTCATAGATAATTAAATTAAAGTTCTTGGCATTTTTCAAAGAATTTGTTGATCCACTCAACTTCCAAGTGTCCAAGATTTAGGAACTCTTAGTAGTGGATACAATCATAAGGAAAGAAGTAGAGAAATTCTAGTCAAGGGTTGCCAAAATTGATGAATTGATAGAGATGCATGACTACTAGATGGTCAAAGCTGAAAATATCATCGTTCTAGATGTCAAAGAGTTGAACAAAGTAACTAAAGCCAAGAAGGCTGATAGAGCTAAATAAGTTACTCCTAAAAAAACATGATGTTCTTATGCTTTTTCTAGACATCTTCCATTCTTCCCCTTCTCTTTATTTTTTTAGCCATTCATGGAATTTTTTTAGTCTCTATAATGAATAATGATTCAATCTTGTCATATTTTTATCTTATTATGTTTAGAGATGCTCTACAAAGCAGTTATCCATCGTTCATTTTGAGAAGGCCTATAAATGTTACCATTTAAGATGTTAATAAGATCAAAAAAATTTACCTTGGGAAAACCCCTGTATCTGGGACTATTGTGTGTGACTCTAAGCCTGTTTCAATTTTTTTTGTTCATTTAGTTTAAAGTATATTATATGGAATGAATGTATTAATGCTAAAAGTTGAATGAATGTGAATGAACTCTATTTTATTTCCTTCTTTCAATAGAGTATATGTATTAATTTCTTTAGCATAAGCACCTCATTTGTTCTCTATGTTGTATGCCATGGTCTATGTGTTTTCTATAGTTTGCTACATAAGGAAGGTAGAAACTGGTGTGTGGAGTAGTTGAGGGATAGACAATTTGGGTATTGTCAAAACATCAACTAAACTATGTAGTTTGAGAATTACCTTTTCCACCATCTCTTCCATTCTTCTTGCTATTGTAGCTAGTTATACATGTTTCCATTCATTGCATTTTAGGTCTAAATAGATTGCATATTGTGATTTATCCCCCGTTTCATTTTCATAAGTTTTTTGAAGTGTTGAGCAACTTGTTTTTTTCCTCTTTTGTTCTTTGGTTAGAGCATATCTCCAAAACCCAAAAAACAAAATTCATTGCATATCTTGAATTCATAAGAGAGTTATACCTTTCAATTTAGGGGTCCTTTATAAATCATTACATTGAACCATTCTATTGTTAACTTCTTTTTCCTCCATAAGCCATTGGGAAAGTTAAGATTCATGGTATAAACCAAAAACATAAGGAGACAATTTGTTAACCAACAATTTTTGGTGAATCTGTTGGGGATAATACTCATACATCCTAAGGTCTCTTAAGTAAGTTTGTATGTGGATTTACTAAGAAACTTAGAGATTATCTCTATGGAACTCAAATAGTTGAGTGATGTATAACAACTTGTAAGGAGAAATGGTGTTTCCTTATGAGGGACAAATCCCTATAGTGTAACCTAACCTCAATTTTAAAGATGCAAAAGAGGATATAATAAATCAATTGAATACTTCTTCCTAGAAAAAGCCAAAAGTCTCTTGATCAATATAGAATAGTAACTTCACCCTTGAAAAAGAGGAAGAAAATGTTGAATATTGGGAGGGAGTTTTATGAGAAAGAAGATCAAGAGAAGAGCGCTCATTCTGAACAAGATAGTTCACCCTAGATTCTACATATACCTATAGCACTTGTGGTAAAGGGAAATTAAACCTTGTTTTTGAAGAATTCTAGAAAGATGAGTTCTTTATATTGGAAGATCCCATAGGAAGAGGGAGAACCTACTCTCAGGATCTAGTATATCAAGGTATATGTTCTACTCTTTTTCTGCCACCTCACCCCATTTCTTGGATATGTAGTTATTCATCTTTGCCTCATATTTTACATACTTAAATCCCATCATTTTATAATTACACCACTCTTTATGAGATGGTTACCCCTGCTACTATCACTTTTTAGGATATACTAGTAATCCTCCCTACCTCAATGGTCATTACCTAGGTTAGTGCTATTGGCCCTTAGTGACTTGCTACCAATCATGACCTCCCTAGAGATTCTTGAAAGAATTTTACCAAATTTTATGGTGATGGGAAGGCCTATATTGATGAGCACATTGTGGCTTTCTTCACCACACATAGTGTCATTTATGCTCAACATAAAGATATTGTAGTGAGAACATTTGTAGAAACCTTGGTTGACAATGCAATTGACTAGTTTTAGCACCTTCCATTAGGGTGTATCACAACTTGGGATGGCATGCTAAATTGGTTTGAAGTGTACTATAAGAGTATAAAGGATGGGCATAATCTATTGACACAATTTACCTAGATAACGAAAGAACTCAATGTTCATATGAGAGACTTCATTGCTAAATTCAATAAGTTGGTCAGTAGGATTCCTACTACTGATAACCAAAAGATTTTCTTCATTAGTTCCATGCTCCCTAACAAAAGCTTTCAAATCAAATGTTTGCATGTGGATAATTTTCTAATTTCTCAAACCTTGAAAATTGAATTTGAGGATAATCTAATAGTAGCTAGGAAATGGAAAAGAGATATTTAGAGTGGAGCCTCTATGAGCTTTGTCCCTAGTGTAAATAACAATAATTAAGCAATGCTTCAAAATATTTATAATGAAATGATTTCCATGAAGAGAAAAAAGAGAAAATTCAGCTCTTTGCTCTAGTAACTATATCAAGACATTCCTCCAAGGCAACATGAAGGTGGACCATTGCAATTTTCATCTTCTCAACAAGAGCTTGATATTGAGGAAACTCGCAAGAAGAAAAATATGTACATCTTTCATCTATGAGAGGATCAGGATGGTGATTTATTCCTAGAAATGAATAAATATAAGTAGCTCACTACTACTAATGAGATAACCATTGAGTATCCCACAAATGAAGATGATTATGCTCCCCATGGTGACTCTAGAACATTATTTTTGGAGTATGAATCAAATTCATAGGTTGGAGGTGGTTACTTGGCCACCTTGGATGAAATTTAGATGATTGTGGCTACACAAAGCTAGAGAGAGAAGAACCCAGTAAACTCTATTCCTTCCTAGAAAGTAGCCACTAGCCCTTCATGGGATACATCTAGAGAATCCACTTCCTTATTTTGGAGGAAAGAGTAGTCAAGGTTTGATCAAAATGGTAAGCCTCAATCCTCATTTGGCATAATTCAATATTATAAGGATGCTCACATCTAGGTCTATCCTCTTGATTATCTCAAAAGTCATCCTATTGAATTGCAAAAGCTAGTGGATTATTGTAAAAGTGATGTTAATATTAGAACTCAACCTAATGTCAACTCTACCATTAGAAATGACCAGCCCCAATTGGATAGTGGCCCACTAGCTAATGAAGATCGTGTTTTTCCTATGCTCTTCAAGAGGAAGAAGCATCAATTTTAGCCACCTTCCTTGGTTAGAAGCCGAACCCATTCTATGTGTCCTTAAATGTAAATAACCATAAGCTTAGTAATTGCACAATTGATTCTCAAACTTCTAATAATGTCACACCCTCTTTAGTTTCTTGTGCCCTTAGCTTGACCATTACCAAAAAAATTGGGCATTTCTATTCCATGTATGCAAAGTAGGTCCCTCTAATAGGACAAGTTAAAGGTGCACAAGTAGCATTAGCCACTCATCCTACAAAGAGAATAAAGCTAACCATCCTAGTAGTAGATATTATGGCTAGCTATGGTATGCTTCTAAGTAGAATTTTTTGAAGGGAAATGGGAGGGGAGATCAAGATAGATTGGTCTCATGCCATAATTCATGTGGGTAACAAAAAGATGAAGTTCAAACTTGTGGAAAAGGACAAGTTCATAGTCCTCAAGTCTAATGATCCCATTGCACAGATCCTATATGAAGAGATGAGTTTAGAAATTACATGATGTTCTCTAATTTCAATTATTCTAAGGAACAAACAAAGCCTTCTAGTGACCCCAAGATTTAGACCCTAGAGTTCTATGTAGTTGCACTACTGCCCAGTAGAGCTAGCATTGTGCTTATATCTTCAGATGGAAATGTGACTCAACTTGCATACTAGTTGCAATTCAAAAACACCAACAAAGCAAAGTATGAAGCCTTGTTATTAGGTATCACTAATGCAATGTAGAGAGGAGTGAAAGTCTTAAGATCTCAAGGAGACACAAAGCTTATAGTGAAGCAAGTTTGAGCTTAGAATACTATAAATAATTTAAGGCTTAGGAATTATAGAAACAAGGTTTGGGATGACATTAAGCATCTAGATGCCTTCTCAATTCAAGTTGTTCCAGGGGAGAAGAATGAAAGGGTTGAAATAATAGCTACATCTTCCTCGCTACTGCTCTCGCATCTAGATTTCATAGATAAACAATATAAGGTTGAAATCTTGTTAAGGCCAAATGTTCCTAACAACATTGAGACATGGCAAGTGTTCAATGATGACAAGAAAATCTAGTCTTTCGTGGAAGTATTTGAACCTTTCAATGACCAATAGTTTGAAGGGAGTGAAAATGCCTACAAGGATTTCTCCCTTGACACCAAGAAAGAGTTGGAGCTTGGGGTTGAACAACTCAAAGGCAATGAGATCCCTCAACACCTTATTTCCCTTGAGAAACTATTTGATAGGAATGATGCATTTATTAAAAGAGAAAGGGGAAGAAAAGGTGGAACTTCTTGATAATACAAAGGGATGAACATTGGAACTGAATATAAACCCAAGATGGTTAATATTAGTAGCAACTTCTTGAAGGAAGAAAGGGAAAAAGAAAAAGGGTTTTTGTCAAAATACCATGATGTATTTACTTTGGGATATGAGGACCTAAAGAACTTTAGGAATTGTGAGTTGAAGTACAAAATTCCCCTCAAGCCTAAAGCCACTCCCTTTAGGCAAAAGTAGTGTAACTACAACCCTATGGTCTTAGATGAAATCTTTAGGGAAGTTCACAAGATGCTAAAAGAAAGAATTATCTACCTCATACACCATTTGACATGGATAGTCAATATTGTCCTAGTTTGGAAAAAGAGTGACGAGATTATAATTTGCATGGATTTCAAGAATTTGAACCATGCATCTCTAAAGGACAAGTACACCCTACCTAATATGCATCATTTACTACAAATAATGGCTAGCTCCAAAATGATGTCAATGTTATATGGATTTTGAAGTTTCAATCAAATTGAGGTAAATATCTAAGATTAGTTCAAGACTATGTTCACCCATCCTTGGGGAATGTTTGCATATAAAGAAATTCCCTTTGGGATCATTAATGCTAGCACCACCTTTTAAAGGGCTATGAATTCCTCCTTCTCTAATCTAAAGAATAAGATCATTGTTATCTACTTGGATGATCTAACATTCTTTTCCAAGACAATAGAAAATCATCTAAGGGACTTGGAGAGAGGGTTGAAAAGATGCAAGGAACATGGGATTTCACTCGATCCCAAGAAATTAGTCTTCTATGTTATAGAAGGAAATTTTTTGGGTCACATAGTCTCTTAGGAAGGCATCAGGATTGATCCAAAATGTGTTAGAGCTATCCAACAATTGAATTTTCTGAGGAGAAAATATGGAGTCAAATCATTCTTTGGATAGGTGAACCTTTTTAGATGCTTCATTCCTAATTTTTATGAAATCACCAAGTGCATTGTAGATATGATGAAATGAAATCAAAGTTTCAAATGGAATGATTCTGGAAGAATGACTTTTGATCAAATTAAAGACACCATAGCGAAAGAACCCATGTTGGTACATCCATATTACACCAAGGAGTTCATATTGTACTATTATGCCTTAACCCATACACTATTTACGATACTCATGCAAGAGAACAAGTAAGGTATCCAAGTGCCAATTGCTTTCATCAGTACTCCCTTTAAAGATCATGAGTTTAGATACTCTTAAATGGAGAAGCACACCTATGTAGTGGTAAGAGCACTCAAAATTTTTAGGTTCTATGTATTACACTCTCATTTTGATGTATTTGTACCTAATTCAGCTATCAAAAGCATATTGACCCAACAAGACATAGGTTGCAACACTAGAGGTGCATGGATAGAAAAAATTCAAGAGGATGACACATATTGAAGCTAACAAAACTGGTGTGAGGGAAAGGCTTATGTAAGATAAATACATAAAATTAGGACTTTATCCAAGTAGATGAATCTTCAAGGGCACTAATGGTTAGTCTTCAAGACCCTTGGTTCTCAAACATTGCATATTTTCTAACTTACAAAGATTTTCCCAAGGGACTAATATACAAGAAAAAGAGAGACCTTAGAATCAAATCAGCTAAATATGTCATATATGATGACCAACTATATAAGAGAACAATAGATGGAACCTTCTTGAATGTATGGATAAACCTCAATAAGAAAGGTTGCTTCATAGTTTCCATATGAGGCCTATAGTGGTCATTTTTAATCAACAGTTACAACGTACAATATTTTGAGGCAATGTTATTACTGTCCTATCATATTCAAGGATTCTTATAAGCGGGTGGCCAAGTGTGACAAGTATAGGATGTTCTCTAGCGAATCTCAATTAGCTGCTCTACCTCTAAAGAAAAATGTAATTGAAGGCCCCTTTCAACAGTGTGGAATTGATTTCAGTGTACCAATCAATCCACCTTATTTTTTGTTGTTCATTTGTATTTCATCACTACTATAGACTACATTACCAAATGTGTGGAGGTCAAGCAAACTAAGAAGACTAGTTCTAAAGTCATCTATGAGTTCATCAAAGAGAACATTGTGATAAATTTTGGAGTGCCAATGAAGCTTGTCAGGGATAATGCTTCTTATGTTTCTTTTGTGGAGATTACAAAATTCTACTATGACATCAGTATACATCTTAGTCATTCATTAGACTATTTCTGTTAGGGAAACAATCAAGAAAGTAATAAAAAATTGATCAATATCATGAATAAGTTGGTTTTTGATAACTAGAAGAATTGGCACAAGAAATTGCATGATGCGCTCTGGGTAGACAGAGTAACACCTAAGAAGGCTATCAAGATTTCCCCATTTGAGATTGTATATAGAGTTAAAGCTAGCCTTATTCTCACATTAGAGCTATCCATTTGTAAATTAGAGAAAGTGATCAAGGATTCAATATTCCAAGATGGATTGGAGAAGCACATTATGTACCTAAGTAAGCTGGAAGAGGAATGCAAAAGGATGGTTGATCATATTATAGAGCATCATGCAGGTGAAGAAATTCTTCAATAAGTAGGCTAGACAAGGGAAGTTCATGGAGGGTGACCTAGTCCCATAATGGGATAGAAGGCATGAACCTAAAGGTATGCATAAAAAATTTGAATCCCTTTGGAAGGGCCCTCTCAAGATTATGCAAGTACACTAGAAAAATTCTTTCATTCTAGTGTATCCTTGTAGAGAGATTCGCACTATTGAAAGAAGATAACCCTTGTAGTTAGTGTTAATCTAGGTAGGTTTTCTTTGTGTCTTTCCTTGCTTTATTTTCCTACTTTCCTAGGTTAGTTTACCTTTCCATTGCAAGCTTAGTTTAGTTGCCCATTATAGTTTGTCATTCTGGCTATGCGAAACCAAATATTTTGGGTCCCTTCTTAAACATTTATAATGCCTAAGATCCCACTTAGAGATAAATGTTGTCAAGTTTAAAGTTTCCCACTTTAAATCTTGAAGTCATTGGTATGAAAGTGAGTGTGTGTCCAAGTGTGATGTCCAAGTGTCCTTTAAATCACCTCTCATCTTTCATGAAGTACTCTAATTTCTTCATTTACCAGTTCCCCCTTGTACTACCTTGACCCACCATTTAAGTGGGTTTCCTATTTTTCTAGTGCATGCAAGATCTAAGTGATATAGGCATGGTTGGGATATGTTATGGTATCCTCCTAATAAGAAGTAAGTTATCCACACTTTAAAATCTACTATCTTTCCCTAACATTCCAATCCCCACCAATTCTAATCTTTTGAGTTGATTTTCCCCTTGAGTGCAAATCCAATGGATGAAGCCATGATAGTGATTAAAAAGCTAAGAATATGATTATATTATGCTGGAAAGGACTACTAAGCTATGGACCAAATCCATAATGAATCTCATTCAAATTTGTGGAGATAAGTCAAAGTGCTATGAAGGAACATGGGTATATGGGTTTTCTATGGCATACTCATGGAAGTGAAGTTGTTTTTTCTACTTCTGATGTTGTATAAAATCAGAAAAAATCTCAATCCCAATGATCAAATGGCATGAGCATGATGTTGGATGAACCATTTATGGCCTCATAATCAGTAAGGCATGCTTGATATCTAGCTTTGAGGCCATCAAATTCAGGTGAAAGAATGAAGTGTTGTTAGCTATGCCCCAGTCTAGGAAATGTTGAGGAGAAATGGATATTTTATCACAAGGAAATGGAAAAGGTCACTTCTCTAGAGGTTTGGAAAATAGAAAGTCAAGTTAATCTAAGGTAAGAGTATTCCTCAAAGATGCTCAAAAGATACTTCCAAAAAGGTTAGTGATGAAAATGTGAACCCATTGTAAATGAGATGTAGTATGAAAAGATTTAGGCAGAAAGTGAAAGGATAAAATGTGCAAGATAGAAAAAGGATTACTTCATGCATTGTGATCCTAGATAGAAGGAAAATGAGTTTGTGGAAAATCTAAGTTTCTCTCTCTCTTACATATGTTAACATTATCAAGTATATCTACATTCTAAAATCTAAAAAAAAGTATGGTACTTCCCAAAAGGCTTAAGAGTTTGTGTTGTTATGTGATTCTTAGTCATATCACTTTACTTTAAGTAAATTAATAGAGCTTTCAGGAACATAATATTTTACACGTGAATGAAAAAAAAGCTTAAATAACTATTACTCATGGAATTAAATGCAAATATTGCCATTATAATTGTTGGTTGAACTTATTTTTATTCAATTGGGGTCAATGTTCTAATTCATGTACCTATTTCATAGGAATTGCATGCAATTGATTTCTTCAAGTATATTTAAATGACTATTTATTGAGAACTGTATTATGTGTAATCATAGTGAGTGGAAATCAAAGTTGCTAGTTATGATAAGTTAATTAGCTTGGAGAGTGAGTTCAAGATGTTATAGAAACATCTTTCAAATTCTATGATTTGGGTGATCTTCATAGAAGACTCAATTCTCAACCCATTCACCTTCACTCAAAAACTTAAAGAGAGGAGACTGTCTAAAGCAATTAGTTTTCCAATGGTACTTCATGAACTTGAGTTAGTGAAGGAATGCATAGAAAGATACAACTTGGAAACAAAGAAGATTATGTTTCCTAATCAATCTATTGTCATCTCAATCAACAAGGCACTAATGTAGTCTGCATTTCGCATTCCTAACAAGGAGTAGTATTGTGATGTTGATTTTGACTCTTCTATGCCCATGTTCAATGAGAAGAATACCCTCACATGGGAAGATATATAGAGGACATGGTTCTAGACTGCCTGCTCAAAGAAGATCAAAATATCAAAGACCCTATTTGGCACTAATCTAAAAATAGAGATTATGAATATCCTCAAAATCCTCCTCATATTCAAAGGAAAAGTGGAGATTTTGGAGTTCATCGAGCACTATTTCTTCCTAGTACAAGCAATATGTGCTAAGGATATACAAATTGAGTGGGCAAAGATAATTTTTGATAAGCTTTCCTTGTGGTTGAATTTAGCTAGAGGAATTAAGCAATTTTATATGTCCTCATATCTAATCTATTAATTGGAGACTCAACACTTGTGGTCTAACCTTCCTAGCATCCTAAACTATGATGAGCACAACAAAGTATATGAATTCTACCTCCATCTATAATTGCAAAGAAGCTATGAGGAGTACATAGCTATCAATGATTCTTTCACAATGAGACTATTCCAAGAATTTTAAGGATGCCCTAAAAGGAGATTCTCACTAGAGGTAATTTTATCCATAGGACAACTTGGATTCTCATTCATCTAGTTCTTGAGTTTCTCCTATGTACAAATAGGAGCTTATGAAAAATTTCCTAAGAGGTTGTGAAGGTATCTAGAAGATAAGATGGTTCTAGTCGATCCATGTTGATAGATCCTTGAAGTGAACAACCTATATTCTAATGTGAAGAAGATAGTCAAGATTCCCTTCCCTATAATGGTTGGCTCATATTCATGTTCCTCCAAATTAGATGCTCAAAATTTTAAAAATATCTTTGAGAGAAAAATTAAGTTGTTAGACTATGAAGTACTTAGGCCTCAATATAATCCAGTCAACTTTGTAAGTGATCATTTGAAGTTGGGATATACCTACATGCATGCTCTAGATATTGAAAGCTTTTTTTCTGGCTATCTCAACAAGTACTAAACTTGGGAGATATTTTGGTCATGACTAAGCATTAATGAGATTAAATAATAGAATGATTGTGTTGATGTTTCTAACCTTGGAGATGATGGAGCCTACATGCACCCCACATCTTATGAGAAGATCAAAGGCACTCCAAATTTGTCTACTCAACCTATAGATCTAGTCATTGACACTATGGAGGTTCTTATGTAGTAGATAATAAAGAGAATAGAAAAATGGGTGAAGTGGACACAAGAGAGGAAGAAAAAGATCAGAAGCACTAGCTCTATGAATGGAGTATCAGTTAGAGCTACCTTATTAATTGCAAAAATAACCACCACAACTACTACATCAATATCTACAAGAACATAATAGTCCATTGGCCAAGGTGGAGGCTAGCCTATAGAAAAGAATGTGCAAAGCTAGATCTCTCTTGAACATCAAGAAGGTTGGGGAGAAGCAAGATGACAAGGATAAAGGGAAAGAACAAGAAAAATTATTGGCCAAGCCATCTTCCCCTATCCAAGCCATCAATTTGGATGGTGACACTAACCCCATGGATGGCTAGGAATAGGATGCAACTCAACAAGTGGATACACCTTTTGATAACTAAGGTAAATTCCTTCCCTATTGCTTCTCATAGCAAGATAACTCCATTAATCCCAAGTAAGCTATTTGATCCTACTACATTACAATCTTCTATCAATGTTATCTTTACAAAGTCATGTCTTGAAGAGACCATTAATAATAAGAAGAGGAGATATGAGGAAGTAGCCTCATTGAAGGAATTGATCATACAACTCACTTCATCTTAGCCATTCAAGAAGACAAAAAAGTAGAAGACAATTGTTGCATTGGCTACAAATTGAATGACCTGCCATTTGCTAGTTGAGATTGCTAAGCTATAGAAAGAAGGAAAATTTCATGAGCTCCAAAAGGATTTTTTATATATCAAAATGGTAGATCTTGGCATTCTAGTTCATGACTCCATGGTGAAAATATGGAAGTCTACCAATGAGAAAATCAAGGATAATTTGGAAGATCTTAGAGAAGAGAATAAAATATTGAAGGCCTAAAATAGAGAATTAGTGGAATATATTAGATCTTTACTTGAGAGCACTTCTTTGAGTCAATTTGACCCTAATGAAGAGGAGAACAAGAACTTACTACTAAAGTTGCAAGAAGAAAGGAAATTTAGGTAGGTTGGATGAGAATGGGTAGATTAAATTAAACCTTAAGGTCCCCCAATAGCTGAAAACCTAGGAAGCCTAGTGTTGGATGCTCACAAGCTTAGGGAAGAAGCTTCAAATCATCAAACAACCATATAGAAGGTAGCTAACAAGCTAAAAAAGAAATTGTCCCTTCTACAAGAAGTAATAGACATGAAGACAAATATGGCCATTCCCCATGGGATCCTTAAGATAGTTAAAGAGTCACTATTTCATTGGAAACAATCCTTAGAGTTTGTTATAGAAAGATCTATGAGATCTAGAAATGATCTCAAGGATGTGAATGACCTAGTGTAAAAGGTCAATGAAAGGTTGTGTCAATATTTGGAGATATTTCATAGAGTCCTTTGTGTCTACTGATAGAAAGGTAGTAGATATTAAGAGAATGAAATTAAAGTTCTTGGAATTTTTTGATGAAGTCATTTATCCACTCAAATTCCAAGTGTCCAAGATTCAGGAACTCTCAGCAGTGGATACAATCATAAGTAAAAAAGTGGACAAATTCTATTCAAGGGTTGACAAAATTGATGAACTTGTAGAGATGTATGAGTACTGGATGGTCTAAGCCCACAATATCATCATTCTAGATGTCAAAGAGCTGGAAAAAGTAACCAAAGCCATGAAAGATTATAGAACTAAATTAGTTACTCCTAAGAAGACATGATGTTCTAATTCTTTTTCTAGAAATTTTTCATTCTTCCCCATCTCTTTCTTTCTATAGCCATTCATGGCATTTTGGTAGTCTCTATAATGGAAAATGATTCAAGATTGTCCTATTTTTAGCTTATTATGTTAAGATATTCTCTGCAAAGAAATTACCATGGATATTGAGCTTTCGAGCTGATTTTCCCCTTGAGTGAACTACATTGAGTGTGAATTTGATGGATGAAGCTGTGACAATGATTAACAAGCTGAGAATATGATTATGTTGTGCTACAAAGGCCTACTAAGCTATGGATCAAAGATAGAACAAATCTCATTAAAATTTGTGGAGATAAGATCAAGTGCTTTGAAGGAACACAAGTATATGATTTTTTTGCTACATATTGATGGAAGTGAAGTTATTTTGTTCTACTTTTAATGTTGTATAAAATTAGGCCAAATCTCAGTCCCAATTATCAAATGGTGTGAGAATGATGTTGCATGAACCATTTATGGGCTCATAATTAGTAAAGCATGATTGAGATCTCACTTTGAGGCCATTAAATTGAGGTGAAAGAATGGAGTAATGTTAGTTATTTCCTAGTCTAGGAAATGTTGATGAGAAAGGGAATTTTTGTCCCAATGCAATGAAAAAGGCCACTTATCTAGAGGCTTTGAAAATAGAAATTCAAGTTACTCTAAAATAGGAATATTCCTTAGATATTCTCAAAAGATACTTCAAGAAAAGTTAGTGATGAAAATGTGAGCCCATTATAAAGTAGATGCACTGTTAAAAGCTTTAGGTGGAAAGTGAAAGGATGAAGTGTGCAAGCTAGCAAAAGGATTACTTCCCATGTTGCAATCTTGGATAGAAGGAAAATGGGTTTGCAAAAAAGATAAGTTTCTCTCTCTCTCTCTCTCTCTCTCTCTCTCTCTCTCTCTCTCTCTCTCTCTCTCTCTCTCTCTCTCTCTCTCTCTCTCTCTCTCTCTCTCTCTCCTGTATATGTTAACATTATCAAGTCTATCTACATTCTAGATTCTGAAGAAAAGTAAAGCACTTCCAAAAAAGATAAAGTTTTTATGTTTTTAAGTGATTCTTAGTCATATCACTTTACATTAAGCAAAGTAATAGAGCTTTCAAGAACTTAATATTTTACATGCAAATGAACAAAATATTTAAATAACCATCACTCATGGAATTAAATGCAAATCCTACCATTATAATCATTTGTTGAACTTATTTTCATTTGTGTAATGCTAAAGTTCTAATTCCTATACCTGTTTCATCAAAATTACATGCAATTGTTTTCTTCAAGTATATTTAAATGATTATTTATCAAGAAGTGCATCATGTGCAATCATAGAAAATGGAAATTAGAGTTTATAATTATGATAACTTAATTGGCCGAGAGAGTGATTTAAAATATTTTATAAACACATATTTCAAATTATATGATTTGGGTGATCTTCATAGAAGACTCAATTCTCAACCCATTCACCCTATCACTCATAAACTTAAAGAGATCCAACTAGTTGAAGCAGTAAGTTTTCCAATGGTAGTTCATGCACCTAAGTTAGCAAAGGAACACATAGAAAGATATAACCCAAAAACAAAGTAGATTATGTTTCTAGATCAATCTACTCTCATCTCATTCAAGAAGACAGTGATGCAGTTTGCATTTGACATTTTCATGAAAGAGTAGTATCATGATGTTGATTTGAGGTCTTCCATGTCCATGTTAAATGAGAAGAAGACCCTCAAATGGGAAGACATGTAGAGGACATGGTTCCAGACTTCATGCTCAAAGAAGATCAAAATGTCAACGACTCTGTTCGACAACAATTTTTAAAGAGAGATTGTGGATATCCTTGCACTCCTCCTTAGAATCAAAGGAAAAGAGGAGATTTTGGATTTCATCAAGGACCATTTCTTCCTACTACAAGAAATATGTGCTAAGGATATGCAGATTGACTAGGCATAGATCATCTATGATTAGCTTGTCTCATTGTTGATTTTGGCTAGAGGATTCAAGAAATTTTACATGTCCTCATATCTGATCAATGCATTGGAAACTCAACACTTGTGGCTTGACCTTCCTAGCACCCCAAAAAATGATGAGGGAACCAAAGTATATGTATTATACCCTCATCTATAGCTCCAAAGAAGCTATGAGGAGTACATACTCTTAATGATTCTTTCATAATGAGGCTATGATGAGAATTGCAAGGATGCCCTGAAAGGAGATTCTTACCAAAGGAAAAATCATCCATAAGCCAATTTAGATGTCCATTCATTGAATTCCTAACTTTATCCTATTTTCAAATTGGATATTATGACATATTTCATAAGAGCTTTCCGAGATATCTAGAAGACAAGGTGGTTCTAGTCAATTTGTGTTGATAGATCCTTTAAGTGAACACCCTATGTTCTAATGTGAAGAAGATAGCTAGGATTCCCTTCCCTATAGTGGTTGGTCCATATCCATGTGCCTCTAGATCAAATGCCTATAGGAATATTTTGGATATTAAAGATTTCTGGTCTAGGTGTCTCAAAGATTACCAAACTCGAGATAGATTTTGATCATAGCTAACCATTAATAAGATTAAATTATATAATGATTATGTCTATGTTTATGACCTTGCAAATTACAGAGCTTACATGCACCCCAAATTTTATGAGAACATCAAAGACGGTATATGATTTTTGGGAAAGCTTGTGTAAGAATTTTTTCATCAATGTTTGAGATCATACTACATGATCCATCATCAGGATGCCAAAGATGGGAAAGATTGTGTAAGAATTTTTCATCAATGTTTCGGATCATACTACATGATCCATCATCAGGATTCCAAAACATTGATCATGTAGTATTGGCATCCTAATGATGGATCATGTAGTATGATCCAAAATGTTGATGAAAAATTCTTACACAATCTTTCCCAAAAATCATATACCATATTCATGGATTGTGGAAATTTGATAGCTTTGAAGATCAAAGACACTCCAATTTTTTCTACCCCACCTATAGATCCATTCATTGACACTATGGAGGTTCTTTTGAAGGGGATAATCAAGAAAACAAAATAATGGGCGGAGTGGACCTAAAAGTGGAAGAAAAGGACTAGAAGCATTAGTTCTATGGGTGGAGTATCACCCAAAGCCACCCTATCAACCACAACAACAACCACCATAGCTACTTTATCAACATATGTAATTCCATTATAGTTTATTGGTCAAGGTGGAGGCTAGACTCTAGAAAAGAATGTACCACTCACTCCTACCTATGGAGTTGGCTTTCTTCTAAAAATTGGGAAGGTTTGGGAAAATTAAGATGACAAGGATAAGGGGAAAGAATAAGAAAAATTAGTGGCCAAGCCATCTTTCCCTATCTAAGTCATCAATTTGGATGGTGACACTAACCCCATGGATGGCCAAAAATATTATGGATCTCAGAAAGGGGATAACTTAGCCCTTTTGGTAACTAAGGTCACTACCTTCCCTGTCGCTTCTTGGAGCAAGCCAACTCCATTAATCCCAAGGAAGCTATTCATCCTGCTACATTGTAGTCTATAATCAATGTTCTCTCTACAAATTCATTGCTTGAAGAGATCATTGCTAGGAAGAAGCCCCATCAAAGGACTTAATCACACAAGTCACTTCCTCTCATCCATCTAAGAAGACAAAGAATCAGAAGATAATTGTTGCACTAGTTATGGATTCAACAACTACCCATATGCTAGTTGAGATTGTTGAGCAACAGAAAGAAGGTAGATTTCATGAGCTCTCAAATGATGATTTCTAGATTAGAAAGGTAGGTCTTGGCATTCTAGTTCATGAATCCATGGTGAACATGTGGAAGTCTACCAATGAGAAAATTGAGGATAAGCTAGAAGAGCTTAGAGTAAAGAAGGAAATATTGAGTTAAACAAAGAATTGGTGGAATACATAAGGTATACACTCAAGAGCACTTCTTTGATTTAATTTTACTCAAATGTAGAGGAGAACAAGAACTTACTCCTAAAGTTTGCAACAAGAAAGGAAATTCGAGTAGGTTGGAAAGGCATGGGTAGATCAGATTAAGATTTAAGGTCCCCCACTAATTGAAAACCTAGGAATCCTAGTGTTGGATGCTCACAAGCTCAAGGAAGTAGCTTCAAATCATCAAAAAATCATATAGAAGGAAATAGAGAAGGTGGCAAAGCAATTGGAACTTCTACAAGAAGTAATAGACATAAAGACAAATGTGGCCATTGCCCATGAGATCCTTAAGATTGGCAAAGAGACATTGTTTCACTACACTAGTATAATTTTAGTAAATAAATGACTACATGACTGAAATTTTTAGTCACAAGACTAAAATTTTTAGTCATGTGACTAAAAGTGATCAAATTCTAGTAACATTTTATAATTTATAATTATAAGTGATCAAATAAATGACTAATTTGGTCATACAGTAAAATCAAAAGGTCAAACAAAGATAAGTGACTAAATAGATGATCAAATAAGTGACTAAACAATTGGTCACTGATAATTACTCATCTAAAAAATGACTAAATGAATGATCGATGAAATTTTTATCATATTAATACATTCTTTTTATTTTTTTATAGCTCATATTACTAACTAATGAAATTTTTTTCCTATCAATATATTATTATTAGTTAACTTTCATGAGTGTCCTCTCTACTAATTTTGAACTAAAAGTAAACTCAAAATCACCCCAATCTACACTCAAACTACTCAAAATCTATATATGAACTCCTAAAGAAAATAAAAGCCCTCCATGAACTTAAAAGAAAACTCGAACTCCATCTCTGCATATAAAAAATATTAATTATCAATTAACTATTTTATAATCTCAACATATAATTATTATTAATCACATTAATCATGTAATAAATATCTTAAATTATAACATTATTTTATTATCATTATAGTTAATTTATATTTTAGTATTTAGTAAATAGTGAGAATCATCATTTGATAAATATTAAACCTTGAAATAAAATGATTTAATAATAATAAAATATTTATGTTTTAAATTATATTTATCAATAATATAAGATTTTTTTTTGAATAAACATAATTTAAACATAAATTAATTTGCAAAGAGTGTTCATATTACATATACAATCCATATGGATTCATTTGTAAAAACCAATTTCTAAGGGAGGTGATGCATTTCATCTTAACTATATTGTGTGGAGATGATGCATGCTAGCATTGGTATATATGTTTTTAAGTTAGCCTCAATAGTCACCCCAACCTCAATAATTCCCTCACCCTTTCTTTTTTTTAGAAGATAATAGAATACTCTTAGATGATCAC
Organism: Cupressus sempervirens; assembly: GCA_028749045.1. Taxonomy (NCBI): domain Eukaryota; kingdom Viridiplantae; phylum Streptophyta; class Pinopsida; order Cupressales; family Cupressaceae; genus Cupressus; species Cupressus sempervirens. The sequence goes on from CM053790.1 coordinate 422,854,463, forward strand.
TACTAAGGCCTCAATTTTTTTAAATAAAAAATTTAAATAATATTTACATTCTTTAACTTTTATTACTCATCATGTTAATTCATTTTTAATGTTTTGAGAAATATTTTAGGGATTTTACCCCATTTATCATTCATGCAATTAAAATAGAACCCATCTTCTATTTTATAAGAATAAATTGGTTTGTATTTAGAAATAGTAAAATAATTTGGTCAATCATCTTTACATTATAACATATAATATTGATATGTTAACTCTTTTAATTGAGATTTTGTAAATAAAAAATATTTTTAATTTTAAACAATAAGATTAGTTTATCTTATGCTATATATAACATATTCATTGAGTCTTAATAAATCAAATATTTTTAAATAGATAATTCAAGATAAAAAAATCAATGAAGTATGTGATAAAGAATTATTAAAATAATAAAAAAAAAAAAGTATTAATAAATCAATATATTATTTAATTCACGATAATGTAATTGATTTTGGTACTTGTAATTATGTGAATCTAAACTTGAAGTTAGAACTTATGTTTGAGAAAGGTAGAATCAAAATTATTATATATAAAATTATATTTATTGAATTTGATTTCTTAGAATCTAATCACTATTAGAACTTGTGTTTGAAAGAGGTAGTATTCAATTAGTTTTCCTCAAAAACTAAAAGTTGAATCTTGATAGTAATATCACAATTTGACTCATGATTTGATAAGTAGGAGATATTTTTTGACAGCAAGTTAAATTATGATATTGCTATTAGGATTTAACTATGTAGTTTTTGAGTCAAACTCTTTTAGCCATGTATCATGCATAGCAATTCAAACATGAATCCATCTCTCATAAGAATAAATGGAACACTTAGCACTCATTGAATGTAGGTGATGCTCATAGAGGTGGAGCACTAGGACTTCCCAGGAGGCCACCCATGATTTGTTTGGTGATTGATTTTTGAAAACAAATTAAAAATAAAAATAATATGAAATATAGATTTTAAATAATAGTCTTTAAATATTTATATGTCATATTACTTTATTGATTTATATTAATAAATAAATAATTCTATTTGTTCATAATTAACATAAATAATAATTATTTAAAACTACATAAACTCTCTCAAGGGCTCTTATAGTCAGTGGATTTCACACAAGAGCAAGAGCAATAGTCATAGCTAAAAAAATAATGATGATGTCTAAAGCATCAAGCATAAGAAAATGTAGGAATTACACCACTTTTTTCAAGGTACAAAATATGCTACACATGATGAAAATTACACAATTTTTTGCATTTTCTTTTGGCTTTTACACTTGAAAAGAAGTGCATTACAATGTTTTCTATAATCCTCAAATGACCACATTTTTTAAACTCCTAAGTGCTCTGTCTAACTCTATTACCAAGCAAACTAAATTAATAGAATCCATGATTACATAACTTGCAGTGTAGTTGAAGAGGATTTGAGGATTTTGGCTTGAGAAGGGAAGCTCAAAGAAGCCATGGATTCTTTTACAAATATGGAAATTAAAGGTATTTATTTAGATTCTTATTCTTATAATTGTGTGATTCAATTTTCTAGGGATAAGAAAGATCTACCTGAGGGTAAAAGGGTTATTAACTGCATGAATAGGATAGGGTTTAGGCTTGATGTTTCTATAAATAATAGAATCCTTTGATTTTATGGGTACTGCAAGAGTATACAGGATGCATGATAGGTGTTTGACAAATTATTTTTTGCTCTAATTGTTAATATGGGGCTATTTGTTAGCTTGTGTCCATCGATCAATATCTTCCTTTCCATAATATGATTTATTGTGATGTTGTTTAAAGGACTGGAAATAGGGGCTCATCTCCTTCTTAGGATACCTAGCATGAGTTGTATTCATAATATAAAATAGAGGAATCATCAAGCCAAGGTTCACCATTTCAATAGCACTCACCATTGTAGTAGGCCTCCCAAAGGCACCAAGTTGAATCTGCATAGCTTTCTGTAAATATAGGAATTAGGATGACACTACTCTCTATTTCTCTTTCCTAGCTCTCATCTATGATTTTTTAATGTTCCCACTTTAGCAGTCATCTAATTGTGTGACAATTAGTCTTTTATTTTATTTATCCTGCATTGCTTGTGTAAAGTGGTCAACCCTATGAAGTCGGAATAAAAGTAGAGCTTATAGCTATTGTTAAGAAGGTTGAATGTGAGAAGAAATTGGATACATGAGTTATGCATCTATTCTTGGCATTAAAGGACGTCCATCCTCTCTTGTGACATTCTAGACATCATTCCCTTGGGGTTTGGCATTTGGAATTCATTTCTCTTAGATTCATTAATAGGCAGCTTGGGCACATTTCCAACTACATGCAAATTAGGTGTTTGCTCATATCATTCCCATTCCTTGTCTGATACTTATGACATCATGGAGGAATTTTTTTATGAGGGTCTTGGACTGATTGAAGGTAGTTTTTATTATACTAGCACTATAATGTGACACTATTCATATTACTATAGCAGCAAGTTGGGAAATCATGACTGGAATAACATGTTATAATGTTGGTGTAGTGCCTACCCTCGTTCACATCTTTTCTAGACTTATTGTTGCTATTATTATCAGACTATGTAGACTAGTTTTATGTTGATGGTTTAGTGGTGTTGTTTTGACACTATCAGATATTATGATAGGGATTCAGTTGATATATGATGAGATCATTTAGACTTTACATTTCATGTATGTATGATGATCATTACATTGTTTTTAGTTATTAATGATGATTAGTTAGATGGTTTATTAACTCATGTGTTTTATTATGGTTACTTACCCCATACTTGCATGTGTATGGTGTGCGTGTTTTCTTATTGTATGGCGTATCTGATGTGGTTAAGGAAGGGAGTCGTAGTCACCTGCTTAGTCGGGATCTACACGATGCACCACTTCCTGCCATTGTCTATTTAGCTTAGCATTATATATTGTATGTACATGCATGGTTTTTTTGCAAGTTGCAGGTATCGGGTATCGACTTCCCTGAATTGCCAAGATGAGCGTACCCTATTATACTATCTCAATGATAAGAGAAGGGAGATAAATTCTCAAGTCCAAATCCCAAACCTAAAAACCATTTGTCCTAGTGAGTTAGGACAAGTATCAAAGTTGAATACCCACCGAATGTGTTGGATGACATATTTCATGATTTTCAACCCTTTAGATTTATTTTTAATGATTTGTTCTACGATGGGTTTTCATATTTTATCTTGAAGGTCTATGGTGAATTTTCTATTAATTAAGTCTTAATAAATAGATTTAATTAATAAATTAATTATTTGAGAAAATTAATAAAATATCATGGTCTTTGATATTTTGATTGTGATTAATTAAATGTGAATTATTGAGGAAAGGAATTAAATAAAAGAAAACTAGAAATTAAAATTAATAATAATTATAAAATAATAATAAAGTAATAAATAAAATAATAATAATAAAAGTTATAAAAATTAAAATGAAAGTTATAAAATTTAAATAGAAATTATTTAAAAAGTAAATTGGAGTTATAAGCTTGCATGGGAATTAACATGTGTCAACAACACGGGGGTTAGTGCATCAATTTAGCACAAGGTGTCTACAATTCTATGACTCATCAAAAAGAATTGGAAAAGACCCATGCTTAGTTGGTGACACCTTTCAGCGGTTTCAAGAAGCATTCCAAAGGTTTCTTGAGAGCTCTTTATATTCAGGCATTCATAGAAGCTTAGGGAGAGAGCATGGAGAGCAATTGGAGCATTGGAGGACTCAAGAACTTTGAAGAAGGGAGCTTTCTTTGCGGGTTTTCTGAGGAAAAGTGAATTAGCATCAAAATCTGGGTAGATTCTTGTGATTTTTCTTATGCTATTTCCACATCATGCATTCATGTCTTCTTTGTGTCTTCCATATGTCTTATGAGGAATTTCATATTTTTATTGTATGCATTCTCAATATGGGCAATTGAATTTATGTGGAAATCTTTATATGCATAGATCTGAAAAAAAAATAATGGGGCTAGGGTTTAAATTCATAGCCAAACCCATTAGATTATTTATTGGAAAAAAATTGGGATTAAAAGTTTATAAGAAAATTTTGAGAATTAAAATTTATATATATTGTGTATATGTATGTTTATATCTGCACACACACACACACACACACACACACATACATATATATATATATATATACATATATATATATATATATATATACATATGTATATATATATATATACATATATATATATATACATATATATATATATATACATATATATATATATACATATATATATATATATACATATATATATATATACATACATACATATATATATATATATATATATATATATATATATATACATGTATATATATATATTTAATTGAGGAATCAAATTTAATAATTGCAGTGAAAATATATATATACAAAATTGCATTGCGATTTGTATTTGCATTTTTGAAAAATGCTATAAAACTAAACATTATATGTATTGACCATGGGTCAGGCGGACGTACCAACCCATCTGTCCATCATATGCAGACCCGTGCGCACGACACCTGCACTTGGCAGAGTGTTGGCGCTGCAGGACGCACAGCTTATGTGTGGTGACAGTGTATTAACCATTGAGTATGGTCACCGCCGGTTGTAATATGTGAAGTGCTTAACTTATATTATATGTCATCCATCGAATTTGTATAATTCAATTTTTATATTTCATTTTTAAAAAAAAATGCGATAATAATTATTTTTATATATGTACATATGTATGTATATATATATATATATATATTTAAATATAAATATGTATATATCTAATATGTAAATATGTAATTAATAAATTTGAATTATTATTATTTCATAAAAGATTTAGGAATTCATCTTTTATAATGATGAATAATTTAATAATTTTATAATTTAACTATTAAGATTTAATTAATAGTTTTAAATTATAAAATATATAAAGTATATGAAATTTAATTAAAAGATTGGTGGGGAATGATTTCAATAAAATATTGTATTTGGAAATTGGATTTATAAAGGAAAACTTTTTATCCATCCAAAAACAATACATGGAAAAACGTACAAAATGTTCCTCTAATTCTTTCTCTAAACTTGGAAACATAAACTGAGACTTTTGAATTCAAATTTGAAAACTTAGCAAAACCAAAACATGTGTTTACATTGTGTATTCTTTATGCTATTGTTTTGGGTTTTGGGTTGACTAGTGTTGACCAGTTATAGGATGTCTACCAGAGGCTTGGGAGTTTGTGATTGTGATGTCATGATGATGTTTTATTCTCGATCTTTATAACCCAACCATGGTTATGTGATGGAATGCTCTATGTATTGGATGTAATTACTGATTGTTATAGTTGAGATTCTTATGTATGAGACACTTGAATTAACCATTATTTTTGGTCATCGATCAGTTATCCTTGGTTATTTTCTAGTCACCATGATGGGAATGAAATGTGGATTTATTCTTGATGATGTCATGTTGTGACATGTTTGACTCAACCATTTTTGGAGTCTTCGATTAGTGTGTTTGAGATATATTTTGGTTATTGAGAACCATTGGATACTTTTGATTATCAGTGATACTTCAGTTGCCAATAGAGAGCTGTTGTGTTCATGACTTTCTATGGATGTTTTCTCATGGAGATTTGACGCTTTTATGCATATTTGATGATTTTATTATGGATTGTATTTTGTAATTTTGAGATTTATGAGTCCATGAGCATTAGGGTAGGATATCTGCATGTAGTGTCGGGAAGTGGCTTGCAATGGGGGCTGGGGCCCTAAGAGGCTGCAAGGGTAACTCATTGTAAGTTGGATTAATAAGTGATAACATTCACACCTAATACTAACTGAATGAACCTAAAAAGATAAGTGTTTTGTTCTCGCCCATGCCTTGAGCGCTTGTACAGGCTAGGATGGGAGTAGTGAGATGCATGGTTGCGACCTTGCATTCCATAGTATGCCTTGTCAGTATGAGAGGATACTAGTGGCCGCATGAGATCAGTATGGATCCGTGGAGTTTAGCTAACTACCAGGGTAACTTGTACGTGATAAATGCAATGACACTTTCCCGCTTGCATAGTAGGTTCCTACATTTCATTGTGTGCCTCTGGGATTAGATGTCAGTTTGTGATTGGAACCTTTGAGTTAGTATACTTTTAGGATTCCTGGACTATAGAGATTTATGCTATGAGATTTTGACAACTTGTTTGGGACTTGAGATTATCTCCTTAGCATGATGGGAGTGGAGATTTTACTTAAACCTAAACATAGAATTGAACTTAGTCTATTGCAAACATGTGTCTTTTGATTGTAATAGTACCTTTTTCTGTTGTAAGATGGTGTCTGGGACTGGGTCTTTTGTTAGAGTATGTGGTAGAGGCTAAGGAAGAGGTCGTGGTCATGGAAGAGCTGTCAGTGGCCATGAGTCTACCTATGAGGGATCAACTCATGTAGAGAGCAGGGAAGAGCACTCTAATAGGCAGTAGGAAGAGAGCTGTATAGAGGACCAAGCTGAGTCTGAAGAGGTTGTTTTGAGATAGATGATGCAGACTATTTTAGAATGTTTACCTCCTATTCAAGAATAGCCTAAAGTGCATCAGACAGAACAAGAGCATAGACCTAGATCTAGAAGTCCTTGGAAGGATTGTCAGAGGTCCATTGTGTCTACTCAGATGAAGGATCTTTCAAGATCCAAGGTCAAGCCTTTCAATGGGCAAGGTTCTGGTTATGTGGCCGAGCAGTGGTTGATTTCCCTTGACAGGATTTTTGCCATGTAGGATTTTGACAGCAATGTTAAGGCAAGATTTGCGATCACTAATTTAGAGAATTTTGGGGCCACTTGGTGGACGATTGAGGAGAAGAAGCTGGGCATCGATATGAGCAGTGTCATGTGGAAACTATTCTTAGAGAGTTTTTGTGAACGATTCCTACCAAAGGAATGGAAACTACAAAGGGCAGATGAGTTTCATAATCTCAAGCAGTACACTATGTCAGTGACCAAGTATGAGCATAATTTTTATGAGCTTATGTCTTTTTCAGGGTTCAATGAAAATTCAACTCAGTTGACACAACACTTTATTAGGGGTTTGAATAACCATATAATTGGGGGTGTCAAGGTATTTGAGCCAAAAAATCTCAAGGATGTGGTACATCGAGCAATCCTTGTTGAGAAAAGTGTCAACCTTGGTCAAGGTGGTTTTGTAGGAGCACCAGCAGCATCAGGATCTAAAGGCAACTTCAATTCAGGTGGTAACAAGAAGCCTTTCTTTTCTAAGGGAAAACCGTATCAGCAATAGTCTCAGCAGACGCAGCAGCAGAAGGGATCAAATTCTTAGGCTCAAGGTGGTGGAAAAGGTTCTAACTTTAAGAACAACTACAATGCTCAACGCAATAAATAGAATTAGTCTAATCAGCCAGCTTAGAGTAGCTAGTCTTTTGTAAGCAGGAACAGTCGCCAGCAATCTAATGTACCACCTATAGGAAGAGGATTTGGCAAGAATATAGAATGTTTTTCATGTGGTCAGATTGGACATTAGGTAGCTCAGTGTCCACAGTGAGCACCTTAGTCTTCAAGACCTTGGCCTACAGCTTCAGAACCCATAGTTGGTGATGTAGGGAGAGCTCATATGGTTTTTGCAGCAGTTGATCAGTGTCAGGAAGATCATCAGGGAACAGTGGTTGAGACCACAAGTGCTATTCGAGGTATATCTATTTCAGTATTGTTTGACTTAGGATCTACAAATTCATTTATTTCACCATCTATAGTTTCTAAGTGTAAGCTGGATGCAGTGAAGCAAGATCATGGTTGGCAAGTGGAACTAGCCTCAAGGATTAAGGCCTCCACGGATTTTGTAGTTCATAAGTGTGGGCTTAGCTTAGGGAGCTTTGATATGGCAGTGGATCTTCGAGTCATACCCCTTGGTTCCTATGATGTGGTTTTAGGCATGGACTGGCTTGGATCTCATAGAGCTAGTATAGATTGTAGGAAGAAGATTATTTTGTGCCAAGATGACTAAGGGAATGATGTGAAGATAGTTGGGATACCGAGGCCTATATCTCTATGGATGATTTCTGCTATGCAATTGAAGCGAAGTTTTCATAAGGGATGTCAGATATTTGCTATTATGGTAAATGATCTTGATGAGGAAGATCCTGTAAGGAAGACTTTAGATTACTCGATTTTATAGGAGTACGCAGATGTCTTTCCAAGTGAGATTCCAGGCATGCCTCTGAAGAGGGACATTGATTTTAGCATTGATCTAATTCCTGGAGCAGAGCTTATCTCTAAAGCTCCTTATCATATGACTACTTAGGAACTAGATGAGCTACGTCTTTAGCTAGAGGAACTTCTGGCCAAAGGGAGCATTTGACCTAGTGTATCACCATGGGGAGCTCCAATGCTCTTTGTGAAGAAGAAAGATGGTTCTTTGTGCCTTTTTATTGACTACAGATAGTTGAACAAGGTGACTATTAAGAACAGGTATCCTTTGCCTAGGATTGATGACTTATTTGATCAGATCAAGGGAGCTACAGTATTCTCCAAGATTGACCTTAAGTCAGGATACCACCAACTTCGTATTAAGGAAGCAGACATTCACAAAACCACTTTTCAAACTCGCTATGGGCATTATGAGTTCACAGTGGTACCTTTTGGATTGACTAATGCTCCATTGGTGTTCATGAGTTTGATGAATGGTGTTTTTCGATCATATCTTAACAGGTTTTTTCTCGTGCTTCTTGATGACATATTGATATTTTCTAAGACTCAGAAGGAGCATGAGGAACACCTATGGTTGGTATTGTAGTGTTTGAGAGGCAATCGGCTTTACACCAATGCCGCTAAGTGTGAATTCTTCAAATCAGAGATTCAGTATTTAGGGCATGTTATCTCAGGTGATGGTATTTCAGTGGATCCTACAAAGATTTAGGTGATAATAGATTGGCCTACCAGACTAATGTGTCAAAGATTCATAGTTTCATGGGTTTAGCTAGTTATTATCGCAGATTTGTCCAGAACTTTTCTAAGATAGCACATCCTATCACTTCTATTCAAAGGAAAGGTAAGAAGTTTGTGTGGATAGAGAAATGCGGGGAAGCATTTCAGAGGCTCAAGGAGCTTTTGACTAGTGCACCAATTTTAGTTGTACCTAATCTAGAAGGTGATTTCATGGTGTGTACAGATGCTTCTCTTGAACAAATTGGAGCAGTGTTGATGCATAATGGACAGGTGATTGCGTATGAATCATGCAAGATCAAGGATCATGAGTTAAATTACACTACACATGATCTTGAGTTAGTAACAGTAGTTCATGCTTTGACAAGGTGGAGACATTTCTTGTTGGGGCACAGATTTGAGCTACATAGTGATCATCGTAGTCTTTAGTACATTTTTACTTAGCCTAATTTGAATGCTCGCCAGAGACGATGGATGGAATTTTTATGCGAGTATGATTTTTGAGGTTAAGTACATTTAGGGTAAGGAGAATGTGGTGGCAGATGCTTTGAGTCATAGGAGACATGTAGCAACATCGATGACTCTTAGTGTGGATTTGAGGAGTCAGATTCTTTAGGCACTTCCTACGGATTCTTGGTATCAGGAAGTGTGTAGAGAGATAGATTCAGGGAGACCCTTGGAAGGTAAGTTTGCAGGTTACGTTCAAGAATTAGATGGTCTTTTGAGACATTTGGGGAGGATTTATGTGCCATTACTGAATGAGCTTCAGACCTTGATTCTGGTAGAAGCCCATCGTACACCTTATTCAACACATCCAGGTGTCAAGAAGATGCATGCTAATTTGAGACATTTGTTCTTTTGGTCTGGGATGAAGTGAGATATTGCTGATTTTGTGGCTAGGTGTCTTGAGTGTCAAAGAGTCAAGGCAAAACACCAGCACCCGACAGGACTATTGCAGCCTAATCTCATTCCGTCTTGGAAATGGGATATCATCTCCATGGATTTTATTGTAGGATTACCTATGATAGTTCGACGTCATGATGCTATCATGGTTACCGTTGATCAATTGACTAAGGTGGAACATTTTTCACCAATCAGGTCTTCCTACACAACAGCTTCTATAGCGAATGTCTTCATGCGTGACATTGTGAGATTACATTGTATTCCTAGAAAGATCATTTTTGACAGGGATCCTGTATTCACATCTACATTTTGGACATCATTGCAGCATGAGCTTGGAGTGCAATTAAACTTCAGTTCGGCATATCATCCAGAGACTGATGGTCAGACGGAGAGGGTGAACAAGGTTTTGGAGGATATGTTACGGATGTATGTGATGGATAGGAAGACACATTGGGAGGACTATCTCTACCTAGTGGTGTTTGCTTACAACAATGGGTATCATAGTTCTATTGGCATGACACCTGTTCAGGCATTATATGGATGTCCTTGTCATACACCATTGAGTTGGGACAGCCTCAAGGATCACATTTTATTGGGACTTGCGATGCTTTGTGATATGGAGCAATAGGTAGTGTGTATCCGTGAGCATTTGACTACGGCACAGGATATGTAGAAGAAGTATGCCAATGCTCATAGGATTGATAAGCAGTTTGCTGTGGGTGATAAGGTTTTCTTGAGAGTGCGACCGTGAAAGAGTCCAATCTGGTATGGAAAGGGTTCTAAGCTAGCACCTCGCTTTGTGGGACCATTCAAGATTTTGGAGAGGATTGGCCCGGTTGCTTACCACATTGCTCTACCGCCTAGCCTAGCTTGCATTCATGATGTTTTTCATGTTTCAGTGCTTAGGTAGTATATTCTTGATATTTTGCATGTTCTTGATTGGAATGCATTGCAGGTAGAGGACGGGCAACTGGCTTTGGAGCTGGTTTGTATTTTGGGGCAGTGGGAGTTGACCCTTAGGGGTCGAACCATCGAGCAGGTAAGGGTCCAATGGGACCCTACTGATGATTCTTCAGCTACTTGGGAGGATGCAGCTAGATTGAGGGAGTTATATCCCTATTTGTTTGTAAGCTTCCAGGAGTAAGCCTAATTCAAGGAGGGGGGATGGAGTGCCTACCCTTGTTCACATCTTTTCTAGACTTATTGTTGCTATTATTATTAGATTATGTAGACTAGTTTTATGTTGATGGTTTAGTGGTGTTGTTTTGACACTATCAGATATTATGATAGGGATTCAGTTGATATATGATGAGATCATTTAGACTTTACATTTTATGTATGTATGATGATCATTACATTATTTTCAATTATTAATGATAATTAGTTAGATGGTTTATTATCTCATGTGTTTTATTATGGTTACTTACCCCATACTTGCATGTGTATGGTGTGCATGTTTTCTTATTGTATGGCGTCTTTGATGTGGTTAAGGAAGGGAGTCATAGTCACCTACTTAGTCAGGATCTAAATGATGCACCACTTCCTGCCATTGTCTGTTTAGCTTAGCATTATATATTGTATGTACATGCATGGTTTTTCTGCAAGTTGCAAGTACCAGGTATCGACTTCCCTGAATTTTCAGGATTAGCGTACCCTATTATACTATCTCAATGATAAGAGAAGGGAGATAAATTCTCAAGTCCAAATCCCAAACCTAAAAACCATTTGTCCTAGTGAGTTAGGACAAGTATCAAAGTTGAATACCCACCGAATGTGTCAGATGACATATTTCATGATTTTTAATCCTTTAGATTTATTTTGTATGATTTGTTCTATGATGGGTTTTCATATTTTATCTTGAAGGTCTATGGTGAATTTTCTATTAATTAAGTCTTAATAAATAGATTTAATTAATAAATTAATTATTTGAGAAAATTAATAAAATATCATGGTCTTTGATATTTTGATTTTGATTAATTAAATGTGAATTATTGAGGAAAGGAATTAAATAAAAGAAAACTAGAAATTAAAATTAATAATAATTATAAAATAATAATAAAGTAATAAATAAAATAATAATAATAAAAGTTATAAAAATTAAAATGAAAGTTATAAAATTTAAATAGAAATTATTTAAAAAGTAAATTGGAGTTATAAGCTTGCATGGGAATTAACATGTGTCAACAACATGGGGGTTAGTGCATCAATTAAGCACAAGGTGTCTACAATTCTATGACTCATCAAAAAGAATTGGAAAAGACCCATGCTTAGTTGGTGACACCTTTCAGCGGTTTCAAGAAGCATTCCAAAAGTTTCTTGAGAGCTCTTTATATTCAGGCATTCATAGAAGCTTAGGGAGAGAGCGTGGAGAGCAATTGGAGCATTGGAGGACTCAAGAACTTTGAAGAAGGGAGCTTGCTCTGCGGGTTTTTTGAGGAAAAGCGAATTAGCATTAAAATCTAGGTAGATTCTTGTGATTTTTCTTATGCTATTTCCACATCATGCATTCCTGTCTTCTTTGTGTCTTCCATATGTCTTCTGAGGAATTTCATATTTTTATTGTATGCATTCTCAATATGGGCAATTGAATTTATGTGGAAATCTTTATATTCATAGATCTAAAGAAAAAAAAAATGGGGCTAGGGTTTAAATTCATAGCCAAACCCATTAGATTATTTATTGAAAAAAATTTGGGATTAAAAGTTTATAAGAAAATTTTGAGAATTAGAATTTATATATATTGTGTATATGTATGTTTATATCTGCATACATATATATATATTACACACACACACACACACACACACACACACACACACACACACACACATATATATATATAATTTATATATTGTGACACAAAATTTGTATATACATATTTACATACATACATACATACATATATATATATATATATTTAATTGAGGAATCGAATTTAATAATCGCAGTGAAAATATATATATACAAAATCACATTGCGATTTGTATTTTCATTTTTGAAAAACGCTATAAAACTAAACATTATATGTATTGACCATGGGTCGAGCGGACGAACCAACCTGTCTGTCCATCGTATGCAGACCCGTGCGCACGACACCTGCACTCAGTAGAGTGTCGGCACTGCAGGCTGCACGGCTTATGTTTGGCAACAATGTATTAACCATTGAGTATGGTCATCGCGGTTGTAATATGTGAAGCGCTTAACTTATATTATATGTCATCCATCAAATTTGTATAATTCAATTTTTATATTTCATTTTTTTAAAAAAATGCGATAATAATCATTTTTTTTAAAAAATGCGATAATAATTATTTTTTTATATATGTACATATGCATGTATATATATATATATATATTTAAATATAAATAAATAAATATATATATGTATATATGTAATATGAAAATATTTAATTAATAAATTTGAATTATTATTATTGGATAAAAGATTTAGGAATTCATCTTTTATAATGATGAATAATTTAATAATTTTATAATTTAACTATTAAGATTTAATTAATAGTTTTAAATTATAAAATATATAAAGTATATGAAATTTAATTAAAAGATTGGTGGGGAATGATTTCAATAAAATATTGTAATTGGAAATTGGATTTATAAAGGAAAACTTTTTATCCATCCAAAAACAATACATGGAAAAACGTACAAAATGTTTCTCTAATTCTTTCTCTAAACTTGGAAACGTAAACTGAGACTTTTGAATTCAAATTTGAAAACTTAGCAAAACCAAAACATGTGTTTACATTGTGTATTCTTTATGCTATTGTTTTGGGTTTTGGGTTGACTAGTGTTGCCCAGTTATAAGATGTCTACCAGAGGCTTGGGAGTTTGTGATTGTGATGTCATGATGATGTTTTATTCTTGATCTTTATAACCCCAACCATGGTTATGTGATGGAATGCTCTATGTATTGGATGTAATTACTGATTGTTATAGTTGAGATTCTTATGTATGAGACACTTGACTTAACCATTATTTTTGGTCATCGATTAGTTATCCTTGGTTATTTTCTAGTTGCCATGATGGGACTGAAATGTGGATTTATTCTTGATGATGTCATGTTGTGACATGTTTGACTCAACTGTTTTTGGAGTCTTCGATCAATGTGTTTGAGATATATTTTGGTTATTAAGAACCATTGGATACTTTTGATTATCAATGATACTTCAGTTGCCAATAGAGAGCTGTTGTGTTCATGATTTTCTATGGATGTTTGCTCATGGAGATTTGATGCTTTTATGCATATTTGATGATTTTATTATGGATTATCTTTTGTAATTTTGAGATTTATGAGTCCATGAGCATTAGGGTAGGATATCTACATGTAGTGTCAGGAAGTGGCTTGCAATGGGGGCCGGGGCCCTAAGAGGCTGCCAGGGTAACCCATTGTAAGTTGGATTAATAAGTGATAACATTCACACCTAATACTAACTGAATGAACCTAAAAAGATAAGTGTTTTGTTCTCGCCCATGCCTTGAGCGCTTGTATAGGCTAGGATGGGTGTAGTGAGACCCATGGTTGTGACCTTGCATTCCATAGTATGCCTTGTCAGTATGAAAGGATACTAGTGGCCGCATGAGATCAGTATGGACCCGTGGAGTTTAGCTAACTGCCGGGGTAACTTGTACGTGATAAATGAGATGACACTTTCCTTCTTGGATAGTAGGTTCCTACATGTCATTGTGTGCCTTTGGGATTATATGTCAGTTTTTGATTGGAACCTTTGAGTTAGTATACTTTTAGGATTCCTGGACTATAGAGATTTATGCAATGAGATTTTGACAACTTGTTTGGGACTTGAGATTATCTCCTCAGCATGGTGGGAGTGGACCACTTAGGTACCATGTAGTCGGGTGGTAGTGTATTTTCCACTATTATCATTTGAGATTCATTGAGACATCATGGCTAATGCATCCTTCATGATGGTGGGTATGTATCCTTTCATTTGATGATTAGCATATGTTAGATGATGTTATCTTATGCTTATATTTTCATGTTAGATTACTTTCTACATATGATGTTGTATATGTTAGGAGTGACATTCCTACTATGTTAATACCGATGATCTCTTCGATAATTTGGGATGTTATGCATGGAGGGATGGCTAGGGCCCACGATGGTCTAATGATGCTATTAGCAGTTGGGAGGAACCGTGCACTTAGTTATGTTTTATCTTACGATGGATGTATATGTATTCTATGATGATGTATCATGTGTATCATGTGATTGTCTTTGATGTATCATGGATTAGAATAGGATGATGTACCTTATTTTACATATGTATATTCTTTTAAGCCTTCATACCCTGTGACATGTACAATGGATGATTGAGCATTTGGAAATGTAATGTATGAACATTGGACTTATCATTATTATTTCATGTGGATGTTGTACTAGATGGACTCGTGTATGTTAGTTAATTTAGATGTAACTCAACGTTAAGGGATCTTAAAGAATGTAATCTGTTATGTATGTTATGTTTACTTTTCAGATGGACATTGCTATTGCTTCCGTTATTGTGAATAAGTTATGTATGGTATTTACTTTCATGTAAAAAAAAAAAAATGTTACCAAACTTAGTGAAATTCTAGGTTAATTCTTTGGATCCCTTGGTGGGGCATTACAGTTGGAGTAATTAGTGAGTTGGAAACTTTGCTATGTATTTAATTTTATTAGCTTGAAAACTAATATTATTTCAATAGTAGTTTAATCTTTATTTTTTCATAAATTCCTTCTTATTCATGTTATGTGGTTTCAAAAACTATGCAAAAAACATTAAAATCTTTATCAGTAGTTGGTTTAGTTTTTTGGGCATTTCTAGGGTGCCCATTATAGTGGTATCAAAGCTATAAGTTCTGCCATCCTATGGAGGTCTTATAAGGAATTTAGGACAGCCGCATAGAGGGAATTTTTTTTGAAAAAATGTTAAAACACTAAAATCAAAAATTAAAAGGGCGAAGAATTTATGTTTGAGCATGCAATAGAGGCTTTATAATTTCTACAATATCAGAGAAAGACAAAGTAGGAGTTTAGACTTGCAAAGAGAATATGCTAGTTCATCTATTTAAAGGAACATACAATCTAATCATAAAAATACAAAGGTGGTATTCTTTGAACAAGATAGTAGTATGGGTGACTGAGATGACATGAATATAGGATTAGGTGTCTGTAGTCCAAATTAGGAGGATGTAATGTTCAGACAGTTACTGGGTACATTAGAGGAGGGGCAATGTATGCAATAGGAGCAGAATAGGTGAATGGATATGATGTTGCAGCTTATGGCTAGACAGATGGGCATCAATATTAATCCAAGTTATGTCAATAATGGAAACAATAATAATGGAGGAAATGACAATGATAGGGGCAATAATAATGGAGGCAGAGGCAACAATAATGGTCTTGAGAATAAAATTAATGGTAATAATGGACATGGCAAGAATGGGAATGAGTCTAATAACTTTAGAGATGTTACATGCCTAGCTTGAATAGTGAGCTTGAGACCTCTTCTAACCACCTTCCCACCTAGAGATCTAGTTCAACTAGTTAATGAATTGTAGATTATCGAGTTATAGGATCAGTTTAGGAGGGACTAGGAGGCCAGTGGATTGAAGTTTTAGGCAGACATTTTCCTTAGAGATTATATGGACTTGATAATGAGACACATTCCAAAATTGGAAGGGAGAAATAAAAACTTTGAGCTGAGAAAGAAAGTTGGAAAACTTTCTTTACCTTATTATGATGCTTTAGGGAAGATGACCACATGAGCTTGGGTGTAAAAGGTAGATATATACTTGTAGTTGAATCCTATGCCTGAGTAGGAGGCTATAAAGTATGTGGCTATTCACTTGGATGGACTAGCACATGAGTGGTGGTAGCATGGCATGGTAATCTTGGGGCATAATCAAATCACATATTATGAGGAGTTCACTAAGAAGCTCATAGAGAGACTTGATGCTAGGGATCCTAAGTTATAGTTTAAGGAGTTGGCACAACTCAAGCATTGGGGATTAGTTGAGATGTATATTAGTGAATTTCATAGGTTAACTATATTGGTCATAGATATTTTATAGAGGAGGTTAGTAGTGTTGTTTATGGATGGACTCTTAGATCCCTTGCAAGGTTGGGTCAAGGGGCATGACCTAGCTACATTATAGGAGGCAACTAAAAAGGCTCGTGACTTAACACCTTCTTCCTTTAGGAGAAGATTTCAAAACAAGGATTCATATATGAAAAAGGACAAGGAGAAGGATGAAAAATCTTTTCACAAGGATGCTCAGCCAAAAATGGATAAGTTGGATAATGACACCCCAAATGAGTTGAGAAAGAAGAAGCTATGTTTTCATTGTAGAGAGCCTTGGGATTTATCCCATAAGTATCCTCTCAAGGCTAAGGCAAATCAAATAGAGTATTTCTCAGTAGAGGAGTCATAGTTAGAGAGGAAGGATCAATGCTTTGATTTAGATGAGGATAACACTATAGAGGAGAGCAACATTCCCGAGGATGAGAAATCATTGACACAATTAATGGGGGCTCACAGGGAAATCACATTTAAGGTCAAGGGTACTATCTAGGGGTAGAAAGTGATCTCACTCATTGACATTGGGGCTACAAATAATTTCATAGATGCACAATTGGTATCCAAGAGAGGTTTATAGATTGAGGAGCACGCTAGGTTCAGAGTCATGGTAGCTAATGGTGACAAATTATTATGCACTCAGAAGATATGTAATCTTCACATTAGGTTTGGAGATGGCTATGAGTTAGAGGATGAGTTCTATGTAGTAGACATGGGAGACTATGATGTCATCCTCGGCATGACATGGATGGCCTCGCTAGTCAAGTTCACACTCAACCTAGCAAAATTGGAGATGAGGTTTTAGTATGAGGGGAGAACCATTGTACTTAAAGGACTTTTAGATGGGAGTTGTAGAGTAGTCTCCTTGAGGAGAATGTAGAGAATATTTTGACATAATGACATAGAGTGGGTAATAGAATGTTTCACTATTCTAGCTTCATGGGAGCCATAGGTGAAGAGTCATCCACTAGATATCTAAGAGATACTTGATAGGCACACTAAGGTATTTGGTGAGATTCTGCATGGGTTCCTCTTGATAGGGGGACATAGTATGTTATTGAGTTTGAGAAGGGAGCCAAACTAGTTATGGTTACTCTCTATCATCATCCTAAGAAACACAAGGATGAGATAAAGAAGGCAATTAAGGAGTTTTTGGAGATGGGGCATATTAGGCCTAGTAGGAGCCCCCTTTTCTTTAGCAATAGTGTTGGTAAAGAAGAAGGATGGGATGATGTGCATCGATTACAAGGCATTAAATAAGAAGAACATTAAGAAAAGATATCTCATCCCAATGACAGATGAACTAATTGATGAATTGCATGGTGCATGCTTTTTTATGAAGATTGATTTACGATCAGGGTATCATCAGATTAGGATGAGGGAGGAGGACATTAAGAAGATAGCTTTTTGGTGTCACTATGGCCATTTCAATTTTTTGGTTATGCCATTTGGACTAACCAATACCCTTGCTATGTTCTAGAGTTGCATGAATTAGGTATTTAGGGGGAATCTTAGGAGATTTTTCCTAATTTTCTTTGATGAAATTTTAATCTTCAATAAGACTTGGGAGGAGAATTTACAACATCTTGAAATGGTGTTGTCCATTTTGGAGAAAGAGTCACTATATGCCAAGGAATCTAAGTGTGAGTTTGGGCTGATTGAGCTACTATACCTTGGGCATATCATCAACATAAATGGAGTTTGGGTAGATCCCAAAAATATTAGAGCTATTTTTGATTGGCCTACTCCTACGAACCTTACATAACTTAAGGGATTTGTCTTTGCAAGTTTTTATAGGAGATTTGTTAAGGGTTTTTCACATATTGTTGCACCTTTGATAGACCTTACAAGAAAAGCGCCTTTGCATGGATAGGGGCAACTCAAAGAAGCTTTGATAATTTCAAGAAGGTGATATTTTCATGTCTAGTACTAGCTCTACTAGAATTCACAAAGCCATTTGAGCTTCATTATGATGTGTCAAGAGATGGGATTGGGATAATCTTGATGTAGGAGAAGCATCCCATTATTTTTGAGAGTAGGAAGCTCCATGGAGTGGAGAGGATATATTCCATCTTTTACTTGGAGATGTTGGCTATTATGCATGCTTTATCTAGGAAACCTCATATTTGTGCTCTAGCTGAGATTATAGGAGATTGGAGAAATAAGATTATAGTGGAGTGTGGGATAGATACTTGGGCTTTTGGAGTGATTGTAGGCACCATAAGGGATGATCATTATGTGGTGATGGATGGATTAATCAAGTTCTAGGGTAGGATATATTTCATTCCTTCATCATAGTTTAGGGAGGTAATACTAAAGGCATTTCATGATGCGCCTAGGAAGATTTGTGAGAAATTCACATGGAAAGGGCTCAAGGATGATGTTTAGAAGCATGTCAGTGAGTGTGTAGTTTATCAGTAGAATAAGGGAGAGCACACATATCCTATAGGGTTGTTACAACCTTTTCCCATTCTAGATAGAAAATGGGAAAGTATTTCTATGGACTTCATCACTAGGTTGCCGCGAGTATAGGGGAGAGATTGCATCTATGTGGTAGTTGATCATGTGACAAAGTTTGCTCGCTTCATTGCTATTCCATCCATCTACATAGCAGCATAGGTGGCTGATCTTTTCTTTAGAGAGATATTCAAGTTACATGGGCTACCTAGTTTCATTATCAATGACTAGGATAGTAAATTTATGAGTGTTTTTTGGCAGAATTTTTTTTGATTGTGCGTTACATATCTTACATCTAGCACTATTTATCATCTACAGATAGAGACTATGAATAAATGGGTGGAAGGATATCTAAGGAACCATGTGAATGTACAATAGAGAGCTTGGTCAAATGGCTACATATGGGAGAGTATTTTTATAACACCACTTATAATTTATCCATCAATATGACTCCATTCATGGCACTGTATAGTTATGAAGTACCTAGCTTCATGGATTTAGTTTTGGGGGATAGTAGATTTCTCAAAGCCAAAGACTTCTTGCAGGGTATTTAGGATATTTTGAGTTGCTTAGGGAGAATATGCAATAGGTCTAGAACTAGTAGAAATTGTATGATGATAAGTACTAGATAGAGCACAAATTTGAGACTGGGGATATGGCTTACTTGAGGCTACAACCATACAGATAGTCATCACTCAAGAAGAATAGAGTAGAGAAGTTGAAGCCTAGGTTTTATGGTTCCTATAGAGTGATTCATAGGGTGGGCGAGGTTGCCTACAAGATTGATCTTCTAGAGGGCAGTCAGGTGCATAATGTGTTTCATGTGTCAAGGCTTAAGAAAGCCAATGGTTAGAGAGTTGTGCCTTCTAAAAATTTTCCACCATTAGATGAGGAGGGGAAGCTTGTATTTATTCTTGAGGCTATTATGGATACTAGGGAAAGGACTCTATGAAATAGGGTGATTAAAGAATATTTAGTCAAATGGAGACACCTGCCAGAGGAAGATGCTACTTGGGAGAGTGAGTCGGTGCTACAACAAATAGGATTGAGATTGCTTGAGGACAAGGAATTTTAAGTAGGGTGAACTATAATATTCCCACTTTAGTAGTCATCTAGTTGTTTGATAGTTAGTCTTTTATTTTATTTTATTTATCCCACATTTCTTGTGTAAAGTGGTCAACCCTATGAAGTAGGAATAAAAGGAGAGCTTGTAGCTATTGTTAGAAAGGTTGAATATGAGAAGAGATTGGATGTGTGAGTTATGGATTTATTCTTGGAATTAAAGGTTGTGTGTCATCTCTTGTCACATTCTAGACATCATTCCCTTAGGGTTTGGCCTTTGGAATTCATTTCTATTAGCTTCATTAATAGGTAGCTTGGCACATTTCCAACTATACATAGATTGGGTGTTTTCTCATACCAGTCTCATTCCTTGTCTGATACTTATGCCATTATGGAGGAATTTTTTTATGAGGGTCTTGGACTGATTAAAGGCATTTTTTACTGTACTATAACTATAGCATGACACTATTCATATTACTATAGCAACAAGTTGGGAAATCATGACTCGAATAACATGTTATAATGCTAGTGTAATTAGTGAGTTAGAAAGTTTGCTATGTATTTGATTTTATTAGCTTGAAAACTAATATTATTTCAATAGTAGTTAAATCTTCATTTTTGCATAAATTCCTTCTTGTTCATGTTATGTGGTTTCAAAATATATGCAAAAAAACATTAAAATCTTTATCAACAGTTGGTTCAATTTTTTGGGCATTTCTAGGGTGCCCATTACAAATTTCCCCCTTTTCCAAATTTATGTCATCTTTAAAAATGTTCAACCCTATAATGGAGAGGGCTTCATATAGGTGGTCAATAAAAGTATTCCTCACATCTGGTCCCCTGAAACTTAGAAACACATGACACCTCTTATCACTTTTGAACACAAGTTTAGTAGAGGCGAGCTTGTATATGAGAAAGGGTTCATTAGCTGTGGGTGGGTCAGAGCTAGGGCTATTTGATGGTCTAATGCACAACTTTCATAAGATGTGAGAATCTACACATCCACCATCTACATCACCACCAAAGTAGCCTTAGATTGAGTGACTTTGATGCTAAAGTTGCCATAAATAGAATGCCATATGTTGCCTTTTGGTTACTAGTACATCATCACTCCATTAGCTTTTTTTCTTTAAGTACAATCAAAACCATAGTTTTAGGTTATTTTTACCTTCAAAATAATATTATTGGGGGAGTGATCTAAGAATCCATACACTAGAATTTAGATTAAATTTTGTTCAAAAAAAGAAATTGATGAAGAAATTACTTTTCCCATAGATTGTGAGAATAAACCCAATCTTGAGTAGAAAAATAAGAAAGAAAACTAACCCTACAAAAGTGCCAATGTTATTGATCATAAAATTTCAAAAGTAATATAGTTCTTATTGTGGCATGGAAAACTTGGTCAAACATGTCTTCCTAGAAAATAATTTCTAGTAGGATTACCTCTTTATGACAAAATCATTTCAGCATCTCTTTCTACACAATATTTACTGGTATCGAGATTATTGCAGGGCCAAAGAAAACAAAAAATCTTATAGGTTCCAACCAAATGCCCACAAAATCCACTTTTTGTAGAATTATCTTTCAAGCATTGAACTATAAATCTTATGTAACACATACTAGATCACTTGACTAGGGTAGTAGAAGGCCAGTTCAAGAAATAAAACTCTCCTATGTCTAAGGTTTTTTTAAAAAATTCTTGCTTAATGTAGGATGGAGATCTATGAAATTTCCTCTGTCTTCCTAAGGGAATTCCAATTCTCCCATCAATTGCCCCAAAATTTTTATAACCATTTGAAACTTGTCAAAAAAATTGATGGATGAAGCATTTGAGTTTATAGCTAATCCATCGAGTCTAGTGTTTGTGGTTAAGGCATATGCCTTAAGAACACATTATTTTCAAATGAGTGGAAAATTTTACATTGTTCTATGATTTAAATTAGAATTTTGGCTAATGTTTTTCATTTACTATAGACATCCTTGATGATGAACATTGACTTTGTTTCAACATCTAACTGTTTAGATGTGCATATTGATTGGAAAGATTAGAAACTATTTGTACTATAGGAAATGGATCTAAGAAAGAAAATTTTGTATCCTTCAAATTAATAAATACTCCATTTCTTAAATAATGTACATTAGACTATTCTATAGGAGTTGCTGCTATATTGGCATTCTTGTTGATCTAAAAGAGGATGTTGCAACTGCAGCTACAACTTTTGCTATAGTAATAGTTTTAAGAATTCTAGCATAGGATCCCACTAAAACCAAGTTGCAACTCCCTAGGTATCCAAAAGGAACAAAAAAAGCATTTAACACCAATGCCAAAAAATTTGAAGTTTTAGGTAAAATTCAATTTATAGCCTCTATGCAATTAGCTAGAAAAATCACTAAGAAAATAAACCATAAACAAATTACAAGGTCCAGGATGTGGTTAGTGAAAGTAGCACTATGTACACTAGGTGCAAATTCACCACTTGAGTTGATACACATTTTGTGAAGTTAGGAAATCAAGTAATGTGAAGGAGTCTAAGGATGTAACATAGTTTTTAGGTTAATTAACCCAAAAGAAGTCCATTTCAATTTGCTACATCAAAACTAGATCTGACACCAATCTTTGTATATCAAATGACAAGCTTCAAAAATAATTTTAGTGTGAATAAAAAGATCATATTCAAATTTCAAAATTGTTTCTAGTCCAACATGATGGATTTAAATATTGTTAATTTTATATGGCTTTTGTGACTTATTTTTGTAAATCTTTGTTAGATGCTAAAGAAGTTTCAGAAAAAAGTTAAAAACCAATTCTATATTTTGGATGGTTTCATTTTAGGATTCACAGTTGCACTTCACTATTAATTTTGTTGGAGGTTTCACCTAGGAGTATTATAAAGGATTCTATAGATAAATATGTACTAACCACCCTTGAATTTTTAATTTAAAAGACATTTTTTTGCAAGGTTATATCCAATGAAGAAATTTTGTTGATATTTACTTGCAGATTCCTTCCAAGATAAGAAACAAATATTAATTTTAAAACATGATGCTTAGTGGCGTAACCTAAAAATATATCTAATAAGTCTTCATTCAAACATCATCAAACTCTTACAAAGAATTATAAATCAGTTTTGAAATATGACCAAACCTAATATAGCCTTCAAATCATCAAAGGAATACTCAAAACTAATTCAAACATCCAAACATAAGCACCAATGAGCAAGCTTCAAGAACCTATAGTTATATTTATTGCAAAGCCTCAAAACACCATTGAATCTACTCCAACATTGGAAAATTTCACAAGGAACTACAAGAACCCAAGAATGAATACATGGAGCCAACAAAATGATGATATTAGACCTGATACAAGTCCCATGTGCCAAGGAAGAATAGTATGGACATCTTGGAAGGGTGGACAAGCCTCTAAAAATTAATACTTCATTGAAAATTCCAAGTGAATGATCTATTTTGGTATCCAAATATGAGGAACACAGAGAAATAATACCTAGAATTATTGCTATAAAGATCATGGAGATATGAGCAGAAAGATGACATCTAGAAACTAAGAATCGACACTCCAAGACTCACAATTTGGTGAGAGATTCAATTTCTTCTGCAAGCCTCTTTTTCCTTTGATGTGAGCTTCTACAACATGGGCTTCAACTATTTGGGTGTATGGTTTATGGTTTCCTATGCACTATCCCTAGTTGTGATTGTATTATTATGTACTAAATACTCACCAAGAGCATTTTTGGATTATTACTAAGCTACTACTTGATTTGCCTAAGGATTCTCGAGGATCTATCTCAGTTTCAGTATGATTGTTTGCTAGATGTGTCAATATCTCCAAGGATGTGAGGTTTGAATGAAAGCTATGGGTTGTATGAGCATTATCCATGGACTTGCTAGCAAAAATTTGTTTTTTGTAATGCCACTTTTAGATTTATGTATATTGTAGGCTGATAGCTCTGTATTAGTTATGTATATATTTGCCACAATAACATTTTAAAATGGGATCATGAAGTGAAAGCTCAAAAATTTGTCTCTTTAATTATGATTTCAATTACAAATATTTTTTATTCAATCAAGTCATGTTTGAAATTATATTCTAAACAAGAAAACTACTGTAAACTTTACCAATATCATTTATATATTGAAAGCCTTTATGAATCACAGCATGAAAATTATTTGCTAAAATTAACTTGAGGAGAAAGGGTTTAAAAGTTGGGAAATAACATGTTCAGATTGGAATTTGAAATGAAAGGTCAAAATTTATGTCTCTTTACTTGTGATTTCAATTATAAATCTATGTTCTTTAATCATGTTAATGTTTGAAACTTTGAAATTGATTTTTGAGCAAGAAATCTACTGTAAACTTATCAATATCATTTCATTTCAAGTTAGAGAATGCAAACTCTTTGGTCAAGTTACATTGAGGATAAAGGGTTAAATATTTGGGCAAAAATTAGCATACATTTTTAGTATTTACATAAAGCCTTCACTTTTACCATGCATACATTTCATCAAACACTTTGCAAGTAATCTTATTTTGGCACAACAACATAACAAATATAACATTAAATATTTCTCATAAAAAATCCCCCAAGAGAAAAAGGAAATGTTGATAGTGACAATTGATATCACCTCACATAATTTGAAATAATAAATGCAAAAAAGCCTTTAAACTCTACCAAAGATAGACTCAGGAAACTAAAAAAGGAGATGAAGATACTTGTCTCACTCTTGCTCACTCCAGGGCATCAACTTTTAAACTATTGCTTAAAGGAAAGGTAGAATAAGGAAGTGGCATTTGACATTCTCATTAGATTGGACATAAGATTATAAAAGAAACCTCAAAAGCTCAACTAAAAACAAATCAGAACAACATGAAATGTGGTAACCATGCATGTCATGATTTCCTAGAGCCAAAAAGAACAACAACGACCTGTAAAATTCCCAATTAAATGATCTAAAGTTCATATTTAGAGAAGGTTTAAAATATTTGAATCAAGACATGCATTGCAAGGAATTCATAGATAAGAAAGGAGAAAGTGAATCAAGTGAGAATGAAGGCCACCCAATTAAATTTAAGAAAAACAATATTTATTGGGAATATAATGAAATTGAGTACATGCAAAAAAATTAAATACAGACCTAAAATTTTTAAGGAATTATTGAAGTTTGTAATGTCCCCATTTATGCACCTTCCTTGGTGGTAGTGTTACTAGCAGGATTGGCCTATTATCCAAGTTCCCAAAGGTGAGTGTACTCTATAGAGAACACACCCAAGAGTTGCAAATTCACATAGGAAATCTTCTAACTACATCTCAAAGTTATTTGACATCACTAAGGGTTAGAGATAGTTCCCTAAATTTTAGGAGGGACTACTATTTTATAGGAGGGAGTCTAATTTTATAGAGAATACTGGTAGAAGACTCTGTGGGTATGTGAGGCATTGTGGATAGTCTCCTAGATTTTAGGAGGAATACCTACGTTTTAGGGACTACCTGGGAGTTGACCAAAATGCATCAAGGGACCTCTAGGATGAGTCTGAAGACTTTGATTGTAGTTCCTAGTTGTAGAGAGGATCCCTACATTTCAGGAGATTTTTGGTTAACCTCTAGGAACCAAACATCACACATGAACCATTGGCAATGTGAATGATCTAGTTTGAAGTCTAGATAGTGAATTTATGAATAAATTTTAATTTTAATTTTAATTTTTTTACATTAACATTTTATTATTAATAAGTCATTATGGTGACTTGGGAAGAATTATATAGTAATAATAAAAATGTTAGCAATGGCACTTTTTCCTACAAAGACAAGTTGCAAGTTATAACTTGAAAAAGTGTTTTCTAATTTTTATGAAGAATAAGACCCTCAAGATCAATTTTGTGTAGAAATGGAAAATTAAAAGAACCGTAAGAAAGTTTGAACACCTTTCAAGGGAAATGAGAAAAGAAATAAAAGAACAATATGGGAGCCATCTTGAGCTATCTAGGTTATCACTTTTCCTATCAATAGTTGGTGTTTTGAGCTTTGTTAGAGTTTGAATAGGGATTAGGCTTCCAAGAATAAAATCTCATGGAATAATTCATATTTGGGCATAGCCCAAGCTCTTGAAGTGATAGGTTATAACACAAACCAACACTGATTTCATCTTGGCATAAGAAATGGGTGAGTTTTAGTAGATCAGATTTGAGAAGACAAATAATATTGACCTAATTGCAAATCGGTGCTTTGGAAGGAAAGGTTATCAATTTCCTAAACTCCTAGCCTTGGCCATATAGTCTAGGGTTATTATAATTTCTCCTAGCTGAATGTTGATGGAAGAAGAAGAAGATTAGTTCCTAATATTTAGTCATTTGGGACAATCACTAGTTTTTTAGTTTGTAGAGGTCAACAGTGAATTACTAGAAAGAAAATCAACCAGCCCCAGAAGTATAGTTATATATTACATTCCACATTACTCCCCATTTTAGATGGAAGCTAGTTGGAGTAGAAAACTTACATATTAATCAAAGTTTGGTGAGATCTATAGTAGCACTCTGGCACTAGGATATGAATTCTAGAAGACATAGATCAACAAATGCCAAACCATCCATTTTGCAATCCAAGAAGTTAGATCTATACAACAGCTAGCCTGGTATGGCCATGAATGTATTATTTTTGGGAAAACATAAATAAATCAGATTTCAATCAATCTTTGGTGTCTAGTTTAGAAGTTAGTTGTTTTTTTAGCATTTGTTAATTTGGTTTAAGTAAGGCTTATACTGATTTTCTGCACTAATTTCTTTGAATCTGTAGGTCTAAATTCCATGTCACTTAATTTTTTTTGATGGATTCTCTAGATTTAAAAGAATTGAAAGTCCTTTTTTACACCCTGAACAAACCCAAGAGATATAGAGTTTAATTCTATATTTGGTTTTAGATCCTTAGAATCATCAATTCGACTTTCACTTCTTTGTATACATCTTTCTTCAAATGATTTTTCTATATCACTTATAGTTTTATTGAGAATCTTGGCCATCATGCTAGAAATATTTGCATCTTCTCCTTTTTTTTGGAGTTAGGTCACTACATTGGTATTTCTGATAGTTTTTTCCAATTCCTTTTGAAAACTTCATCTAAGAAATCACCCCTATAATGTTAAAAAGTATTTCATCACAATCATTCATTTCCTCTTCTACTTCTTGTCCTTGTTGATCTCCTACAATCATAGTGAGAATGCCTACCCACCATAATGGCTCTAGCATATATTAATATCCTCCCACACTTATGCAAACACCGGAGATAGTTGATGCCATTTTTCTTGATTATAAAACTCACTCCAATAAATGCACTAGAAATTAGTGCCAACACCACTCCTTTGATGTTATCTAATGACCAGCCCCATTTTTGTTATATTCTATTGTTAAAAAAGATACAATCTTGATGAGGTTCATCTCCTTATATAGAAATTGGAAAATAAACTAAGGAAATATATAAACATTACTTGACTCACTAAAAAGAAAACTAAAAAAATAGAAGACAAACACTTGCCCCTAAGTTGGCTTTGTTACAACTATAATCCTTAGCTTTTAATAATTTTATATTTATTCTAAATAATGCAAACTAATTACAAATTAACATTGTCCTTTTCACTCAGTAATGCTACATTACACCAATCTTCAAAGATGCCAAGGACACATTGAGTAACATATTAAATTGTCTTAGGGGAAGAAGAAATTTAATTGGGGATTTGGCTAGAATAGGACAACCATTAAGTTAGGAATTTTTGAATTGGTATATGAGAAATTCATATCTTAGACTTGAAGTGTACTACAACTTTTTTTTATTAGCTTAAATAAGAAGATTGTTTCCTTTCCATTCTTAATGCTCATACTAGGATAACACAATATGAAGATATCTTATACTCTCTCTTTTGATGCATCACTCTTTTTTTTCTATATGTTCTTCTATTCAAATTTATCATTTTAGGATCAATGCAAACTTTTTTTTTTCTTTGTGGTTTGATTTTTTTGTAAAAAGCTAGTGTTGGAAAGTCAACATAAAATGATATTGTATGTTTTTGATAACATTATTGGTTTCCCTCCAACATATCAGAACTAGGAGACAACTAACCCCTTTGATCTTTTTGAAGCTCTCATTGTCAAAACATAATCCAATCCAAAGGTGAGAAATTTGTGTCTCATCTAGTAAGTCTATTATATATTGTATAAATCTAGTATTAGTAAATAAATAATGAATTTAATTATTATGACATCTAGGTTCTTTTCTTTATGAACAATTTCTAATCACAATTATCTCTTTTTAACAAGCAAGATCCTTTTATTGTTTTCAAGTTTCTTATATGTATGAGTTTGAATAAAAATTGGA
The DNA here is from genome assembly GCA_028749045.1 of Cupressus sempervirens. Taxonomy (NCBI): domain Eukaryota; kingdom Viridiplantae; phylum Streptophyta; class Pinopsida; order Cupressales; family Cupressaceae; genus Cupressus; species Cupressus sempervirens. The sequence continues at coordinate 422,883,343 of CM053790.1, forward strand.
TACCCAATTCTTGAGCTCCTACAATTATTCCTATATATTCTTGTAGCTTTTTAGATAAACAAGATGCCTACACTTGCAATTAAAGATGATATCTTGGAGAGATTCATTTTTGTCCATAGTTTCATTCATATACTATTATGGTTTATAATGTATGTGGGAATTTATTTTGTTGGAATTTAATTTGAATGATTTCCATTCTTTTTTTATAGTATATCATTTTTTTAAACAATTCAAGAATTGGAGGAATGCTTTTCAAAGTGTTTATTCCTTGTACCCTTCACCACCACTCTTGCTTATCTATATTGCCTTTGAGATTTAGATGCAGATAAAAAATTTTGAAGTAGCTTGAAACTTGTATTTTGAGTGAAGGCCCATATTCCCAAGCATTTACGACAAGAAGCATGAGGATGTGACTACTTAGTATTTTACATTAGCAAAGATTAAATAGATTACAAAAAAAATAGAATAGATCAAAAGTAGAAATCCAAAGATAGTACTTGCTATATTGTTCATGCACAAATTTTACAAGAGGAAGCACCTAAAATTGTACATTTGATTGAAAATCATACCTCTCTTGCAAGAAATTTTTTTATGGAACTCTAAGCTCAAGTGTCTTGTCTTAATAATTTGGCATCTTCTACAATTGTAAGGACTCATACTTAGTTACCTATTCATTTTCCTTGATTGCACCTTCCATGTTTGTTAACAACTCTAATTACCTTTTCTATTTTTTTATTGTTATTTATTATTAGTCTTTTCACTTCTCATTTTCACTTGATTGATGACTTAAGATTGCTTCCTTAAAATTATTTATTCTTATTCACTTCTACAAGACTTGCAACCCTTTTCATTCATGATAATAGTTTCTTATTGAGGTGGTGCTATGACATTATTTTTAGTTTATTGTTGTAAGTTAAATGGATCTAATTTTCTATCATTTTCCTCTTGAATATTGATTTATGCTCTTTCAATAGTTCTTATGTTGATTGGTTCAATTTGGATATTTGATTGTTGAAGAGTAATATTAGTGTATTATTATCCTTCTTTTTCTTCTATGTCTTATCTCTGTCCAACATATTGATTATATATTTTATGTCTAAGGTCTTTGAATATTGGTAAAGAAATTTTTTTAAGGTTAAGCAATTAGAAGAGAAGAAAAACTATTTCCTCCTTTTTGTTGTTTGGAGAATGGAGATAGAGAGTGGAATAGAAATTTTACTCTTTCAGCAAGAATTTTCAAAGTAGAGATGGAAAAGGTCCTCTATCTCTTGCAAAAACTATTGGGTAAAAGTATAAAGTTTTGTTACCTTTCAGGCTAACTTATCAGAATGACTGAATTTGATTATTTCTATCTAAAAATCTATTTTCTTTAAACATATGATCTAGATAAATTCATTCTAGCTAAGTTATATATGGTCTCACACTTTTCCAATTGGAAATGTCTATTAAATGCACGTTTTATACTAGTTTGTATACAATTACTAAAGAAATAATTTTTTTTCAAAAAAGTGGTGTTTTAGTAACTCTTACTAATTTTTATGATACTTATTGAATAATATGTAAACACCATTTTATAAAGATTGGAAAAATTTCTACAACCATGTATTTTAACACTTGAAAACATGTCAGTTTTGAGAAAGAAAATAAAATTAGATCACATGAAAAAAATCTAAAAATTATATGAAATTCTAGAGGAGAGAGTCCTCTTCTAGAATGTATAATTTTTCTCCTTGTTACAATAGATTTGTTTTGAAAAATGTGGTGGGAGATGAGAACTATCAATTTTAGGTGAGTTGAGATTTCAATCCTTATAAAAGAGAAAATATAGTTCTAAAGATGATTTTTTATTTTTGATTGTTCTAGATATATATGTTATCTATAACATAGTCTGAGATCAAAGGGAAATAATTTTATTTCCATATAGTTTTGTGATGAGAACTAGACCCCTAATTTTCAGCATTTTCTAGCACCTACAAAATTATCCATAAAAATTAGAAAAATATATCAATTCTTATTCCAAATAATTATTAAAAATTATAATTCTAAACTTCATCTATTTCTACACATTTCATTAGTTTACTCCATTTTCAAATTCAAAACAGGAATGACAATTTTACATCATTGAAGGTGAACAATTATACTTTTGTTAGCCTTTTCCTTTACAAAAGGGTGACACAGGTTTGTACTTTTACTCTACTAGTAAAGTCATCACTTTTAGAGGTAAGATATCATCTTTTATTCTAAAATTTGTATTTCTTGTCAATTTTCATGCATCAAGGTTCATGGGTTTTCTAACAAATTAGTCCTATTGTTGTTCTTTCTTTGAATTGTTCAGTTGTGGTAGCATGGAGGGATAAGGAGCCATTGGTAATACAAGATGTTCATGCTGAGATTTTTTAATGGTCCCTAATATTCTTATTAGGCTAATAATGATTTAACCAAGGTTTTGAATCTTGTCTTGGTAAAGCTTACATTTCCTGAGCCTTTTTTTTTCATTTGACTTTTTAATGAACCCTATTTACACCTTCTAATCATGTTGAATAGAATTCAAGGTTTTGTTCATAAAGAGTGTAAATATGTGATCCTAAGGAAGATGAAATATTTGATCCTTTGGTATATGTTAAAAAGTTAGTATTTCAATTGATTGTGTTTCATAGTTTTTAATATATGTGATTTTTTAAGGGGTTTGATGTTTTTATTTAACAAAAAGGTTTATTTTCTTGACATAAATTGCATAATAATTTGTATCTTTTTTTGAGAAGTTAGCACAATAAATAATACTTGTCTGTGGCCAAAGTGCTCCAAATTATATTTTGTTAGAGTCTATCACTACAATAACTTAGAAAAGTATAATTGATATGAAATATAATTTTAAAATGCTTGAATAGAAGAATTTAAAATTGTTGAATTGTTATAGATAAAGATTTAGATTAATATTTTTCATAACAACTAAAATAATTTATGTTCTTTGAGAAGAGTATATCATGTTACAGTGACCATGATCATGGTAGATCTAATGTTGGTCAGATATCTTTGTCAATTTTTTGCATTACTCTTTAAAGGGTACTAGGTCAATGGAAGAGCACCTGCTTTATAAGTAGGAGGATCGTGGTTCAATTCCATCATGCCCTAATATGACTAAATTAATGATTAAATAAAATACCAAATAAACTACCTAATATATAACCAAATATACTACCAAATATACTACCAAATAAACTACCATATAAACTACCAACTAACAATAATAAATGACTAAATCGATGACTTAATCAATGATTAAAATATTTTAGTCATAAATTTGGTTGGGAGATAAATGTCTAACAATAAACTACCATTGGTCACATGGTCAAAATAAGTCACATATCTACAATTTTTAGTAGTATATTGTTGTTTTTGTACTAGTGCTAGAAACAATCCTTAGAGTTTGTTATAGAAAGCTCCTTGAGATCTACAAATGAGCTCAAGGATGTGCATGACCGAGTACAAAAAATCATTAAAAAGTTGTTTCAATATTTAAAGATATTGCACATAAAGTCCTTTGTATCTGCTAATGGCAAGCTCATGGATATTAAGATAATAAAATCAAAGTTCTTGTAATTTGTCAATGGATTCGTTGCCCTAATCAACTTCCAAGTGTCCAAGATTTAGGAACTCTTAGCAATGGATGCAATCATAAGGAGAGAAGTGGAGAAATTCTAGTCAACAGTTGCTAAGATTGATGAACTAGTAGAGCTGCATGACTATTGGATGGTCTGATCCAACAATATCATCATTCCAAATGTCAAAGAGCTAAATAAAGTAATTGATGTTGGAAATATAAGAGGAGTATTTAGGAGGGGAGGGGTGAATTAGTTACTAATAAAATTAATCCCTTAAATTTTAGTAGAAAATGCAAACTAAAAATTGAATATTGTTGAAGCTCAGTAAACACAAACATAATGTTGTAACTCGATAAATGCTTGACATATAAACTTTAGATGTTATCTAAAATTATGACTACTTTAACTTAGTTGCAAGCACATAAAAAAAAATAGCTTGAACACATTTGACACCAAGATTTAACATGGAAGTCCAATTTGGGAAAAACTAATTGTAACTAGTTACTATTTTCACTCTTCTGAAGTGATCCCTATTAGGAGCCAACCCTATTAAAGGTTACAAAACACACAGTTAGGTGTAACCCTGTTAAAATATTTAATCACCCTGTTAGGAGTGTTCTTGTTAGAGGTCTTTATACAATTCAATAGAACTGCCACTTGTTAGAGGATTTGCAAATAGTTGTTAAGCCAACTCTATTAAAAGATTTAGATCACTGCTACAATGGTTAGAGAGTAACAATGAGATGACTTGATTTAAATGCAACTGAATTGCTAATTACAAATCTCTATTCTAGCTTTTACTTGATCCTTCTTGATTGAATATAGCTTTGCTGCTTCACAAGGATATTATGCTTATCCTTTAAATTTTCTTCCTCTTCTCATCATTAGATCTTCAATAAAATACTCAAGCATTACATCCACCTTGTACATTGAAATAAAAAATGTGACCTTATACTTATATCTTCCACTTTTCCAAGTCAGCTCATATACAACTTAGAATAATTAATATTCATCACCTCAGTTAATTGGAATCAATAGATAAATCAATTAAGCTTAATATTCCAAAATAAGAAAAATCCTTCATTAGCTGACCTAGCTCGATAGAAACTAACTCAAAAACAATTTCCTTTTCTAACTAATAGAATCTTAGTTAATAATGCAAACTTCATGAAAATACTTTGGCAACCGAGTGAGCTTGGTTAGCACTAGTTTCATCCAACTTTTCTTTATTAGTTGTGTGAGCTCATTTAACACTCACTTTTTGCATAATTTCCTTTGATGCCTGAGTGAACTCAGTAGATACTACCTTCTGAACTAGGCAATCATAGGAACACTCGATAGACACACAAAACTATCTTCACTATCTGAGTGAACTTGGCATATACTTACTAATAATGATATGACATTTTTGTAACATCAAAGACAACACACAATTAATCAATTGTATCCAACAATCTCCCTCTTTGGAATTGATGGCAACATAACATGTCATAGCACAATAAAATTTTGGATTGGTTCTTTGAGAACTCCCTCTATTAGTAAAATTCTTCTTTGGAAATCTTGTCCCTCTTTGGTTCCTTACTTTATTCTGATTCCAAAAATTTCTCAAAGATATGATAGTAAACTTCTCCCTCTTTGACAACACATACCAAAGATAACAATTCTATTAATACCAATGTACCTTAGCTACTAATTCATTTGCAATATGCCCTTTCTAATTTTGCACCAACTGATTGATTTTCAATAGGTTCTGGTTGATGTGTCACTAAGCTTTATTTAGTTAACTTTAGATAGGGGAATAACCCCTAGCTTACCTCTTAGATATAGAATGCATCCTTGGGTAATGGCTTGGTAAATATATTTGTAATATGTTCCTTTGTATTAACATATTCCAATCTGACTTCTTTTTCTTCCACCAATTCTCTTAAGAAGAGATATTTTATTGCAATGTGCTTTGTTTTGGTATGCATCACTAGATTATTTGATATGTTGATTGCACTAGTGTTATCACAAAACATGACTTGGATCCTTAATCTCTATCTTCATTCCTCCCAATAATTGTTTGAACCAGACAATATTAGAACAATTAATTGCTATTGCAACATATTTTGCCTTTGTTGTGGATTGAGATGTACAATTTTGCTTCTTGCTTGTCCAAGACACTAGTCTTTTACCAAGAAAGAATGCTCCACCACTAGTAATTTTTTTTTCATCAATACTTCTTGCCCAATCAGCATTAGTAAATACTTTCAAGTTAAAATTGCCTCCAAGTTTATACCATAAACCATAGTCTTCAGTACCTTTCAGATATCTCATGATTCTTTTGATTGCAATCATATAATTTTCTTTAGGACTCATTGAGAATCTTGCCACTATTCCAACTGCTAGAGTAATATTAGGTCTTGTGTGTACTACATACTATAATTTTCTAATCATTGATCTATATGTGGTTTGATCTACTTCTTTGGAATCATAATTTTTGGAGAGCTTATGTCCAGTAGACATAGGAGTTCCAATTGGTCTTGAATCTTCCATTCCAAACAAATTTAGTGTTTCTTTGATATACTTAGATTGAGTGATGTAGATACCATTTTAGTTCTATTATATCTAAAATCCAACAAAGAATTTTATCTCACCAAACATAGACATCTCAAATTCTTTACTCATTCCTTCTGAAAATGCTTTGCACAAGTCATCATTTCCTATAAATAGAGGGTCATCAACAAATATTTCTGCCAACACAATCTTTTTGCCTGATCCTTCCTTGATATACAAACTATTGTTATCATTTGTCCTTTGAAAGCCAATTTGTACTAAGTAATTATGAAGTCTTTCATATCAAGCTCTAGGAGCTTGCTTGAGACCATATAATGCTTTATGTAACTTACAAACCATGTCTCTTTTTCTAGGATCTACAAAACCTTCTAGTTGTTCAATGTAGACTTCTTCATCAAGAATTCCATTCAAGAACTCAGATTTGATATTTATTTGATATAATTTATATCCTTTATGTGTTGCATATGCTAGTAAGGTTCTAACACCTTCTAGTCTTTCCACAAGAGCAAAAATCTCACCATAATCAATACCTTCTTCTTGAGAATAACCTTTGCACACCAATCTTTCTTTATTTCTTGAAAATTTTCCATCTTCATTCAACTTATTTTTGAATACCCACTTTGTACCAATTACATTTTTATCCTTGGGTCTAGGAACAAGAGTCCAAGTTTAAAAAAATAAAATCTATTCTATCTCTTTATTCAATGCTTCAATCCAACTTTAATTTTTGAGAGCATCTTTTACACTTCTCGGTTCAAATTCAGCAAGTAAAAATGTACCTTATTATACTCTTCTTGTTATTGTTCCATCATGTTTCTCTCCAATGATCTAACTAGGTGCATGATGTCTTCTAACATATCTTGCTAACATAGGCTCTTTGGGCTTTGAATGAGTTCCAACATCTTCATCTTGAATTTTAGTTTCAAGCTTGGGTCCTTTTATTTGTGACTCAAGTCCATCAGGCTCAGCTTGAACTAGCTCTGTAGTCTCTTATTGTGACTTGGGTCTTTCTAACTATAGCTCGGGTTGCACTATCTGCAACTTGGTAACTATTGGAAATTTTGGGGACTTAGGAGATGAAGCTTAATTTCTCTTAAATAAGTTTCGTAGGGTATCAAGTTCATAGTAAACAAATCTTCTATAATATTCTGGCTCCTTGTTGCTTTCTTCTTCACTCTTTTCTGCAAACTCATCAATTCTAACATGTGCACTTTCTACAATTTGATGTGTAGACAAGTTAAAACATTTGTATGCTCTACTTCTATAGGAATATCCTAGAAATATGCCTTCATCACCTTTTACATCAAATTTTCCTTTTTTAGATTATTTCAAGATATAACATTTGCTACCAAATACTTTGAAGTAACTTACATTAGGTTTGTAGCCATACCATAGCTGATAAGGAGTTTTGTTTGAATCTTTTTTCAATTATACTCTATTCAAGGTGTGAACTATAGTGTTGATAGCTTCCTTCGAGTATTTGAGAGCAACCTTCTTTTCAATCATTAGGGTTTTTGCACAATCCATGATAGATCTATTTCTTCTTTTAGCTATACCATTCTACTATGGTGTACTAGCAGTTGATACTTATCTTTTGATTCCTCTTTCAATGTAGAAATTATTGAATATATTAGAGATGAATTCACCACATTTATTTGATCTTAAAAATTTTAACATCTTTCCAATTTCCTTTTCTACTCTTGCCAGATGCAACTTGAATTTTTGAAAGGTTTCTAATTTTTCTTTTAGATACATTATTGTCATCATTCTAGAATAGTCATCAACAAAAAGAATGAATTTTTTTTCTCCACTATAGATTTCTATTCCAATAGGTCCACATAATTCTATATGAACAATTTCCAAGACTTCTTTTGACTGATAGTTTTTTCTTTTGGAACTAGTCTTTCCCATCTTACTAATTTGGCAATTCTTGCATAGACCCATGTCAAGTTTCTTCAAGCTAGGAATACCTCTTACCCTTTTATATTTTTTTTATCTTAATAAAATTATCAAAGTTTACATGACATGGCTTTTTTTGACATAACCATCTTTCCTCTACTTGAGCAATAAAACATGAACAATCACTGAGATCAAGATAAAATAGATTACCTTTTGTTTTCTTGCCAGATCCAACCAGATTTCATTTTCCATCCAATAGTTTGGCCTATCCATTCATGAATTCTACCTTGAATCCAATGTTATTCAATTGTTCCACACTTAGTATATTATTCTTTAGTCCTTCAACCCAATAAAAATTGTCACATACAAGTTCTTTAGTCAACAAAATACATACTTTTCCTTTTATGTTACAAGGTTCACTGTTTTTAAATCTCACACTACCTCCATCATAATATTCCATGTACTCAAATTTTGTTTTGTCACTAGTCATATGCTTTGAAAAACCACTATCAATAACCTATATATCATTTTTGCTAACATGAGAGATAAGTGTCATCTTATCTCCTTCATCATCAGATTCATCTTTCCTAGCAATATATACCATTTTATCTTCACTGTTATCAAAATCTTTAGATAAAAAATAAGATTTCTTACCTTTGTCCTTGTAGTTCTCTTAGTTTTTGGAATCCTTCTTGCCTTTGTGCTTATTTATTTTCTTCTCATCCTTGATTTCCTTATTTGAACACCTAGCAACAATGTGACCAACTTCTTCATCAGAAAAGTGGATCAGAGGAACTTTAGTTTTGTACTTTCCTCTTCCTTTGGAATACTTCCTTGCAAGTGGGGCTTCAACAACTTCAAGATCACTGTTTGAACTTTCTTCTGATGATACTTCTTCTTCTTGATTGACTATATTTTGATTTCTTACCCTTTTCCTTGATTGAGAGTTTGGTTTTAAAAGAAGATTCAATAACCTTTGAACTAGGAACATAACTCAAAAGCTATCAATATTCCAACTAGAGTATCCAAAGATATTTTATTATTTGGATCACATCTCATTTCTTAAATAGTAGATAATATAATTGCATAAATAGGATAAGAGTTCTAAGTAATTTTCTTACAACTATTTTTTCTTCAATGTCTCCTTCAGATGCTTTGATTGCACTTACAATTGCTTTGATTCTTTCCACAATTTTGACAATGTCTCATCTTCTCTCATTCTCATTTGATGAAAATGACCTCTAAGACTTTTAGCTTTAGCTCTTTTTACATTGTAATCTCCTCCATATATATGTTTCAGTTTTATCCACATCTCATAAGTTGTCTTGCAATCTTTGACTTCATCAAATTCAACATAATAGAGAGAAGATGCAATATTAATCATCATTATTTTATGACTCTTATTTTCAGCAATATCCTAAGTCACTAATGGTAGCCAAGTGTAACCTCATAAGTCCTTGTCATGCTGCAAAATTGTCTCTATTTAGCTTGGAGATTTCTCTTTTGTAAGACATCTTAATCTCTATCTTAGGTCCATGAAACCTTCTCTACAAGCACCAAAAGCTTTGATACCAATTATTGGAAATATAAGAGGAGTAATTGGGAGGGGAGCTTTGAATCAGTTACTACTAAAATAAATCTTTGATCCCTTAGATGTTAGTACAAAATACAAACTAAAAACTGAATATTACTGAAGCTCGATAAACACATATAGAATGTTGCAACTTGGTAAATGTTTGACATATAAACTTTAGACATTATTTGTGATTACCACTAATTTAACTTATTTGTAGATACATAAAAGAAAATAGCTTGAGCACATTTGACACTAAGATTTAACATGGAAACCCTATTAGGAAAAACCACCAATTGCAACTAGTTATTGTTTTCACTCTTCTAAAGTGGGCCCTATTAGGAGCCAACCTTGTTAAAGGTAACAAAACACACTATTAAAGGATTTAATCACCCTATTAGGAGTGGCATTGCTAGAGGTCTTTAGACAATTCAATAGAATTGTCACCTTGTTAGAGGATTTGCAAATAGCTGTTAAGCCAACTTTGTTAAGAGATTTAGATCATTGCTACAATGATTAGAGAGTAAAAATGAGATGACCAGATTTGAATGCAATTGAATTGCTGATTATAGATCTCTATTCTAGCTTGTACTTGATCCTTTTTAATTGAATATAGTTTTTCTACTTCATAAGGATATTCTACTTATTCTTTAAATTTTCTTCCTCTTCTCATCATTTGATCTTAAATAACATGCTCAAGCATTACATCCACCTTGTACATCAAAATCACAAAGTTGACCTTATACTTATATCTTCCACTTTTTCAAGTTGGTGTAGATACAACTTAGAATAATTAATATTCATCACCTCAGTTGGCTAGAATAAATAGATATATTATTTAAGCTTGATATGCAAAAATAACAAAATCCTTCATTAGCCGGCCTAGCTCTATAAAAGCTAACTCAAAAATAATTTCCTTTGTTAACCAACAGAAGCTCAGTTAACACTACAAACTTCACAAAAATCCTTTAGTAACTGAGTGAGCTTGATTAGCACTGGTTCCATCCAACATTACTTCATTAATTGAGTGAGTTTGGTTAGCACTCACTTTTTGCATAATTTCCTTTAACGCTTGACTGAACTTGGTAGACACTACCTTCTAGACTATGCAATCATAGGAATGCTTAGTAGACACACAAAACTATCTTCACTGCCTAAGTGATCTTGGCATATACTAACTGATAATGATATGACATTTGTGTAACATCAAAGACAATAGACACTTAGGCAATTGTATCCAACAACTGAAGTTGTGGAGGCTTATAGAGATAAACCAATTACTCCTACGAAGACATGATGTTCTAATTCTTTTTCTAGACATTTTTCATTCTTCCCCTTCTTTTTTTTTTGCAACCATTCATGGCATTTTGAAAAACCCCTATAGCTAGGATTATTATGTGCAACTCTAAGTCCATTTAAAGTTTTTTTATTCATTTGATTTAAAGTATATTATATGGAATGAATGTGTTAATGTTGAAAGTTGAATGAGTGTGAATGAACTATATTTTGTTTCCTTCTTTCAATAGATTGTATGTCTTACTTTCTTTAGCACAAGCATCTTGTCTATTATATGTGTTGTACACCACGGTTTATGTGTTTAGTATAGTTTGTTGCACAAAAAAGCTAGAAACTGGTGTGTGGAATAGCTTAGGGGTGGACAATCTAAGTATTGTCAAAACATCAGCTAAACTATGTAGTCTAGGATTATCTTTTCTACCATTTTTTCCTTTCTTCTTGTTGTTGTAGCTGGTTAGGAATGTTTCCATTCATTACATTTTAGGTCTGAATAGATTGCATATTGTGATTTATTCCCCCTTATTTTCCTAAGTTGTTTAAAGTGTTGAGAAACTTAGTTTTTTCCTCTTCTATTCTTTGGTTAGGAGAATATGTTGTTAACTTCTTTGTCCTCCATAGTCCTTTTGGAACGTTAAGTTTCATGAAGGTATAAACCAAAAAGGCAAGGAGGTAATCTTCAAATGATTCTTCATCTTCTCCTTCCAACTGTCATAGTTGGCCCCATCAAATCTAGGACTATCCTTTCTGAAAATATTTTCCATGGATCTCCCAAAGTTGTTAAGCTTATCCTTCAAGGACTTCATGTTTTGATACCAATTTTTGGAATATATAGTCCACTTATGTAACTAGGGAGGGGGGTTTGGGGGGGGGTGTTGAATCAATTATCCAAATATTATCACAATTATCATCCTTAAACAAACTCAACTGCATGAGCAATATAAACTAAAACCACAACAAGATACTCATAGACAATAAAACTAGATATGTTAACTAGGGAAAACCCTAGTGGGGATGGAACCCACAAGATGATGTACTAATATAAATATTCCTTATTTAGAGGATGGACCCTATTAGGAGTCTATGAATACATTTAGTACATATGAGTCCATGTTAGGAGACTTTAAAATCTTGTTAGGAGATTCAAACCCTTTTAGGAGTTGTGCCAACACTATTAGGAGTTGTGCCAACCCTATTAGGAGTTGTGAAAGATAGCTCAACCCGCTACCCAAATAGCTTCAAGGGAAATATCAATGAACCCACTATCCAAATGATTAATGTATTATTCCTTACAGAATAATATAAATGAAACATACTTCCTTCTTCTTTCTCTATCTTATCTACTAGACCTTTGCTAATTCTAATCTTGTAACTAGATCACAACACTCACATCTAATAATTGATTGGATCGCTTACTCACATTTACCAAATAGTCTACTCCTTTTTGCACTTTGCACTTCTATAGATTTTCACACCCATTAAAAAAAAGGAAAACATCATTCCTTTATATCATATCTTCATAATAATTTCTTGAGTTGGCCTTCAAGCTTTCTTGATTAATTATAATAAGATAAATAATTAATTACAATTACATTAGCACTGTTAGCTCATAGCTTATACAAAACTTGACATATGTCATACTAGGGCTTGCACACTCATTGACATCATCAACAAACTATCGTCTATCACTGCTTAATTGTGCATCATCTTACTACATCTTAGATGTCAAATAGTGAACAAACATTAGAAATTGCTTTCCCAATACTCTATCTCTAAACTACTCTCTATAAATTAGGTACAACTTTTGTACTTCTTTGACTTAGGCTCTACACACTTGACCACATTATCAAGACATAGTGTAGAACATGTCCATGAGTATGCATCACAAGAAAATCAAACCATTATCCATACCATTAAGATCTTTGTCTAATACTCAGCCAATCTTTACAAAAACTATGCTATGTTGACATCAATGACAAACACAATCATGAATGCAATATCTCAATACTCTTCATTGTTTAGGATACTCACCCAAATTATTATCATCAAAATTCATGCTAACAATATCCCCATTTAGCATTGATGACAACATAGCTGAAAAACCATCTAAGTTCCAAGAATACCAAACAATATTCTATTTTTGTTGTTGACTAGCATCAATTGTCCACATGCTAAAAAGTCTTAACACAATAAGTGCATACTCCTACTTCCTTTCATCAATATTTCTAAATCTCTCTAAAGAGATATCTCTCCTTCATGTATATTATCTCCCCCATACTTAGGAGTTATTCTTTTCCCATACTTAGGAGGTTTTTTTCATGCATATTCTCTTCTCCATTGATATTAATGTGAGAGGCCTCAATCTTAGTGTTACAACATACCAATTGTTAAATACCAATTGCTAATATGTTACTCCAAGCCTTCAACTAGCTAGAGTGTCCAACGACACTATTCAAAGTCAAATACCAAGAGTCCTCAATAACTCTTCTCATCACAAATACTCCCCTATATAGGAAGCATCAACATTCAGTCTAGGCTAACAATAGTTCTTTGTACCACTAGACTGATGCACTCTTTGCATCATCTAATCAAAAGTAGGTAGGGGCATAACCCCAATTATACCTCTCAAGTATAAAAATGTATCTTTAGGAAAAGGCTTCATAAAGAAATCTGCAATCTAATATTTTGTACTCACATACTCCAATCTAATCTCCTTTTCTATTGCTTTCTCTCTCAACACATGATAATTAATAGATATATTCTTAGTCTGAGAATGAAATATAAGATTCTTAGACATACTCATTATACTTGTGTTATCACAATAAATGATAGCAGTTTCTTAAACTCAATTCTGATATCTTTTAGCATCTTCTTAATCCACATAAATTGATTACAATTATTTACTATTGCAACATACTTTGCCTTAGCCATTGTTTGAGAAATACAATTTTTCTTCTTGCTAATCTAAGAAACCAATCTTCCTCCAAGAAATAATGTTCCACCATTGGTTCTCTTTCTTTCATCCATACTACATACCCAATCTACATCAATATATATAGATAGAGTGAAATCACTTGATCTGTTATACCAAATTACATAGTTAGATGTTCCTTTCAAATATCTAACTACTGCAAAATGATAATCCTTAGGATTGGCTTGAAATCTAGCTACAATCCCAACTAAATTAGCTATATTTGGTCTAGTGTAAGTTAGATACTGCAAACCTTCAATCATGGATATGTACTTCTTCTACTCTATTGTAGGTGTGAACTATTGTTGCAAGCTCCAAATCATGGGTGGGCTAATTGAGCTTGTGAGTCTTAAGTTTCCTAGACTCATATGCTATGACACAAACATTCTACATAAGAATAGCTCCAATACCATCTAGTGAAGCATTTGTGCATACTACAAAACCTGATGAAGGATTGGGTACTACTAGAATGGGTGCACTAGTGAGTGCCTTCTTGAGTTCTTGGAAAGCCCTCTTGCACTTGTCTGTCCATTCAAACTTCTTCCCTTTCCTCTAAAGTGAGGTGATGGGATGATCTACTTTGGAGAATCCTACCACAAACCATCTATAATATCCTATTAATCCCATGAAGCTTCTAACTTTTGAAACATTAGTTAGTTTTAACTAATATATGATGGCCTAGATCTTGGATGGATCCATTATGATTCCATCCCTTGATATCACATTACCTAAATAATGTACTTCATTCCTAAAGAAGGCACATTTGGACAAATAGCCATATAGCTAATTTTCCCTTAAGCATTATAATACCTACCTCAAGTGTTCTTCGTGTTCCTTCTCATCACATGAATATACCAATATATCATCAAGGAACACTACCACAAACTTGTCTAGAAATGTATGAAACACCCCATTCATAAGGCTCATGAATACAGCTAGGGCATTTGTAAGACCAAATGGTACCACTATAAACTTGTAGTGGCCATACATTGTATAGAATGCAGTCTTATGAATGTCACTTTCTACAATTTGCAATTGATGATATCTCAACTTCAAATCTATCTTGGAGAATATTTGGGCACCCTACAATTGATCAAATAGGTCATCAATTCTAGGGATTGAGTATCAATTCTTGATTGTTACATTACTTAGTTGTTGGTAGTCAATACACAATCTAAGTGATCCATCTTTCTTCTTCACAAAGATCACCAACAGACCCCAAGGTGATACTCTAGGACAAATATGTCCCATGTCCAAGAGTTCCTCCAATTGAATCTTAATTTCATTGAGTTCATGTGTAGCCATCCTATATGGAAATCTTGAAATGGGCTCAACTTTGGGCACTAGGTCTATGTGGAAATCAACTACCCTAGGTGGTGGCATACCTAGAAGTTTGGAGGGAAACACATCTTTAAATTCTTGTAGTATCAGATAGTCATCTAGAGATGATTCCATCTCATCATCTTCCTCCTTATTACTGATAAATACTACAAACAATTGACATCTCTTTCATAGACACCATTTAATCTGCATGGAAGAGATCTTATGAAGAGACACTAGCCTTTGTACCCCTAAGATCACCATAGGATTACCACAATCATCAAGACACTCAACTATCTTCTTTCTATAGTCCATCTTAGCATTATGTGTGTATAGCCAATCCATACCAAGGAATAAATCATACAACCCTAAGGGGGTAACTTGAAGGTCTAGGGTCATGCTCCTATTTCTAATTTGAATCTAACAATCATGTATATAGGAATTAACTATCACCTTAGCCCCAGATGCCAGTTTGACTTCCCATTTATCATTCTGCCTAGCTGCCACTAGCCCACAATGCTCCACTATAAAAGGAGATATTAAAGAATTGGTAGCTCTAGAATCAAACAAAATAGAAACTTTAATACCCTTGATTATACATGTAGCCTCAATGACTATGGCCTAATGCTTGGCTTGGCAGTTATCAACCACTACAAATACCCTATGGGATCTACCCATGTCTCCTCTAGTAGGATCTAAAATTGCTCCCCAGTGATTATTGACTATTAGTCCCTGAGGGCACTCTCTAGCTATATGTCCCATACCACCACAAGCATAATAAGGCCCAAAAGTTTGAATCTAAACACCTTATGACCTAGGCTATTACTAACCACCTATCCTATAGGACCCACTATGCCCACCACAAGAGGACTCCTAAGTCCTAGCTGACTATGCATATGGAGCTTGTGGCCTCTAATCTTGTTAGGACCCCTAGAAGTGCCACTGCTTGGGCTTAGAACCCTAAAACCCCTATGCTAACTTCTATCCTTTATCCTATTGTGACTTTTGCTATACTTGTAGGCCCTTAGAGGACCTTTTTGACTAACCCTAGTTACCCTTCCATGAGGGTTTATGTTGTCCTAACTGTTGGAAGTGATTTCAGCTATGAGACTAATCTCAAGATTCTTATTTGTTACAAATATCTTCCACAACCAACGTTGTCTCAACTGCCTCCTTGAAAGTGCTAAAAAAGGCTAAGCATACTAAATTCTAAAGAGACAAGTTAAGACCCTTGGTGAACTAATAGATCCATAGCTTCTCGTCCTTCATGTACTTGACATAAGGAAGGAGCTCTAAAAATTTTCTCTCATACTATGCTACAATAAAACCCCTCTGCTGAAGGTCATGGAACTCCTCAATCTAACTTTATTTGAAATGCTCTAAAAGATACCTATCTCTAAACCTAGCTACAAATTCCTCCCAAGTAAGCGTGTCTATTTTGAATTCACCTATGGTTTCCTCCTATTTCTACCAATTGGAAGCATTGTCTTGTAATAAGTGGATAGCAAGTAGGGCTTTCAGATTTCTCTCACATGGATGCAACCTGAAGCACCTCTCTAAGTTCTATAACCATGCCTTTTCTTGAGTACCATCTGGGGTTCTGGTGAAAAGAGGTGGTTTGAGGTAGATCAAATCCATAATCTCATTCCCTATGTCCCTAGGTACTCTCACTATTGCAGGTAGCTCTATGATTGCTGGTGGATCAGTAAGATGAACTAAGGCTTCTTCCAAGTCAACTTATCCCTTTGCATTTCTAGGTGGGGGACTCTTGCTTCTTTCCCTATTATCTACTATATGTCTTCCTATCATTTCTATTTGGGTTGTGGGATTATAGGTGGCATCCTCTCCTGCACTACTCCGATAAGATTTTGAATGGCTATAAAGAGTTGATTAAGATTTTGAGGCTGCTTGGGTGGGGGTTCAGAAATTCCATGTCTCACCCCTCTAAATTCCACTTGTGTATCTCTAGGGCCTCTAACCCTTTGACAACCATTATGGGTAATTTTAGGCAACCTACACAGAAGTTTTTATTTTTAATGAGTTAAGCGTAATGGGTTAGGCTCTAGTGTTGTAACCAATTGCTCTGATACTAGAATGTCATGCCCTATATTTATGAGACAAAATCACAACCATTTTTTTTTTGAAAGGTGTACTATAGAATTTATGTATAAATCTATGCTAGTTATAAACATTTAATTGAATGGCAACTTGTTTAGATAACAATGTATATTTCCACTAAATTTTAAGATGGTAAAGTTAGTTGATGAAATGGAATTTGTTCCATTCAAAATCTAGATTCATTTTTGTAAGGAGTTTCTTGGTTGTCTAACAATGGTTACAATACTAAGTTAAAATGATATCTAGGTTAAAACCCTTCACATTCTATACTCTTAACTAAGACAATTCACAATGCATGGAAACACTAATTTTTGTATTAATGTAGTTGGAATAGTTCTAGGGCTTGCAAACATGGAGATGTTTAATAATTGTCCTAATTGTTTTGAATTTTATTTTTCCACCACATGCATATGTATGCACTCTAATTTTGTGTCATGCCCATCTAAATTTATAGATAAATCTCCTTACATCTTCCCTCTCTTTCGAACTTGATCAATACAATACATTACTATTTAGGTATTTGTAATTAATTATTTGGTTAAAATCTAAGGTTAATTAATTATTTATTCATTTATCTAATTTTATTTTCAATTGATTCTTTATTAATTTATTGATTATTCAATAGTAACAATACCCCTAGATGAAAGAGTAAATCGATGTATTTAAACATTTTTTGTTTTGAATTAATATGACATGTCAAAAAAAAGCATAAACTTTAAGGTGTAATCATTGCTAACCATCATAATTTATTTATTCATTTAATTAAAAATCATGGCAATCCTAATTAAAAGAATACATTCCCATTTGAATCCAATTTAAATAACATACATTATTACTATTAAAATTTAATTAGCCCCCAAACTTAATTTTAAGTTTCTTAATTCAATAATAACAATATCTACACATCTCATTATCATGTGCGATGGTCACTACATGTCATATAATTAAGCCTTTCAATAAACATTATATTTTGAAAAACAAAGGTATCTAATTACCTACTAACCTTGGGATGTTAGTAACCCATTTCTAATCTCCTACATGCAACATGAAGTAACAAAACATTTAACAAAATAAAATAAATATCCGACTACCCATCTAACCCTTACTTTTTCAAGCTTCTTAAACAACTTAAATATAATTTTATAATCTACCTACCCTTTTACCCCTTTTTATGCAATTTTCCCATGATTAAAGTTTCTCCTTAGTCTACCCTCTTACTCCCTTTACTCTAGGCAAATTTTCCCATGTTGGGATCATGTGCCTGTGTTGTCCCTCCTTCCAAGACAATGTGCCTTGGTCCCATCAACTTCCTCTATGCCTAGAAACAAGGGATAAGTCAGCAACATAGTAAAAGGTAAGTTTTTTTTTTTACAAGGTGGGAAATAATTCAAGGAGGATCTGACTTATGTAAGAGAAAACAACTTGTCTCATGTGCCTTCCAAAGCTTAGGAAAGGGATGTTGACACCAAGGGTGGTAGTGGGGACCTCCTATCTCCCAACTCATTATTACTTGCACTTATGGTTGGTTTTTGAGAAGATAGCTGCCTAGGTTAGTGGGGTGGGGTAGGGTTTAGATATGATAAGATTTGTTCCTTTTTTTTGTTTGCTCTTTTGATTTTGACATAGATATGTCTATCTTTATGTTATTTTATTTATTTTTTTGGTTTTTTTTCTAATATGATGACCTACAATCTTGGGATTTGAATGGCCTTTCTTACAAGAAATCTAGCGAGAAGAACATAATTATTGTTGAGTTTTACTTTTGGTATATTTATTATTTTATTAATCCTCCAAGCTTATGATTCTGGGAATATTCTTTTGAATAAAATATTACTCTATATTCTTTGGGGTGGAATTTATTTCTCATTTATTTCTCTCCCCATTCATTTTCCAGAGAGGAAATGTAAGCTTACAACAAGGTTTTCTCATAGGTTTGTATTATGCATTTTCTCTTCTCAAGCAACCTTTATTTTATTCAACCATGGGATTTTAGTGAAGGTGTTGATGATACAATAATGTTATTTGGTCTAAGGGATTAAATAGACTTGAACTATAAGTGAACCAATATTCTAGTATGTACCATGAGCTAATGAATTTTTCTTCCATGGTATTAAAAGCATTTTTTTTGAGGAGGTATTGGTGATTCTTAACCTATGAAATTGTTAGGACTTGGAAGAACCAAAAGACTAATTTTTCATACACCTGAAATAGTATATGATATCTTCCTTTCATTATAATGAATGCATAACTCATACATTTATACTACAACCACTTATGTACTAAATCAAATCATCCATTACAAGAAAATTTGCAACTACTATGGAATATTCACACTAAAGGAATTCTAAGGAGAACTATTTCCATTACATCATTTCCCATACTACATCAATCACCCAATGCTAAGGCTCATAATGAATCTTTCTTACAATACAACTTCTCAATCAATTCTTACACCTCTTTAACAAAACACAAGAATCTAAAATTTTCATTCTACATCACATTGAAATAACAATAGAGACTTAAAAAAACAACTCATTTAAGATGGCATGAACATTAATCTCTCTTTAAATACTTGAATCATTTCAAAATATATCATAAATGCATATATCATAAATGCATATAATTTCATAATTCAAATTCAATTTCCTTCCCTTGTCATTTTAATAGTTAGTTCAAAACATTAGAATATCAACATCTACATATCATAAGTTATCATAATCAAATTAACATTTATTTGCATATCATAATCATTCATTTGCATATCATGAATCATCATAATCAAACTAACATTTATCTGTATATCATGAATCATCATAATTAAATTAACTTTTCACATCACATCAAAATCTAATAGTATCATGTATTAAAACTACATCCATATGTATTCAATCATTTCATACATAATATCAGGTTCTTAGTGCATATCATAATGTAAAACACTACTACAATATCAAAATCAATAGGTAGAACAATCTACTATCCCTCTAAGTCTCCATAGCTATCAAAATATCAAAGTCTCAAATATCAAAATGTAAATCAAATGTCTATTCTATGACAGGTTGGGGTGAGGCCTCACAAGCTACTGAATTATTCCTTCTGATGCAGGAGCATCCAAAGGTATAAGGGCAATCCTATGTCACCCAAAAAAATGTACTTAGAATTAGTTTCTATTTCATGTGTTTTCATTTTTGGATACCCATTTGGGTCAAATAAAGGTTCCAACTCTCACAATTCCATTATCAGTGTTCTAGGATAGAGTATTTGAGCACCTTGGGATATGTGTAAATGCCAAAAAAATAGGAGTATGTAATTGAGCCATAATTTTGGTGAATTAGAGGGTTTAAATTGGCTGGATGAATGTAATTATAATTTAGAGCATTCCAAAAAAAGAACCAGGTCAAAAAGGCCCCACGGTTTGAAAGTTATTGCAGCTTTTTAGTTTTTGGAGACCTCCTAAGAATGCTTCAAAGTTAGGTTAGGGGCATTAAATGACCTCAAACAGGGCCAAAAATGGGGGATGAGAAAAGCTGGTCCATAGGGCTATAGAGCGCTTTGATAGATTTTTGAAAATATAAATGGTTCGTCAATCGGAGCTATGGTTCAAAAGTTATGCCTCCCAGAAGTTCGGTTACCATTTCTAGATTCTTCTAATTTTGTACCAACTTCTAACATGGCTTCTGGAGCCTTCTATTTGGTTAGTGGATGCAAACTAGCACTTTTTAGAATGTATTCCTAATCCTAAACCCTTTGGGGTCTATTTAAGAGCATTTCTGGCATTGTAAAAGTCAGTTTGGAGTGGAGTTTGAGAGAAGGTACTAGGAGAAGAAATTATCTCTAGATCTATACTATTGTAAGCCCATAGGGCATGTGTAGAAGACTAATTTATTTATACTAAATGTTTTAGCATATTTACATAGTTAATAAAATTTCCCCTTTCCTGTTGTGTCCATTTAGTGCTTCGGTAGTGTTCCCATCAAGTGGTATCAAAATGGGTTTTCCTGAGTGTGTAGACAGAGCGCCGACTGTGTGATTGTGGGTTTGAGTTGAGAAGATGCCTCCATGAAGAGAGCATGGTGGAAGGGCTGGACCTATTAATTCTAAGGAAGTTAGAGCCCTCCAAAGGCAAGTTCAAGCATTGCAGGAGGAGCTTCATAGAGGAACAAATGTTACTGTAGGTGACGAAAGTGAGGACGACAGTGAAGAAGAAGAAATTGGACTAGAAGGGGAAGTTGATGGGGAAGTTTTGAATTAGGCAGAGGAAAGACTTTTTAGGGCCATTAATAAGTTTGGAAAAAGACGTACAATTGATGTGGGTGTATTTTTAGGAAATCTAAAACTAGATGAGTTAATCGACTGGATCAATGAATTGGAAGAGTACTTTGAGTATGAGGATATTAGTGAGCGAGATAGGGTTAAGTTTGCAAAGGACAAACCGGAAGGCCATGCCAAAATTTGGTGGCAAGAGGTTCAATTGGAAAGAAATAGAAGAGGAAAGGTGAAGATCACAAGGTGGGATCATATGGTGGACAAATTGAAGAAGCAGTTCATTCCTGTTGACTATGAGCTTGATTTTTTTAAGAAGATGCATGGGTTAAAGCAAGTAGGAAAATTAGTCCAAGAATATATGGAGGAGTTTTACCAACTTTTGATTAGAGTAGGGCATGCAGAAGCAAATAAGGAGAAGGTTTCTTGTTATATTAGTGGGTTGCAACCTAGCATCTAGGAGGAATTAAGTCTGGTAAGAATGACAAGTGTTGAAGAGGCATACCAGTTTGCACTACTGTTTGATGAGAAGCTAAATAAAAGGTTTGAAGGGAGACAAAGAGGCCACAGTCAAGGAGGAAGGGGTAGTGGTAGGTCATCAGGAGGTCAAAATGAGACCCAAAAGAAAAATGAAGATGTGGGTACTAGCAGGAACCAGAGGAACGAGGGTTTCAACCACTTCCATGATCAAGACTTTGGAAATCAGAGAGGAAGAGGTAGAGGAAATGGACAAGGAAGAAGAGGCTTTTGTGGTACCAATTTCCATTGCAATGAAGAAGGTCATCATGCCTTTGAATGCCCTCAACATCAAGGAAGGACAAATAGGAGAGTTGAGGGTCAAGCTAGGGTTGCTCATGTGGATGAGGATGAACAATCATCACATTCAGAGGATGCAAAAAGAGGAGAGACTTTAGTAAATGAAAGGGTCCTACTAAGTGGTGAGATTGAGCCTGGACAAAGGAGGAGTCTATTCTGTACCAGGTGCAAATGTGAAGATAAATGTTGTGATGTGATCATTGATGGAGGTAGCACTGATAACTTGGTATTAGAGGAAATGGTCTCTAAGCTGAAGCTCAAGAGGGAGAAACACCCCCAACCCTATTAGATCACTTGGGTGAACGATGATCATAAGGTCTTGGTAAGTGAACAATGTTTAGTGAAGTTCAAAATTGGGATTTACCATGATGAAGTTCTTTGTGATAGTATTCCAATGGATGTCTGCCATCTATTGTTGGCAAGACTGTGGCAGTTTGATAGGCATGCAGTACATGATGGTCATGCAAACACATACTCTCTAACAAAGGATGGAGTTTGCCACAAACTAAAGCCCATGAAGAAGGAAGGTGAAAAGGTATGTAGTAGTGCTAGGATTTGTCTTGTTGATGGAAGGAAGTTTTTAGATGGCATGAAACATCAGCGTATGTACTATGCTTTGATTCCTATGAAAGATAAAGAAGGTAGTAGTGAAATACCACTTGAAGTTTTAGATTTACTAGGTGAGTTTGGAGATATCATCTTTGATAATGTTCTAGAAGGATTGCCACCAGTAAGGCAAATCATTCATTAGATAGATTTAATCCTAGGAGCTAGTTTTCCTAACAAGGCTGCTCACAGGATGACTCCTACTAAAACTGAGGAGCTAAATAGATAGGTTTAGGAGCTACTGAGGAAGGGGTTGATCTAGGAGAGCCTGATTCCATGTGTAGTACTTGTAGTATTGGCATCAAATAAGGATGGAGAGTGGAGGATGTGTACAGACTCTTGAGCTATAAATAGGATAACCATCAAGTATCAGTTTCCTTTGCCAAGAATGGATGATCTTATGGACTACTTGAGTGGAGCTTAGTACTTCACAAAGATAGATCTCAAGAGTGGCTATCACTAGATATAGATAGGAGAAGGAGATGAGTGGAAAACTACCTTCAAGACCAAGGAGGGTCTTTATGAGTGGTTAGTCATGCCCTTTGGATTGACGAATGCCCCAAGCACCTTCATACAACTTATGAATGAGGTACTTAAGAAGTTCTTGGGAAAATTTGTTATTGTTTATTTGGATGATATTTTAATTTTCAGCAAGACTTTCAAAGAACATTGATTGGATATTCGTAGTGTTCTTTAGAGGTTGAGGGAAGAGAAACTATTAATTAATCTGAAGAAGTGTACCTTTGCTAAAAAGGAATTAGTCTACTTGGGGTTTGTTATATCACCTAAAGGTCTCAAAATGGATCTAGAGAAGGTAAAAACCATCTTGGAATGGCCTACTCCAAGGTTTGCTACTAAGGTAAGATCATTTCATGGTCTTGTTAGTTTTTATAGGAAGTTCATGAAGAATTTCAGTGGCATATGTGCACCCCTGACTGACACAATAAGAGGGGATAGAAAAGAGTTCAAATGGACTGCGGCAGGTGCGAGAAGTTTTGAAATGCTAAAGAAGAAGGTGGCAAAACAACCTGTGTTGGAACTTCTACATTTTAGAAAGGTGTTCCAGGTGGATTGTGATGCTAGTGGCAGCACTACTGGGGCTGTATTAAGCCAAGAATGTAAGCCTATTGCATATTTTAGTGATAAATTGAATGATGCAAAAAAAAGTATTACGTTTATGATCAAGAGTTCTATGCAATAGTTCAGGCCTTAAAGAAATGGAGGCATTATTTATTGCCAAAGAAATTTTTTTTGTATACTGATCATCAAGCATTACAATACCTAAATAGCTAAGGTAAATTGAATCAGACTCATATGACGTGGGTAGAGTTCTTGCAGAGCTATACATTTGTGTTGAAGCATAGAAGTGGAAAATCTAACAGGGTTACAAATGCACTAAGTAGGAGATAGTTGTTACTTATAGTAATATAGGTTGAACTAGTTGGGTTTGATGAACTCAAGAATCTGTACCCTGAGGATCCTAATTTTGCTGAAGCGTGGAAAGCTTGTAAAGAGCTTGTTGTTGTAGATAGAACCAAGTGGCTAGACTATTTGATTCAGGATGGTATGTTGTTCAAGGGTAGTCAATTGTGCATTAAAAGTAGTTCCATGAGGGAAAATTTGATTAAGGAGAAACATAGTTGAGGGATGGTAGGACATTTTGGTCAAGATAAGACCATTTCCATTCTCAAAGAACATTATTTTTGGCCTCAAATGTCACAGGATGTGGAGAAGTTTGTATAGAATTGCCAGGTTTGTCAAGTGGCCAAGGGATTTAGTCACAATACTAGACAATATCAGTCATTGCATGTTCCTTCAAAGCCATGGGAGGACATAAGTATGGATTTTTTCCTTGGATTGCCGAGGACACAAAGGGGTAATGAATCAGTATTTGTGGTGGTTGATAGGTTCTCCAAAATGGCACATTTCATCCCATGCCACAAAACTCATGATGTTGTCCATATTGCAGACTTGTTTTTCAGAGAGGTGGTAAGACTACATGGTCTCTAAAGGAGTATAGAATCTAACAAAGATACTAAATTTGTGGGGTATTTCTAGATAACATTGTGGAAGAAGTTGATAATAGACTTGAAGTTCAGTTCTACACATCACCCGTAGACTGATGGATAGACTGAAGTGGTAAATAGAAGTCTGGGCAATTTAATGAGATGTTTAGTTTGGGATAAGCCCAAGGGGTGGGATTTGATTCTACCACAAGCAGAGTTTTCTTATAATAACTCTATAAATAGGAGTACTAGTAGATCACCATTCCAAATTGTATATGGAAGTAGCCCAAGAATTGTACCAAAATTGAAGAAGATAGAGCAAGGGGAGAGGACAAGTGCTGAAGCTAAAGAATTTTTTGAACATATCAAGCGTGTACATGAGGAGGTCCAGGCACACATTACCAAGATTAACCAATAGTATAAAGATAGGGCTGATCAAAGGAGATGACATAAGGAATTCCAAGTAGGGGATCTAGTCATGGTACACTTAAGAAAAGAAAGATTTCTAGCTGATACTTACAACAAGCTGAAGATGAAGAAATTTGGCCCTTGCAAAATTTTGAAGAAACATGACTCAGGAAATGCACATGAAGTGGAGTTGCTAGATGGAATTCACATTTCTCCTATTTTCAATATTACAAACTTAACAGAGTATCATGATGATGGTGCAGATGAGGAGCTGATGTTAGAGCCATGTCCAATTCCTACTTCTAAGAAGGAGGAGATAGAGGAGATTCTGGATAGTTATGTGGGTAGGAGTACCAGAAATAGGTAGTATGAAGAGTATCTGCTCAAGTGGAAAGAACAGCCAATAGAGGACTCAACTTGGATATCAACAGCTAAGGTTTCCCTTTTGGGATTTCCTCTACCATTCATAAATTGACAGGGTCACTTTTCAATCTATCTTGGGTGTCTGATGCGGGAGCATCCAAAGGTATAAGGGCAATCCTGTGTCACCAAAAAAAATGTACTTAGAATTAGTTTTTTTTTCATGTGTTTTCATTTCTAGATACCCATTTGGGTCAAATAAAGGTTCCAACTCTCATAGTTCTATTATCAGTGTTCTAGGATAGAGTATTTGAGCACCTTGGGATACGTGTAAATGTCAAAAAAATAGGAGTATGTAATTGAGCCATAATTTTGGTGAATTATAGGGTTTAAATTGGTTGGATGAATGTAATTGTAATTTAGAGCATTCCAGAAAAAGAACTAGGTCAAAAGGCCCCACGGTTTGAAAGTTATTGCAGCTTTCAATTTTCGAAGACCTCCTAAGAATGCTTCAAAGTCAGGTTAGGGGCATTAAATGAACTCAAATAGGGCCAAAAAATGTAGGATGAGAAAAGCTGATCCATAAGGCTATAGAGCACTTCAAGAGCTTTTCAGAAGTGTAAACGGTTTGTCAATCAGAGCTACGGTTTAAAAGTTATGCCTCCCAAAAGTTCGGTTACCATTTCTGCATTCTTCTAATTTTGCACCAACTTCTAACATAGCTTCTAGAGCCTTATATTTGGTCAATGGATTCCAACTAGCACTTTCTAGAATGTATTACTAATCCTAAACCCTTTGGGGTCTATTTAAGAACATTTCTGGCATTATAAAAGGTAGTTCGAAGTGGAGTTTGAGAGAAGGTACTAGGAGAAGAAATTATCTCCAGATCTATACTATTGTAAGCCCATAGGGCATGTGTAGAAGACTACTTTCTCTATACTGAATGTATTAGCATATTTACATAGTTAATAAAATTTCCCCTTTCCTATTGTGTCCATTCAGTGCTTGGGTAGTGTTCCCATCACCTTCTTTCATTAATCCCATTTTTCTTAGGTGTTCTAGGTAAAGATAGTTGTATTTTGATTACATTCTCTTCAAAAAATATATATAACTCTCTAGAGGTAAATTCTCTTCCTCTATCTAATCTCAAACACTTTATTATAACACCAAATTCATTCTCAACTCTATTATTCAATACATAGAAGTCCCTGTTAGGAGTTATCAAAGATAGCTAGACCCACTAGCCAAATAGCTTCAAGGGCAAGACCAATGAACCCACTGTCCAAATGATCTTTGTATTATTCCTTGTAGAATAATAGAAATAAAATGTACTTCCTTCCTCTTTCTCTATCTTATCTACTAGACCTCAGATCCTAATCTTATAACTAGATCACAAAAAACACATCCAATAATCCCTTGGATCACTTACTCATAGTTACCAAACACTTTTCTCCTTTTTTCACTTCACACTTCTATAGATTTTCACCCCCATTACAAACAAGGAAAACATCTTTCCTTTATATCATATCTTCATAATAATTCCTTGAGTTGTCCTTGAGGATTTCTCAATTAATTATAATAAGATAATTAATTAACTATAATAAGATAATTAATTAATTATAATAAGATAATTAATTTATTATAATTATAATAAGATAATTAATTTATTATAATATAATAGCACTAGTGGCTCACAGTCTATACAAAAATTTACACGTATGATGCTATGGCTTATGCACTCACTAACATCATCAACAAACTATCTTATATCATTTCCTGACTATGCATCTTCTTATTGTATCTTAGAAGTAAGATAGGAAAAAATATTAGGAACTGCTTTTCCAATACTCTATTTCTAAAATACTCTTTGTAAATTAGGTACAACTTTCATACTTCTTCAACTTAGACTCTACACACTTGACAATGCCATCAACATGTAGTGTATAACATGTCCATGATTGTGAATCACTAGATAATCAAACCATTGTTTGTACTATTAGGATCTATATCTGCTCCTCAGCTAGTCTTTATATAAACCATGCTATGTTGACATCAATGACAAACACAATCACAAATACAACATGTCAATACTCTCCAATTCTTAGGATACTCCCCCAAAGTTAGTATCATAAACATTCATCCTAATAGAGGGGTGTCAATTTCATTTTTAATTTTTATGGTGTCTTTCTATCCATACTCACTAACAAGTTGTTGAGTCTCCTCTTTCAGCTTGGCCATTTCTAGGAGCATTACCTCCAACTTTGAATTTAATATTTTTAAGTCATTTTTATAATCTCATTAAAATCATTGTCTAGCATTGAAAAATAAAATTATTATGGTTGATTATTCATGTATTCTTGGGAATTGTGATGCCCCTACCTTGAATTGGTTTAGAAATTTAGAATAATCACCTTTGCTTCTATATTATTTTGATGTGGATTTGGAGTCAACAAAGATAATAAATATTTTATTTGATTTATTAGGAAAAATAAGTGTTCTCATAAATCTTATGATATCTAAGGTGGCTCAATATTCTATTTTTGATGTCATCTTCTAGTATGATTGGTCACACTTTTAACACTTATTATTTTAATATATTTAACTTGTATTTCATTATATGTAGATCCACACAATTTATTCCTTCCAACTATTAAAACTAAAGGATGTGTCTATTGCTACCATCTTATCTAATATCTACATTGACTCCTTATATCTCCCCTTACTCTAGAGTGTTTATAATATCTCTTAATGGTATTTATTTTCATCTTGTTTGATAATTGATGGGTTTAATGTTGGCTAGTATCCTATGCTATAAGAGTGTTCTATCTTCTTGAATTGCCAGATTATATCATTGCTCAAAATGCATGTAACTTGTCATTGAAAATGTCAAACAAAGAGACCAGTTCTTCCTTGCTTGGTTATTATTGGTCTTTTGATGACTTATATTGCTTTTCCTTCCATGTGATTGGCAATAGATAATTGGGTCATATCCCTTGTTCTTCCCATCTTACTATGCTTTTTTTCTTATCGAGTATATCTTACACTGTTGTATATATGAATCTCCCTTACTGTGTTATGCATATGACATCTATAAGTCATGGATGACCCTGGATTCTCACCGTGATTTCTTCCATGGCTACTAGCTTTCCATAGATCTTCTATCTCTTAGATATCTTCCTATCATGAGTATCATGATTATCTTATGAATTATTGCCTTTGTACTCCAAACATAGGTCTTAAAAGACTACATTCTATATGATATTACTAATGTTAGTTGGGTGAATAGATAGCCTATCATGTATAATTACGGTAGGTGGTTAATCACAATATCTTATGATCACCATGTATATGTTGTTCAATAATCTACTCTGCTCTATAGCTAACTCCTATTCTATTTTTTATTTTATTTTTCCCTGAATCCCCTCGATTATTCCTAGACATATTGTTATGTCTTGGAATGAAATATGTTTGAAAGGTTGTGTCCTCTCACAATATATAGATGCTAGAATAAAATATTTTAATTAAGCTTTGACGATTGAGTAGACTCAATTCATTTTCCTTTAAACTTAGTATTACATTTTTCATAATAATATTGGATCATACATTTTTTTTGTTTATCACTTATATTATTTATATGTATGTATATAAATAAAGCTTAAATGGACTTTTATCAAATAAATTATATATTTTTACTTATTTATATATAGTATTCTATCATATTAATTAGTATATACATTTATTTTGTTAAATGAATAATAATTTATATTATTATTTATTTATTTATTCATTTTTAAATTATTTTATTACATTTATTACTAAATTATATTAGAGATAAATAGGGGGCACAAAAATCTACCCTTACTCAGATTGCTTGTCCTCAAGCAATTAGATCCTTTGTGCAACTCTAATCCTGAAATGACAGTTATAACTTTTAGGTTAGAAATGTAACATATTCATAGATATAATCTTATCATTTTGAAAAATATTTCATCATATTATTCCAAAAAAATAAAAAAATAATTCAAATAAAACTTATCTTGATGTATTGTAGCACTTGGATAAGTGTCGTTTCCTCCCATGAATAAAATATCTCCAATATAGAATCTCTACAATGATCTCTATGCCAATAAGGGTGATCTTCCATAAGAATTCCCTCTGCCCATAATAGCAACATTCTATAAGAATGTCCTCTACCACAATTGGTGACATTCACTGACAATGTCCTCTACCAAGGGTGGCAATGCTCATTGAGAATGCACTCTACCAAGCTTGGCAATTTTTCTCTAAGAATATCCTCTATCCATAATAGCAGTGCTCACTAAGAACACTCTCTTCTACTTATGGTGAAATTCACTATGTAAGTGCCCTATACCAAGCATGGAAATGTTCACTAAGAACACCCTCTATGGTTGACCATCCAAGAATGTCCTCTGTGGCTAATGTTCACATGATGTCCTCTATGGTTGACATTCAAGGATGCCCTCTATGGATAATACTCAATAATGCCCTTTATGGCTGACATTCACATGATGTCCTCTATGGATGACATTCAAGGGTCCCCTCTATGGCTGAAATTCATAAAGAATTCCTTCTATCACCAATATTTAATAATACCCTCTATGGTCAACATTAATTATGAATTTCATCTATGACTAGTGTTCAAAAATACCCTCTGTACAAATCTCTTGGGTCTTTTTATTCACTTTAGGAATCATGAAATTCATTTTTCAATGTCCCTTTTTAAAAAAAAAATATTATAAATAACTCATTTTATCATATCATTCTTAGATGATCTTAATATGTTTCTTATGCTTTTATGGATATTTCTACAAGTTACATGTGTCTTGTTTTGAGATTTGATAGACTTTAACTGAATCATGATGTCATTTTTTCCCATGTGATTATATGAAGGGAATCCCTTTAGCTATCACTTATTTAATGATTGTATATATTCTACCCTTCAAGATGGTAAGATCATGCTCTAATACCGTTGTGATGTCCCTACCTTGAATTAGCTTAGAAATTTAGAATAATCACCTTTTCTTCTATATTATTTTGATGTGGATTTGGAGTCAACAAAGATAATAAATATGTCATTTTATTTCTTAGGAAAAATAAGTGTCCTCATGAATCTTATGATATCTAGAGTGGCTCAGTATTCTATTTTTGATGTCATCTTCTAGTTGTATGATTGGTCACATTTGTAACACTTATTATTTTAATATATTTAACTCTCATTTCATTAAATGTAGATCCAAACTATTTACTTCTTCCAACTATTATCATTGAAGGATGTGTCTACTACTACCATCTTATCTAATATCTACATTGACTCCTTATATCTCCCCTTACTCTAGAGTGCATACAATATCTCTTAATTGTATTTCTTTTTGTCTTGTTTGATAATTGATGGGTTTAATGACTGCTAGTATCTTGTGCTATGAGAGCATTCTATCTTCTTGAATTTCCAGATTAGACCATTGCTCAAAATGCATGTCACTTGTCACTACAAATGTCAAATGAAGAAACTAGTTCTTCCTTGCTTGGAAATTATTGGTCTTTTGATGATGACTTAGGTTTCTTGTCCTTCCACGTGATTGGCAATGGATAATTGGGTTGTGGCCCTTGTTCTTCCCATCTTACAATTCTATATATATGAATCTTCCTTTTCTTGTTATTTATATGACATCTATAAGTCATGGATGACCGTAGATACTCATTGTGATGTCTTCCATGGTTGCTAGCTTTCCATAGATCTTTT
This sequence comes from Cupressus sempervirens, assembly GCA_028749045.1. Lineage (NCBI taxonomy): Eukaryota > Viridiplantae > Streptophyta > Pinopsida > Cupressales > Cupressaceae > Cupressus > Cupressus sempervirens. The sequence continues at coordinate 422,914,895 of CM053790.1, forward strand.
ACATCTTAGATATATTCCTGTCATGAGTATCATGATTATCTTATGAATTATTGCCTTTGTACTCCAAACGTAGGTCTTAAAAGACTGCATTCTATATGATATTATTGATGTTAGTTGGGTGAATAGATAGCCTATCATTTATAATTATGGCAAGTGTTTAATCACAACTTCTTATTATCACCATGTATATCTTTGATAATCTACTCTTCTCCCTAGCTAACTCCTATTCTGTTCTATATATTTTTTCCCAAATCCCCCTGATTATTCCTAGACTTATATATTGTTGTCTTGGAATGAAATGTGTTTGAAAGGTTGTGTCCTCTCACAATATATAAATACTAGAATAAAATATTTTAATTAAGATTTGACCATTGAGTAGACTCAATTCATTTTCCTTTAAACCCAATATTACATTTTTCATAATAATATTGGATCATACATTTTGTTTATTTATTGCTTATATTATTAATATGTATCTATATAAATAAAGCTTAAGTGGTCTTTTATCAAATTAGTTATATATTTTACTTATTTATATATATAGTATTCTATCATATTAATTAGAATATAAATTTATTTTGTTAAATGAATAATAATTTATATTATAATTTATTATTCATTTTATTATATTTATTATTCAATTCTATTAGAGATAAATAGGGGACATGAAAGGAAAACCCTAAACATTTTATTACATATTAAATGTAATTGGGTAGATGTCAAATAACTTAAACATTGTATTACATAATCGGGTAGATGGGTAGTTTTATAACTACCCAAGAAACTCTTGTTTTAAAAAGAGACACCATTGTAATCATTGGATATAGAGAAGTGATAGAGTGTAGTTACCATAGTTATTCTTCTTGGTGAACAAGTGAATTAAGAGGATTAGCTCTCTAGCCTTTAGCAAGAGAGCCATGCATGTCGAAGTTTTGAGTTAAATGTTTCAATTAATGAAATTAATACTTTGATTTTGTGTCTATCCTTCTATCTTCATGTGAGTCTTTTGATGTTATAATGTCCATTACTTCATATTTTTCCCTTAGCCATTGATTATTGACTGTGATTTTAGAGGAGAAATAAATGGTTGAGTCATGGAGAGAATCTAGCTATGAAAACCAATTGAAAATTTTTGTTTCAAATCAATAATGTGAAGGGAAACCTGATTATTTTCTGTTGGTTGAAAATGTAGCTTGTTTGTGAAGGGGAGTGGCATGTAGGATTTCAAGAGCAATGTAGGATAGTCATCTTGGAGAAGATTCCCAAAATAGGGAATTTAATGATGTCAAGTTCCTTGTATTTAGTAATGTGAATGATATAGATGACCATTCATAGAATAGAAACAAGATGGTGAACATATATTCAATATGGCATTGACCACATGGTGGCGAGTATAACCATAGCCTATGAAGTCATCCAAGAACCATGAGAACAATGAAAGGTGGTGGCTCCATTAACCAACACAATAAGGGAAAATAGGTCATTGAAAGTAAAGATGGAGGAACCTGATTAATGTCAATCTCTGACATTAAAAATCCATGGTCAAGTTTTGGAGAAGGAGAGAAAGTGGGTATGGCTCCATTGTTTGAGTTGATGCCAACACAAGGACAAGAAACCAAGCATGAAGCCAGCCTAATATTCATATTATTTGTCAATGAAAAAGCCATTAAATAAGGAAGATTGATAGTTTGAATGCAAGGTGGAACCCAAATACATGTTAATGAAGATAAAACATGATTAAATGCAGATTTTTCTGATAGTTGATCCAGTGTGTAAGAGGAGAGCATGTTGAGTTTTATATAATTGAGTTGGTATAATTATATCAAGTAAATAATATTACTATTATTGGGATATTGAAAGGTTGTGAGCCTCTAAATTAGTGTCAGGAAAAACAATAAGAAGATAATATGAAGATTCAAAGGATAAATTGATGTCTCTCTACATCAATTCATCTTCAAATTCAATAGCATTTTTGCCTTCCCTTGCCTCTAGAGATGGAGTACACAATTCAAATGCTTCTTTCCATAATCAAATTCTATCTTTCTCAACTTCATGAGCTTTATTCTTCAAAATTTTTTATGCCCTATCCCTTAGCATAAAGTTCTTAACAAGATCTTTAAGGGCTATAGAAATGTGTGTCTTCCCTAGTGTGAAAATGTTGTTTCTCTTATTTTTTTTAGTGGATAATGTTCATTTCCACTTATCATCCACTCTTTTGTACAATCCCACTAGAAATCTAGTTCCCAATTCAAAGGGTGTACACCTTAACTTGATCATCATATCAATCATTGCACCTTCAAGCTTAAGTTGATCATCATTGTTCAAAGAATCATATTGAATGTCTTTGAATCCCATTATGCTTTTTAATTTTACCAATTTTGTACATGCCTAATCCACAGTCATTAGAGGGAGTTTTTTCACTAATTAATGTTTGGTAGTCTCATCAAACTAGGTCTTTTCTTTATCTTCCTCCTCCTCTTGTGCAATGATAAACTTTCTCCTCCACTTTTCTTGGACTTCAACTAGTTTTCTCTTCTTTTATGGATTTCTAGGTAATAGCTTAGTAGGAGGTTGTGCTGACTTCTTTTTGATGATGATCACCTTTTTTTTTGTCCTCTATGGTGTCACCATTTCTTGTACATCCTTCTTCAGGTCATCCTACACCTTAGGTTCAATTAGAACAACATTTTCTTGTTTGGTGGCCCTTGACTTGACAACTTCAAGCTCTTTTCCTTTTCCTTTCTCAACCTCTGAGGGTTGTCTAGAACCTTCTCATTGCTCTTTCTTACTAGCCTAAAATTTTTTTCTTGAAATATGGTCAATTAGATGTCTTGATGATTATCATTTATGGAAACATATACATAAGTAAATTTGGACTCAATTTTGAATGAATTTTGGTCAAAATTTTAACCCAGGTTGGTCAAAATTTTGACCAAGCAATTCATGGTAATTTTTCTTGTCAAAATTTTTACCAACTTATAGGTTGGTCAAAATTTTGATGAATACATTCGTCGAATTTTTTTGTCTCTACTAACTTTAATTTTCCATTTGGTCAAAATTTTGACCAAATATTAGTCAAAAAATGTCAAGAAATGGTCAAAATTTTGACCAATTCTTGGTGGAAAACTTTCAACAATTGTTCAAAATTTCCACCAATGTTTAGTCAAATTTTTTTAAGAATTAGTCAAAATTTCAATGAATTCTTGGTAGAAAACTTTTAGGAATTGGCCAAAATTTCCACCAATGTTTGGTCGAAAACTTTCAAGAATTGGTGGAAATTCTAACCAAACTATGAAGTTTAAAAAAAAATAGAGTGGGTGAATCCTCCAACAAATGCATGTCAGTGGACTCTCTCTTAGATAATCTTCTTAGACCAGCACAATTGTGGAAGAGGCTTGGTAGCGATTGCAATTGTATAACACGTCTATCCAATGATTTTGAAGTTGATCTAATGGTGAGCCTTCATCTAGCATTAGGTGGCTATTTGGTGCTCTAGTAATTTGTCATGAATCAAATAAAATCAATGAAATACCATTCTCAGGTAGGATGCCCATGGCTAAGAGGGTCAACTTGCACAATCTTAGGAGAAAGAAAAAAGTATACTCACTAGAACCTTTCTCAAGGTGTTTAGACAACCATAATAGAATGATTAAGCCCAACATTTTACAAGGGTGGTAAAATCCAACCCTAAAATATATTCCTCAATATATGAGCTTATGAGCATGCTCAAATAGGAATTGACAAAATATTAGTAAGCCATTCACATTCATCGTTAGATAAAAAGGTCAAGCAAAATGACAAGACAAGTAGTTTTACTATGAGACATGGAAATACTAACAGTATATGCCAAAATTGAAATATGTTGAACTTTCTCATAGTAAAATATAGATGACTCAAGTCTTCAAAATTTAACCAAAAATGAAATACATAAACAAGTGGGATCAAGGGAATACATATAACAAGTTAAGAAATTGAACAGTGTACACTAAATATGGAATTCATTGCAAAATTTTGTAGAATCTGAAGAAAAAGGATACAAGCCAACTTAAACAACATTTTTTTTCCATTTCTTTTATTTGTATTGAAACATAGAAATATCATCTACAATATCTCAAATATCATGAAGTTGATTAAAAGAGAAATTGCAAACCTCATGTAGCTTCTCTTTGTGCCCTCTTGATTCTAGTAGGAAACACCTTAGCATAAAAAAGAGCCTACAACAATAGCATTGATGCTTAAAATGTGAAAGGAAAAACAAAAAATCTAAATCATGTTATTTAAGCCACAAGTTTAAATAGGAAAAAGTAAATGGAGACAAATGCTACTATATTGCATTACCTTCCTCCATAAATCAAGAAACCAATTGTAGCAAACAATGACACAGTTGTAGACATCATGTGTATCTAAGTTAGAAAAAACTCTTCCTATAATATAAGATTCTCTGTAGTGATTTCAAATTCAATTTGATACTTTGACAATAATAGAGATAGAATTTAGCATGTATCGTAAATAATTATCACTTGCTTTTAATGTAATAGAATGCTAAACATTTCACTACAAAGTTAAAAAAATGAAACTACAAAGAAAAGCTTCCAATTGCCTCATAAATGTTGTTATCATCTATCCCTATGTATATCTAAATGCAAACTTAATGTCAAAAAGAAGATGCATCAAATGTCATAGCCAAGAAATAAACATTCTGATAAACAATTTTCTAAATAGCCATCATATTGTTCAATCTTTGTTTACACATTATAAGAGTGCCTCTTGAATATGAAAAATTAAAATTAAGTACATACCTATACAAAATAGAAAATACCATTGACTATTGCATAGGCAGGCCAAAGCATATCAGTAGAGAAGCTTCTTGCCTGTAATAGAATATCCAATTCTAGTACCATTGTATTCAGTATTTAAGTTTCAATAGGACACTAAATATACATAAGTACTACAATTAAAAAAAAATTGATTGCATACCTGATAATATATATCTGCCTAAAACAAAACAAGCAATGTGTATGTAGAAAAAAAAAGAAAGACTGGGAACATCTAACAATATTTCTATTAAAATCTACAACCATTTAGAAGCAAACACAATTCATGAAAGTGTGTTAGAAAGACATGAGTGTAAGCGAGAACAATAAAGTAGAATTAAGAATGTTATAATAAAGACAAATCATCAAGATACATCTCTTATACCAATGAGATTTTAAAGCTTACATGATTTTGAGACTCAATGTTCATATTATCGGTACAATTGGTTCTCTCCATGTGAAGAGCACCAAATATGAGATAAAAGAATTTAGTAGCTTCTCGAACATCCTCATTTTACATAATCATTTATAATATTATTTAATTTACATATTTTTTGGTTATTTAATTTCAAATTTTCTCTAAGCCCTATGGAATACTATAATAAAAAAAGGAGTCATAAGACCTAATGATATAAGAAAATGAAGACTATTAACTTTTGAAAATATTTATTATTGATAAAGCTCAAGAAAGTTCAACATCTAAACTTGGGAATAGGATTCGATTGTATCCTCTCATGAAGTCATAGAAGAAACATTAGTCATTCAGAAGAAATTATCGATTAAATTGACATAACTCTTCCCCATAGTTTGTTGGAATACACTAACCACTAAGATGGGGGGGTTGTGAATTAGTGGCCTATAAAGACAAGGCTTCCTTTATGTTAAAAAAAAACTTACCAAGTATTAAAATAATATACTAAATCAGCATAAACCATGTACCAATCTACAAAACAATAGAAACATATATGCACACCATGACAAATGGATTTATGAGTGGAAAACCCTTTATGCTAGAAAATAACACTCTAAAAATACCTTGAATAAGCCTCACTAGAATCTCACTAATTACATGTTTAATGTCTCACTACCTACTAGTAATAGCTTTGCAAGTCACCAACTATAGGAGTGTCAATCCCTTCCAAGTAGAAGCACCAACCCCATACATGTTAAAAAAATTATGTACAATGAATCACTCTATTTCACATCATAACATTAACTTCACTACTCTCTATGTATAACAATCTGAACATCTACAATCTTCTTATATCTTCAATGATTACAGGGAAAAAATCACTATACCTTATCTTTCTATTATATCAAATTACACTCTAGCAAAGTATCTCAATCAGAATCAATGGAACAAATAAAAAGGTCAAAAAAAAGATAGAACAAATAAAAAAGAGTCTATATGAATTAAAGTTCATAAAGACCTCAAAGAAATGATTGCAACAAGTAATGATACACATGTTTTTAAACAAGTTTTTTTTGAATTCCAATGACAACATATGCCACCTATTGTCAAATAAGTATAGTATGGAAGATACTTGGACTCAAATAGGATGTTGTGGAGAAAATAAAATTTCCAATACATTTCCAAGAGTTGATGTGCGACCATGAATAGCCAACAAGTTTGGGTTAAAGTGGTATTTTTTTGAATTGTAAACAATACATGACATATTCATAGTAGAGCTTGGCATACGCCTTGCATAATCACATCATAATACTCCAACTTCTGCGATGTATGTGTAGACACCCAAAAATTGGCAAAGACTTAAATCACCACAACTTTTACCAATAAAAGAAAATTAAGGAGGAAATCAAAGGAAAACAATAGACTTTCAATATAAGGATTACATTAGGTCATTAATTGATTAAATCATCTATCAAATTAATAAGACCTAAATCAACTTCAAAAAGAGGAGAAAAATAATTCAAAATAATAAAATGAAATTCAAAAGGGAAAAGGAAAAGACAAACTTTAAAAAATAAATGGAACTTTTATTTTATCAATAAATCCATTTATCCTCAAAAAAGTGAAAATCCTCCTTTTATATTATAAAGAATTGAAAAAAATCCACATTTATCCTCAAAATCAAGACTTTTAGACTCCTCCCCTTGTCTCTTATGACACGTTTTAATTGAAAAAAAAATCACATTTATCCTCAGAATCAAGACTTTTAAACTCCTCTTATCTCTTATGAGATATTTTAATTGAAAAAAATCCATATTTATCCTCAAAATCAAGACTTTTGGATGCCTCCTCTTGTTTCTTATGAGCCATTTTCAATTTCATCTCTATCCACCAGTCAAAGGTAAAACCCAGATTCTTAGCCCAACCCCTTCTAAAATCCTATAAATAGAAGGAGAATTCAAGAGCAAAGGGACCCAAGTTTTAGGCATATGCATTATAGGAATATTCAAAGTTGTCATATTGAGCATATTAACATTGTTATTCTAAAAAGTTTATGTCATTTTGAATAGCATTTTAGCTTTGTTTTCATGTTATTTAGTATCATTTTAACACATGTTTAGCTCATTGCATGTCCATTTTGATAGTATTTTAAGAGTTGTTACTCACATATAATCTACATTTTCATCTTAGATCTTGCATACATACTAGTAGATCTGCATTTTAAGCATACTCTTATTATAGAACTATCACTAAGATGTTGATCTGAGAGAATTCATAGGGGTTGTAGTTAGGGAAACATGGGACATTCATAGAGTTTACATTTTGACAATGATTTCTTGGGTTTAGTCTAGTTCGTTGTCATTTTATCTACACTTTGCATTAAGGTTTCATGAATACATGAATATACCATGAACAAAATGGCTCCCACCATGAGGCTTCATATTAAAGCCTCTCTGTTCTTCATTTTTTCTTGCTAACCTATTATTTTTCTTTTAGGTCTTCTTTTTTTTCTCTAGTTTGTAGTGTAGATCTAACCTTCTATAGGTTTTATAGTGTGTGAGAAGCTTCATAATGTGATCAATAAAATTTCAAAGATGTTTTCAAGCTCACAAAGATTGGATCTGCCACTCCCCTAATGTAGCAACACTTTTACACACTATTTGAATGCTTCTGCCTAGTATTTTAACACATTTGAAGCATTCTCCTACACATTTGCTCATTCTTATAATGCACTTGATCATTTTCACAGCACATTAGATCATTTTTATAACACATTTACTTATTGTTATACTAAATTTTCTCATTTTTATAGTGCATTTTAAGATTATTATAGTGCATATACCACTTTCTATGATGCATATGCTATTTTCTATTATATATCTAATCCAAGATATTAACCTTCACATCTAATGTTTAGATTTGATTTTTGATTATTTGCAAACCTCATCTAAGCTGACAAGAACTCTTAAGCTATTGCAAATGTGTGACAAGAATGAAGACCCTCAAAAATGTGCCCAACCTTTGCTATCTCTTAAACAGGTAAGTAGATCTGAACCCTCGTGAATTAGATTGCAGTATTTTTTTAAATCCATAACCTATTCTAAGTAGTATATTTTACCTCACTGATCTAATTGGTAGTAGGCCTATGACCTTAACTTACGAGAGTTGATCAAAATGCCAAACCTTCTATGAAAGTTAGTAATAGTCAAATAGGGAAGAACAAACACATAGTTTAATTAGGAGCCCCTTTATCTACTATAGTTAAGGGCTTGGAATTGAACATAACTTGTTTGTTGTGTTTGGGAGGTCAAAATAGTAGGGATATGCTCTCACTCTCCTAGATTGATCAAACTCCTAGACCTATTTATGATTTCCATTTTCTTTCTTTCTACTAGGTAGGATTACTCAGCCATAGAAAGGCTACCTCTTGAGTTGCCTTAGCAGGGTCGATGAGAGGGACTGCCTCCCAAGCTTGTATTCTCAATTGATAGCAAGCCACCTATGTTTGGAACATAGCCTTCCTCTAGTAGTCCCATAAGGGACTATACCAAACCTCCTTAGCATTGGTGGGAAGCTCTCTATTATAGCAGAGGTAAATCTGAACATTGATGGTTAAAAATTAAAACCCACTGGTCACCAGCTCTAGATAACCTTGTTAGGAAGCTCTTTTCTTCTATTTTCTAGGTGCATGCATTTTTTATATTTTATTGTGGCTTCTACTATTGCGATTGGATGTGTTTTAATAATTTAATAATAAACTCTAGTTCAAATCACAATCCTTCTGAAGGATCTTACTATAAACTAATAATGAGAAACCAAGTTCAAAACTAGAACATCATTGAAAGACTCTACAATAGTGCATCTACCACTCCAAACAATGCATCTGAATAATTATGTGCTGCTTTTGAACTTTTTTATAGCACATATAACTACAAAGAAACACATCTAAAGCTTTAAATAGTGCATTTTTCCTACATAACAACACATATGACAAATAAAATAGTGCATTTAAACATTTAAATAGTGCATATGATCAATGAAATAGTGCATTTAATCAATCCTATGATACATCTCTAAAAAAGCCTAAAATAGAGGCTATCTATAAACACAAAATTTGTAAATGAACGATGGATTTGGATACCCTTTTTCTCATTGATATTTTCTAGACTAAGAGATCCTAAAATTGACTGAAATCATTTTTGAAACAAGCAAAGCTACGAATGATATTATTAATCCAATAGTCATCATTGCTTCATTTTGTATATCAAGCTAGAAACATCCAGAACTAAACATCCATTTCCTACCTAACTTCACAAGGGTGAACTTATCCTATAAATATTTCAAAACACCTTATCCAACCTAGCTTGTTACTCCACACAAAGCATGGTCAATGGAAACCTTCATATTGTGAAAATGCATAAGAGTTAGAGGAATCCTATTCACTTCTCATGCCACTGTGCAAAACCAATATAAGAACGAAGCCCAAATGATCACCTATATGGCTAAGTACCAAAATAGCTAGTAGAACCATCAAATGCATGAAACCTCTAGATCTCATTGAACCTATTACCTCAACAGATTGTTCAACAAACACAATTACCCATGAGTCACCCATGTTCAACTATAGTTCAGACCCCTTTGCCAAAATGGGTTCATCTAACATGTGGGATGAAAAAATCATTGAAACTAAAATTGAAGACTTTATACAAAATCCTAAATTTGTTGATATCATGGACAAGATACTTGAGAAACATTAAGAATGCTACACACTAGCATTAGCACAAAAAGGTGTGAAATTGCCATCCAACTTTGACATGACCAATCTAAAACAAGATGAAGAAGAGTCACCCTTAGATATTGTCATGCAAAAATTACCAGACTTACAATTGGAAATGGAAAGGCTAAAGTGATGGAAAATAAAACTCGTAGAATTTAACCTCAAAAAGGTATGCTGTCTTCCATTTGATAAAAGCATTACCTTCACACCTTTCCCTCAAAATGTGCAGATACCAAAATATTATAAATATTTTGGTACATTAGATCCACAAGATCACCTTAGATAATTCTATACCCTGAGTTTGGAGTTTGTCCATGACATGACTTACCTAATGTGTCTATTTCCCAAAAACCTTCCAACATTAAAACCTTTGACCAATTGGCTTCTATTTTTATCACCCAATATTCCTATAACATCAAAAGAGAAGTTATCATGATCAATTTGTGTAACACAAAACAACTTCCTAGTGAATCATTCAAGGTCTTCCTATAATGGTGGAGACACACGTTTGCCAAGTATCATAGAGACATACTAGAGAAAGAGAAGATAGACATCTTCATCAATAATTTCTCAAACCCCATGAATTATTGGCTACAACTCCAAGGGCCTAAAGATTTTAAGACTACCTTAGAAAATACTGCTAAGGTAGAAGAAACCTTGATAAACAATGACATTATTAAATTATCTAAAGATGGTAAGGGTTTCTCCAACAATTCCACATAGAATCATAGTTCCTCTAATCATTCCACTAAAAAAAAAATTGTGGTGGAGAAACAAAAACAAAAATATTGCCAATGATGGGGTGGTTGAAGCCAACCATGTTAAACCTCAAACTCAACCGCCTCTAAATCAACTATGTCCTATCGTCAACAACACCAATCCAAACACACCTTGACAAGATAATGCCCATCTATTTTACCAACATAATATGATAACTCCCTCTACATCTAATCAACAAGTTTCTTATAACCAAGCTCCTCCTCCACAAAGATATCAGTCTTTTGATATACCCAAGGAGTATACACCTATCAGGGTGTCTTATGAGAGTTCTTTACAAACCCTCTTGGCCAATGAACTCACTATGCTACCCAAGGCCAAACCCTATTAACCCCAAGTCAAACTAAAGTGGTGGAACACCAAAACAAGGGGCACTCAACAAAAAATTGTTTCATCCTTAAAGGGGCCATACAAAAATTAATCAACAATAGAACTATCAAAGTGAATAACCTTAGCAATAATGAATACCGTACGACCTTCAAAAACCCTTTCATGATTCATGAAAAGGGTGAATCCTTTAGAGCTAATTAGAAGGGACCTTCTCATGATAAGGTTAATTACACACATCACTATGGTAACACCATCAACATGATCTTCAAATTTGATGACATCATAAATGTCATCATAATTAAGGATAAATATAAGAAATAATCATCAAATGCTATTACTCAAGGCAAAGCATCTAAAGTCATTTTACCAGGACCCGTAACAAATTTTGATCATGCAAATACAAGTTCCTCCTTGCCTATGTACAACCTGGTCAACCAATTACTAAAGACTCCCGCTCATATCTCCATTTTTGAGTTGTTGTAAATCTTTCTAGAGCATAAAGAAATCCTCTTCAAAGCCTTAGTGCCAAATGACTTGGATATGAGTAGGTTCCAAAACATGGTTAGCAATCTAGTGGCTCCTCATTGCATCTCCTTTTTAACCCAAGATGACTTGTTTGTCAACCAGCTACAAAATTCTCCTCTACATATTGAAGTCTTTATCCATAGAAATAGAATTAAGAGGGCATTATTTGATGGTGGGGTAGGTCTCAACATTTGTACACTAAATTTAGTGAAAGCCCTAGTTATACGAAGGATGTTTTTGATATAAGGAAGAAAATCACCATCAAAGCTTATGATGATGAGGAGAGATCCTCCAAAGGTGCAATCATTATGCCAATTAGGCAGGACTAGTTATGAAAGAAACAGTTTCTCAAGTCTTAAACTTGCAATTAATTTATAACATCCTATTAGGAAGACTGTGGATCCACAACATGCAAGCCATTCCCTCCACTTACCATCAATGTCTTAAATTTCAATACATGGGTCAAGAGGTGACCATACCTGGGGACCAAAACTTTGCACAATATTGTAACTCCCTTGTTCCTCATAATAGGGAAGACATTGTCACCCCAACAAATGACATCAGTTGGTCCACATTGATAGACACTTCATGTTCTACCAACTGAAATAAAAACCACTCATCTACATTGAATAAGGGTAAAGAGATGATTGTTCAAGTTCTTCCCTTCCTTCACCATCATCATCAAGGACCCTAAATAGACACATTATGAAGAAATGGATAGGTTGATGAAGGAGTTTGATAGGAAGTGTAAACTACAATGTAGAGTGGTAGGTGAGTACTCAATCTCCTTATTTGATCCCCCACTCTCTCCAAGATCTCATGGAAAATCATCATCCATCATTAGACTATATCACACACATTTTGTTCAGGCAAGTGGAGTACCCCCAAGCATAGTAAAAGAAAAAATATTGAGATCTCCCCCCATCTACATGGAAAAGGTTTTGATCTAATGAAAAAGATGGGATATACGGGAGATGGTACCTTAGGAAAAGAGAAAGGCATTGTCAAACCTCTTGTAGCACAATTTTGGTCCAAAAAATCCAAAATAGGGTTAGCGTATAGTACACAAGATGAGGCACAAAGCACCCCCCAGTCTCTTCCCAAGTACAATAATTTTGCTTCTTCTTCCACTCTAGCATGGGTACTGAAAGAAAGAGGTGGTAATAGCAAGAAGGAAACTAATATAACAAATGTAAATCTATCTCTCCCTGGTTCACACCACATAAGAGAAGCACTCGTGGACACCTCCAATAATGAAGACGATGGAAATTATACTAAGTGGGAGTTTGAATTATTAGTTGAAGAGCCCATCTATGAAAAAGAATGTGATGTTGTTCACATCCATGTATGTAATGATTTCACTGCACAAGGATCAATCTCTCATTTGGGTCTTACTTCACCAAGAGTTAGATTACAACAAAACAACTTAGGGGTTCCTATAGAATACACACATCACACCACATCATATGAGGATGATGAACATATTGAAGGGTTTTAGTTTCAAACCCTATTTCCTAACTTCTTTACAGTAAAATTCAAAGATGACTACTATAAGCCACTCACATGCTCTACTTTTCTTGACACCTTAGAGGAAGCACATGTCGTTGACCTAACCAATACATCATATGAGCCATCTAACAATATTAAGTTTTTAAACCCCACAAAACCCTTTTCATATTATGAATCACAACTAAGCCTCACCATATTCCCCATTTTGACACTGACCATGATGTCTTCGTCTACCTTAACATGGTTGAACCATCTTTCCCATGAAGAACCAAAGAAATACACAAATCCAAGTCTGATATCAATCATCTCAATCATACTAGAACAGGCCAAGAAGTTCATAACCTTGAAGATCACTACCAAGTTATAGCTAATCTTGAGAAAAAATGGAAATAAATAGAAGTGATGCATCCAATGGTGAAAATCCAATTGTGGCACCCATGGATCATATGATTGATACCTTACTTATGCATTTGAGGAAAGATCATACATCTTAATTGAACCAACTAAAAAAGTCAACATTGGTACAAAGCAGGAACCAAGGATCATCTATTTGGCATAGTCTTTAAGCATAGAGGAAAGAACCCCATTCATTTACTTCTTTGAAGAGAGGAAAATAAAATATGCATGGTCTTACATAGATATGCTAGGATTAAACCCAACTTTAATCCTCCATCACCTCAACATTTCTCTAGAGGTCAAGTCGGTCAAACAAAAACATTTCTATTTGGTTTATGGTTGCGAAGCCATTCTTCCCTTAGAGGTTGTGATTCCATACTTGAGAGTTACTCTTCATGATATCCTATTACATGAGGACTATAGAGTGGCCCATCTAGAGTAGCTAGAGTTATTAGATGAACATTAGCATATGCCACATGAACACCTCAAAGTATATCAAAATATATTATCAAGACATTAAAACAAAAAGATCAAATCTCATGTCTTTTAGGTTGGTGACCTAGTGCTCTGAGAAAACCTTAAAACCCAAGCTACTAGGGAAAATAAAGGAAAATGGGAGGCCAATTGGATTGGTCCTTACATTATCACAGAGTCTTTTGGGATTGGTACTTATAGACTTGCAGATTATGATGGTATAGACCTAACAAAACCCATCAACAACATCCATCTCAAATGGTTCTATGTTTAAGACTTTGAGGAAACACATTATCACCCAAAAATACCAATTTTTTTTTTTTTTTTAAACATAAAACAAAAAAAATATGGTGAGAAATACCACCTTTGGTTTCAAAAGGAGTGAGAGATAGCACCTTTGGACTTCCCTAAACAAAAAAAGTCCTTCAATGTTGAAAGACACTCTAGACAGAACTCAAGCAACTTCCTTTGAGAAATTTTTTTCTTTTTGTTGGCTTACCTGGCACAATTGAGTTAATTTCACACATAACCAATTGAGAAATACTTGTGGGTTCCATTTTAGTGGTTTCTTTGCATCAGACATAGTTCATAACAACAAAGAAAGTCAGTATAATAGCACCAAAGGGAAGCACAATAGATTAGGAGCAACATGGAGTCAGATTATGTATTGAGATACCATAGACATGAATTGTAAGAAAATTAGTGCATCTCTCAGTTATCCACCATGGCCAATAATTCCCAATATTCATTTTAGCTTTTTATTCGATCCTTTTGTAGTTCCAAAGATCCTTTTTGTGTTCAACATCTCCAATATAGCTCCTTGAGCCCACTCTTAGCCCCTTTTGGTCCAGTTTGGTCTCCTTGACTCTTTCCATGCATCCACACGGTCCTAGCTATCTCCACAGTCCAAAAAATCTCACTCACATCCTCGCTTCACCCCCACCAATTCAAAAATTGTCAGAAAAATTCAAAAATTGACAAAAATTATCAAAAAAATTTAGAAATTGTCAAAAATTACCAAAAAAATAAAAATTTGTCAAAAATTATCAAAAAAATTGTAACATTGTCAAAAATTATAAAAAAAAATTCAAAAATTGTCAAAAAATATCAAAAACATTCAAAAATTGTCAAAAATTGCCAAAAACATTCTAAAGGGGGTAATAATTGCCAAATATAGCCAAAAAATCCAAAAAAATTAACAACACCTCAAAATTCTAGTCAGACATGGCTCATTTCAACTCAAATAAGCTATTCAACTATACATAAATTATTGATGTATTTTTCAAACCAATGATCCATTGACTTCATGTTGAATTGGTGTCTATCTATAATTACTACTCCTTCAGGATAGGTTTGCATACCTCGATCGATTTTATATGAAATCAATGGTGAGGCCTGCTATACTTTAAAATACTTAAATATTTTATGGCTCCATTAGCTTTGGCAAAATGAAATAAAAGAGTGTCTCAATGACATTAAGAAGCAATGTAGTTATGTCCTGAAACATCTCGCTAGGCTTTGAAAAATCTGGCACAACGTGAATAGTGAAGAGGATCTGGTATAGTCCCTTTTCTTTCCTCTAGCCAAGAACAACAATTCCCATTGGATTATTAGTCTTATTTATGTTTCAGTGGCCATAATTGATCTAGACCCCTCCAACAAATATATCAATGCTATCCCGAAAGGCCTAGATATTTGTTGAATTCTTTCATCATCCCCTAATAGGGGGCACAAAATAAGTAAGCATAAGTTTGAGAGATTTTAGGGGTCTCCTTTCCTTTTTAGGCCAATCAAATAACTTTTTTTAGGCCTCCAAAGTGCCTTTTTAGGCCCAAACACCTTTTCCAAGGCCCTGTTTTGGCCTTCTCAAGCCACTAAAGTCCCTCCTTAGGTTCAAATGCATTTTTCATGGCACTGTTTTGGCCTTCTTGGGCCCCTAAAGTACCTTTTAAGGACCAAATGCCTTTTTCAAGGCCCTATTTTGGCCTTTTCAAGCCCTCAAAGTGCCTCTTTAGGTCCAAACACCTTTTTCAAGGCCTTGTCTTGGTCTTCTTAGGTCCCCAAAATGCCTATTTAGGCCCAAATGCTTTTTTTAAGGCCTTGTTTTTACCTTTTCAAGCTGCCACAGTGACTTCTTAGGCCCTCAAGCACCTTTTTCAAGGCCCAATGCCTTTTTTAGGGGCCAACATCCTTCATAGATACCCAAGCACCTTTTTCAAAGCCCTTCTTGGCCTCTTTTGGACATCAAAGCCTAACTTTGGCCTTACGCTTGTCTATAAAGACTATCAATATATATAGACTTGTGCCTCACAATTTGTGGTTTAACACTTCCTGCTTTTCCACCTTAAATGCCATGGCTCTCTAACTGTTACACCAATTTGTACTCATCTTTCATTGGGAGCCCACATAGACATTAAGTTCCCCACATACAAGCGAAACTTTGTCTTCCTCTATAGATCATATTATGAAGTTTGACACTTTTCCAAATCTTTTCCAAACACCCAAAAACATTTAAATATTCCCAAAAAATTACAAAAACATCCACAAACTCCTCAAAATGCTAAAAACATCCAAATACATTCCAATAATATAAAATAAAAAACATGACAAGGTTCATCCAACACATTAACATTATCACCAGTTGTCCTTTTGCTTGCCACAAAAAAAAAACACAAATTTTATTCTATTATGATGGCAATGAAAACATTACATTCAAATTTCCTCTAATGGATCATTTATTCTAGCCTCCCTTGGGGAGGTGGCAAGACAGGGTGTCTAATCAGTGGCATTTCTTCAGCCCTAACTCTCAAAGAAGAAGCCCCTACCATTAATCCTCTACATACCCACACCACATCCATGGGAATTAGAAAGCTACCACTATGAAACTGTGCATTTAATAGTTGTACAAATTCCCTATCCACAAACTGTGTCTCCTATCCATTCTCATTCAATGATGCCTAAAGATAAAGTCCCATATAATAGGTAGCTTCTTAGTGTACCTTTGTCATTCATTTCATATCCACAAACACATTCTACACCAGCTTGTTTATTTCTAGTATAGTGATCACTCATTGGGACACATTCCACTCTTATTGTATTTGATTAGTCACCATTTACCAACACTCCAAGTCCACTTTTGTCTCACCCAACCATTGTGAAGACTATCTCACCTTTGATTCACTTAATGCTAACCACTCTTATAGTTTCAATGATAGGGAGTTTTATTTTGCAAACACCTCCCTAAATGACTTAGGCTATGACTGTAGCAACACTAGCTCATTTTGTATACTCTCCAACCCCACTTATGCCATCTTTAGGTATTCTTGCAATCTCTAAGCTCATGACCGCTCTACCTATATCCCCACATCATTCCCTTCTGAACACAATTCCTCCATAGAAAATTTTTCTTCTAGTGATTTCGCTCATCCCCACTCCGTATTCACCACCACTTGGAGCCATCTTGCCTCCATTTTCACTCCATTTTCTTGTGCCTTCTCTATGAATCCCAATAGAAACTCAACATTTTGTTTAGCATTTTTTTCTTGGACTCTCTATAGCCAACATTCTCTATAATTCTTCCACATTGCTTGATGATTGGTCTCCACCTCTACCTCTAGCTACAACTCCTCCACATTTACACTGCTCACTTCCCTTTTCATTGATCCTTGTCTCAAGATTATAAGGCTAATCAACTGACATGCTCCACTCATCCCCTCACCCACACTAATGTCTCCCACATCCTCAGAGCCTTTCCCATAGACTTTTCTAGAGATTTTATATCTCCTACCTCCTCCTCTACTCTAGACATACTCTTCATCATCTCAGGCGAGCTACTCTCCACCTGCACCATCGGCTCATCATCATCCAATACCACCTGCAATGCTTTTTGTGTTGCAATCCCTAACAAAATCATTAATGCTAACAAGGGTGTTTTTACTATCCTAATTCCCATATCTTTAGGTTGTGTCGACCTCAGTCCCACATGACTTGATTCACCTTGCTCCATAATTAGCACTTGTAGTTCAGGCTAATACACCAGCTCCTCAAAGGTTTAGCCAATGTACTTTGCTGTTTGCCCTTGCCTAATCCACCTTCCCTAGCTAGCACCACCCTCCTACTATGACTAATCTAGTGAGCCTAACATGCTTTCACTTACACATTTCCTTAGACTTCTCAATCAATCTAACAACCACATTTCACTCTTCACCTTACTTTGTTCCATTCTCATGCTATCTACCTAGTTATGGACATCACTCACCTAGACTCATTCTTTACTAACCTTACCGCACGTTTGCTTCCTACTGCACTCAAACTGGGTACACTTCTGCCATTCTTGCACCATAATTACCCCCAAAAACTTTATGTTGACCTTCTCTGCCAACACACACTCCATGCATTCTACTATTGATTTCCACTGACACATCTCATGATTTTTTGCCCAACCATTACAATGATGTTATCCATGGATTGAACAAATTTTACATTACTACACACAACTATCAGCACTACTGGTCCATAATTATTGGTTTTTCTATTGTTATGCACTTCTAGTACCTCGATGATGTACTTGACTAGTGGTACTAGGATGAAGTCATGATAATTTTTTTTCCTTTGATTTTTCATTGTTCAATTCTAGTGATCCTCTGATTTCATGCATTATTGGTGTCCACTTGTAAGTGCCTCCTCTCATTTGGAAAGCCATGTGTACCTCAACCAATTTTTCATGATATCTTAGGTGAGGACTTTATTTTACATTTGATTGTTTGTGTGCCAATTTTTATTTAATATGGCTATAACATATGTTTTTCAATAAATTTTCATACTTTTTCATGTACATTTTTTTGTGATTGGTGGTACTTCTTAGCATGACACAGTATTCATATCACCATAGCTAAGCTAGTGGTGGTCATATTTGGTCACTTTTTTATTAAATTCTCTATGATGATAATTAATTTGAATCTCTTTCTAATAAATGTTAGAGTTACTTGTATTCATTTAGTTTGCATTCCATCTTGGGTCTCTTGTGAACACATGGTTGGCACATAAATTAGGATAACACACACATAAGTCTCATCACCAGTGATCAACAATAAGGCTAAACAATTTGAGTAAGACTATCAAATAGCTGAACACATGACAACATGCTCAGGCACACTTCAACACTCAACTATTTTCAACTTTGTTTCATCACAACACTATTACCTTGCATTACACTTCATTCTCGCATATCATCTATTCCACCTATTGCATTATGTGGCTTTTGAATCTCAAACAATTATGGTCACTATTTTGTCCTATTTTTACCTCATATTATATTGTGTGACTTTCTAATCTCAAATAGTTTTGGGTCACTATCCATAACACCATTAATCATATTTCATGCATTCATTATTTCACCCATTGTTACTTGGATCTTAAGTTTCATTTGTGTGTTTCAAATCTCAAATGTTGAGCCCCATCCCTTCATGTATTTTCCTCTCCAGCATAATAATTTGCTTCCATACATTTCATTCCATCTATCATCTCATTTACCATTTCATTTCATTGCATTTCACCTTTCATTCACTTCATTTGTCATTTTCAAACACCAAACAATGACTTCAATTTTTCATCAGAAGTGGTCATCTTATATCAATCAAATCTCAACATCTAGCTATTTAGCTAATGGTTCTATCTTGAACCTATTATTTTTCCTACTCTATATCCTATGATGGACATGTTAGTTTTCCCTACTCTATATCCTGAGGGGGGCACTATTTTCTATCCAACATCACCAAATTGATTTTCTACATCACTTTGTTGAAACACATTGTTGAAAATGTTATTTTTCCTCCTCTATATCCTAAGATGGACATGTTTGTTTTCCCCTACTCTGCATCCTAAGGGGGGAAATTTTTCTATCTACCCAATATCGTCTAATTCATTCTACACATCATGTTGTGACTACACATTCCCTATCAATTGTTCTCATCAACATTTTTAGAAATAAAATTAGAATATTCCTATTTCTCACATTCGTTTTCCCAATTTCATTTCTAAGGGGGTAATATATTGAGGCCTCAAATTTTTTCAAATATCAAAAATGTTCTACCTCAGGGCATCAAAATTTTTAAATATCAACCCCACCCAAAATTTTAACATTGAATCAAACAAAACTGGGGCATCCAAGAAAAACATTTCAATATCAAAATATTGAATCAACAAAATCAATGACACTTAGACATCAAGTTATTGATAATCATACATCATATCAACCTCGAAACATTAAAAAATCATCAATCAGACATTCAATCATTAGAATTTGACCTAAAATCAAAGAATCAAGATAGTCTTTAAACTATTATGCTTCACATATTAGCTCAAAGAGGGGAATTTGTAGACACCCAAAAATTGGCAAAGACTTAAAACACCACACCTTCAACCAATCAATGCAAATTAAGGAGGAAATCAGAGGAAAATAGAAAACTTTCAAATTAAGGATTACATCAGGTCATTAATCAATTAAATCATCTATCAAATTAATAAGACCTAAATCAATTTCAAAAAGAGGAGAAAATCAATTCAAAATCATAAAATGAAATTCAAAAGGGAAAAGGAAAAGATAAACTTTTGAAAATAAATAGAACTTTTATTTTATCAATAAATCTATTTATTCTCACAAAAGTGAAAATCTTCCTTTTATATTATAAAGAATTGAAAAAAATCCACATTGATCCTCAAAATCAAGACTTTTGGACTCCTCCTCTTGTCTCTTATGAGACATTTTAATTTTAAAAAAATCCACATTTATCCTCAAAATCAAGACTTTTGGACTCTTTCTCTTGTCTCTTATGATACATTTTAATTGAAAAAAATTCACTTTTATTCTCAAAATCAAGACTTTTAAACTCCTCTTCTTGTCTCTTATGAGACATTTTAAATTTCACCTCTATCAACTAGTCAAAGGTAAAACCCAGATTCTTACCCCAACCCCTTCTAAAATCCTATAAATAGAAGGAGAATTCAAGAGCAAAGGGACCCAAGTTTTAGGCATCTACATTATAGGCATATTCAAAGTTGTCATATTGAGCATATTAGCATTGTTATTCTAGCAAGTTTATATCATTTTGTATAGCATTTTAGCTTTATTTTCATGTTATTTAGTATCATTTGAACAAATGTTTAACTCATTACATGTCCATTTTGATATTATTTTAAGAGTTGTTACTCGCATATAATTTGCATTTTTATCTTAGATCTTGCATACATACTAGTAGATCTACATTTTAAGCATACTCTCATTCTAGAACTATCACTAAGATGTTGGTTTGAGAGGATTTCTAGCATTTGTAGTTAGGGAAACATGGTACATTCATAAAGTTTACATTTTGACAATGATTTCTTGCATTTAGTCTAGTTCATTGTCATTTTATTTGCACTCTACATTAAGGTTTCATGAATATGTGAATATACTGTGTATAGTATGTTTCTCTAAGAATGATCTCTAATGTTGAGATCTTTAAATATCACTGTTGAAGATTAGTTGCTGCTATTGTCCTACTATCATGATACTACTGTCACTTATAGTTTGGAAAACATCCATGAAATGCTCCTATGAAGCCAAGCTTCATAGGGATTTGGTAAAGTTGGTCATAGTTGTAGTGTCATTGTAAATTGGAAGGTCTAGAAAGATTGGAGTGGAAAATGTTTTTGAACCAACGTATCTCAAAATTGTAGTTGTTGTATTATTTTCAATATTTGATTCAGATTGAGTAGTGTATATTTTGGTGGCCATGTAGTATTTGGCTTTGGCTTGATTAGCTATGAGTACATCTATAGTCTGACCAGATGTTAACATGAGAGTGTCCATTGTGTATGGCTTTGTATAGGAGGAATCCATCGATACCACTGTGAGATTGTGTGATGAAACTTTGAAAAAGAGGTGATTATTGACTATAGCATTGACAATACAAAGAAGATATGTTTTGCCCTATTGTTTAGTGAACCTTATTGTTCCTGCATACATCAAATTTCATTGCTCACTATGTTGGTTTTGTTTAGTTAGAAATGGAAAAATTGTTTGGAATTAACTATTTTTGATCTATTGATCTATACCCAATTTAATCCAAATCCTTTTCTAATAAAAAGAAAATGGGTACCTAATGTTGAGCATTAATAGAGGTCTCCTAGTTGTCCATTTATAGTGAAAATATCTTAAATACTAGGTCTCTAGTTTCATTTGCTTCAGCTTCAACTTTAATGGGATCACTATTCCATCACTCCCTTGTTCATTTATGTAAATGTAAAGTTTAAGTAGTTAGGGTGACTACTAAATGTAATGACTATCTAGTAGGAATGCACAAGGAAAAGTCTAAGAGATTGAAAGTTGCAAATCATTGGCATAGAAATTTCTTATTGGAAATTACCCACTCTTTGTACATACATCATTAACTTAGATTAATCTTGTAACAATAAAAAATGAGAAAATAATTTGTCAAAATAAGAATACACTACCACACTTCATCTTATTGGACAAACTAGAAGACTAGGGGGCATATTTCACCTCTAAAACTACTTCTCCAATCATCTAAATGATCTCTACCCCTGCATGCATACTCTTGTAGGCTTGTAAGGGGGCCAACAGTAGGGGGCAGGGCACCCTTCTATACATAACATGGGTGGATAATAGAATATTATTATAATGCCCATAGAAAAGGTCAGTATCATTCAATATCAATTTCTCTCAATATCTTTTCAATCAGTATTAGTGCTAATTATGATTGCAACCTCCCTCGACATGCACATTTCTATAGGCGATAATGACTTATCAATGCTAATTATGATTGCAAAAAAACATTAAATTTGTTAAGATAAACTCTAAAATGATGCCAATATTTTCCCAACCTATGCTTGAATTAGTTCTTTAGAACTCTAGAACCTTTGCTAGCATCCTACCAACATTGTGGAAATTGTTAGATTTTATAACTATAAAATCCCTAATTGACTCGTATAGAAATTGTGGAAACATGCTCAAACCATGAAGTGTTTGATAGACTACCAAATAAAGGTTCCATCTCATAGAATACCAGGGTTGTAGGATACACATAAAATGGATCTCTTCAAAAGGTATTGTGTATCTTTAAGAAAATGCTATTGGAAAATGTAAAATCTAACTTTGTAACCTTTGCTAGCATCCTACCAAACTGTGCAAAATTAGAAGCTTTATAATAGAGTATATAAATATCTATAAAAAGTGGATTTTCCTATGATGTTTTTGTTACTAATGTCTTGCTAGACATGTGTGAAAAATGTAGATACATACACAAGGCATGTGAAATGCTTGACAAAATGCTTCAAAAATATGTCAGTAGTTGGAATGCCATTGTTTTTTATAAGATAAACAGGTTTTAAGGGATCTTGAAACCCAAAAGTTTTACAAAAAACAAGGCTGATAAAAAGCAAAAGAAGCCTAGCCAAAATGGAGGTCCAACAGCTGAAAAAATCCCGAAGGCCTAGCCCAAAACAAAGGCCCACAGAAAGGCCAGAAAACAAACAAACTAAAACAGACTACAGAAAGCCTGTCCAAAAGCCAAAAGCTAGAAAGATGAAAATACAAAAGACAAGAAAACTAGTCTTTAGTAATCTTCTTCATTTCCTACATAGTCTGAGCTGCCTCGACTATCTTTTGTTGCTCCTTTTCCATTTGATCTTGGACCTTCTCCATGCCCTAATCCATTCTGGAGAACGTATTGATTGTGGCCTTGTCATCATCCAGCCTGGCCTTCTCCCTATTCTATCCTCCCTCCTCCACCAGGAAGCCCCTATGCTTAAGTTTACTAGCTAGGGATTGGATGTTGTCATCCATCAAACTCAGGAAAGAAATCATCTGACTTGCTAGGTTGTGGTTGTAGTTTTCAAGATTTCTAATTCTCCTTTCATTTAAGCTTTCTCTATTATCCTGGTCCTCCTGGCTGTCAATACCAGTCTTTTTCTTAGTACTTTCCATCTGGGATACCTTTTCTCTAACTTCCTCCAGCTCATGGAAGAGCCATTTGATTGATCTAAAGTTTTCAATCATACTACTATGGGCATTATTTAGAAGGTTCATTCCAGTCTCCCTTGCGTTGTCTAAAATGGCCAGGATAGCTGGGTCTATGAGCTCATTGAGCCTAGGCTCCTCCAGGTTGTCCACCAGGATCTAAGGGTTCATAACTTCCCTAAAAATCCCCATAGTAGCAGTCCTCACATTGAAATTTTTCCAGGACTTTCTTCTATTATTGACCTACACTTCCCCCTTGTTCTCACCAGTCATGACATTCACTTTTTCCTTCGAAGGAGGCTGAGACTGGACAAGGGAGAGGGGAAGAGGAATAGCATCCATCCTCTAATTTCTAGTCTCCTCAACTCTCACTACCTCCCTCTTCCATTTTTTACCAAGTTTCTCCTCTTCTAACTCCTCCTCTGACTCATTGTCAGAATCTTTCATATCCATTTCCTCCTCCTCCTTAGCATAACTCTCTTTTGCTTGAGCTTGGTCGTGACCCCTAGGGCTTTTCCTACTAGGAGTTGTAACTGTGGACTATTTCCTGCCTTGACCTTTATTCTTCTTTCTTGAGGTAACATTCTCCTCCTTCGAGCTAATGCTCTCAATGTAATCAAAGTCTAAAGAAGAGCTGGAGCTACCTTTGTCAACATCCTCAACTTGAGGAGGGTTTTTGCATATAGACTGAGCTTTGAAATGCTCATGGATGAGGAGTAATAAACCCTCATGCAAAGCAGGGTTAACAGTGGCTTTCTTCTTGAAACTAGAGATAGCCTTGTTCATAGAAGTGAGAAGGTAAAAGGGAATGGAAATTCTACTCTTATGGAAAAAATGATTTAAAATCACAAAATGGTGAGTTCTAACCCAATCAAACCTAGGGTCTAGGGTAACATAATCAATGAGGGCATATAAAACATACCTCCAGAACTTCTTTATAGTCTCCATCACATAGAAAGACTCTTTCTTTTCCAGCTTGTCCATCTCTACAGAATTTTTCATGAACTCCTTGACTGCAGTGGACAAAAGTTTCTTTTCCCTGTAAAATTTGAAACCCTCCATAGGGATACTAGTGGCCTCCACAACCACCTCCTCTATGATTTGGAAAGAAACCCCGTTCACCTTGACCTTGCCATTGTTCCATGAGTTCACCATGTTGTTGGTGACCTCAGGGTCAAAACCATGTAGTTTCTCGAAAAAATTTTCAACCCCGCCCTTTTCCAATTTTTTCCAGACTTTATATTCTTCCAGTTCTCCACTTCACCCATCAGCTCCTTTCTGCTCTATTCTCCAGAGATGACATCCATTTTTTCTTCAACTATTCTCATGAGCCCCAATCTCTGCAATTTTTTTCCAGCTAAGATTTTGGCTCTGTTTCTATTATTGGGTTCATGATCATTCGCCTCTCTAATACAATAGCAAGTGAAAATGATAACGATCCTCCAAACGTGTTGAAATGATGGAAAAAATCCCTTGAGATTATGACAACCAAGAAACTTATTATGGCTCGTACCAACATCCAATCCTTCTTTATAAACATGATAACAATTAGATTGACCCATACTTTTGTGGATTTTCTCCAGCTCAATTAGTGACTTAGCCTCCATCAAAAAATCTTTTCTGGAATGCCAGGTCATCTCTTTGTCTGCTCCCACCCCTTTGTTAGCGAACCAGTCAACAACTAGGTTTGCCTCTCTAAACGTATGAGTGATGTGGGCCTTCTCAAATTTTGTGAGGGTGGCATGTGTCTCATCAATTATATTTGCAATCAACCACAAGGGGGGGAGATTCCATTAATGTTATTAATTATGTTTTTGGAGTCCCCTTCAAGCCAAAGTTTGGAAATGCCAGCTTTACCACACAGCATGCGGCTCTGGCTTTGACCAAATGGTTGGTCTGGGTACCAAGCGGGAGAACAAAGGCCACAATCCCCTCCCCAAAATTGTTTCTTATAATTCCACCACTTCCAAAGGGGCTTGGGTTGCCCTTAGAAGCACCATCGAAGTTGGCTTTTGACCACCCTTCCAGGGGTAGAATCCATCTGGCATCCTATCTTTTGGGATTCCTGACTTTTTCTTTAACTGTCTTCCTGTCCCCTATATCAACTTCCCCCTCCTTCATCACTTGAAGGTTTCTTTTTATGTTTTTCAAAATTTTCCTTCCCAAAATTATTGTCGGCTCCTCTCTGTCCCTAAAAATTCTGTTGTTCCTTTCCTTCCAGATGCTCCAGCAGAAGTGAGGCAGAAACCGAGCATAATTATCCTGCCAGCCAGCAATTTTACAAAGGCTTTTCCAATGACTGAAAAAGTTGATAAGGTTATCCGGCCAGCACCAGAGAATCTCCATATCCTGATTAAGAGAACTCCACACCTCCCTAGAAAAGTCACATTGAATGAAGATATGATTTCTTGACTCAGACTGGTTTTTACAGAGCGGGCATCTGCTGGGCATAACATGGCCTCTCTTCATGAGATTATCTTGCATTAGCATTTTGTTCTGAAGGGTCAACCAATAAAATATGTTGATCTTTGGAGTGAGGGCCATGAGCCAAGCATCCACCCAAGGGGGTTTCTCCTTTAAACCCTAGAGAGAGTTGTACCCAGAAACAACAGAATAACTTCCATTGGGATTATCCCTCCAGACCAACTCGTCCTTATTATTACTAGGGATCGAAGAGTTAAGAATAGTCATAATTGGTTTCAAGTCCTCAAAAATGAGGGAAAGGTCTCTCCATTCCTGACCAACCCTGTAATTTATTACTTTAAACCCATATAGCTCCGTGCATTCTTGTACCCATCTCTCAAATACTGGGTTGTTAGAAAGAGGGCCTTGACATAACCACCTGTCAGACCAAAACTGAATATCCTCTCCATTACCTAGTTTCCAAGAGACCCTTGCCTTAGCCAGGTCCTTGGCATTTAGGATACCATTCCAAATAGTTGACCCTTTAGGGATGTCCTCATTGAATAAAGTAAAATGAAGAGATGATCTTCTGAGGTATTTATTTTCTAGAATGTCTCTCCATTCACCAGTGTTATTGAAGATTCACCAAATTTGTTTTCTAAAAAGTGCCTTATTGAGATGGGTAAGCTTTCTAATGCCTAGACCACCATACCTCTTGGGGAGGCAGACCTTCTCCCAAGCAACAAGAGGGTACCTTTTCTTTCCTTCAAGTTTGGTCCATAGAAAGTCTCTTTGGATTTTATCTATTTTCTCTACAAATTTCACGAGAATTCCAAAGAGGCTTAGAGCATAAATGGGAAGGTTCTGAAGAGTGGATTTGACCTGTAAACATTTCCCATCCTGGCTGAGAGAGGCACCTTTCCATCCAACCATCTTCTTGTTGAATCTATCCAGAATGCCATTCCAGAAAGAGTCAGGGGGAGAGGAGCCCAAGGGGATCCCTAGATAGGATGAGGGGAGAGAGCCCACCCCACAACCAAGGATTTTGGCAATTTTCCTTTGTCTGACTACAGGGGTGTTAACAAAGAAGGTCAAGCTTTTGTTCTAGTTAATCAGCTATCTAATCCCTCTGGAGTAAGTATCAAGAACCTCTTTCAAAGTCTTAGCTTCTTTCATAGAAGCTTCCCCCCCCCCCCATAATAGTGTCCTCCACAAATTGCTGATGAGTGAAGGGGGCATTTCTTGAAGAAGGCTTAATCCCTTTAAGACTTCCTTCAAACTTTTACATTCAATAAGCCTCCCAATGCATTCAGCTAAAATAATGAAGAGGATAGGCGAGAGGGGGTCTCCCTACCTGAGACCTCTAGAAGGTTTAAATAAATCAGAGGGGGCTCCATTAATCAGAACAACAAGAGAGGAGGTAGACACCAATTGAGAAATGAGTTTACACACTTTATTGTCAAAACCAAAGGCTTGAAGAACCTTCCCAAGAAAGGACCAATCCACCCAATCATAGGCTTTTGAAAGATCTAGTTTGAGAAACATACCTTCTCGCTTGGAAGCTTCTAAAGAATGAATAACCTCATGAACCATTAGCACCGAGTCCAAGATTTGTCTCCCAGGAACAAAGCCAGATTGTTGCTGCGATATGATAAGATGCAGGATTTTAAGCATTCTAGAAGTGAGAACTTTAGAGATGATCTTGTAGAAAGAGTTGCACAAACTGATAGGCCTGAACTTGTCGAAAGAGTCAACCCCTAGGGATTTAGGGGTGAGAACCAAGAAGGTAGAATTTATCTCCTTAAGAATACTTCTAGCTCCGAAGAACTCTTGTACCGCCTTAACCACATCCCCCATGACCACCGGCCAGTACATTTGGAAGAAAAAGGTGGGAAACCCGTTCAGACCAGAAGATTTATCACCAGGTAGGGAGAAAAGGGCCTCTCTAACTTCCAAAGCATTAGGAATAGCATAGAGAGGTTTATTTTGGTGAGGTTGAATAATATGAAGAATACAAGAGATGATATCCTCTTGATCCTCCTTGGAAAGTAGGGGGTCCTTGGAGAGAAGAGAAGAGAAGAAGGAGACTGCTTCAGCCAAGATATCTAGATCTTCAAACAACAACACCTGCCCCTTCCTAATTCTAGAGATCCTATTGTTAGCCCTATGTTTTAGGGTGGAGAGATGAAAGAACTCGTGTTCCAATCTCCATCCTTAAGCCATGTGATTTGAGATTTTTGCCTCCAGAACTTTTCCTCCCTGTTGATTATGTTATGAAGATCTGACAGGATGAACAGCTCAACCTCCCTATTACTCTCATTATATCCTTCCTTCTGTATACTATCTTGGATAATAGATCAATTGTCTAACAACTCCTCCTTGTTATGGAAAATATGGCCAAAATTAGACTTGTTCCAAATTTTTACCATCCTCTTCACATTGCTGAGCTTTTTGGTGACTCTGAACATGGCTGAGCCATCAACACCAATCCCCACCATCTTTTGACATTATCTAATAAGTCGAGGTGAGTAGTCCACATTTTCTCGAACCTAAAAGGGAAATTTCTCTTGGGCTCAAGAGGGGACACCACAAGAGAAATGGGGGAGTGGTTAGAACCAACTCTAGGAAGTAGAGATAATCTGCAGCTAAAAGAGTGTAACTAATCTGGGGAGATTAAAGCTCTGTCCAATCTAACCTGAATGCAGTCTTGACTAGCTCTCTTGTTAGACCAGGTAAAGGTACCCCCCAAGAGCTCCAAATCTATTAGGGCCAGGTCATTGATGAAATTGGAAAGATCCTACTTGCTTTCCCAATCCGAGGGCAATCCGCCCATCTTCTCCTTGTCCTCCAGTGGAGAGTTGAAGTCTAACAGGATTATGCCTTTCTTAATGTCACTAGTATGCACCAACTTTCCAACTTTGACCCAGCAATTTTTTCTATCTCTCTTGTTGTTGGGAGCATAAATGTTCACTAAAAACCAGCAATCATTAGTTTGAAAATGTTGAACTCTACAAAAGAGGATGTTATCCTCATCATACTCGGGAATAATATTGAAATGTTTGTTATTGAATAATAATAGCAGCCCTCTAGATGCTCCTTCTGAGTTTGAGGCAATTCCATTCATGTTGCTATTGAATCTAATATTTTCCAAATTTTCTTTCTTCATTTTCATTTCCTGAATAAGAAATATATCGGGCCTTTGATCCCTTATCATATTCCTTACAAATTCTTGCTTGTGGATTCCATTGAGTCCACGAATATTCCATGAGAGGATCTTCATGCTTTAATTGATGAGCAGGCTTCCTATATGGTGCGCTGCGTTCCATCCATGATGTTTCTTCTTGCTTCCTTTTTCTTGATTTCATTCTTGTTTTTCCTTCCCACCGGGTTAGTTTTATGACAAAGATCTGCCTTGGCCTTGCTTCTAGTTGAAGCAGGAGAGGCAAGAGAGGGGTCCTGACTATTCTTCTTCTTTCTCCTTCTGACTTTTGTCCAGGGTGGCTCTTCTTCTACTTTACATAAATCAAACAAAGCATCTAGCCTGGTCAATTGTTTCGATGTTGAAGCAGACCGTCATTCTAAGATTCTATTCACTGTCAACGAGGGTTCCCTACTAACCAAGTTTGTAAAGTTTTGAGACATTGATTCCCCTTCCTTTTGTTCCTCCATAGAGTCCGGGACAAAGGAAAGGTTTGGATCAACCTCCTTAGAACTATCAAGGATTTGAGACTCCATAATACTTGCCTCTTCGAGATTATCCTTGGTTTCCTTCACATGGGAAGGGTTGGTTTTGTCCTCAGTTGTCTTATTCCCTTCTCCTTCTAGTACTTCCACTACAACCTGGAGGTCCCGAGGTTCAGCTTGGTGATCAGGAATAGAATCATTAGCTTTTCCTTCAGCCTCTCTATTTTTCTTGACTTGTATTTTTTTCTTCTTCCAAATCTTTTTGGGAACATGAGCAGCTTTCTTCCCACCTTGAGGGTGGGCCTTTCCCCCCATTCCCTTTCCTTTGAATAGTGGGTAGAATCCAGCCTTGTGGTCTTCCTTCTTACAATGGAAGCACACAAAAGGCACACTTTCATAGTCAATCTTTTGGATTCTACTTCCCAATTGAGATTGAAATTCTATAACTTGAAGCATATCCTATCCTTGCATAGGTGAGTCTCTTCTTAGCTACTGTTATATGATCGATGGAAAGAAGCTCTCCAAAAGACCTGGCAATGCCATCAAAGATGTCCTCATGCCAGTATTCCATGGGAAATTCTGGGAGTCTAATCCAAACTGGAGCCTGGGATATGCAATCATTATTCAAGTCCAGATTGGAAGACCATTTCTGCAAGATTAAAGTAGATCTCCCTAGAGACCAGTTCCCTGCGCATAGGATTCTGGAAGAGTCTTCAGAGCAAGAAAACTTAAAAGTCATGAAACCTTTAGCCATTGCTGTCACCTCTACATGCCCCTTTAAATCCCATTTGTTTCTAGAAAAAACCCTCATAACATCTATGTTGGGCCTTGGCCCTATAAATTTTCCCACCAGAGTATTTTCCATACCAAGGATATTGTGGTCTATAATTTCCCGAGGAACTTCCAGAGCAAAGATACCCTTCTCCTTGTCTGATTTATCAGTGACTTTTGAGAATGTTGACTTACTTGATGGTTTGACTCTGAAAAGGTTCAACCAGCACCCCTAGGCCCTAGGCGGCCCACCACTCGAGTGAAGGGGAGGAATCTTCTCACCTGGGTGAGGTAGAAACTCCTGTGGGTCCCCATCCTTTGAGGCATCTGCATCATTCACCTCCGATTCCTACCCTACAGCTATGAATTTCCCCCCAACACCTGTGTTCTCCTAATTCCCACCTAGCTACTGATTTGAAATCTCATTCCCACCTTGTTGTTGATTCAAAAACCCATACCCGCTCGCTCCGCATGCTCCACTCCCCATTGTTTGAATGCCATTGTTACATGATATGCACAAAATGGATTTTTATATGATGCTTTTAAACTCTATGAAAAAATGAAACATTGAGGAACATAATCTTAGCATGCAAGCGTCACATGGGCTTTTTTTACATGCAATCACACAGGTTTAGTTGATGAAGGCTTTAAAGACTTCAATATTATGAGTGACTCTTAGTGCATTATGCCTAAAACCAAGCACTATGTATGCATGCTTGACCTCCTCAACCAAGATGGATATCTTAAGGAACTCTAAACTTTGTCATCAAAATGCCAATGGACATGTTTCCTCAGTGTGCAAATCACATAAGAATATATAGTTGGGATTATTTACAGAAAGTCTTCTTTTTGAGATGGATCTGAGAATGACATAGCTTATGTTCTTCTGTCAAACTTGAACATAGAAATAGGTAGGTTGGAAGAAGCTCATACAAAAAGGAGATTTATGAATGATATAGAAATTAACAGATACCTACAAATTGAAGAATTAAAGGTGTTTTAGTGAACAAGAAAGGGTAGAATCATCCCACCAAATTTATTATAAGGAAAATCAAATTAGAAAAATATAATATAAATTTCCTAATAGGGAGGAATGATAGTGGCTAATATTTTTGTATGCTAAGTGATTTGAGAAAATAAAGTTGGCATAGGCTCTTAGATATACCATTGTAGTAGTTTAAGAAATCACATGTGTTAATAGAGACCATGGGATTGACATGATTTTCATAGGATATGCCAAACCACCTATGAAATAGTTTTTTCCATAAACCATTGAACTCATTAAGATGGCCTCATTGAAGGTAACTTTGAAGTGAACTAGAGAAAATTTAAAACAGATGTGCATTTTAAAAACCAATCAGACAAAATCCACTAGAAATATTTCTTTGTATTTTTGTTAGTAGGAATGGCTCAAGTGAATACTCAGCCATCTTGCTCTTCTACCAGAGCTTTACCAACTAGAAATTTTTGTGTCAAGTATAGAGTATAGAAGGAATGTATGGTCATCAATGGTAGAGTCATTACTATGTTTAGGATTTGGTCTTTAGAAGATCTATTAAAGATTATAGCTTAGCTAGCACAACTTAAGCTTCAACTAAGCTCTCTTTTATGACACTTGTTCACATTCACTCTCCTCTTTGTCAAAAATAGATTTTGAGTATGGGTAAGTTGGACGAGGTTTAAAAGGTAAGAAGATTGATACAAGATAGAGGAGTTAAAAAATTGCATGGATGTAGTTGGATTGAAAACCATAGAATGGTACATACTTTTTCTGTAGGAGATAGATCTCACCTACAGACATAAGAAATATATGAAATGTTGGAGAAATTGAATTTAGAAACAAGGGTGGCAGGGTATTTATCCGATCCACTACATGCACTGAATGACATGGAAGAGGAGGAAAAAGAATTATTCCTCTTCCACCATAGTGAGAAGTTAGCAATAGCATATGGATTGATCAATTCACACATTGGAACAACCATTAGAGTAGTGAAAAACCTTCGAGTATGTGTTGATTGCCATACTACAAATAAGTTTATCTCCAAGGTTTTTGCAAGAGAAATTATTGTGAGAGATGGGAACCAGATCCATCATTTTAAAGAGGGACATTGTTCCTATGCTGATTAATGGTGATGTTAAGTGGAGTAATTATTAAGCTAGGTTTTTATGATAGCAACATAACTAAATTAAACCTGTAGTCATAAAGGAGAGATCGGTTTTAAATTTTAGTTTCTAAGAAATATTTTTTCAATTATTTTATTCTTTAAAATTTCTTTTATCTTTGGAGATATGGATTTTTGATATTGTCTTCATATGTATAGTATGCAAAGTGCCTAACCATTCAAATATAAGTTTTCCTCCAAGTTTCTGAGATAGGGAATAGTAGATATATAGTTTTGGGTATGACTAAATGATTATTAGGGATGGTAGAGGCCAACTATATAGATAAATATATACACAATAAATTATTTAAGTGGGGAAATCCATTATTGGTAAAAACCTCTTATCAATTTGTAACATGTAATAATCAAATGTGCATCCTAGGGATAAAGTTAATTTGATCTACAACTTTGCAAAATGGACTTTTTAGTTCACATTGACAAGCTTGTTCCTTCATATAGTTAGTTCACTTTGGCAAATATTGAGTCCCTTTGGTGAATATATATAGTTTGAAGGTGGCAAGAAAACTAAAGTGTGTTGTTAATTTGATTTGACTTATAGATGTCAAATTCCTTGATTCAAGCATCTACATAGGGCATTTTACAATCTATTTTTGGGTAAGAACTCTTGTTTAATTTCATTGAAATAGATATTATGTAGGTTTAGCCATATTTTTATTAGGGCTTGAGGCAAAGCAACATACAAATGGATGGAATCAAACTTGTTAACCTAGTTTGATGCTTGTGGAAATGGATATCAAAAGGTCTATATGTTATGTTTTATCTTTGGGAACCTATTTTAGCAATTTATAAAGTTTCCAATTACCTTGCCATTTGAATATCTTGATGTGGTCATTTCCACATTCCCATACTTCCTAATAGTTCAGAGAGTCAAAAAGGAAGTTTTATGACCTCTGTGTTCTATTAAGTCTTGCCAAAGGCATGTTGCAAGTTTCTTCAAGGTAGTTTAATAAGTGAAGAATTTAACCTTAGTGAGATAATACACATAGTTAGGGTTTTGATTATCTGCTAAAGCTCTATGTCTATAATATCATGGTAGCTAATGCTTGTGCATAGTTAATGGAAGACTGTATTGGAAGCAAACTCAGACCCAAATAGGAAGACACATATAGGATAAGACTTTTTTCCCTTTTTGTTTCAGAGATCTTTGAACATGGAAATGCATTTACTTTGAATAGATGGAGTTGAAAATAATTTTATAGAGTTTATCATTCTCCAAAAATAAAAGACCATGCAAATACAACTTCAACCTATATGAAGATTGTCAAAACTTATGCTATTTCATAGAGCTGCTAAACACCAAATAACATGCAGGGTATCAAGAACTCATACACTTCGTATGTTTTTTATATCATTTCTATCCTCAATAGGGACTAGATAGTGAGTTTTCCTTCTTTTTTTTCTTGAAGTCCATGGTAACATTTTCTTTTGGTGAAACAAAGCTGCTCTTCATGGTATTGTGCCTAGATGGATAACCTTCACTAGGTATCTTTGAACTATGCTTTATTCACACCCAATGATGGTGTTATTGACCCCAACTAGGCTTTGTCTACATTAATGTTTTTCATGTAGATGGATCCCCCTTTCTTTGAAAATGTGGTAATATTTAGGTGAAAATGCTTCTTGGAAAGAAAATATGTCATTATTATTTTGATGAAAAGTTTTGGATGGTTTGATTGTCAAGTATAATACTATCAAGTTAAGAGATAACATTCTTATCAAACTAAATGTGGTATATATTTTAAAGCCATAAATCATAGAATGAGTGTCTAAAAGATGTTAATGGATAGTGAGTATAAATAGATCTTGAAAACCTTAGAGGGTGAAATACAAAATAATTAAAGGTTACGAGATTGTCACAATGAGGATAGTCACATATTAATAAGAGGATCCATCTTAAAGAAGCAGTTGCAAATGAAAAGAATTTCTCAATTCAAGTTCAACTAACCCCTTCCATTAGATCGGCCATTCTGATCACATCTTGAGGTCTGAAATTTCCTGCACTACTACAAAAAAGGCTTTCCTTTATCATCCATCCACCTTGCATGCATACCCTTAGGGCCCTACTGGGCCGCTAGGTAACTAACAAAATGAAAGGAAGAATGAGAAGAGATCAATCGAGGGTAGTGGGGAATGAGTAGAAAGGGCCCGGTCCTTGAAATCCCAGTTCACACATGGGCAAGGCAGGTGATTTTGTGCCTATAGGATTGAATCGAGAAAAGCCCCAATATTACCCACAAATTTATTAGTGTTACCCACGTGAATGAAGCCCCAATTTTTCTAGTGCCACTCAAAATATAGCATATGACATAATAAAATGCATATACTTTTTTCTTTTTTCTTTTATGACCCAGTTGGTCAAAATTTTGACCAACCTGGGAAAACTTAGGAAGTTTTTGACAACACAAGGATGAAAACAAAAAAATATATGAAATCATAGCTTTGGTCAAAAAATTTGGTAGAAAAACAAGTGTAAATATACTAGTGATATACATTCAACATTTTATTTATGCATTTAGAGATTGAAAATTGTCTAAGTATTAGATAGTTTATAGCAACACAAAGTATAAATCTTAAGAGTAGATATGATGTGTAGAGATTTAGCTTATGCACAGTTGAGAAAAGTTTTGTGACATTGTCATGATGACATGTACCAGTGTGCATGTGTGGATGGATAGTATGGCACAAGTTATACTAAGATTAATAGTGTGGGCATTTAACAACGTAGAAAAGAGCATGGTAGTAAATAGAGTTGTACGGCTTTAGGAATTATTTTGGTTACAAAATAATTACTAAGTTATGTTTAGCTGACTATATGGATATTATTTCGTAAGTAATTTTATATTATGTTAAGTGTGTGAAGACATGAAGGTCACTAGTGCAGAATTTTGTGATTGTGCAAGGTATAAGTAAAGATCTTATCTTGCATAGATAATTGGGAAGTTGCATGATTAGATATGACATGTGAACTATTGTGAGAACTATCTATAAGCCTTATGTGATGCAAAATCTAATGTAATATTAGACCAAGTGTGAGTTAAAATAGCAAAGCAAGTATTGTATGTATACCTATCTTGTGAATGAGATGAATTGTATAATTGCATGTCAAGGTAGTGAGCTCTTCTTGCATACATTGAAATTGTTCTACCAACTCCAAACATGGTTGTAAAAACTCTTAATTAGGTTATAGAAACTCCTAATAGGGTTGGGGCTTCTAAAAAGGCATAGTCCTCTAACAAGGACTCAAGACACTATATATAAAATTCATAGAATCCTAATAGGGTCAATATCCTTAATAGGATCCTATTGTTTAGTGAATCATCTAGTGGGTATTGCAACACCCCACCAAGGGATCCAAAAGAAATAACCTAAAATTTTACTAAGTTTGCCAAACATTTTTTTAAGACAAGAAAGAATAAAATACACATCAAACACATAGTAGTGGAAGCAATAACTTACAATCAACTAAAAGCATACATAATAGGTTACATTCCTTAAGGATCCCATGACTTTGAATTACATTTAAATTTAATTAATACTAATTCTAACAACTACTACATTTGCATGAAAGAATAATGAAAAGTCCAATGTCCATAATATATAATTGTTTTTAATGCCTCTTGGAAAATGAGATTTAGAATGCTCAATCATCCACTGTACATGTCATAGGTTATGAAAGGCTTAAAAGAATATACATGTGTAGAACTAGAAATACATCATCCTCCTCGAATCCATGATACAAAGTATAATTTAAATAAATGAAACCATCCACCATACATGATACATCCATCCATCATAAAATACAACTATCCATCATAAAAAACAACTAACTAAGTACGTGGTTCCTTCCAACCATCAATAGAATCATAAGACCATCATGGGCCCTAGCCATCCCCTACATGTAACATCCCAAGAAACCAATCAAATTGTCGGTACTATCATAATAGGGATGTCACTACTAAAACATGCTACAACATAAGCATAAGGAAATATAACATGCTAGAATAAAGCATAAGATGATCCTACAAGTAGATAACATCACCTATCAAATGCTAATCATCAATATAAGGAAATGCATCAGTAAATAACATCATCTAAACATGATAAACAAGCATCCCAAGAAGCTCCAGCCATGGTGACTATGAATGGATCTCAATGGTAAGAGTTAAAAAGTACTACCACCCAACTGTGTGGAACCTAAATGGCCCACTCCCACCACGTTGAGGAGATAATCTCAAGTCCCATATAGGATATCAAATCACATAACACAAATAGTCTCTACGTACAACAAATCCTAAAAGTATCCTAACTCAAAGGGTTCCAAGATAGGTTGACATATAATTCCCAAAGGCACATAAAGACACATAGGAAACCTACTATGTAAGCGAGAAAGTGTCATTGCATGAATCATGTTGGAGTTACCCTGGCAATCTCTCAAGACCCTAGGATCCCTAGTGATCCCTATCTAACCACTAGTATCCTCTCGTACTGACAAGGCATACTACAAAATGCAAGGTGTCAACCAAG
This sequence comes from Cupressus sempervirens, assembly GCA_028749045.1. NCBI lineage: Eukaryota > Viridiplantae > Streptophyta > Pinopsida > Cupressales > Cupressaceae > Cupressus > Cupressus sempervirens. The sequence continues at coordinate 422,952,492 of CM053790.1, forward strand.
CATTCTCTCTACTCCCATCCTAGTCTGTACATGCACTCAAGGCATGGGAAAGAACATGCAAGATTCTTATTAGGTTCATTTTAATCTCCATTTAGTGTAATTTTTTCACTTATTAAACAACCTACAATGAGTTACCCTAAGAACCACTTAGGGCCCAGGCCTCCATTGCAAGCCACTTCCTGACACTACATGTAGATAACCTACCCTAGGCTTATGAAATCACAAATCAATAATCATATAAAAATCACCTCAGTCATATACATGTGACTGGAAAGAATTATAAAGATAATCATAATAATCACATCAATTCTCTGCGAGCAACTGGAAACCATCAGAGATAAATCACAATACCCATCGGTTCTCAATGAGCAACCAAAAAGTGCCCCAATAATAATACTGGTTAATGACTCAAAATGGTTAAGTCAAACATGTATCAACATGACATCACCAAGATCAAAGCAAACACTTTAGTCCCATTAAGGTAACTGGAAAGTAACCCAAATATAGCTGATCGATGACTCAAAAATGGTTAAGTCAAATAGGTTATACATTCACCATAGTGTCGCACAAAAACACTAGAAAGCAATAATGATCAATAAATACAAACATATCATAGAGCATACCATCACATACCATGGTTAACTAAAAATAATCAAGATCGAGATCAACATTAGCATGACATCACAAACACATAACCCTCGAGCCTCTAGTAACAACCTAAGACTGGAGAAAGCTACGACAAACCCTAAAACCCCAACATAAAAACATCACACATAAAATAGAGTAGTCTTATAAATTGGTTTGCTTTTGAAAACATGTTGAAGGGTTCCAATTTCATTTTAGAGTATTTTTTTAAAATTACCTACGATTTACAAATTAACCCATTACTATTTACTCTATTATTATATTTGAATAAAAAGTATACTCACCCCAATTTGATTTCAAGCCAATTAATTAGAAATAATCTAGGTATAATTATTTATTTAAATTATTAAATAATTATTATTTATTATTAAAAAAAGGAATATTTGAAATCCCCATTAAAATCAATTCATTAAATAATAACAACAATAGTTAGGATTAACATCTATTAATTAATGTTTATCATTAATTTTGAATTAGCACCATTTATAATCCAAATTTCTAAATTTAATAATAATTAATATTCATTAATTATTAATTAATTAAAACCTCTTAATAAAAATTATTTAACAATTAATATTTATTAATTATTAATTAATTAAGCTAATAAATATTAAATAAACTTATTATTAAAATTAATAACATATGATATTATAAAATTTTGATAAAATAATTTTATTTTAAATAATTATTAAAAATTTAAACAATTAATAAAATTTATTTATTAAATAATAATTAAAATTAATATTAAACAATATATATTAAAAAAAATGTATATTAAAAAAAAAACATACATCACATATCATTAAAGTTGTTGGCTTTATATAGTTGTGCAACCGCAGACCTGTCTGCTACCACATATAGTAGCAGGCCTGCGTATGCTGGCAAGGTGTTAGGAGGTGGGGGGTGGTGGCCCTACCTCCCCCCCCATAATTTATATATATTTTTAATATTAATTTTAAAAAAAAAAACCCACCCCATTAAAAACCTCAAACAATTACTTTTTTAAAAAAAATTATGAATTATAAAATTCATAATTTTGTTTAAAAAATGCTTCCCCAATATAATTTTAAAATATATATTTATTATTATTATTTTAAAAATAATTGTAATTTAAGTCTTATAGGAAACATATAATCAACCATTTGAATTTCTAATTTTAAAATTTTCATTTTCAATTTCAAGTCTTTCCCAAATTATATGAAAGGAAGATTCGATTAACCATTCTAATTTCTAAATTAAAATTTCTTTTAAATCTCAAACCCTCCCCGATTTAATATCTAATTTGAAAAATTAACGGATAAGGTTTTCTAAGAATTTTAAACCAAAATAATTGTAATTTAAGTCTTATAGGAAACATATAATCAACTGTTTGAATTTCTAATTTTAAAATTTTCATTTTCAATTTCAAGTCTTTCCCAAATTATATGATAGGAAGATTCGATTAACTATTCTAATTTCTAAATTAAAATTTCTTTTAAATCTCAAACCCTCCTCGATTTAATATCTAATTTGTAAAATTAATGGATAAGGTTTTCTAAGAATTTTAAACCTCTATGTATACAGAGAAATTAACATGCATATTGGAATATTCACAGAATTGAAAGAATTGAAAGCACCCATCATAAGAAATATTTAGATAGCCATTCAACAGACACAAAGAAGACAGGATTATCTAATCAACATAATTTTTAACTAGGTGAACAAAACTCAAGAACCTACCTGATTCAAATGCTAAAATTGCAATGCCTAGAAGATTTGTGAGACAATTCACTTCTATCCAAGAACTTCTCTTTAAAAAAATTTCCCAAAATTTCCCTTCCAAAATTCACGACCCCCAAAAATGAACCCTCCATTGGTGATAAGGAGTTCTCTCCTTAGATTGGGGCAATAATTGTGCATTCACCCAAGAGAACTTTGTGTTCACCAGGCTTCAACTCCTATTAACTTTTCTTAATATTTTCTTTATCTTCACCATGGATGTTAAATGAATTATTAAATAACTTTATTTAATTTTCACTTCACTTCCTTTTTATTTAATTTATTTAATTTTAATCTCATGTGCACTTTATGCAATTAAAATATCTTTATTATTTTCACTTGTTTTATCTTTTAAATTGCATAGATCATGTGAACTTAAGACTTTTTCATAAATTAATATCTTTTTAAAAAAATAAAAAATTTTGAAACTTAATTGATAAAATATTTATTAACTTAAATAATAATAATATTTAGCATTTTTAAAAAAATGAACTCTAAATATATTATTATTAAATTAAATTAATATTATCACATTCTAAATTTATTCTTATAAATTTAATCTTTAAATTTAATTTTTTTTATTTAATTAATTTCCTAACTAATCAAATATCAAAATATCATAATAATTTTCATTAAATTAAATCATTAATTAAATCTTTTAATTAGACTTAATTAATAAAAAATTCACCAAGGACTCATAAAACAACATACGAAAATCCATCAAAGAAAAACACATACAAAATCAAACTAAAGGGTTATAATCAAGAATTAACATCATTCGATGCATTCAAAGGGTAGTCAACTCAAATACTTGTCCTGATTTTTTAATTAGGAAAAATGGCTTAAAGGTTTAGTATTTGGACTCAAGAATTTATCTCCCCTCTCTTACCATTGAGATAATGCAATAGGGTATGCTCATCCTGGCAATCCAGGGAAGCCAATACCCAGTACCTGCAACCTGCATAAAATCCACACATGTACAAACACAATATTCTCAACTAAACAGACAATGGTAGGAAGTAGTACATCATGTAGATCCTAACTAGTAGTTGACTATGACTCCCTTCCTTAACCACTTCAGAAATACCATGTATAAAGAAAACAAACACACATACCAAACACATGCAATATGGGTAAGTATCCATAAGAAAATACATATGATAATAAACCATCTAACTAATCATCATCAATAGTTGAAAACACTGTAATAATCATCATGCATACATGAAATATAGAGTACCAAGTAATCTCCTCATATAATCAACTAAATGTAAAACAATATCAGAAAATCTCAAAACAATGCTACTAATCATCAAACATAAAACTGACCTAAAAGAGTTTGGCAATGATAACAAAAATGTCAACTAGGGGTAGGCACTACATCCACCCCCCATACTTAGGCTTACTGGTGGAAGCCTACATGAATGATAAAGCTAAGGGATTCATTGTGCGGACCCCATTGTACCCTTTCCCCTATAGGAGGATATGGCTCCACTGAGAACACTACAATAATAATATCTGAGATAACAAGGTACTAAGATAACCATAAAACATACTACTTTTAGTCAGTTAGAGCAATATGATTCTGGTTTAATAGTAAACCAAAAACTATATTGATCCAACATTCATCCTTTTTAACAAATACTAAAATAGATCCCCTAAAACATCCTAAACAAGGATAACATAATGCTTGTAAAGACAATCAAAGGCATACTACCTTAAAGCATAGATACAAGATACATGTTTTGAAAACAGAATAGGTTTCAATTTTTTAGTTTTGTCTATATTTAGGTTTACGTATAATTTTAGTTTTGAAATCTTAGTGTTGAAGGATGAAAAATATACAACTAAATTTTAAGTTCTATTTCAATTCAATTAGTTTGAAAAGGTACATATAATAGTTTAAAGTTTTCATTTTTGTTCAACTAGTTGGCACTAGTGGTATTCCAATATACCCAAAGCTCCCAATGTAGAAACTAGGCTCTAATACCAAATGTAATTCCCTACCAAGGGATCCAAAAGAAATAACCTAAATTTTGACTAAGTTTGCCAAACATTTTTTTTTAAGACAAGAAAGAATAAAATACACATCAAACACATAGTAGCAGAAGCAATAACTTACAATCAACTAAAAGCATACATAATTGGTTATGTTCTTTAAGAATCCCATGATAATGAATTGCATTTAAATTTAATTAATAATAATTCTAACAATTACCACATCTGCATGAAAGAATAATGAAAAGTCCAATGTCCATAATATACATTTGTGTTGAATGCTTCTTGGCAAATGAAATTCGGAATGCTCAATCATCCACTGTACATGTCAAAGGGTATGAAAGGCTTAAAAGAATATACATGTGTAGAACTAGAAATACATCATCCTCCTCAAACCCATGTTACGAACTACAATGAAAATAAATAAAACCATCCACCATACATGATACATCCATCCATCATAAAATACAACTATCCATCATAAAACACAACTAACTAAGTACGCAACTCCTCCCAACCATCAATAGCATCATAAGACCATTGTGGGCCCTAGCCATCCCCTGTGCATAACATCCCAAGCAACCAATCATATTGTCGATACTATCGTAATAGGGATGTCACTACTAAAACATGCTACAACATAAGCATAAGGAAATGTAACATGCTAGAATAAATCATAAGATGATCCTACAAGTAGATAACATCACCTATCACATGCTAATCATCAATATAAGGAAATGCATGAGTAAATAACATCATCTAAACATGATAAACAAGCATCACAAGAAGCTCTATCCACGGTGACTACAGACGGATCTCAATGGTAAGAGTAAAAATGCACTACCAACCGATTGCATGGAACCTAAATGGCCCACTCCCACCACGCTAAGGAGATAGTCTCAAGTCTCAAATAGGATATCAAATCACATAACACAAATACTCTCTAAGTCTAGGAAATCTTAAAAGTATTCTAACTCAAAGGGTTCCAAGATAGGTTGACATCTAATTCCTAGAGGCACACAAAGACACGTAGGAAACCTATTAGGTAAGCAGGCAAGTTTCATAACATGAATAATTTTGGAGTTACCTTGGCAGTCTCTCAAGACCCCAAGGTCCCTAGTGATCCCTATGTAGCCACTAGTATCCTCTTGTACTAACAAGGCATACTACAGAATGCAAGGTCGTAACCAAGCGTTCTCTCTACTCCCATCCTAATCTATAATAGCACTCGAGGCATGGATGAGAACATACAAGACTCTTATTAGGTTCATTTTAATCCTAATTTTTTCACTTATTAAACAACTTACAATGAGTTAGCTTGGGAACCACTTAGGGCCCCAACCCCCATTGCAAGCCACTTCCCGACACTACATGTAGATAACCTACCCTAGGCTCAGGAAATCACAAATCAATAATCATATAAAAAATCACCTCAGTCATATACATGTAAGTAGAAAGCATCATAAAAATAATCAAAATAATCACAGAAGTTCTTTGTGAGCAACTGGAAAGCATCAAAGATAAATCACAATACCCATCAGTTCTCAATGAGCAACAGGAAAGTACCCCAATAATAATACTAATCAATGACTCAAAATGGTTAAGTCAAACATGTCTCAACATGACATCACCAAGATCAAAGCAAACACTTCAATCTCATCAAGGCGACTAGAAAGTAACCCAAATATAACTGATTGATAACTCAAAATCGTTAAGTCAAATAGGTTATACACTCACCTTAGTGTCACACAAAAACACTGGAAAGCAATAATGATCAATAAATACAAAAATATTATAGAGCATACCATCACAAACCATGGTTAAGTAAAAATAATCAAGATCGAGATCAACATCAGCATGACATCGCAAACACATAACCTCGTAGCCTCTGGTAACAACCTATGATTGGTCAAAGCTAGGACAAACCCGAAAACCCCAACATACATATATCACACATAAAATAGAGTAGTCTTATAAATTGGTTTGCTTTTGAAAACATGTTGAAGGGTTCCAATTTCATTTTAGAGTATGTTTTCAAGTAAGAAGATTTCCCCTTTATCATACAGTTAACCCATGTATTTGATTGAATAAAATAAGGATTACTTAAAATTTACAAATTAACCCATTACTATTTACTCTATTTTTATATTTGAATAAAAAGTATAATCACCCCAAATTGATTTCAAGCCAATTAATTAGAAATAATCTAGGGATAATTATTTATTTAAATTATTAAATAATAATTATTGATTATTAAATAAAGGAATATTTGCAATCCCCATTAATAACCAATTCATTAAATAATAACAACAATAGTTATGATTAGCATCTATCAATTAATGTTTATCATTAATTTTGAATTAGCACCATTTATAATCCAAATTTCTAAATTTAATAAAAATTATAACTCTTAAAAATTATGTAATAATTAATAATCATTAATTATTAATTAATTAAAACCTCTTAATAAAAAATATTTTAAAATTAATATTTATTAATTATTAATTAATTAAACTAATAAATATTAAATAAACTTATTAATAAAATTAATAACATATGATATTATAAACTATTAATAAAATAATTTTCTTTTAAATAATTATTAAAATTTTAAACAAGTAATAAAATTTATTTATTAAATAATAATTAACATTAATATTAAATAATATATATTAAAGAAAACATACATCACATATCATTAAAGTTGCTAGCTTTATATAGTCGTGTGGCCACAGACCTATCTGTTGCCATTGGCAACAGTTATAACTGTTGTTGTGTATAGCAGTAGGCCTGTGTACATCGACAGGGTGTTGGGAGGTGGGGGGTGGTGGTCCCACCTCCCCCCATAATTTATATTATTTTTTTAATATTAGATTTATTTAAAAAACAACCTCCACCCATTAAAAACTCAAACAATTACTTTTTTAAAATTTTATGAATTATAAAATTCATAATTTTTTTAAAGCACTTCCCCAATATAATTTTTTATAATTTTTTTTTTTAAACAATTGTAATTTAAGTCTTATAGGAAACATATAATCAACCGTCTGAATTTCTAATTTTATAATTTTCATTTTCAATTTCAAGTCTTTCTCAAATTATCTAATAGAAAGATTTGATTAACAATTCTAATTTCTAAATTTTAATTTCTTTTAAATCTCAAACCCTCTCCGATTTAATATCTAATTTGCAAAATTAATGGACAAGGTTTTCTAAGAATTTTCAACCTCTACATATACAAAGAAATTAACATGCATACTAGAATATTCACATAATTGAAAGCACCCATCATAAGAAATACCTAGATAGCCATTCAACAGACACAAAGAAGACATGATTATCTAATCAACATAATTTTTAACTAGGTGAACAAAACTCAAGAACCTACCTAGTTCTGATGCTAAAATCGCAACACCTAGAAGATTTGTGAGACAATTCACTTCTATCGAAGAACTTCTCTCTAAAAAAAATTCCCAAAATTTTCCTTCCAAAATTCGCTTCCAAATTTTTTTTCCAAAATTTGCAACCCCCAAAAATGAACCCTCCATTGGTTATAAGGAGTTTTCTCATTCAATCAGGGCACTAATTGTGTGTTCACTAAGGAGAACTCTGTGCTCACCAGACTTCAACTCCTATTAACTTTTCTTAATCTTTTCTTTATCTTCTCCATGCACATTAAATGAAGTATTAAACAACTTTATTTAATTTTCACTTGACTTCCTTTTAATTTAATTTATTTAATTTAAATATCATTTGCACTTTATGCAATTAAAATATCTTTATTAAATTCACTTGTTTTATCTTTTAAATTAATTTCTTATATTTTAATCTCATGCATAGATCATGTGAACTTAAATTTTTTTCATAAATTAATATCTTTTTGTTTTTATTTTTTAATTTATTTTTGAAACTTAATCAATAAAATATTTATTAACTTAAATTTTATATATATATATATATATATATATATATATATATATATATATATATATATATATATATATATATATATATATATATATATATATATATATATATATATATATATATATATATATATATATATATATATATATATATATATATATATATATATATATATATATATATATATATATAAATGAACTCTAAATATATTATTATTAAATTAAATAAATATTATCACATTCTAAATTTATTCTTATAACTTTTATCTTCAAATTTAATTATTTTTATTTAATTAATTTCCTAATTAATTAAATATAATTAAATATTAAAATATCATAATAATTTCCATTAAATTAAATCATATATATTTAATCTTTTAATTACACTTAATTAATATAAAATTCACCAAGGACTCATAAAACAACATACGAAAACCCATCAAAGAAAAACACAGAAAAAATCAAACTAAAGGGTTATAATCATGAATTAACGTCATTTGACACATTTGGAGGGTAGTCAATTTAGATACTTGTACTAATTTTCAATTAGGACAAATGGCTTAAAGGTTTAGGATTTGGACTCAAGAATTTATCTCCCCTCTCTTACCATTGAGATAATGTGATAGGGTACACTCATCCTGGCAATCTAGGGAAGTCGATACTCGGTACCTACAACCTGCATAAAATTCATGTGTGTACAAACATAATATTCTAAACTAAACAAGCAATGGCAGGAAGTGGTGCATTGTGTAGATCCCGACTAGCAGGTGACTACAATTCCCTTCCTTAACCACATTAGAAATGCCATACATAAATAAAACAAACATGCACACCATACACATGCAATATGTGGTAAGTATTCATAAGAAAACACATATGATAATAAATCATCTAACTAATCATCAGGGTGGAAGCACAAACCTGTGTCACCTTTGGTGGTATCCGTAGGGGTTCCGACCGAAATGGTTTTGACTGCAATGTCTTCAGTTGTATAGATGTAGCACTTTCCCACGTCGACGTGGCAGTAGGAGTTTTGGCCAAAAGTGTTTCAGCCGTAACCCTTTTGGTTTTAAAAATATCCAAAAATTTCTCTCGATGGTCATTTTCACTGTTCATTTTATTGTTGCGGCTACCAGGCTGTTAGAGTGTTTCAGCCGTAACAGGTAGGTGAATTTTTTTTATTTTTTAAATGTTTTTTAGTTATTACATGATAATATTAATTAAATTAATTTTTTTAAAGTGTTTTATTAATTAAATTGATTATTTTTTAAGTATTTTTTTAGTAGTTGATAATATTTTAGTTACATTTTAGAAATCATTAACATAGTAAACATTAACAAAAAATCTATTAGTTACATTTTAGAGAACATTAACATAGTAAACATTAACAACAAACCTATTAGTTACATTTTACAAAACATTAACATAGTAAACATTAACAAAAAACTTATTAGTTATATTTTACAAAACATTAACATGGTAAACCTAGATGTGCATATTTGAGCTAGATGTTCACATACATGAGCTAGATGTACTAAATAATATGTGCATATTTTTAGTTACAATCAACTTTGTACATATTTATATACATACATGTTTTAAATTAAATTTAACTTTCAATTTTATATGTACTTATGTATGTATATCTTAACTCTACATTAATAGATATCTAGATCTTTGCATATATCATTATGGCATGTAGTACTAGTGGAGTACATACATCCTCAGGGGAGGCTAGTGTTCATGGAGGGGGTCCTAGTGCTAAGTTGGGCACAACACGTAGATTGGCATCATCTGTTGAGGAGAGACAATGTTTATTTACAAATATTATTGCTAGATTATCTCGTGCTCTTGAGTATCTTGATTCTACATTGTTAGCTTCTACCACTCTCCCTAATAGGGAGAAGGTTGTTTCTATTAGAGATGAGTTGTGCTAGATTATTGAGATGATCTTTGTGTACAACCCATTTGATGATATTAGTATTGAGACATTTTACTCTTCTCTTTCTCACACTATCACTGGCACTGTGAAGTATTCATAGATTGATGGTTAGGTCTCCACTGCTATGGTGAAGACCATGTTTCCCTTTTATACAAATAGGCCTAGGGTTAGAGATTATTTAGCGATGAAGTGTACAAATCAGCTTGTTGCTCCATTTATATATCCTTAGTGGTTAGCCATGCATCACAAGTGGACACAAAAGGATGAGTTCCCCCTTTATTTTTGCAAATAATTGTTTGCAAAATTTCATTTACATCATGATGTCAACTATACAGATTTTCTAGGTCATGTTAGATAGGGCCAAGGCTGATTGTCAGAGAGATTTAGAACTATAGACACCCCTACGCTCATTAATAAATGAGCAATGGTGGGTCCAAACCTTTTGATCGTGTCAAGAGGTCCACAGATGACTTTTGTGGGTTTGAGTGTTCCTGATGATATAGTTAGGACTCAAATATATTCTAGCATTGCCACAATTGTCATACAGTTACATGAGATATCTTCAGATAGATGTGCCAAATACATATTACAATCTTGTGGTCCCATTTTGACAGGTGCATCCTCTAGCATAGGATTTGATGATCTGTATGAGATGGAAGATATACCATCACCACTAGAGGTTTTGGCCATATTAGATGTGGATGCATTACATCATATGGTATCTTATTTAGCATATGATTTTCTTGGATCATATCAGGCATTTTCAACAGTCACAAGGATTCCTCTTCATGACATTGATGGACACATCAGCCATATTTTGTCATGCACAGCAGGACCACAACCCTCATAGAGATAGGAGGATATCTATACATGTTCTACAACACCTACTCCTAAAAAGGGCCATATAGCACTTGTCCCCATAGCAACTGTCCCCACACCTACCTGGGATCCTGTAGCACTTGCTCCTACTCCTGCATAGCTTGGCCTTAGAGAACCTGCATTCTGTGATTTAGAGATTACTCTATCACTACATGACTCAAATATTAGTCAGATTGGCAAAGCATTACATGATGCTACGGTAAATATTGTAAGTTTATATATGTTTATTTTTATTTGTTACTCTAATTTACACATACATATCCTTGAGTGATTCAATTTAACTTGTGTACATGTACATGTGTGTTCTATAGAGTCTTAGTGATAGTCTATTGCATTTTGGAGATCTTCAAACCTCGACAAATCCTCCATGACACTAGTCATAGTTATGTTATGTATTATATATATATTGTACACATATGATATTTAGTATATGCATGTATACACATGAATATGTATAACTTTATAATTTTACAAATTTCTTTCATTTGACACAGGGTGCAAATCCAGACCATAGAGCCTTTTGGGGTCAAGGATCAAGAGGGGGATGTGGTTGATGTTATTTTACACATGCGTCTATTTCATTGATTTTGCCAAGATATTTTATATATTACATGTCATTTTAGATACTTTTATATCTAGAGATGTATGTTATATCAAATACATGTGTTATTTCAAATACTTTTATATGGATATGCATGTTATTTCATATACTTTTATATGGATGTACATGTTATTTCAGATACATTTGATGCATGTGGTATTTTAGAGATATTTGATGTGGTATTTTGGAGACATTTTATATGGTGTTTTGGATACATTTTACATGGGTATGTATGCATTATTTCATAGATGTGTTATTTTACATAGATGTACATATTATGTTCATGTTGAATGTATGTATGTTTTCAATATTTAATCAATAAATTTAATACATATTTAAGAACATAACTTGAGTACTAGAACTTAATGTCTTATGTACATGTTAAATTCATCTTTTAGTGTCTTAATCTTTTATGTTTATGTATGTGTTATTCATGTTTTTGTATATGTTATTCATCTTAATACCTTGCTCATGTTTTGAATATTCATGTAAATATGTATATGTTATTTTTTTAATGCCTTAATCTAAGTATAATTAACTATATTTAATGGCATGTCTTAAGGGTAACATATACGTGTACACATGTAACATATAAAGAGTATGACCTAAAGAATGCATGTTACAACATTTAATTAATAAAAGTTAATACATATACGAACATAAAGATTATATGTACATAAATACATAACAACATTAACAATCATATGTAAGAAAACATAAACAATGTATATAAATACATACAAATACTAAAGGGGTTGTCTTAAGGAGAGGTCCTAAAAGGTGGTACTAAGGGGATGTCCTAATAGGTGGTCTTAAGGGGAGGTCCTAAGAGGTTGTCTTAAATGAGATATCCATGTCTAATTTAAATAAAAATAACAAAACATGTCTAATTTCACATATCTAAGATAAATGATCCAATGTATACAAATTTATAAAACAAATATCCTATCAACATTAAATGTGAAAGTATAAGAGCTATATAGACATAGCTGAACTAGAGCTCCACAATAAGTACATAGGTAAACTAGAGCTCCACAAACAATGTATTGTTAGGATCCTCTCTAGTTTTTATTATCTCTAGAAGTTTTTCATGTTCTTTAATAGATAGTTTTCACTTTTGATTTCCACAACATCCTCTTCTTTGTATTGCTTCAAATTGTAACTTGGTTGCTACAACATGGTTACTATAATGTAAAACCTTTCCTCCAAACTTGTTTCAATAAATTCAATACCACTATCAATTACCCTTGTTTGTTGATAATATGTTCCTTAAATAACAACTGATCCAATTGGATATAATTGTTGATTAGCATCTATAGTTCCTTCTAGCAACTTGTGTTTTGCTTTTGTGCATCTTAAAAGATAATAGTCCAAATTTTTTGCATTATTTGGTAAGGCTTTAACTGCAAAAATATCTCTTGCATGTATATACAAATATAGATAAATATAAATTAATTTTAAAATCAATATACATGTATATTAATTTGTATATATGTATATATGCACACAAACTTGCCATAACTAAATCAGAAATGCACTCATAATCAACTAAATATACAGGATCATGAATGTCAATGTCAACGTCAACATCTTCAAAAGGAACCTTTCTAACTATCTCCTTCAAATCCCAATGTGAAACATATCCATTCACAATATTTTCACATGCACTCAGTGGATTGTCCTTAATGTAGTCATCACAAAAACATGTTTTCTCTCTTACTTTAATTACTGGAGGTTTACGGTTTCCTATAGTCATCACTTGATATAAATTTCTAATACTAGGAATCATTTGACAATTGTAAGGATTAGATTGATCTATATCTATTACAAATACAAAAAATAATTGTCATATTTCAAAATATTTATATTTAATAAAAAAACTCAACAATTTGAAAAATACATTAAAAATAAATATAACTTAGTTCACCTTTCACTTCCCAAAAGTAGCGCTTATTGTATTCAATATCTCAAGTAGCAAAATGAACTTTGCACCATTCAACAATTTGATTTGCACTCTCTATCCTATTCCCTGTATGTACATACAATATGCATATATATGAAATTTAAAATTATATATGCTACTAGTATTAAACATGCACATTAAATGCATACATTTACCTACAAGTTCATTTTGTTGAAGTGCACACTTTATACATGCTCTTGCTCCATCATGCTCTCCTTTTCCATGTCCACTTTCAAAGAAATTCCATAAAAACTTAACATTGGTTCTAGCATGTTACATTGCTAACCAATTAATTGCTTTTGTATATTTGAATTGTCCTATGAACATGAAACATGATAAGTATCTATAAGCTATGTACATATATCAAATTGAAATAGGCATGTAAAAATAAATATAAGTTAAAATAAAGTTAAATAAATGTGTAAGTTTGTGTATACTAACCTACACATCCATCAAACCAAATCTAGTGCTCTAAAATATTTATTCCACGATTTCTAAAATCTTGAGAGAGCATTGCAAAAAAATGAGCCACATAACTCCTATCATGAACTCTATCATCACTAATATAGAAATGAACCTCTTTGATGATGATGCATTCATTTTCATCCAACCTTTCTATTTGATCCACCTCAAATTGTGCATGTCTATAGGTCACTTGCACAAATATTGCAACTTGTTTAGAATGATAATATTACCTTGAAGCTCTATTTGAGGTGCAAATGTGTAATTCTCAAAAAAATCTACAACTAAAAGTATACAACTAGGTGGAAAACAATTTAGCTTTCCATCATGCACCATGAAAATTTTGGATACGTGAATATATCAATGGACAGAACTTGGTCATAAACTCATCATAACACAATTCATTCTCCTTCAATACAATTTTTTTGGATTCATCTCCTGTCTTATTTTGTTATGTCTCATATTCATATCTCATCCATGAAACTGGTGTGGATTCATTAATATTCTCAATTTTCATTTCAAAAAATTTGTGTAAATCTCCACAATCTTCACACTAATTTTTTATGCATTTCACTTTGAACTCATCTGAATCTTCTAATTTATCACATAATATGAACTTCACAAATTGTTTTGTACTGCTAGGGATGATCAAATTAGGATCAAGTACCACCATAAATTTTTTATATGATTGTAAGTGTAGACCAAATTCAACATGATTTCAACAACATCAAGTTTCATGCATCTTATTTATGCATACAAAGAAAGGATGCAAACTCTCAAACATTCTCTAACATATTTTGACATTTGAAAATTCTTGCTTGAATATTTGAAATAATTCACTTTGAGTTATATCTATGAAATGTTTTGAATGTTCAATTTTGGCCCCTATCTCTTGATCTTTAATTTGTATAGTATCACATCTGTTGGAAGAAACACAAAAATGTGTGGTCCAAAATTTAATAACTTGTTTTTTCACATCTTCAAAAATTTTGTCTTTTCGAGGAACTCCACAAATATTCACCTAGTTATTCTCAATGTTATCATCTAGCATATTTCTCCTCTTGATGTATCTCTGAACAATTGTTCTAGATATATGCAGTACATTAGAAATTGCACGTACCTATTTTCTATTTGTCAATTTTTTACTAGATATAGTAGTCATTAATGCTCTACACGCATTACTCAAATCACCTCCTTGAGTTGTGTTGTCAATTTTGTTATAAGCATTTTGCAAGTTTTCAAATATTATTTTATTAATATTATGTGCATGGTTTTTCCTATTATCAACACCCAACAACTCAAAAATAGGTCTCATATCTTTTCTCCTAAATAACTTGACAAATAATTGTGCTTGTCCAAATATACTTTTACCTTTGAAATATTCATCCCACATGTTCTGACAATGCTTTCTAATAGTGTTATCATTTATCATATCTTTAGATGGAATTTGGTTTTAAAATAGTTCCTCATCCAAATCCATCAAATTTGTTATGCCTTCTAATTTGTTTCTATCAATAGAACTGCCAATTTCTTCCTCTTCATTACTTTCATTCTCTTCATGAATCTCATCCTATTCAAGAATTTTAGTAGGTTGGTTTTGGTTACATTTTGTATGACCTTTCATTTTGTCATCTCTTTTCCTATCATATTTCCTTGATCTT
The DNA here is from genome assembly GCA_028749045.1 of Cupressus sempervirens. Classification (NCBI taxonomy): domain Eukaryota; kingdom Viridiplantae; phylum Streptophyta; class Pinopsida; order Cupressales; family Cupressaceae; genus Cupressus; species Cupressus sempervirens. The sequence continues at coordinate 422,968,327 of CM053790.1, forward strand.
TTCCTTTTACTGCCCATTGAATATTTTAATCTATAGAAACAAAAAAATAAATTTAGATTTTGAACACTAAATACTAGCTAATGCTTCATTTTGGAATACATAAAAATAAAAATAAGTAGACGGAAAAAAACACCTTAAAAATATTCAATCCTTTGTGATTCTAAGGGTTTCTGCAAAATGGTTGCTAAAAATGACTTCAAAAATCATTGTCTTCCAAAAATGCTTTTCTACTTTTCACTATTTTCTATATTTATTAAAATAAAGAAAACACAAATTCTATTTTTTACATGAAACAACTTGGAAACACTTATTTTATACATGAAACTGCCAAACTAACCACTTGTGGTTTGTTGGGCTGACAGGGGTTTTGGTCAGAACCCTTTCGACTAGAATGGTTATGATCAAAATGGTTTCGGCCATAACTACCTATGTGGCATCCCAGGTGGCAGCCACATAAGCAAAAATAAGAACTTCTACAAACATCTCACTTTGAAAGCTAATTTGACCTACTAAATTGAAGTTTTTTTAAAACTAAAAATATACTTTTGTAGGTCTCAGAGTCAAGATTATGATCATATAATTTTTTTTATATTTTGATTATGGATAAATATTTTATAATTTAAAAATATTACAAGTAGGTATTTTAAGATTCAGGAAGATGTCTATTCAAAAATAGAAAAAAAATAGTAAATCATGTTCAAAAATTATTATTTTTTAATGTTGCAATAGAGGAGAGATTCTTCTTCAAGAATATGTAAATTTTTTATTAAAAAAAATGTAGATTTGATAGAAAAAGTGTGACAAGAGAAAACAATGTCAATTTCTGATAACTTTGACTTTGACTAGTTATAACTTGAAAAATATTAGCTTAATTTCAATTTTTCTTTATTGGTGCACTAGGTATACATGTCAACTCTAACATATTCCAAATTAGACCAAAAATATGAAATTTTGCATATATTTGTTTGATGGGAAAAAAAACTCTATATTTTCAGTGTTTTTAAAAAATTAAAAAAATAGACTTAAAAAATTTAAATATAAATAAAATCTTTACTCAATTTTTAAAAAAAAATTATAGACATAAACTTTATCCAATTTTACACATTTCATTAGTTTACATCATCTTCAAATTCTAAGCACAAATGCCACTTTTATGTTGTTAAAGTTGAAGACTTTAAACTCTGATATCACTTTTCTTTTATAAAAGGTGACATAGGTTTGTGCTTTTACCCATCATCGATAGTTGAAAATACTGTAATAATCATCATGCATACATGAAATATAGAGTACCAAGTAATATCCTCATATAATCAATTGAATATAAAACAATATCTAAAAATCTCAAAACAATGCTACTAATCATCAAACATGTCATGCCCAAAATATAAGGGCAAAAAACACACAAGTTTTTTTTTTTTTTTTTTTAAATTAAATTTTTTAATTGATTTTTTCACTAAGTTTTGATATATTTGTGTTCACTGTTTAAAGTATAGGTTCTCTACATTTCATCTTAAGTTTAAAATCTTGAGAAGGAATAAATCGTTAAATTTGAACTCTCGTTATTAACTTAATATCAACATTTGTTCTGTTATTTCATTTCTTAAACAACTCTATATTTAAAATTATTGAATAACCATTTAAATGAATACATGTCTACTTAAATTGAAATATTATATCAAGAACTAATTGAGGTAAAAGTCACATCTAACGTACCCATAAATATACTTTATTTCACTTTACTCAAAACACAATTTTATTTAAATCCATGATTTTTTTACATTTTCCTAATAAAATATCAATATAAATTAAACTTAAATTTGACTAAATGTCAAAGTAAAATAAATTGACATTTTCTAGTAGTCTAACATATATTAATTTATAACATTTTATCAATTAATCAAACAAGCCATTTTCTAAATACCGCTTTGATAATATTAATAAATCTCATACTAAAACTATCTTAAAAATAAATATTAATTACAAAAAATCTTGACTAAATTAAATACTACTAAAATAAACTAACTTAAATTAAATTTAAAAGTAACATAATTTTAATTCTAAACTAGAGATGTATCAAAACTAAATTAAGTTAAAAATTAGAAATAATACTAATCTAACTAACTTAAAATTAAAACAAAACTTAAAACTTTTAACAATATGATAATCAAACATACATGCAAACTAAACTACTTTAATTACATTAAAATAAAAACAAAACACTTTACATACTACTAATACTAATAACTATACTAACAAAATAATAATAATAAACTACTAACCTAATACCTACCCTTTCTACTTCCTAAACCTAAGATCTACCTAGGATCTACCCCCTACACCCCTATGCCAAGTGGACATGACAAGAGGCCCCACTTCCCAAGGTTCTACGCGCTGCCCAAGGGCATGCACTCATAGACCTATCCCTTCCCTAATGTCCCCACACATTGGATCATGCGTTAGAGAAGATGGAAATGTTGGGGTGTGGGTGAGAGTTTTCTTTGTTTGTTTAAATAAAGCTTCTTCACCTCCTTAAAGAAAAGACATGACCCCACGTGAGCTTGGTAAAGCAAGTGGCAAGAGGTTGGTGGGGACCATGCCTACCTTGCATAATGAGGGTGAAGAGAGACGTGAGGGAAGAAGGCTATAAGTGGGTGAGTTATAATTTCTCTCTCTTTTTTTTAAAGATTTACTTAGAGACAAGATTTTGGGGCCAAAAGCAAGTACCCTCCCCTTTGTCATAGGAAGTTAATGCTAATGCAATAGACCTATGCCCAAATTGGTAGAGGAGATTTGAAACTTGATTTAGTGGAGGCTAGGTGGCTAGGAGAGTTAATGCATAAAGTTATATGGTTGAGGGAAGGCACTAAAAAATGCCACAACAAATGTATTAAGATATATATATATATATGTATGTATTAAAGTTATATTGTTAAATTAATTAGCAATAATTTTAATTAAAATTCTAATAGAATAACTTAGGGAATATTCTCTGTGGTCTTGGGGAAAATAAAATTTCTCTCCATACATTTTCTAGAGAGCTTTTGCTCCTGGAGGTGCACAATTTTTTGAAGCCACCCCCACCTTTTTTTTTTTTTTTTCCTAAGTAAAATTCTTTTCATTAAGCTATAATGTTTTGTTGTTGTCTATTAGTGCTCTCTATCCTTGTTGTAACCTTGATTTCTTCTTAACAAGCATGATAATACAAGGGTATAAGTAAGGTTGTAATCTTTTGTCTTTCCTCCTAAAATTTATGTTTTATTAATCATTATATAACAAGGAATATGATCCTATATTCAGAACTCAAGGTGATGCATATTTCTTGATCGAATTGATTGTGTCAATTATGAAACTTAACAATATGAGGATTAACTTTGTGCTCACAATGTAGCATTTTCATTTCCTCTTAATACTTATAACATCAAATTGAAAACTTTAACATATCAAATTGCTTTTCATTAACATAATTGGAAACTTGGAAATTCAGATTTCAAAGGCATTATCTATCATTCTATTTTCTCCCAAACACATGCAAAACTTGAAATCACATGAGAGCAATACAAAGATGTTTTCATAATCTCTTTTTTATTTTTCTATATTATTCATCCTAGTTCAAGGCTCCATTGGAAAGAACCAGTAAGAAAACTCGATGTCGTTGCCACTACAACAAAATTCAAATACATTTTTTGTTCATAATATTACATTTCAAATGAAATCTCTTTAAATCCTTCACAAATGCTTTCTTCCAATACCTTCAAAACTTCAAGGAAAAGCAAGGAGAAGACAAGAGCCAATCATGGAAGTAAACAACATAACAAGGAGAACAATTCAAGCATGCATTCTCAACCCGATTTTGCACAATAGGTTCAACAATGAACCAAAATAGGGGGGAGGTGGATTTTTTCAATAGGAGATGTCAATCACCATACCATAACATAGCCCTTTTGGAGCTAAAACCTCAAGAACTTCTATTCTTTTACAAGGCCCTTTCGAGGCTATTATCACAAGGATTTTCATTCTTTTCCATATTCAAGTACTCTCAATAACAACAAGATATGGGATGAAAAGTAGGGGCTCATACACCCTACCCTCTTTCCCTCCTCTCACCATGAGAGGAGACTCTACACTATTGAAATCCAACTAAGTCCCTTCTCCAAAACATGGCCACTTCTTCCCTATCCAAGGGTGAGTGATGCCAAAACAATCTCCATGAAATCCTCTCAAAAAACACAAAACATCAAGCAAGCATAGGAATAACATCAAAAGAAAATAAGATAAGTTCCCTCCCAATCAACCCCAACACACAAGCAAGCAATACATAAACAACACAAAACCTTATGCAAGATTCAAACATGGTTCAAGCATGAGCACATGAAGAAACAACTCAAAGGAGGGAAGAGTTCCTAGCTTCACAAAGAGTGATGGAAAATGGTGGGTTGAGAAGAGCTTTCCCTTTTCTTCCTTCAATCTTCAAAACTTCCTCCAAAACTAGAGGTTTGGGTGACAAAAATCAAAACTACTCCAAAAATGCCTCTAAGTATGACCTTTAACTCAACTAGACTTCAAGTAAACTCAAGATGGAGTTTGGGTCACCAACTCATGTAGATGACAATCAATTTTCGCAACCCATCAAAAATAGGGCTTTTGAGTGACCCTAAAAGTCAAACAAGGAGGCTAAGGGGGTGGAAAGTACTCCCCACCCATACCCTTACCCCTAGGGAACTTAAATTTGATGTTTTTAAGCCTTAAAGACATAATATGAACAATTAAAAGCTAGGAGAATAATAAAATCAAATAACAACCTTTAAGGAATTACAATGCAAGATAGCACAAAATTAACAAGTGATTTAGTCCTGCCTTCCCATTTAGTTTTCTCGGCTAATTTTCCTACACACTCATTGCACACATTAGTAGATCAAGATTTCTCATGCATTATGTAAATTATGTATCAAAAATAAAATCCTATAAATTAAAGCATCCATTTTCTAATAATCAATTGTTTATCCAATTCTACTCATATTTCTGGCCATTAGACTTGCACAATCAAAGTGTTAGTTTTGCATACATTTACTTCATCATTATATATGTTCATAAAGCATTAAATGATGAAATCAAATAACTAAAGTAAAGCATCACACATCATAAAATAACAAATAATGTTTAGTGCATCAAATAATGTTCTGACATATCGAGTCATGAGTATCAAAATAATAATGTATCATCGGTGCTAGGATGGGTTGGGGTGAGGTCTCACAAAACATAAAACTGGCCTAAAAGAGTTTAGCAATGATAACAAAAATGTGAACTAGGAGCATGCGCTATAGGTATCATCCCCACTAGGGTTTTCCCTTAGCTAGGGTTTCCCTAGTTAACAAATAATGGTGTTATGAGTTCTCTATGTGCATGGTTATATTTACTATTTACCATTGTTAGTTTACTTTTATATACAAGTTATAAAGTAGTAAACAATATGTAGTTGTGGGGAAAAGTTTGTAATATATTGATTCACCCCCTCCACCACTATTATATATTTCTAACAATTGGTATCAGAGCATAGTTGCTTTGAAGAAGCTTAATAGATTAAGTAAGATCCCAATGAATATGGAATAATTGAAGAAGAATCTTGAAGAAGCCCTTGAACAAATTGACCTTCTTACTGAAGAGAGAGATAACTTGAAAGATAGATACAAAGATGCAGTTTACATTAGCAAACTAAAAGATGAAATTGATGATCTTAAATTTGGAAAAGAACCTTTTGCACATATTAATGTTAATGATGATACAAAAAATCTCAAGAAAGAGAATGAGATCTTGAAACATGAGCTAAAAATTATTGAGCTAAAGTTGAATCTTAAGATTAATGGGAATAACAGTAAACCTGATCTAAAATTTGAGAATTTAGACCTTAGATCCTAGTTAAGTCAAGTGACATCCAAATTAGATTCTATTAAGATAGAGCATATCTTGTTGGAAAAATACAACATCATTGTGAAAGGAGAGTTGACACAAGATAAAAAGTAGTTAGAGAAACTTTACATAAGTTCTAAAAAAAATGATGAACAAATATTTCATCAAAGACCTTCTTATGGGGTTAAAGCACAAACTTGTGTCACACTTTTGTAAAGGAAAAAAATAAACAAAAGTATAATTGTTCACCTTCAATGATATAAAATTGGTATTATTATTTATAATTTGAAAATGAAGTAAACTAATGAAATTCGTAGAAATTGATCAAGTTTAGAATTATAATTTTTAACAATTATTTGGAATAAGATTTGATATAGTTTTAGAATTTTTATAGATAAATTTTTAGTTGCTGAAAAATGCCGAAAATTAGGGGTCTAGTTCCCACCACAAAACTATATGAAAATAAAATTATTTCCCTTTGATCTTAGAGTATGTTATGGATAACATATATATTTAGAACATTAAAAAAAAAGGCTTTAGACTTATATTTTTACTTTTATAATCATTCAAAGTTCAACTTACCTAAAATTGGTAGTTTTCATCTACCACCACATTTTTCAAAACAAACCTATTCTAACTAGAATAAAAATTATACATTCTAGAAGAGGACTCTCACCTCTAGAACATCATATAAGTTTTAAATTTTTTTTATATGATTTAATTTATTTTTTCTCAAAATTGAAATATTTTCAAGTGTTTAAATACATGTTTGTAGAATTTTTCAATTATAATATACTATATCAAATTAAAACACTATAATATATATATAAGAATATTCTTGACTTTGAGCTATATAAAATAGTGTTATAAGTTATTATAAATATATCATAAAAAAATAGTAAGAGTTATTGAAATATCAGTTTTCTGAGATAATTATGTTTCTTTAGTAATTGGATACAAACTAGTATAAAGCATGCATTTAATAGACATTTCCAATTGGAAAAGTGTGATACCATATATAACTTCACTAGAATGAATTTTTCTAGATCATATATTTGAATAAAATTATTTTTTAGATAGAAATACTAAAATTTATTTGTTATAATAAGTCAACCTGAAAGGTGACACAACTTTGTACTTTTACCCTATCACAAGACAAGACTTGGACATCTTCTTGGAGAGAAGTCAGAAAGAAAGATGAGATTAGGATAGAACCAAATTCTATAACAAAAATTCCTAAAGAAAAGTTCAAGTGGTCTAATGAAGTTGAGAGAATTAAATTGATAGAGAAATTCGATGAACCCAAAAAAATAGAGCAAGATGAAAAACCTAAGCAAGATGATTTATCTAAAGAGGTAAGACATGAATTCAGAGGTAGGTGCTACATATGTAATGAAGTTGGACATATGAAGAAAGATTACATAGGTAACTTTTTAAAACCTATTACTAATTTCTATTGTTATAATTGTCATCGTTATGGAGATAAGGTAGTAGAATGTAAGAAACCTATGTTTATTGATGATAATAAGAATAGTAGAATTTATAGGAATACTAACCCTATAGGTAATGGAAGAAGTAGATCTCAGAGAAGATCTAATGATGGAGAGAAATTAATGGTGAGAAAAAGTATTTTTTTGTTACAAATGAAACAATCCTGGACACATTGCAAGAAATTGTTGAGCACCTAAAAATCAAAATAGAAATAATCAAAGGATAAATGAAGGTACTTGTATATCATTTATACAATAACTTTGGACACACAACAAGGTTCTATAGAATGGATAGAGGGAACTTTAATAGTAACCCTAATCACAAAAGGAACAACAATAGGAATGATAGAAGGAATGAAAATGGAAGTAACAACAGTCAAAAAGAAAAATTCAAAGAACATGTTGAGAAATTCAAAGAAGCATTTGTCTAGGCTTGTAATCTAGACAGTTCACATACAGTATTGGAAGAGCAATTCCTTGATGTACATGATGGAAAGTTGAAGTCATAGATTGTTTATGGCTCAACCTATTGAAATTGAGCTATTACAAAAGTAGTAGAGCATTAGTGGTCCAAACTAATGTTAGAGAGAGAATTAGAGATTGCACAATTAATAGAAGGTAGAAGACATAGAAAGAAAGCTATGGTTTAGTGCACAAGTCTTGATATGATTGCAGTAAGGAGGAATCGTAAGAACAAGATCACTAGTAGATAAAGATAGCATTCTGAGTTTGTGGTAGATATGCATATTAATGAGTAGTGTGACTTGAAATGATTTAAGGATTGCAAGTGATATTTAGTATATCATTTGTTCATGTGAAGTGTCTTAAGAAATTTGAAGAGTAGTTTGATAGCAATTGAAGTGTGCAATAAAGTTTGTGAAACCAACAGTTGCAAAAGCCCTAAAATCATGAATTTGAGGTATTTTATGGAGTATTGAATCTAGTTTGTTGTAGTATTTACAATTATTGAGAAATGGCTAGTCAAAGAGTGCATGATGTTAGTGATAGACCAAGGTATGAGTTCAAGAAACCCCTATTTGTTTCTTTATCAGATGATCTTGTAGGCACATTTTTGCAAGTTCTAGAAAATGTGTTACATGCAAAGGATATAAGGAGTTATATACATTACAAAATTGAGAGCATTAGAGATGAGGAGATTCAAAAAGATTTAGGAAATATGTGAAACAATGATTTATCCCTAAAGTTTGAGCATTCACATATTAAAGATTTGAATTTGGTAAAGTATATGTTTTATATGGAATTTGATAGTCATGAGTGGACCCAAATTATTTTGAGTAGGATACATGATGATATGCTCTAGTTGGGTGATGTACATATTGTCATTGATAATGACTTAATCCACAAAGTAATATGATTGAGCAATGAAGGTTGTAATCCTATCAATTAGAAAGATGTCAAGAAAATGGTGGTGACTAACATGAAAACCAAGTTTGATAGAAGAAATATGAAGGTTGATCCTATTCAAGATAAAGGAGTCAAATTGTTGACTAGGGTACAAATTGAACTGTGGATCAAGGGTTAACTCTGTACCAGCTAGATTTCTTCATTCAGTATATGTGATGGTTATTGAAAGGAGGAAAGTTAATTTGTGCAACATTATTAGAATGCAACTATTGGATAATATTACAAAGATAAAGAAAATAAAGAGTGCAGTGTTTAGATTTGAGTCCATATTGACTCATTTGTTCTTTTATGTTACAAAGAAGTTTCCAGAAGTAATTAATTGGGATAACAGTGAGTGCACAATGAAGATGATAACTCAATGTTGTAGATCCAAACCTAAGAATATCAAAAACATTGATATTGATAGAATGATGAAGAACTTTCAGTCTGAGATGAAATTGAGGTATAGGGTACCTCCCTCTATGGCGGAAAAATATAAGGATGATTTGTGCTTCATGGTGGAGATTGAAAACACTTGCATGGAAGCAATGATACCTATAGTAAATTTCATTGAGCCTATGAGTTATGAGATGAGTGAAAAATTGATAGAAGGGTATGCACAGATCATACTTGAATCTGAGAAAGACACAAAATTTCCTAGATGGGGAACATATGATGAAAGGTTAAAGATAGTAGAATTTGAGCTCCATAGCAAGAGAACAAGAAGAAAGTAGAGAAAGAGATAGATTCCATCCTCAAGGAATCTAGCATGTCAAAGAAAGAATTCAAAGAGCTAAAGGGAATTGTACTGGAAATGAAGGTTTGTGGCTAGTTTGAACTATTAGTAGCAACACCTATTGTAGTTGTAGGACCATTGGAAGAAGTAATAGTGACATAGCCATGTGTGTAAGATCCTATTGCATTGTATGCAAGAGTTGTATAAATGTAACCAATTAGAGCCAACTATGAACAAGCAAGGAGTTAGCTAGAGGTGGAAGCACTGACTATGTAGAGGAAGTCAGGAAGACTAGTAAAGGTTAAACATACCACTAGCAGACCATGAAAGAGAAGAAAAGCCATGCAAGTAAGAACTTCTAAAAGCTCAAAAGATTATACTAAAGATAGACCTCTTGAACAAGATGAGAAAGAAGCTAATATAGCTAGAGGAAAAAGGCATGGAAGCCAAATGTAGAGAATCTGAACATGTAGATTATAAATGATGACAATTTTGTATAGTTGAATAAATTTTATAGCATGTATAGAAGTATGGATAGGAGGAAATTAGAGAATTCCATAATAAGAAACATGATTCTAAGGAATAAGGGATTTGATAGCATTCAAAATAAATTTCCTAAAGACCTATACAATAGGTCAATTAATAAGAAGAGAAGAGTAATAGAAGAAGATTTGAACATGATGATCACATCCATAAACAAGTTATGTGATGTTGGATAAAAAGAAGAATCTAATAAAATTTTGAAGGGTATTGAGCCCTTGTTGAGGAACAAAAGAAGATAAATTCTTCTAATGGGAGAAAATAATAAAAAGATTAGGCAAGAAACAAAACAAGCAATAGTAAAGTACATGTCCTTGGTGCCTAAGGAGAGTGCACATGCTAAAGATGATAGTCCAGTGTATGTGGAAGTCCATACATCTTTTAGGGAAGATGAAGAAGTAGAGAAAACATAGAAAGCACTATCACCACCTCATATTGTTATGGGTATTGAATCCATGTAAGTGGATACTACACACATAACTGTGGACACTAAGGAGAGCCCATTTGATGGGTATGGAGCAAATGTTGTTAGCAATATTAGAAATATCATTGATTATTCCAATTCTTATGATGAGGAAGAAGACAAAAAGAAGAAGGAAGAACAAGAAGTACAAGAAAATAAAATAAAAGAAGAAGAGAGAACAAGATGTAAACAAGAGAAAAGAAGAAGAGGAAAAGAGGAAGAAAGCAAAAGAAGAAAGGAAGAAGAAAGAAGATTATCCAAAGAGAGAAGAGAGAATGGAAGGTAAACATTATTGTAGCTTTAGTACTGTTAGTAGTTGGAACATCAGTAGTAGCATCTATTTGTTAGAATCTGAAAAGATTAATAACCCAAAAAACTAGTGCAAAGAGTAAATATCTAAACTATGAATACAAATGATACAAAATCAAAATAGCATCATAGAGTTAGTCTCCAAGAGAGTAATGCAAATGCTGGAAGCAAAATAGCATTAAGAGGATGCAAAAACAAGAGATATAAATACAAGCCAAGTAGCATGCTTATATAGGCTAGGAAGAAGGAGGAGGTGGCAACACCAACCAATGAGGAGCAACCATCTATCAGACTAAAGATAGCAAAGTATCTTCCCAAGATAGCTAATGGATGCTCACATGTAGAAAGGTGACACCTCACAACCATTCACCTAATACGACATGCTTTATTAACCTAAGCGAGATTATTAAAAGTGTAGGAAAAATCTAGCAAAATAGGAAAAATAAAAAACTACACTAACACCCCCACATAAGTGAAGCTTAGGTGGATGCTAACCTAGCAAAGCTATGAAAGCAGGAAAATGGGTCCCAACAACAAGGCCCGATTAGGTACCCAATACAAGAAAAAGAACTAGACGAAGGAAACTAAGCCTCCAATCTAGGAAATGTCCCAAACAGAGGAACAAAAAAGAGCATGAATCATCTCCAAAGCATGAAGCTGCAAACACTGTCAGAAGAAACTGCTGGAATCCCCATTGAAATAGTGCATGACCAGGTAGAGAAGACAAATTCTGAAGAGCTGATCAATTGAAGAGGTGACCTCCAAAGGTAGGAATGAATGAGTGTCTATATAGTAGATGAACCATCTCACCAAAATGCATAGGTGCCTAGCCACTGCATCCGCCTAGTACATAGGAACAAAAATTGAATACATAGATCACTCAATCAAACTAAAGAAGCAATAGAGCCAACAAGTTAACCCCCCCATAATGCTAAACAAGGAGAGGGGTGATAGGAATACTGAAATGCAATGCCAAAAACATATGCAAGAAGAAGAATTAGGAACACCAACAGTGCAATAGAAGTACAATCACATGATAAAGGGTGGTGTCACCGACACACTGCATCGGCTAATTTCATGTAAGGAAAATTCACTTAACAAAGGTGGATGAGCACAAAATGGAAAAACATCATGACCCCCCATGGCATTTTATAACTGAGTGCGAGTACAAACAAACACAAGGTGTACAAGATCCCAGATATGCAAAAGCAGGCACTTTATCTCAGTGCGTTTACAAAAAAAGGAATGCAATAGAATAGAAGCATACAATTCTCATAAGTCAGAAAGAATAGTGAGCCAAAAGAACAGAAGAAGAGATTCCAGGACCTGTAGAATCCAAGTAATCTGCCAGAGTGTGAAAGTGCAAAACTTGAAGGAGAAAGAACCTAGAGTAGAATTTGGATAAAAGACCTCTACAACTGAATAACTCATAAAACCATCTTTCCAATGATATCTGGCGAGCCCAGAAAAGAGTCCAAATGAGCAAGATATGGCTCCCAGAAGGCAAAATAGAATATCTAGCTTTGACTGCTAAAATAGGCAACTAGACTGTAGCAAAAAAAAAACACCTATACCATCATCTCCGTCTCGGAACAAGCTTTCTGATGTATTTTTTAGATCAAAAAAATATGTCCATATGCTCAAGTTACGACGAAAAAACCAACAGGGCCTCCTCATGAAGAGCATATGCTAAAAGTGAAACTTGGGCACAATAATCAAAGAAACAAATAGCACCATTGTGATCTACTCAAAAAATCATGCACTTTCAAAAAAAGAATCGCCTCGATACGAGGTCGCATGAGAAAGTTATGATTCTCCGAAGTTTCCAAAATGAGAACTATGCATAGTCACGGCTGAGAATCTGCAATTTCTAAAGAATTCATGCATGAAAAAAAAAAAAAAAAACTCCACTAATGGATAGAGCACAAAAAAATAGCCAAGTTCATAACAAGAATCATCAAAATCAGAGTCCATATGAGCAAGAACGAGACATTTGAAAACTGCATTCAAATCTGTGACTACCAACGGAGAGGGGTATGGCTGTAGCTTTGCATGTTCGATTCTAAAAAATATACAACTTGCATGCAAAATCTAAAAGATACCCAGATGGTTTTTTGGGGCTGCGAACAAAACCCAGAAATAATTTTTCTTTCTGATGTACAGAAGATGTTGCTATAGTGTAAATCAGACACCTTTAACAGTAAAAAATGGCTCCAAAAATCAAAAAACAACCCCAGTAACCAAAATATGACATGAAAATGCTGGATCGACTTCTTAAGTCCATCAATGGCATGCTGGAACCTGCAAAACTGATTGAAAACTCCAAATATGCAAGTTGGTTGTCAAATTTGAGATTGAAACTCCAGAGAAAAATTGTTTTTGTCAAAACTTTTCTGATTTTCAGGATCATCCAAAGATGCAAGAGAAGAGCATACTTCATTTTTCAAGAAACTACAATAAATTTTATTAGCCCCCCCCCCGAATCTCTCAAATAAGGAAACTAAAATCTACTCTTGCACATAGAAAAGCTCTGATACCATGTTAGAATCTGATAAGATTAATAACCCAGAAAACTAGTGCAAAGAATAAATATCTAAACTATGAATGCAAATGATACAAAATCAAAATAGCATCATAGAGTTAGTCTCCAAGAGAGTAATGCAAATGCTGGAAGCAAAATAGCATTAAGAGGATGCAAAAACAAGAGATATAAATACAAGCCAGGTAGCATGCTTATATAGGCTAGGAAGAGGGAGGAGGTGGCAACACCAACCAATGAGGAGCAACCATCTATTGGACTAAAGATAGCAAAGTATCATCCCAAGATAGCTAATGGATGCTCACATGTAGGAAGGTGACACCTCACAACCATTCACCTAATAAGACATGCTTTATTAATCTAAGAGAGATTATTAAAAGTGTAGGAAAAACCTAGCAAAATAGGAAAAATAAAAAACTACACTAACACTATTCCATTTGATGATGAAGATTACAAAGAATTAATGGGAATCTTGAGTAAGTTATTTGAGAAAAATAAAACTGTTAAGTCTTTGGAGAAGACTCTTGCTAAAGTCTTGGAGCACATACAAAAGATAATTCTTACAACTATAGAAAATCTAGACTTGCAAGCCAAGGCAAAAGAGTTAGTGAAGACCTTTGATGGGGAATTCACAACTTTGGCTGAAGTAGAAGCAATGCAAGTGTAGAAAAATCATGAAGCAACCTTATTTAACATAGTGTGCACCAATGTGCATAATCATTTGAAGGAACTTGATGGAAAGATCAAGGAATTGAGAAAATGTATTGCTAGAGGTAAAAAATTTCATGGACAATGCACAATGTCTTATGCTTACCTATCAGATTTTGATGTAAAGATCAAAGGCCATATAAGTGAGCTTCAGACACTCACTACAAGATCGCAACAACTTGATATCAGAATTGAAGATTCTGAGAATGACATTGAGAATATCCACAATGTTGTCAAAAGAATTGAATGTGACAAGGAGAAGGTATTAAGAATATTCTCTATTCTTAGAGAATATCTAGCACCTAAAGTTGTAATTTTGTAGAGGTAATTGCAATAATAGCTTTTAGCAAAAAAATCCTACGACAAATTGTTTATACTAACCTAAACATAGTTGAAGTGGCATCTTATGCATTTTGTGCACTCATCAATATATTAGATATAGTAAAAGGAAATAGGAAGAAATAATTTGATAGACTAAAGATTGATTTTGTAGCTTGCATATCCAAAATGACAAGCTGATCAACAACAAACAACAAGTTTATGTGATAAAATTTTGGCACCTTTGTCATTGATGTCAAAGGGTTCTGAGTGTTATGTAAATGAAAATTTTTATAGATGTAAATTCATATGTAAGGGGGAGTTTATGAATGTATCAATGTAAAGGAGTGATAAGGAATGTAATTATCCATCAAAACATGAATAAAATTGTTATGTTTTGAAGGTGATTTTTGTGTCATTACTTTTATTTATTTTGTTATGCATGACATCATTTTGAGACTTAGCCAATTTTCCCAAATGTTTTTGATTAGATAAAATAGGTTTTACAAGGATCCTGAAAGCCAAAGTTTTACAGCAAAAATAGCAAGAATAAACAGACTAAACAAACAAAAAATTGCCTCCAAAGGTCGGAGACAAAAGAAGGCCCGAAGCCAAAGTACAAAAGGCTAGAGATAGAAAAGAAAAGCCAGGTGAATAGGCTAGTGGCCATCCATGTCCATGGCCTGTAGGGTTTTTGCAACATCATTGTCCTTCTGATTGGCCATGCCCTCTTGAATCCTAGTAGAAGCATTCATTTGGTTCCCCTAATTCACCTGGTCACTAGCCTCTTTCTGAAATTCATCCTAGTTGAATCCTTGCTCTGTGTTCTACTTTGCATCCCTTTCAAGGCCAATTGTAGTCAGACAGTCCCCCAGATTGATAATATTCTCATTCAAGCTGTGAAGGGTGTCTACTATCTGTTTGGTGATTATTTGGTGGATAGAATCTAGCCTTTGGACCTTCTGCTCAAGCTAGGTGAGTTTGTCATCCTGATGGTCTCTAGAGACCTGGCCTCTGTCTTTCTCCTAGCTACCCACCTAGTCCTTGCTTCCTCTAGCTTCTTGGTCCTTTTCAGTATCCTGGTTGTTGGGCTGGTTGCTCCTATCTTTCAGAGCCTCAATTTCCTAAAAAAGCCACTTGATGGAATGAAAGTTGTCAATCAGACTATTCTTTGCATTGTTCAAGAAGTTGAAGCCAGTTTCTCGCACATTGTCAAAGATAACCAAAAGAGCTGAGTCAAGGAGCTTGTCATAGTGGGTACTTCTGTCAAGGTCCTCCAACACCTGGATTTTAGTAGGTTCTCTAACAATACCCAAATTGACCTTGTCCTCATAGAAGTTCCTCTAGGCCCTCCTCTTGTTCTTTCTAATTACCTCCCCCACTTTTTCAACCATGATTTCAATCATCTCCTCCAAGGGAAAAATGGGAACCTAATGAGGCAAATTGGGTGGGGTGGGGCTAGGGGGCACATCAACAGGGTTGCTAGGATGTTCCTAGGGTAGGGCCTAGTTCACTTTTCTTTTCTTGGGGTTAACCTTGGGGTCACCACCTCCTTGTCATTTTCTCTCTCCTTATCTTCTTCCATCTCACTTTCCTTCCTCATCTCTAAGTCCTCCTCCTCAAACTCTGTATCAAACTCCACATCATCATCACTGGCATCTTTCACCTTGTTAGGATGAGGAGAGGGGGGGATAGGGGGAAGACATCTTGGGCTTTTCCTGTTAGGGATGCGGGGATCATGGGTAACAGGGATAGCTTTGCTAGGGGTGTCAATTTTCTTTGATTTCACTACAAGCTCATCCCTGAAATCAGAACTAGTAGTATCCTCTGAGGCACTACCCAAATCCCCAATGGTTTTACCTCTAGTTTGGGTTTTCAAGAACTCATAAATCAGAAGCAGGATACCCTCATGGAGGGCAAGATTTTTGATAGGGTGTTTCTTGAACCCCTCTATATTCTTGGCCATGGATGTGAAAATGAAAAAAGGAAAAGAAATTTTCACTTTGTGTCTAAAATGATTTAAGAAAACAAAATGATGAGTCCTGATTCTATCAAACCTGGGGTCAAGAGTGACATATTCAATGATAATCCAAAGAACATACCTCTAGAACTTTTTGATGGAATCAATATTGTAGTAGGTGTCAATCTTGACCAATTTTCTTTTCTCCTTATCATCCTTAACAAAGTCATTGATAGCATTGGTGGACATCTTCTTGTCTCTGTAGAAGTTCAAGCCATCCTAAGAAAAGCCAGTCACCTTTGCAATAAGACCCTCAGAGATTTGGTGGGAAACACCATCAATTTTGACTCTGCCATTTTGCTAGGAATCAACCATAGCTTTAGTAACCCTCGCATCAAATCCATGAGGCTTCTCTATGAATTTGGTTATACCACCCTTCTAGAGCTTTCTCTAGACCTTCCTCTTCTCTCTCCATCTCTCTACTTTGCCCCATAGCTCTCTTCTAATCCTTTCTCCCACCATTGCAGTTTTCGGCTCAACTAACCCTAAACCACTAGCAGTATTGCCAAGTTTAGAGTAGAAAAAGGCGCTGAGAGCAAAAATAATTTTGTGCATGTTTATGAGTTTATTTCTGGCTTCCTTTAGCTTGTGTCTTCCGTACACATAATTATGGAGCGGAGGGGGTTCTGCATAACTCCAAATAAATCCCTTTTTGAAGTACACTTTTGCAAAATCTATCATCATTAAAACGATGTTATGTTGGTACTATGGATTTGCTCCTTTTAGATTAGATCAATTGTCGTCACCAAAAAATCATTGTTGCTTCCCCACGGCATCACCAAGTTGCTAGCAACCACTTTGTTGGCGAACCAGTCAGCGACCATATTTGCTTCATGATAAATGTGGCTGACATGGTAGTTTTTAAATTTCCTTAATTCTGATTTAATGTCCTCAATAATGCTTTCAATGGTCTAGGAGGGTTTAGTGACTCCTAAAATGCAATTTATTATATTTAAGGAGTCACCTTCAAGCCATAGCTGCTCAATCCCTGAGGCCAAGGCCAACTTAATAGTGAACCTAGCAGTACTAGCTTCAGCTAGATGATTGGTTTGGTGGCCAATAGGGGAGGAAATAGTAGCCATGCCACCTCCTAAACTATTTCTTATGATACTTTTGCATCTAGCTAGACCTGGATTCCCCTTGGCTGCCCCATCGAAATTGGCTTTATGCCAATTCTCAAGGAGAAAAGACCAAATAGCCTCCTGTCTTCTTTTGATCCTATATTCTTTCCTAGCTTTATTGTTCCCTCAAACCTTTATGTCTCTTTCTTTGGTTATGGCATAGTTCTTTGTCATAAGGCTTTTAGTTTTCTCAACAATTATAACCTCAGGGGCTTCTTTGTCTCTAAATATCCTATTGTTGCACTCCTTCTAGATTTCTTAGTATAAGTGTGGGAGGATCCAGGAGCTCAATAACTGAGAATTCAAACCTTGGTGGTGGCTTCTCCACTGACTAAAGAAATCTTGGATGCAAGATGGAGGGCACCAGTTGAAGTCCAGGTTAGTAGTCAGATGGCTCCACACCCTAGAGGAGAAGGGGCAGTGGATGAACATATGATTAACTGTTTCCAGATCTTGCTTGCAAAGGTAGCATCTATTAGGTAAGATTTGGCCTCTCTTGGTTAAATTATCCTGGGTGAGGATTTTATCTTGTAAGAGGAGCCAGAAGAAAATTTTTATCTTAGGCGTAAGCCCAGGGGTCTAGGCTTTGGCCCAGATAGGTTTCTCCTCTTTACTCACAAGGGATAGATAGCCGATGGCCACAGAGTAAAGGCCCCCTGAAGAATCTCCCCAAACTAAAGAGTCACCATTCTAGTTGATGAAGATGGCATTTAGAGAGGACATTAAAGGCTTGAGGTCCTATGAAAGTTCAGCTAGATTGTGCCATTCATTACCATTTCTATAGTTCCTTACCATCAAATCGTATTTGACAATACACTGATCAGCCCACCTACCAAATATGGGGTGATTAATGAGGGGTTCCTAACATAGCTAGGTATCCTACCAAAAAAGGATTTTGTCTCCCATTCTAACTTTCCATTTAGCCCTAGATTTAGCAAGGGGGAGGGCCTTCAAGATCCCATTCCAAATATGGGATCTCGTCGGCAGCTTAGCCCCTTGGAATATGGAGTTAAGAGATAGTTTACCTAGATATTTCTTAGCCATAATATCCCTCCAAACACACGTGCTTTGGAAGATGTGCCAAGGATGTTTAGCTAAAAGGGATTGATTGAGGTGAGAAATTTTTCTAATACCAAGACCTCCTTGGCTTTTGGGCTGGTAGACTAGGTCCTAGGCAACCAGGTGGTATCTCTTGTGGTCATCAGTCCCTGTCTAGAGAAAATCTCTCTGAATTCTCTCCATTCTTTTTGTAAACTTAACCAAAATCTTGAAAAGACTGAGGGCATAGGTAGGGATGTTTTGGAGAATAGAGTTAACTAGAGAGCATTTTCCATCTTGACTAAGGGTGGCCCCTTTCCAACCAGAAAGTTTCCTATTGAAATTGTCTATAATTTTGATCCAAAAGGAATCCAGAGGTTTCATTCCAAGAGGTAGCCCAAGATAAGTCGCTAGCAGGGACCAGATGCCACATCCTAGTATGTGAGCAATTTTCCTCTGCCTCTCCAAAGGGGTATTGAGGAAGAAAACCAAACTCTTATCCAAATTGATAGCCTATCCTAAGCCCCTAGTGTAGGAGTTCAAAATTCTTTTGAAAGTCCTAGCCTCCTAGATAGAGGCTTCACCCCCCAAGATAGTGTCATCCACAAATTGTTGGTGGGTGAAAGTAGAGGGTCCCAAAGAAGGCCTTGGACCTTTCAAACTCTTGTCCTGGGTCTTCTTCGGAATGATTTTGCCTAGGCATTCTGCCAAGATGACAAAAAGGATAGGAGATATGGGGTCACCTTGCCTTAAACCCCTTGAGGGGGAGAAGAAGGGAGTGGGGAGACCATTAACTAGAACAAACAAAGAGGGAGAAGACACTAGCTGAGAGATGAGCTTGCATACATGAGTATCGAGACCAAAGGTCTAAAGTATAGCAAAGAGGAAATTCCAATCAACCCTATCATAAGCTTTAGACAAGTCCAGTTTGAGAAGGAAACCTTCCTTATTGCTCACCTCAAGAGAGTGGATGACTTCGTAAATCGATATGATGGAATCAAGAATCTGCCTACCAAGGACAAAGCCAGTTTGTTGGGGTGAGATGATTAGGGGAAGAATGTTGAGGAGTCTGGAAGTGAGAACCTTGGTGATGATCTTGTAGAAAGAATTGCAAAGGCTAATGGGCCTAAATTTGTCCAAAGAGTCAGCCCTCAGAATCTTGGGGATGAGGACTAGAAAAGTACCATTAAGTTCTTTGAGCATATTCCTAGCCCCAAAGAATTCTTGAACCACCTTAACCACATCCTTCTTAACCACATTCCAATAAGTCTGAGAGAAGAAGGTAGGGAAACCATCCTGGCCCAAAGCTTTATCCCCTAGGAGGGAAAAGAGGGCCTGGTGAATTTCCTCCAAGGTGGGGATAGCTTTCAGCATGGAATTATGATGATTTTGCAGCAGGGGGGATGGCTGCCAAGATATCCTCTTGATCAGACACAGAGAGGGAGGGATCAGCTATGAGGAAAGAGGAGAAGTAGCAAATAGCTTCCTTCGCTATCTCTTCTTCCTTAGAAACTAGAACTTGGCCCTTTTTGATATTAGATATCCTATTGTTAGCCCGATGCTTAAGGGTGGTCAGGTGAAAAAATCTAGTGTTACGATCTCCTTCTTTCAACTAGCTGACTCTAGATCTTTGTTTCCAATAAAGCTCTTCCTTAGATATAATGTTATGCAAATCTGAGAGGATTTCCTTTTCCTCCTACCTGTTGTGAGCATTATATCCTAAGAGCTAGATTTCTTCCTAGATATAATTGAGCTGATCAATTTTCTTGTCCTTCTCCTGGAAAATGTGGTCAAAGTCAATTTTGTTCCAAGATTTAATGTTCCTTTTCACAATTTTCAGCTTCTGGGCAACTCTGTACATAGCAGTACCATCTACCTCAAAGCTCCACCAAGAAGAGATTTTTCCTTCCATCGTTGGATGGGAAAGCCACATTTTCTCAAAGAAAAAAATGAAGGCCCTTTTGCTAGACAGGGGGGATACAAAGAGAGAAATAGAGGAGTGATCGAAACCCACCCTTGGGAGGAGGGATAATCTGCAAGAATGGGAAAGAAGCCATTCAGAAGATATGAGGGCTCTGTTGAGGTGAACCTGAATGTTATCTCCCCCAACTCTCCTATTAGAACAAGTAAAACTACCCCCTTGAAGGTCCATATCCAAGAAGGAAAGATTCTGAATGAACAAAGGAAGGTCACGCTTACTGTCTTGATCCAAGGTGAGACCCCCCCATTTGTCAGCATCGAAGAGAGGCGAGTTGAATTCCCCCATGATAATCCCTTTGTTAACATTACAATTGGAAAGAATGTCAAGGAGCTTGACCCAGAAACTTTTTCTATCCTTCTTGGTGTTGGGGGCGTATAGGTTTAGGATAAGCCAGGAGTCATTGCTAAGGATGTGAGACACCTCACACAGAAGAGCATTGTGAGTGCTAAAAGAGTAGATAACTTGAAGGCCCTGGAGTTATATAGGATTAGTACTCCTCTAGAAGCACCTTTCGAATCCGAGGCTTCGCAGCTAAAAGCTTTATTGAAGGATATCCTCTTAACCAGGTCCCTTTTCATCTTAGTCTCCTGTATCATCAGAAAATCAAGTCTATGGTCTCTAATCATATTTCTGACTAGATCCTATTTATGAGCCCCATTTAGGCCCCTTATATTCCATGAAATGACTTTCATTTCTTACTACCTAAGAAATCCTTGATGGTTCTCTAGCTCCCATCTGCTAGGTTCCTTTTTGTTTCTTCTTGTAGAAGCTAATTTGAGCTCTTTCTTCCTGCTCCCTTGGGGGTTATCCCAACATCAGCTTT
The DNA here is from genome assembly GCA_028749045.1 of Cupressus sempervirens. NCBI lineage: Eukaryota > Viridiplantae > Streptophyta > Pinopsida > Cupressales > Cupressaceae > Cupressus > Cupressus sempervirens. The sequence goes on from CM053790.1 coordinate 422,989,721, forward strand.
GACCCTACTTTTGGTAGATGCTGGAGATAAAGGAGGGAGGAATTTTTTCTAGTTCTTCTAGTTCTTCTTTTTCTTCTTTACCATGCACTAGTCATCTAAGCTTACCGTCGCACTGCTTTCTAACTGACCTTCCCACTGGGCAATCTGGTCTGGATTTGTGTTTTTGATGAGAAGATGGAGCTTGGCCTCTATCCCTTTAGGAATAGTAGGTTCTCCCCCCTTTGACCCTAAAGGGGTCTAGGCATCAGTGAGCTTATGGGAAAGAATATCCTAGCTCTCCTTTGCTTTTGGAATAATCAGGGCCGAGGCTTCCTACCCCAAACTAAGCTGCTCTGTAGTTTCCAAAAGTGGTGCTTACTCCATTGTAGAATTGAGCTACTCTGTTGCATCCAAAGGTGGAGCTAGCTCCTCTACTGGTCCCATGGCTGGGGAGTGGGGACTTGCCTACATCTTTGGATCCTCCACTGAGGCTGAGACTAGCATCTCCAAGGCAGGACCCTTCTCGAGGGGGGTTGCCTGCTCCTTGGGAATGACCTTCTTAGGGATATCCTTCAAGGCTTTATCCTTCTAGCTGATGGCCTTCCTCCCCTACACCACAAAAAGTTTGCTCCTACAGAGCAACTTCATCTTACCCTTACCGGAAGGGTAGGATGATTACTTCTTTGCTTGGTCAAAGATGACTAATTCCATGGGCAACTTCTTTTCCGCACTGGGGGCACTAGTAGGCCTTATGACCAACCTTCAGGCAAAGGAAGCATGCAAAGGGGATAGTTTCGTAAATGATTTTCTGGTTGTGCACCCCTACTTTAGAGTGAAGAGCAATGAACTCAGGCATGTCTATTCTTTCACTCACCCCAATGCATATGTGAGCATAATTTAGATGTTGTTTAGAGGCAGAAATTGGATCCATTGATAGGAATTCCCTGAAGGTACTCACAATCCTCACAAAGACATCCTCATTCCAGTATTCTAACGGTAATTCTAGCAGTCTGACCCACACAAGAGCTTGAACAAAGAAAGAATCATTCAAGCTCATTCTGGATGACCACTTCTAAAGCATAAGAGTAGAGCAGCCAAAGGCCCATTGCCCTTCACATAGAATGCTAGCAAGGTCTTTCGAGCAAGTAAGGTCGAAAGACATGAAGCCTTTCACCATAGATGTGACTAAGACCTGACCTTTGAGAGCCCATTTTTGTTTGATGAACAACCTGATGTCATCAATGTTCAATCTAGGTCCCAAAAATCTCCCAACCAAAGTAGAAGCCATGGCCCGTATGTTGTGATTCACTATCTCGTCTGAAATAGCAATCGCGCAAGAACCTTTTGCAGAATTGAAGATAGTTTTAACAGGCAGGAAAGAGGACTTACCTGAAGGTTTTACCATAAATAACAAAGACCATTCTGTGGTTCCTAGCTTGTTTGCTATGGGAACCAAAGGAATCTTAGTCACTTCCTTGGGATGGACAGTTGGGCCCCCCTCGACACTTTCTGATCGATCCCTTGTGCCAAGATCTGCCAATCTGCCTCCATTTTGTTGTCCATGTTCCAAACCAAGCACCTGATACTAGCCATCCAAGGAGATCCTGCCCTTATAGGAATTCAAATTTTGAAAGCTCCCACTCCCTCTGCTCCCACCGCTCTCGCTTCCCATGACTTAGTTTTTTTTGCATTATATGTTCTTTCATGTTAGTATAATGAATCATCCAATTTTCCCAAATGTTACTATCAATTCTAAAGGGGAATATTTTTGGCAATATGGTTAGTTAGATGTCTTGATGATTTTCATTCATGGCAACATACATTCAGCATTTCATTTATGCATTTAGAGAGAGAAAATTGTCTAAGTATTAGACCATTTGCAACAACACAGAGTATAGATCTTAAGAGTATGGACAATGCATAGATATTTAGCTTATGCACAATTAAGGAAAGGTTTATGACATTGTCATGATGATGTGTACCAATGTGCATGTGTATATGGATAATATAATGCAAGTTATACTAAGATTAATAGTGCAGGCATTTAATAGTGCAGAATAGAGCATGGCAGTAAAAAGAGTTGTATGGCTTTAGGAGTTATTTTGGTTACAAAATAATTACTAAGTTATGTTGAGCCAACTATGTGGATATTCTTTCATTAGTTATTTTATATTATGTCAAGTGTGTGAAGACATGAAGCCTAACACTATAGAGTTTTGTGATTGTGTAAGGTATAAGTAAAGATCTTATCTTGTGCAGATAATGGGAAAGTTGCATGATTAGATGTGACATGTGAACTATTGTGAGAACTATCTATGAGCCTTATGTGATGCAAAATCTAATTTAAGATCATACCAAGTGTGATTTATAGTATCAAAGCAAGTATTTTTGTATACATATCTTGTGAATAAATTGAATTGTATAATTACATGTTAGGGTAGTGGGCTCTTCTTGCATGTATTGTAATTGTTCTACCAACTCCTAATAGGGTTGAGGCCTCTAACAAGGCCTAGTCCTCTAAAATGAACTCAAGACACTATATGTACTTCATAGACTCTTAATAGGATCCTATTTTTTAGTGAATCATCCAGTGGGTATCATTCCCACCAGGGTTTTCCCTTGGCCAGGGTTTCCATAATTAATTAATAATGGTGTAATGAGTTCTCTATATGCATGGTTATATTTATTGTTTAGTATTTTTGGTTTACTTTCATATGCAATTTATAAAGTAATTAACAATATTTAGTTGTGGGAAAAAGTTTGCAATATACTAATTCACACCCCGTTCCCTCTCATATTATCTATTTTTAACAAAACTTTCTTTTCCTTTTCTTTCCTACCTTCGATTTATTAGATTTAGCAGTCAAATCGACAATAGTAGTCTTGTATGTGCCAAACTACTTAGCACTAGCATCAATTTCTTCTGCTAAGAGTACAGTAACTACTATCATCACATCATCTACATTTATCGCACAGGGCATTAGCCTTATCCATGCTACCCTCAATAATACTACCTATGCATACACACAATTTATGTCCACAATGAAACATATTTTATCATAATATCTATCTATAACTAATTTTGGAATCCTCATTCTAAAATTCATCCTAACTTTGAACTCTTCAAAGTAATTATCCATTACTACCTCAAAATTCTCTCCTTGTCTATATGTTATGTGATTTAATTGCTCCATAGCATTCCTATTCTTGTCCCATGCAACTATTCCAATGGTAGGAAAATAATTTTGTACATAGAGAAATATGAAAACTAGTAGGGAACCAAACTGACAAAAGGTGTTATTTTCTTTTTTCGTTGCCTCTAGGTTCTCTATAAGTTGGTGCAGATGTAGCTCAACAAGATCATATGAATGATCCATCTTTACTATTTTTTAGCCTAAATCAACTGCAACACTGAAAACTTTGTTCAATCTGTTTGATCAATAGAACTTGTGTGCAATCACATGAACATAAAATTCAATTAATGGATCCTTGCTACCATCAATTGACATGTCACAACCATTCCACTTTGCCTTGGTCAAGTTTTCAATCTCATTCTTTGTTCTTCTCCTTACGCTTTTTGGTTGATCCAAAGTAGGGTACCCAGTTACCCTACAAATTATTTCTTTGTTAATTTTGATTGGTCCACCTTGTAAGCAAATTTTCATGTCATGAACTTAATTGAACATGATCTTGATGTATTTGACATTGAAAACTTTAGTAAATCCTAGAGCATGGGTAAGCCCTTTCTCTATAATGATCTTGTATTCGTCCTTCAAGTTTCCATTCACACATAGCTTCTCATAAGTTGCCCTTATTTCAAAAACTCTAATTTCTCCAACTTTGCATTGATAGCATGATCTTAGGTCTTGCATAATCAAGACTCTGGGTGGAATTAGTCATAACACTCCCATATCATCAACAATGCTATTAATGTTCACTAAATTTTTGAAGTTTATTGGGGGACTTTGATCATTCCTAATGATTTGAGCACTTTATCCTTCACCAATTCACTTCTAGACATTATTTCCAACTAGGATTTTAAATAAAACTTTCACAAATATATTTTGTGAATATTTTACTCGGGACTAGAAATGATACTTATTTCACTTCACAAATTTTTTGATAGTCTCTTAAGATTCTTTACTATGTTTTCTACAATCACTTTGATCTCCTTAAAATATTCTCTCGAGTTCTTTGGTCTCTTGGTGAGTGTAAATGAAACACCAAATTTGATAAATACCTTTGATCTTTCAATTTTAGGTCTACAATTAATGTCTACATACTTGGTTGGTGTATGATAGCTAGCTTTCCCTACACTTTAGGTTAGTCAAGGTTATTCATTTGATTAGTATGTAATCTTTCTCAATAACTCAATCTATACTCCAAGGCTCAGTCAATATAGACTATAGCATTGGTGCTCAGTACTTTATGAGTTTCAATTTGACAAAGGGTCACACCACCCTTGCAAACTCATAACCAAAAACACAAAAATATGGAGGCAAAGAGAAGATAAAATGCTTCGTAAAATATCCATTAATACTTGAAATTCATCGAAATATTCTCCAAATGAGAGAACTTAAAATTATTACATTATGAAAGAGCTTCCAACTAGCTTGTGCACCAAGAGCTTCTACAAGAAGAACTTACAACCAAAGAGCTTGAACCCAAAGGGATTCACCAAGAAGAACTTCCCAACTAAGGTCTTACACATCAAGTTCCTTCACCTCCAAAGCTTCCATACAAGAGATTGTACTAGGAGTTTCACTACAAGAACTTACACTTGAAGAGCTTATACTTGAGGATCTTGCACTTGAAAAGCTTGATTACAAATGCTCATATGCCTTTCTTAAATAGGCACTTCCAACCCAAGACATTACAAACACAACCAATGTGGGATAAAAGGTAAATACAACTACCTTAAAACAAATATTAAATTCCCACCCAAATACAACTAAGCACCACCATGTGGCCCAATTAGAAAATTACATTTCTTTTGTGGATCACAACAAATATTAAATGCATGATTTAAGGAACTTTCTACAAACTCCTAAGATGTCACCTACACACCTCAATAAATGAAACGACAACCATTTTCTTATTTTTCTATCTATGCCACCTATGCACCTTGAAAATAGAAATTCCTCTTTTTCTCTTTTTTTCTATTTTTTTTATTTTTTATTTTTCCTTTAATTTTTGTCACTTTCTCTCTCCTCTAATTTTTTTTAAATATAATTTTGATTACACCTCCTTTTTATGATGTGAGATGCTCCTGCATTAGACACCCATGGTAGGAAAAATTTTGTTATATATTAATTAACAAAATGAAGTAGCCACTGTTGATGTATATTTTTTCTCTTCTTCTAACACATAGCTAGAACAAGTATCCACTGCTGATATATTTCCTTCTTTGTTCTTTTCCAACACCTAGCTGGAACAAGTGTCTACTATTGAAAATACTCCACAATGAACTTTGTCCAAGTATAACTTTTATCCTCCTCCAATTTTGTTGAATTAAATACAACTGTAATAAACTCAGCAACACCATACCAATCTTCCTTTCCATACCACACATCACTAACAAGTTCCTCATATAAACCATCATCATTATCTTTCAAATTCATCTCAAAGACAACATCTAATGATTCATTGAAATTTACCTCTTTCACATTTTCATCTTTGATTTCTTCTTCCATGTCTTCAACAAGGCAAGTAACCACTTCACTTATTTGACTTCCAACCAAGGAAATGTATGCATCCTCTACTATTGCAACCTTCAAATCATCTTGATTTACTTTGAGCTCACAAATATTGTCATCTTCATGCTCCTAATCTTCTTTAACTTCAGGCTCACAAATATTTTCATCTTCATCCTCTTGCTCTTCTTTTGTACCACATGTGTGATACTCCATTGGATCTTCTTTCCTTTTTGCATCAAAATAATTATCAACATCTCTTTTTTGGAAGTGCACTCTTCTATTCTATAATTTTACTTCTAATTCATTCACTTGCTTTTGTAAATCAAAGAATGCAACTTGCAATGCCTCTTGATTTCTTTCTCTAATTTTCTCAAGTCTATGAATCCTTAGAATCCATCTAATCATAAATATCGTCTTCTTCTTTCTCTTCTCCATGATCAAGTCTTCATAAGACAAATAAAGTGCAACACAAGCACCTTGTGTAAATTGCCTCATAATTAGTGATCTATCTACACAATCAAGAAATCATTCTTGACAAACTTTACCTAACTCAAGCTCCTAGTGCAAACTACCTCACATTCAGGGATTTGTCCACATGCTCAAGAACTCACACTCTAATACCATTTGATGAAGGGTGACACCACCCTTACCAACTCACAACCAAAAAACAACAATGTGCAAATAAAGAGAAGATAAAATGCTTCATAAAGAATCCATTAGTACTTGAAATTATTTCAATATTCTCCAAATGAGAGAACTCCAAATTCTTACAATGAGAGAGCTTCCAAAAAGAAAGCTTCCAAAACTAGAGTTGCACCAAGAGCTTTTATAAGAAGAACTTACAACCAAAGAGCTTGAACCCAAAGGTATTCAGCAAGAAGAACTTCCCAACTAAGATCTTACACATTAAGATCCTTCACCTCCAAAGCTTCTATATAAGAGATTGCACCATGAGAGATTCACTACAAGAACTTACACTTGAAGAGCTTATACTTGAAGATCTTGCAATTGAAGAGCTTGATTACAAATGCTCATATGCCTTTCTTAAATAGGAACTTCCAACCCAAGACATTACAAACACAACCAATGTGGGATAAAAGGTAAATACAACTACCTAAAAAAAAATATTAAATTCCCACCCAAATACAACTAAGCACCACCATGTGACCCAATTAGAAAATTACAGTTCTTTTGTGGATCACAACAAATATTAAATGCATGGTTTAAGAAACTTTCCAAAAACTTCTAAGATGCCACCCACATACCTCGATAAATGAAATGAAAACCATTTTCTTATTTTTCTATTTATGCCACCTATGCACCTTGAAAATAGTAATTCCTCTTTTTCTCCTTTTTTCTATTTTTTTATGTTTTATTATTTTTCCTCTAATTTTTGTCACTTTCTCTCTCCTCCAATTTTTTTTTAAAATATAATCTTGATCACACCCCCTTTTATGATGCAAGATGTTCCTACATCACAACTTTTAACAATTCTTAATAAAGTTTCATTTATGTTGATATTACTTTGTGTCACTTCTATGTTGGGAACTAATGTAAAATATAACATTGAGTATATAGTTCCTACATACCTCTTTTTCTTTAGTGAGATCTAGTGTGATCACCTAATCCATCAGATTGGGTGATCATAGTTTCTTCTCCTTTATTGCTTCCAGCTCTTACCATCTCTATCCATGTTTTCTTTCCTTTAGGTTTGTCATTTCCATTACTTAGTGTTGGTGTTGGTGTTCTGGCTTTGTAGTTTCTACTGATTGTTCCAACTTTGGAACAACTAAAACATACTATCTCTCCATTTAACCTTTTCTTGCAATTTCCTCTGAAATGTATTTTGATGCAATTCTCTAGAATGTGTCCATATCCTCCACAATAGTGACAAATATACCATGTATTATAATCCCAATTGTAGGAATTGTCTTTCCTTGATGTATGAGTTTTTTTTTTAGGTGACTGATTTGCCTTTTTCTTAAGTATGTATTCATGAGGTATATATCCATACTTTTGACAATTTTAGGAGTGACCTTGGAATTTAGATGTTTTCTTGTTTGAGTCATTGTTCTTTTATCTACATTCATGTACCTGATGTCATACTTTCTTGCAATTAAAACTATTACCACTTGGTTTAGGTTTTGGAATTTCTTACCATTTTTGCTTCTACAAATGTTGGTTGTATGACCAATTTTTCCATAGTAATGACATGTAGGTTTTCCTTTTGATTTTGCATTCCTTTCTTCTCTACTCTTAGATGATTCTCCTCCTTTAGTAGATAAAAATTTCTTTTTGTATCCAAGTCTAGAGGTGTCTTTTGTTCTAGGTAACTTCATCATGTCTTCAAAGTGCTTGATTGCTTCATTTTATTTGTTCATTCTCTCAATGAGTTCCTTTTCATGCCTTAACTCACTTTTCAATTTCTCATTTTGTAGCTTCAGATTTTTGATCTCCACATCTTTTCTTTTTGCTTCCTAATTTGTAATTACTAACTAATTTATCATTACCAACTAGTTTTTTATAAGCTTCTATACTTCAAATGATTTTTCTTCAAGTCCACTACTCATCTCTCTTTTGTCTTCTTTAGCCATGAGCTTGTCTTCCATTTTTTTCTACTTTTTATCAATTATTGTATAGAGTGTAACCGATTGAATTTATTGTCCTATCTTGAGATCTTTTACTTCTTTCATTAGGCCACTATTCTTCTTTAACAATTCTATCATTGCTTCATTATTGTTACCAATCTTGCTATTAGCATGAATGATGATGCTATGGGGAGCATTGTAGAACATTGATATGATGTATTCATAATTGTATTTTTCATTGATGACAACATAGTAATAAGTTTTTAAAAGACTAATAGAGAAATAGACTGTGATTTCTATATTGAGAACATTATATTACTGATATGATGATTTGCAATTACTAGTGCATACTACATTGTGTATTTGTTACAAGGAAAAGTGCGTAGAACCTAATGTGATAATGTACAAAGATATGGTTGATATATAGAGAACCATATGGAAACAAAGTATTAGGAAAGTGGTTCGTATTATATGATTGCCACAGTTCATTACAATTGTAGTGAAGGGTTGTGCAGGAACTAGAGATAGTATACTAACCATTGATGATGTCAGAGAGTGCGCATGTAAAAAAGTCACATGTGTGAAAGTTTGTGTATAACTATGAGCCAACAAAATTAATTAAATGTGTATTCCATTTAATTAATATGTGGAAAGCCAACTCAAAGATTTATTATTGAGCATGCTGTAAAGGAAATATTTTTTCTATGTTATATATATAGAGAGTAGAGAAGAGTTACAAATTACTAAGTAGAAAAGAAATACAAAAGTAGAGTAACTTACCTATGCATACAAGTGACCTTAAGGGTTATTGTTACTAAGTTTAGAGTTCTAGATCTGATTGCATGATCTGAAGGTGAAGGAGTCTAATGTACTAGATAGGGGAAGAAGTGAAATCTTGTTACACATCTATTATTCTAAAAGGAATAGTACCAAGGTCAATTGGATAGTGGGTTCATTGATCTAATGATCAAGTTGTTTGGGCAGTGGGTTCAACTGCCTTCCACAACTACTAATAGGGTTGGAATCTCCTTATAGGAACTCTTTGTACTAAATGTTGTGATAGACTCCTAACATGTTCTATCCTTTAACAAGGAATATTCATATTAGTACATTATTTTGTGGGCATCATTACCACCAGGGTTTTCCCTCTGTTCAAGGGTTTCTCTAGTCAACATATCTAGTGTAATTGTTTATGTGCATCTCTTTATGGTTATTATTTACTTTGGTTGAATGATCAAGATTTTTTAAGAGGATAAATGTTTTAAATTTTCATATAATGTATTCACCCTCCCCCCCTCTCAGTTATATTGGTGGACTATTGTTTCTAACAATTGGTAGTAGAACATCAAGTCCTTGAAGAAAAATTTTAACAACTTTGGGAGATCCATGGTGAACATGTTCAAAAAGGAAAGTTTGAGATTTGATGGCACAAATTATGATAGCTAGAAAGATAAAATGAAGACTCATCTTTTGTACATGGTTCTAGGATATTGGCTTGTAACCAAGGCATCTAAAAACATTGAAGAAGAAGACAATCTTGAAAGTTGTACTAAGGAACAAAGAAAAGTATTAATGTGCAACATAAGGGAAAGAGTAGAAATAGTGTTAATTCTACCTAAAAGTGAGTATAGCCAGGTAAAACAACTCAAAAAATCTCATGAAATTTGGAAAACTTTAGAAGCTAATTATGAGGGTGATATACATGTAAAAAGAGTTAGATTAAAAAATCTACATATTGCATTCCAAGATGCTAGAATGATGGAAATGAATCTATAAGAAGCTACATTGGAAAAATATCTGAGATTGTTGCAGGAATCACATCTCATGGTGGAAAGAAATCTGATGATGAAGTAATATGGAAGATCTTGAAAATTCTGACAACACCTTTCAAGAAAATAACAAAAATGATTCGGGTGATGATACCTTGTACTACTAATTTCACCAAAGAAACATTTCTTAGTAGATTGGAAGCAGCAAAATTTGATGTGAAACAATTTGGAGAATTAGCAAAAGTTGAGACAACATCCTAATCTAGCAAGGAAAACAAAAGCACAAGGAGATATTGCTAGTAGTAGCAAGTCTATTGAAGAAAATATCCAAGAAGGAGTGGCTCTTCTTGTGGAAAGAGAAAAAGATGGAAAAAATATCTTTAAATGTTGGACATGTAATGAGCATGGTCTTTAAGCATCTAAGTTTCCTAAAAGAGAAAGAAAGTATTAGAGAAGATTCAAATCTAGAAGACCTAGAAATTGTTTATATGTTAATGAAGAAGAAGAAGAAGAATCTGATCAAAATAAAAGTGAAGATGAATTAGGATTTGTAGCTATAAAGGAGGATGATGATCTTGATAGAGAGATCAAAGAAGAAAGTGCATTGATTTCACAAGTTGAAAGGAAAGATTGGATCATTGATAGTGATTTTTCACATCACATGACTGGTAATATGAGAAAAATTGCAAAATTCAGAAGCCATGATGGAGGAATTGTCAAAGTAGGGAAAATGCAGCCTATCATAGGAATTGGATCTGTCATAGTTAATGATAAAACAAATATTGATGATGTTTATTTTGTTGATGGATTAAAATATAACTTGTTAAGTGTTGCATAGCTTATGGAAAAAGGTTAACAAGTATGGTTTGGTAATGACACATGCATCATCAAGGACAAGAAAGGAAAATTTCTTAGTACTGACACAAGAACTAGAGGTAATGTATTTTAGTTAAACACCACTAAAATAACATGTTTAGTAGCTAAATTTGACAACAGTTGGTTATGGCACATAAGATTTTGTCACATAAACTTTGATAACATTGTGAAAGCTAGTAATACACTTGTTGTGAGAGATTTACCTAAGATCACTAAGCCCACTAACATTATTTGTAAGGAATCTATCTTGGCTAAGCAGAAGAAAGTTTCATTTCCTAGCAAGTAGTTTAGTACTACACAAAAGTTAGAATTGGTTCATACATATTTGAGTGGTCCTACAAGAATAGGAGGATTCTATTGAGAGAGGTATTTTATGATTTTTGTTGATGATTTTACTAGAATGATGTGAGTAGGTTTTCTTAAAGAAAAATCAGAGGCATTTGAGAAATTTAGAATATTCAAGAACAAAGTAGAGAATGAATCTGGATTTAAAATCAAGAGCTTAAGATCTAATAGAGGAGGTTAATTCACTTCTAAAGATTTCAATATCTACTATGAATAACATGGAATTGGGAGATAGCTATCTTCACCTCATTCACCTAAGTAAAATGGGATTGTTGAAAGAAGAAACAGACCAATTACTAAAGTAGTAAGAGCTATGTTATTCAAGAATGATGTACCAAAGACTTTTTGGATAGAAGCAATCAATACAACAATATACAAACTAAATAGAGTACAAATTAGGAAAGGTATGGAGAACACACCTTATGAGTTATGGTTTAGTTACCCACCATTAGTCAAATATTTCAAAATATTTGGAAGCACATGTTACATCAAAAGAGATAATGATATCAGTAAGTTTGATCCAAGGTGCGATGAAGGTATGTTTCTTGGCTATTCATTAAAAAGTAAAGCTTACAGATGTTTCAAATATAGAACAAAAACTATAGTAGAGTGCACAAATGTGAGAGTAGATGAAAAGTTTGACACTAAAGAGAAGATGATGGATTATAATTCTAATGAAGATAATTATTTTGAGATGACCAATAGATGTAACGAATTATTTCTCAAGACTAACAATGACTTATAAAATAATATGCAAATTGAAGAAGTAAGAGAAGAACAGAGGACAATACCTAAAATAAGAGTTGAAGTAGCAACTCCTACCCCAAGTAAGATTGTGATAAAAAACCATCCTACTGATTAGATAATAAGAAGTAAAGAAAAAGGAGTAATGATAAGAAGAAAAATCAATGAAGAACTATGCCTAATATCTCAAGTAAAACCAAAAAGTGTAGAAGAAGCAATCGAGAATTATCATTAGATAAAATCAATAAGGAAGAACTTCAACAAATAATAAAAAATGACACAAGGGAATTAGTTCCTAGACCCAAGGACAAAAATGTGATCGGCACAAAATGGGCATTTAGAAATAAAATGAATGAACAAGGAGAAGTAATAAGAAACAAAGAAAGACTAGTATGCAAAGGCTGCTCTCAGTAAGAAGGAATTGACTATGAGGAAATGTGTGCACCTATATCAAGAATGGAAGAATTTAGAATGTTCTTGGCATATGCAACAAATAAAATTTTCAAGGTATATCAGATGGATGTTAAGTTACCATTCTTGAATGGAGAATTTGAAGAAGAAGTTTACATTGAGCAACCAGAAGGTTTTCCTTTGATAGAAGAGAAGGATATGGTTTGTAGATTAAAGAAAGCCTTGTATATATTAAAGCAAGCACCTAGAACTTGGTATGCAAGGTTGGATAAATATCTAGCAAAACTTGGATTTTCTAAAGGAATAGAATAGAGCAACTTATACTTGAAAGAAATAGAAAATGGTTTATTGATATTCATTGTATTTGTTGATGATATCATTTTTGGAGGAAATAATGAAGCCAGTAACAAATTCTTAGAAGATATGAAGAATGAATTTGAGATGAGCATGATGGGAGAAATGAAATTTTTCTTTGGATTGTAAATTGTTCAAAACAAAGAAGGAGTCTTTCTTTCTCAGACCAAGTATTTGAAAGATTTGCTGAAAAGATTTGAACTAGAAAATTGTAAACCTATTGCAACTTTTATGGTAACTAGTCATAAGTTATCAAGCAAGGATGAGACACCTACTATTGAACAAAAGAAGTATAGATCTATGATTGGAGGATTGTAGTATCTAATTCATAGTAGACCAGATATTGCTAACACAATTGGAATTGTGGCAAGATTTTGGGCTGATCCTAAAGAATATCACTATGCAACTGTATAACACATATTTAGATATCTGAAAGGGACATCTAATTATGGTATTTGGTATGATAGAAGTAATTATTTTACCCTTTGCACTTATATTGATGCTGATTGGGTAGGAGATATGGATGATAGAAAAAGAACTAGTGGAGGATCTTTCTTTCTTGGTGGAAGACTAGTTTCTTAGCTTGGCAAGAAACAAGATTGTACTTCATAAAGTACTATAGAGGTAGAATATGTTGCAATAGCAAATAAATATAATCAAGTTATATGGATGAAGTAGATGATGAAGGACATTGGAATTATATTCAAATAACTTGTTATTATTTACTGTGATAACACAAGTACAATAAGCATGTCTACGAATCATGTTTTACATTCTGAGACTAAGTACATCTCTATAAAGTATCATGTGTTGAGAGAGAAAGTTTCAAAGAAAGAAATCAGACTGGGATATATTAATACTAAGGAATAGATTGTAGAAATTTTCACAAAGGCCTTACCCAAGGACACATTTGAGTATCTAAGAGGTATGTTTGGGGTTATGCCCCTACCTACTTCTGAATAGAAGATGCAAAAATGTATCAGTCCAAGGTACATAGCACCATTGTTAGACTAGAATGAATGTTGATGCTTCCTCAATGGTGGAGTATCTATGATGAATAGGGTCAGAAAAGGACTCGTGGTAATTGGTAATTGGTATGCACTAGTTTCTTTAGCCACTTTTTTTTTTATGGATTTATATACAAAAGTTGTAAAACTAATAGACTAGCTTGTGGTCATGTTGATAAATTATTGTATGTTCAAGAAACTGTACCATTTGCATATTATCTTTGACATTGATGTCAATGGGGGAGAAGTGACATGAAAAACATTGTATGTAGTTCAATTGAGAAGAAAGTACAACATGATCATTTTTTTGGAACTTAGATGTTTTTCATCTATGTTTCCATCAATGCCAAAGGGGGAGATTGTTAGCATGAATATTGATGCTATGGGGCAGCATTGCAGAATATTGATATGATGTATTTATAACTATGTTTGTCATTGATGACAACATAGTAACTAGTTTGTAAAAGACTAATAGAGCAATAGACTGTGATTTTTGTATTGAGAACATTATATTATTTATCTGATGATGCGTAGTTACCAACGCATACTACATTATGTATTTGTTACAAGGAAAAGTGTGCAGAACCTAATGTGACAATGTATGAAAGATATGGTTGATCTAAAAAGAATCATATGGAAATAGAGTATTAGGAAAGTAGTTCCAATTGTATGATTTCTACAATTCATTACAATTGTAGTGAAGGGTTGTGCAGTAACCTAGAGGTATTATACTGACTGCTAATGATGTCAGAGAGTGCGCATGTACGTAAGTTGTACGTGTGAAAGTTTATGTATAACTATGAGCCAATAGCATTAATTAAATTTATATTTCATTTAATTAATGTGTGGAAAGCCAACTCAAGGATTTATTATTGAGCATGGTATAAAGAAAAGATGTTTTCCATGTTTTACATAAAGAGAGTAGAGAAGACTTGTGAATTACTAAGAAAAAAAGCAATAAAAAAGTAGAGTAACTTACCTATGTGTGTAAGTGACCTTAAGTGTTATTTTTATTGAGTTCAAAGTTCCAAATCTGGTTGCATGATCTAAAGGTGAAGGAGTCTAATATATTGGATAGAGGAAGAATTGAAAGCTTGTTACACATCTATTTTTTTGAAAGGAATAGTACCAAGGTTAATTGAATAGTGGGTTCATTGATCTAATGCTAATGTTGTTTGGACAGTGGGTTCAACTTCCTTACACAACTCCTAACAGGGTTGGAATCTGCTAACAGGGATTCAAAGTCTCCTAACAAGGAATCTTTGTACAAAATGTTTTAATAGACTCCTAATAGGGTTTGTCCTCTAACAAGGAATATTCATATTATAACTTTATTTTGTGGGCATCATTCCCACCAGAGTTTTCCCTTTGATCAAAGGTTTCCCTAGTCAACATATCTAGTGTAATTGTTTATGTACATTTCTTTATGGTTGTTATTTACTTTGGTTGAATGGTCAAGATTGTTTAAGAGGATAAATGTTTTAAATTTTCATATAACTAATTCATCACCCCTCCCTCTCTCAGTTATATTGGTGGACTAATGTTTCTAACACTTTCCATTGTCTAGTAGTCCTTCAATGTCAACTTTTGTATATTGAGTATCATTTATTTGAATAGCTATCTCTCTTCTTCTCTTTAGGGCTTTTCTTAACCCTCTTTTTCTACTTCTAATTATTAAAATATAATCTAGATTTTAATCATCTAATTCTCAATGATCTTTTTCATCCTATACACTACCATCTCTATGATCTTATCCTCTCAAGTTGTTAGGATTCCTAACAAGAGAACTAAGTTCTGATACCAATTTTTGGAATAAGTATATGGGAAACAAAATTTTGAGAGGAGGGTGAATCAGGATATTAAAATTTTGACTTCAAAACCAATTTCATTCATTCATACCTAATTCATCTCATGGATCTATTATTAAAACTAAAATGTTGAAACATAAATGAAATACATCACATCCATAAAAACTTCCACACATAACACAATGATTTAGTTATCCATAAACACTTCAAGATGAAGGTAAAACTAGGGTGGGGATGAAACACACAAATCTTCACCATTACAACAATATAGTTAACCTAATAGGATTATAATATTTGATTATAAAATATGATCTACCTTGTAAGGGGTCTGTTGTGTTAAAATCTTAAGAGACTATTAGGTCTCACCTTGTTAAAGGATTTTACACTCACAATGAAGTAAGGAAACTATTAGGAGGTTTACATAGGCCTGTTAGGACTACTCTATTAAGAGATTTACCTTATTTCATTTAACAATAATTGATTCAATACTTAACCCTCAGTATGCTCTACAAGTTGATATTGAGTCTCCTCCTTGCAATATCACTAATTTGATTCTCCTAATCTAATAACTTTGTTCACTCCTTCACTACTTTAATTTCTCTCTTTTTGCTCTACTCTTAGACGTTGCCCTTGCTCCTTTATATACACATAAAGATACTTGTTGTTATCTCTTCTTCCTTCTTCATACACTCACAATCTATTGATTCTAGGGTTAGAATCCTCCTTAAATAGGCATTTTATGAAGGTTCTAGATCTTGCTCAATGGTTAACACTTTGCCATCTTTTTCCATGTACATCCCTTTTTCTAATTGGTTGAATTGCTTGCCAAAGGATCATTACCTTTTGCAATTATGTGTAATCAATCATCTTATCTAGCTCTTCAAATATTAAATATCATAAAAAATTCATCCAAAATGGTCTACAAATGATTTTTTGTCATTACAAAATCTCATATCAAAATTGAACTACTCAACACTTGAATGTTGTAACACATGGTCATGCATAAACCTTCATGTTGTTACTCAACTTCTATATAACTATTTCCTTGGCTCTTGAAAACTTATCAATATACTCAATCTTCATTGTATTTTTTGGCTGATACTATATTGTTCAGTTGGTATATCTTCTCAGTCTCTACTAAATGCTCAACAATCACTATCTCACTTGGTATAAGTATTATATGCTCAATTGCAGTGATAACCTTGTAATCTTGCCTAGTAAATAAGTGTTTGGACATTAATTGGTAACATAGGCTTAGAGATCAATACACAATTTTTAGACATACTTACTATACTTGTGTTACCATAATATATGATAAAAAAATTTGAAAATTCTATCCTAATATCCTTCAGCATCTGCTTCATCCAAATGACCTAATTACAATTTTTTTGCTGCTACATACTCTGCTTTAGTTGTACTCTATGAAATACAATCTTGTTTCTTTCTTATCCAAGAAACCAATCTTCCTCTAAGGAAAATTGTTCCAGTACTAGTTCTTTTTCTATCATTCATATTGCTTGCCCAATCCATAGTAGTATAAGTACATAAAGTGAAATCACTTGATATGTTATACCATATCCCATAATCAAATATTCCCTTTAAATATGTGAATATTTTTTTACTGTAGCATAATGATATTCCTTAGAATCAGCTTGAAATCTAGCTACAATCCCAGATGCATTTTTTATATTTGGTTTAGTGTGAGTCAGATTTTGCAAACCACCAACCATTGATTTGTACTCCTACTCAATTATAGGTGTCTCATATTTTCTAGATGACTTGTGATGAGTTATCATTGATGTACCAATAGGCTTACAACTTTTGAAGAAAAATATTTTCCAAAAGTCTTTTAGATACTTAGCTCATGATATAAAAATTTCATAATTGCTTTGCACAATCTGTAAGCCTAGAAAGAACTTCATCTCACCAATCATGCTCATCTCAAACTCATTCTTCATTTCTTCATCAAGCTTATCGCTTGCTTCATCATTGCCTCTAGAGATTATTTCATCAATAAATATCACAATGATTAACAAACCATTCTCAATTTATTTTAAATATAAGTTAGCATCTTTTGTACCTTTAGCAAACCCAAGTTTTTCCAAATACTTGTCCAACCTTGCATACCAAGTTCTAGGTGCTTGCTCTAGACCATACAACTCTTTCTTAAATTTGCATACCATATCCTTGTCATTTGTCAAAGGAAATCCTTTGGGTTTCTCAATGTAAACCTCTTCCTCAAGTTATTCATTCAAAAAGGATGATTTGACATCCATTTGATACACTTTGAACATCTTATTTGTTGCATAAGACAAGAACATTCTCACTACTTCTATTCTAACTATAGGGGCATATGTCTTTATTGAAAACAATTGACTAATTGTATATTATCTTTAATGTTACACAAAATGTCATATCATTTCCAGTTAGTGTATATCAAGCTCACTCATGAAATGAAGAAAGTTTCTTGTATCTATCAAGTATTTTAGAGTTTGCCTAGTTCTAAAGATAGTGTCTACTGAGTTCACTCAATCATCAAAGGAAAGTTTGTAGAAGTTGAGTGTTAACTAAGCTCACTTGTCTAATGAAGGAAGTGTTGGATGGATTACCAAAGGAACTTTGTGAACATGCAGTGTTAACCAAGTTCACTTGGTTAACATAGGGAAATCACTTTGAGTTAGTATCTACCGAGTAGGGTTGGCTAACGAAGGATTTTCTTAGTTTGGCATATTAAGTTCAATTGATTTGTTAAGAATATGAATATTAATTATTCTAATTTGTATTTAAGTTGACTTGACAATGTGTAAGATATAAATATAAGATCAAGTTGAGGATTAATGTGTGGAACATAATAGAAGATTTGATGATGCTTAGAGGAAGTGAATTAGAAGGATAAGTAGAATATCCTTGTTGAGCTGCAAAGATACATTCAATTAGGAAAAATCAAGTATATAAGCTAGAATTGAGATCTGTAATCAATAGTTCAGTTGCATCAAAAATTAGGTTATATCATTGTTACTCTCTAACCATTGTAGCAGTGATCTAAATCTCTTAATAGAGTTGGCTTAACAACTATTTATAAATCTTCTAACAAGGTGGCATTTCTAGATTGAATTGTTTAAAGACCTCTAACAAGGTCACTCCTAGTAGGGTGATTAAATCCTCTGATAGGGCCACAACTAATAGTGTCTTTTGTAACCTTTAACAAGGTTGGCTCCTAATAGGGCTCATTTCAAAAGAGTGAAAATTAGTAACTAGTTAGAATTGGTGGCTTTTCCCAAATTGGGTTTCCACGTTAAATGTTGGTTTTAATTGTGTTCATGATATTTATTTTATGTGTATGCAACTAAGTTAAAGTAAGATTATCAGAGATAATATCTTAAGATTTTCATGATAAGCATTTACCAAGTTTCATCATTAGATAGTGTAAACCAAGAGCATGTGTGTTTTATGAGTTACGTCAAAATCTAGTTTATATAAAGGTTTAATTTGTATTGATATCTAAGGGATCTAGGAATTATTTTTGTTGTAACTAATTAACCCCTCCCCTCTCAATTATTTCTCTTATATTTTCAACAATTGGTATCATAGCTTTGTTAGGATAAGCCACGAATAGAAATAAAAAAAAACTACATGCAAATATAACCAATAATAGAATATAATAGATCACACAGAAATGAACACAAGGCACCAAGATTTAATGTGGTTCACCCAATCCCTAGGCTACGCCCACCAAACAGCAAGTCTGATCTTATTACAATCCAGTGATTACAACCTGATTACAATCTATAATCCCTTATAGCTCAATATCGCCGCAAGAACCAATTTCACATCACAACATAATAAAAAATACCCAACCCTAAGCTCTTTTTATACAAGTCTTAAATCACTTTAGGGTTATACATATGTCGGCTACCATGTCGACCACGGCCCAAAAAAAATTTTCAGGCCAATGCCTCGAACCCCAGTATTTATGAATTATGTACAATACTTTTCTGATCAGTCACCACAATCTAACAATCTCCCACTTGGGGACTGATCAGGCTCCACACTAAACAACAATCTCCCACTTGGAGACTGATCTTGTAGCAATACCACTACCACATGGGGCTACCATTGGATCAAACCACCCTGGACTCTACGTTCTTTTATTCATGTTTAGTCTAAAAGACCAACCAAAGCTGAAGAGGAGTTTAGCTTCTATCTTGTTACAACCTTTGTCAACATATCTGCTGGATTGTCATTGGTATGTATCTTCTCTAGCTTTAACTATCCATTCTCCAAAACTGACCGAATGAAATGGTACTGCAACTGTATGTGTTTGGTCTTAGAATGCATAGCTGAATTCTTAGCAAGATGAATGGCACTCTAACTATCTGTGAACAAATAATTATCCTTCTGAGGATGTCCCAATTCTTCCAAGAAGAACTGAAGCCATATCATCTCCTTGGCTGCCTCTGTTGTAGCAACATACTCTGCCTCTGTAGTGGATAGTGCATTAATCATCTGTAACCTAGAAACCCAGCTCACAGCTGCCCCACCAATAGTAAAGACATAACCTATAGTACTCCGCCTAGTATCAATATCCCCAGCCAAATCTAAGTCAACATAGCCTTGTAAATCAGTAGTAGAGCCCCCAAAGTGTAAACACTTATTGGATGTTCCTCTCAAATATCTGAGAATCCACTTGATAGCATTCCAATGCTCAAATCCTGGATGACTCATATACCTGCTAATGACTCCCACTGCATGTGCAATATCTAGCCTAGTGCATACCATAGCATACATCAAGCTTCCTACAGCTGAAGCATAGGGTACCTTGGACATCTTATCCTCCTCTTCCTATGTCTTGGGACACATTTCTTTAGTCAATTTAAAATGATTGGGTAAAGGTGTGCTGATAACTTTAGCATTCTCCATAGAGAAAAGTTGCAACACCTTCTCAACATAATCAGCTTGAGATAGCATCAATGTTCTGTTCTTCCTATCTTTGCAAATCTTCATACCAAGGATTTGTTTTGCTGCCCCCAAATCCTTCCTAGCAAATGCATGTGCTAAATGGCATTTTAGCCCCTTAATATGATCCATGTTAGACCCAGCTACAAACATATCATCAACTATAAACATAAAATAATGTATCTATCATCATCCAACCTCTTAAAATAAACACAGTAATCTGAATGACACCTGTTATATCCATGCTCATGCATAAAACTGTCAAATTTTAGATACCATTGCTGAGGTGCTTGTTTCAAGCCATATAAACTTTTCTTCAATTTGCACACTAAGTTCTCCTTACCTTTGACCTCAAAACCCTATAGCTGAGCCGTATATATTTCTTCATCCAAATCACCATGAAGAAAGGCTATTTTAACATCCATCTGCTCTAAATGCAAATCTTCAGTAGCCACAAGACTTAAAACAGTACAAATAGAAGTCATTTTAACAACATGAGAAAATATCTCAGCAAAATCAATTCCCTTTTTCTATGCAAATCCTTTTACAACTAACTTGGTCTTAAATCTTTTCTTACCTCCTTCCTCTTCTTTCAACCTATAAACCCACTTATTCTATAAAGCCTTTTTACCTGTAGGCAACTTGCACAAATCCCATGTCTTATTTTCTAGCAAAGGGTCCATTTTATCGTTCATTGCAGACTCCCACTGAATCTTAGTATCCACCTGCACAACTTCATCATAACTTTCAGGTTCACCAGCATCAGTAAGTAAAATAGAATACAAAGAGGGAGAAAACCTTTGTGGAGGTCTAATTTGCCTCATTGACCATCTAACATTTACTGGTGTGTGTGGTATTTTTTGTTGTAGTTGTTGCACATCATAAGGAATGGCTAGAACATCATCTTTTGGAGTATCATCTAGCACTACATAATCATCTTCTTTCTTCTCATGTTGCTGCAACAGATCTTTGTACAACACTTTCTCATTGAATATGACATCCCGACTTCTAACAATTTTAAGATTTTCAAAATCTAAAAGTCTATAACCAAATTCATTATTGCCATATCCAACAAAGACACATTTATTTGATTTAGCTTCTAGCTTGGTTCTATTTTTCAGAGTCTATATGAGAAAGCTTCACAAACGAAGCTCTTGAGAAAAGAATAACTCGCCATCTTACTAGTCCATGCTTCCTCTAGAATACCACAGCCCAAAGGAGTAGAGGGACCTCTATTAATCAAATATACTGCAGTATTGATAGCCTCCACCCACATGTGTAAGGGCAACCCACCATGCAACCTCATGCTCCTTGCGCACTCCATTATAGTCATGTTCATGCGTTCAGCCACTCCATTTTCCTGTGGAGTCCTTGGAACAGTTTTCTGTCTATGAATACCATTAGTGGAGCAATAATCTTCAAATTCATGATTGCAATACTCACCGCCATTATCAGATTTGAGACATTTTAATTTCTTACTAGTCTCAT
This sequence comes from Cupressus sempervirens, assembly GCA_028749045.1. Taxonomy (NCBI): domain Eukaryota; kingdom Viridiplantae; phylum Streptophyta; class Pinopsida; order Cupressales; family Cupressaceae; genus Cupressus; species Cupressus sempervirens. The sequence continues at coordinate 423,011,742 of CM053790.1, forward strand.
TTTCAACCAAGCATTTCCATTTCTTAAAAGTTTGAAATACATCAGATTTTTGTCTAAGGAAATAAACCCATACTTTTCTAGTTGTGTCATCAATAAATGTAACATAATAATGAGAGCCACCAAGGGAAGATACCTAAGCTGGTCCCCATACATCTGTATGCACAAGCTCTAATTTCTCCTTTTTGTTTTCCTTCCCAGTCTTTACAAAACTCACTCTCTTTTGTTTTCCATACACACAACTTTCATAGAAATCCATATTCACACATTTCAGACCTGGTAAAACTTTCTTTGAATGAAGTACTTTCATACCTTTCTTACTAATGTGCCCAAGTCTATTGTGCCACAACACTGTATCAGAATCTATAGCAGCTATTTGTTCTCCCTGCTCAACTACAACAATTGTTCCTGAACATTTATTTTTCTCTGAAACAATCAAAGTAGAAGGAACAATATGACCTGTACAAAGATATAAGGTGCCTACTTTCACACCTTTTGCTACCACAAGGGAACCTTTTGAAAACTTCCAATTTTTATCATTAAAAGTAACTACACAACCCTCATCACTGAGTTGCCCTGCTGAAATTAAATTCTTACTCAGCTTTGGAACATGTCTGACCTCATGTAGTAGCCAATGATTCCCATTCTACAACTTAATCTTAATTTTTCCCTTTCCAACAATTTGACAGGGTTCATTATCCCCCAAATAAACAAGCCCAAAATCCCCTTGGACATAATCAATGAAATAACCTCTATGAGGTGTAGCATGAAATGAAGCGCTAGAATCTAAAACCCATGAATCATCAACACTCTCTAAAGACAGAAGCAAAGCATCCTCTTTGGATTTGTTACTTACCACATTTTCCTCCTTGTCTCCATCTAATTTATCTTCTTCATTTTTCTTTCGATTCCAACAATCTTTATTTTTGTGCCCTAGTTTCCCATAGTACCAGTAATCATTTGGTCCTCTTGATTGAGACCTCCTCCCCTTTGACTTTCCTCTTGATTTTCCATGATTTCCAGAGTTACTTCCTCTTTTAGTCATTCTGCCCCTGCTTTGTGCATTCAAAGAACTTCCCAATGTAGATCCACCTGAGGATTTTCTATGAATTTCCTCACTCAAAACAATACCAATCACATCATCATATTTTAGGGTACTAGATCTAGGAACAGAATTACTCACCACCATTACCAAGCTATTCCAGCTTTCAGGCAAAGAACACAAAATCAAGAGAGCCCTAATTTCTTCATCAAAATTGATACCCACAGAAGATAACTAACTAGTAATATTATTAAACTCATTTAAATGATCTACAATAGATCCACCTTCTTCCATTTTCATATTAAATAAATGCTTCATGAGAAATACCTTGTATGAAGCGAAGGGCTTTTCATATAGTGTCGCTAGGGTTTTCATCAAATCTTCTATCGTCTTTGCTTTTGTAATATTAAATGTCACCGATGGTGCCAAGAATAACTGAATTCTTTCAAGTGCCTTTCTGTCCAAAAGATCCCATTCAGCCTTTGACATAGTTCCTTGATTCTTGGCTTTACCTTCCAACGACTTCCATAAATCGTTCTGATATAGATAGTCTTCCATTTGCATCTTCCATAACTGGAAGTTCTACCCATTAAACCTGTCAACCCTCAGCTTACCCTCATCTGCCATCACTCCCACTCAACCATGAGACTCTCACTTAACTGTGAGACTTTTCTGTAGAGGATAACTGAAAAACAACCTCACTCTGATACCACTTGTTAGGATAAACCACAGACAGAAATTTAAAAAACTACATGCAAATATAACCAATAACAAAAAATAATAGATCACACAAAAATGAACACAAGGCACCAAGATTTAACGTGGTTCACCCAATCCCTAGGCTACATCCACCAAATAACAAGTCTGATCTTATTACAATCTAACAAGCTTCTTGGTGCTTGGAGATAAGGTTTCAAGGGCCTAAGCTAAAGATCAAAATTTTTTACAGAAGAAAGATTACCAAGTTGAATAGAGAAAAATTTGTAGCATGGAAAGAACTTATGGAGTTGCATCTAACAACCATCAATGATTTAGGTTTAAAATTCTTAAACACTACTTGCATTGCTCCTACTAGTACAATGTCTGTTGAAGAAATTAGTAAAAGGAAAAATCATAATATCATGATGATTGACATAGTATCAACTCTTAACTATGTTATATTTGATGAAGTCAAAGGATGTGCTACTACTCGTAAAATGTGGACCAAACTAAAGGATATATATGGAGGTGATGATAATGTAAAAAGAGCCAAGGTAGAAAGCTTGAGAGGTCCGTTTGATCAAATGAAAATGAGAGAAGATGAAAACATTGCAAAATATGTTGATAGAATCAAAGCCAATGTCAGTGCTATAAAAGCCTCTAGAGGAACAATTGAAGATGTAATATTGGTAAGAAAGGTACTCAGAACCCTTCTTCCTATCTATACAATCAAAGTGTCTTCTATTCAAGAGATGAGATGTGATCCAAATAGCAAGATAACTTTAGATGCTCTAGTTGGAAGGTCGATAGTATTTGAACTAGATAACTATGATAATTATATTCCTAGTTCTAGCAATCTTGAGTCTACATTTGAAGCCAAGGTATCACTCAAGAAGAAAGCCAAAAAGTCTAAAAGAAAACAATCTAAAATTGAAGAGGAAGATAGTTCTAACAGTGATCTTGAATGTTGGAAATATATATGATAGGCTAAGTTACTGAGAGGGGAGGGCTGAATCAATAACCAATAAAACTTAATCTTTATTTACCAATTAATCATTCATGTGTATTCTAATCTAATTGCATGCATGAAAAATTGTAAGCATTATAACATTCATAAAACTTTGACACACTATATGGTGACCCAAAAACCTTCCAAATAGAAAGTAAAATTGGGGTGGGGATGAAACCCACAAACTTTAGTACTGCAATATAAAGTTGGCCTATTAAGGCTCACAATGATCACTTCTAATGATCTACCCTATTAAGAGCAATAAGGATTGCTAGGTCCACCTTGCAAAAGGATTTAAAAACATACAATGAAGTATGTACTCAGTAAAGAGATTTACAAAAGATTGTTAAATCTGCCTTGTGAAAGGATCTGATTGATCCACCTATTAGGATGAAATAGTGGCTGATCTCTGATCTGCAACATGATTTGCTAAATGAGATTCCTTTGAGTTTAATGACCACCTTTTTTTTATAGATAAATCTTCACTACTTCTTATACTATTGTAGCCTTGTACTTTACACTTCTACTCTTCTCTTCTTGTTACATTCTCTTATTTCATGCCTTTTGATGTGATACAAAACATTACATATATACCAATCCAAATTACAATTAAACAAAGTTGGATACAATACAAGTTTACACAAAATACACAAATTTGGCCCAACTGCAAGAACTCAAGTTTTGAAGACTAGCTTGGTGAGGTTTTGATACTCAATATCTATTATCAATGCTCAGCATCATCATGCACTCAGTAGACATAAAATCTTAGTTCATACTAATCACTTCCAAGTAGTCTAAACTTGGTTTGCATTGGTGACTTGGTGAATATTGTGAAACTTGGCATATAAACTAAATCAATTGATTCACATTGCATAACTCAGTCAATGATATCACTAGAAGCTCAGTATAAACTGAATCACTTGGTTGACTCTAAGTGGCTCGGTCAACACTAGGTTCACATTACTATAACTGCAAACTCAGTAACCACTATAGAACTCGAATTGCACTAAGAAACTTGGTAAATAATAAGAAGCTTGGTTTACACTGATAGTCACCAATCTAGTAGAAACTACTTGGCACAAACTAAATACTATTCCTTTAACTTGGTAGCAATTATAGAACTTGGTAGAGTCTGAAATGCTTGGTTAATATTATTAACTATACAATAAGCTTAGTAAATACTAATTGTCTGAATAAGTGTGTGTTATTGATAACAAACTTTACTGCAATGTCAACAATCTCCCCCTTTGGCATTACTAAAAAGAACATTTGATCAATCAAAACTGAATTCTCAAAAAGTTCCAAACAATCTTTATTCTCCATTCGGTGTCCAACTTGGTAAAGTATTATGTTTTTTATATTTTTTCAAAATTTATTTTGTAAGAGATGTTTCTCTGAATATATGTACATGTTTATGTATGATAGAATGATATTATGATGCTCCCTCATACATATATATAAATCTTCTCATCTTCTCCCCCTTTGTATAGTATGTCTTACATGTTATATATATTCACATTTTCTTTTCATCTTCTCCCCCTTAACATATGTTATATACATCTTCCCCTCCTTTTTGACATAAATTCTAAAGGTGTATTCTATACAATAATACCAAAATGTGATAAGAAATCAGAATGTACCTTTAGAATCAATGTCATTGTCTTATCCCAATTTTCTTACAACACCTTGCTTGTGTGCAATACACTCTACACTTCTTTTGATAGTTCTATCATGTGGTCAACCATAGAGAATTTTTTTATCATGGATGATGGTTTATGCATGTGCAATATATTTCTATAATGCATCCATGTTTGGGAGAATCATGCCTTGTATATCTACCAATATAGCTCTTATCCTAGCTTCTTCCCTTAGCAATTCTTCATGTATGTCAATTATAAATTTGATCTTTGTATAGTGGGTAGAACTATAGCTCAGGTCAAGTTGTAACTATTGTGCACTTGCCTTAGATCTTCATCAATCTTTGAAAGTTTATCTTTAATTTCCTTGTGAAATTTTATGTTTCACAGAGTTTACCAAATAAAGAAGTCCACTTGTTGCAAGAGGTTTCCAATGAGCCTAGAATAGTAGAGAAGTCTACTTGATGTATTGCAATATTTTATGCTATTAGCTCCAAAACTTTATCCTCAAATTTCTTCTTTGTTGTCTGCAACAATTTCTCTTGTCCATTTAAATCTTCATTGAATTTCTAGACTACTTCTACTAACTGAGTCAAAATTGGTTGAGAAGTATCAATCTTTGTGTTGAGTGTCTTTGCAAGAATGTTGTTTGCAACTTTAAGCACTTGATTCTTTATTCCTTTCCTCTCTAAGCCTTTGTTGCTTAGCTTTCTTTTGAAGTAGCTCTCCAACTATGTGCATTTGATTAGGATTAAGATTGGAGATATCCCAATGCGAGATAACTATCTCCTCATCAAGATCAATGTCTTCTTCCTTATCTTTGTCTTTTCTCAAGATGTTTGTACTCGGTTGAGACTTGATCTCAACTATCCTTTTACTTATTATTTGCATGCTAGGAATAGAAATAATAGTAGAAATAGAGGGACTAGTAGTAAATCTAGATATAACACTTATTGAAGAAATACCTTGTGTGACCAAAATTGTTGCAGGAGGAAGTATTGACTACTTGGTAGATGATGTGCTTGTCACTTCTATCAATGAAGCATTGAGCTAAACAGGTGCAAATATTGGTTTAGTGCTTAAACGTACAATGTTTGACACAACCAATTTTATAGTAGCTTTCTCTAAGCTTGATGTCTTTAGTGCTTCACTCAAAGAATGAGGAAGTGAGGCTATGCATGTTGTTGCAATCTTCTCAAGGTCGATCTCCTCTATGTTTTGAACCTTAGGGAGATCTTCCTTAGTAGCTTCATGTTCCTATTTCTCATCATCAATATTGTCATAATGTGTTACCTCTTCATTATCTATTTCCTTTTCCTTTACATGTTCACCATCATCTTTATCCTTGTCACTAACATCAACAACAAAATAACTCTGCTTATGAAGATTAAAGATATTTTTCCATGTGTTGGTGGAATTCCTTACCACATGTTCAATGTCATTAATGAATATTAGACAAGTGTTAAATCTCAAAGTAAGTTTTTCTTCATTCTTCTTGATAGAATCTTTTATTCCTTTATCATTCAATCTCAGGATGAGTCACCTCAAGGTTTGTTGATAAATATCTTTAGTAGTTTTGTTTGCATGCTCCCATCTTGCCTTAATTTTCTCCATTAATTCATTGGGAGTCTATTGTGCAAGTTGATTTGGAGAGTATTTCCATTTACCTAGCTTTGATACAATCATGTCTTCAACTTGTTGCTTCTCTTCTGTAGTTCTAATTTCATATCTCAATGATCTAAAGTTTGTTATGCCAGCTCCTAAATCAATTTCTTTCAGCCTTTCTTAAAAGGTGGGTGGAGGCTTTTTGAAAATTAAATCCTCTTCTTCACCCAACTTTAGTTACTTTCTAGATGTCATCCTTGTAAACACAATAGTAGATGTCTTTTCAAGTTTGGTTATAATAACCTTACCTTTCTTCTTTATATGCTCTTCTTATTTTGAATTCTCTTCTTCTTTTGCATCATCTTCTTCAATGTCATCTCCTTTATCTTCAATAAATAGGAGAGTGGAGCTAGTTTGTTTTAGTTTTTCTATTCTTTCTTCCCTTTGCTGACCACCTAAGGAAGTTTTATTTCAAGTTCAATTATTGCTTTGGCTTCATCATATGTCCCAAAACATGTAGCTTTTTTATCAACTGGCTCATTCAACAATGCTTCAATAATATCTTTGGTTTCATCTATATTAACCTCATAACCTAGAGGCTTGACCCATATAATTCTCAGTCTTACTACTTGTATATACATTTTATCATAGTCTACCATAAAAAAAAATCATCTTTTTAGTCTTCAACAAGTTTCTTAGGGATTTTGAATATGTTATTCATCTTTTCCTTAAATGCATCAAAATAGTTATCCATTATACTAACATAGTTTTCTGCCATTTCTACTATATACTCATTGATTTGATAAAGAACGGGTACATCTTTTCTCCATACAATTGTACCTTTTGATGGGAAAAACTTTTGCACAAAGAAAAATAAACAAGTTAAGAGTGAATTGAACTTACAAGGGTTGATCTTTGAAGTTTTGATGTTTTTCATATTTTTTTGAATTGATTCAACATCAACTCGGCTAGGTCAAATGGCATATTGTTCTTGACCACTTTGAATGTGAGATCCACTGCTTCATACGATACATTTTTTACATGACTGGAACTATATATCTTATGTGCTATCACATGTATACCAAAATTTAGCTCCATATCAGTTACACAACTGATATTGATTCCCCTTCCATCCCATTTGGCTAGGGTTTTCTTCTCCAATTCTACCCAACTTAGCATTTTGGTCATTTTTGCCTTGGTTAGCATTGGAAGCCTTATGATCCTATGAATCATTTTCTTTGTTATCAAAATAGGTTGTTCCAACCATGATTTCCCATTATGCACATGGTTGAGGATAAATCTTATCCATTTAATCTAAAAATGTCATGGCATATGTGGAATGTGAGTCAAACCCTTCACTTCCAAGTGTTGATGCTTCAATTTTAACAATAGTACCTTAGTTGGGATTTGATATTGTGCTCTGGTTGGATCTATGGTTTCCACAACCACTAGACTAATCTTGAAATATGGTGCTTTCCATTCCATGCCTCAAACCAACATTTTTGACCCTTTCTTTATCTTATTGCTAGAAGATGTCATTTCTCGGTAGGGTTTTTGAAAACATAGAAATCTTCAACAGTAAATTTCATAGCTTGTTTGGATGTATTGAGTTCACTCTGCACAAATAGCTCTTGAAAATTCACAGTGACAAATGAATTCAATTTCACTCTTTTTATCAAATTTTACATTTCAATCACCATAAATACCTAGTACAATCATTTAGTTGATGATAGACTGTCTTCCACTTTTCTTTAAATTAAATGCTTGGTAGGAACATTCATGACTTGGTGTCCTCAGAAAACTTAGTAACTCTTGACCTTGCTTGGTAGGGTATTGCAACCCGACCTCACTTGGTAATGACTTGCATTTTCTATGATATTCAGTTATCCCTTTGCATCTTGAATGCTAATATGGATCTTTCCTTTCTATTGACTAGGACTTATGTAAGATGTCTAATTTATAATCCTGATTCCAATTCTCTATGTGGGACATCAAGTAGAAATTCTTGATTCACCTAATTCTTGAGTTACATTTGCTTCATTGCTCAAACTAGCATTCTTAGAAAATTTCAAAATCCATTATTGTCTCATTTGCTTTCTAATGCTGTCAGCCTTGGCTTTCTTTTCATCTTTAATTCTTCTAGCATTCATACAATTCTTTGCAAGATGACCAAGACCTATATAAATGAAACATCTTCTAGTGGTGTCTCTTGTCCTCATGTGATGTTTTACACAATTCATTCTAATGTGTCCAAATTCTCCACAATAGTGACATCTGCACCAAGTGTTGTAGTTCCAACCAAATATAGCTTTTACAATCTATTCTATTGGATTCAATTTTTTTTTGCATTTAGAAGATTTGTACCTATGCTTCTTACATTTGTGACATTTGCCTTCAAATTTAGGTTTCTCCTTACATTCATTAGCTTTATGACCACGATGATTACAATTGTAGTATTTTCATTGAACTTAGCTTTGCCATTGCTCCAATATTTGTTTGATGTGTGACCTAGTTTACCATAGTGACCACAAGTAGGTCTTTGATTCTTTTGAGCTCCTTGCTTTCTTGAGTTTTCCAATAGCCAATTCCAAATCCAGCTTTTCATTATCAATAGCCTAGTCAAGTCTGAATACTTCCATTGCCTCTAATCTTTGCTAAAGTTGTTAAACTTCTTTCCTAAGAACCACAATGCTCTGATACCATTTTTTGGAAATATATATGATCATTAACCAATAAAACTTGATCTTTATTTACCAATTAATCCTTCTTGTGTATTATGATCTAATTGCATGTATGAAGAACAAAAAGCATTAAAACATTCATAACACTTTGACACACTATATAGTGACCCATAAACCTTCCAAATAGAAAGTAAAACTGGGGTGGGGATGATACAAACAAGCTTTAGTACTACAATATAAAGTTGGCATGTTAAGACTTATAATGATCACTTATGATAATCTGCCCTATTAGGAGCAATAAGGACTGCTAGGTCCACCTTGCAAAAGGATTTACAAACATACAATGAAGTAGGCACTTAGTAAAGAGATTTACAAAAGAATGTTAAGTCTACCTTGGGAAAGGATTTAATCAATCCACCTTTTAGGATGAAATAGTGATTGATCTCTAATCTACAACTTAATTTGTTGAATGAGATTCCTTTGAGTGTAATGATCACCTTTTTGTGATAGATAAATCTTTGTTGCTCCTTATACTAATGTAGCCTTCTACTTCACACTTCTGCACTTATCTACTTGTTACATTCTCTTATTTCATTCCTTTGGATTGGATACAATACATTATATATATACCAATTCAAATTACAATTCAACAAATTTAGCTACAATACAAGTTTACACAAAATATACAAAGTTGGACCAATTGCAGGAAGTCAGGTTATGAAGGCTAGCTTGGTGAGGTTCTGATACTTGGCATCCATTGTCAATGCTTGACATTTTCATGTACTCAATAGACATAGAAGATAATTCCATACTAATCACTTTCAAGTAGTCTAAACTTGGTCTACACTAGTGACTTAGTGAATATTGCAAAACTTGACATATAAACTAAATAACTTGATTCACACTACATAGCTCAGTCAATGCTATCATTATGAGCTAAGTATAAATAGAATCACTTGGTTGACACTGAGTTTCTTGGTCAACACTAGATTCAAATCACTATAACTACGATCTCGATAACCACTATAGAACTCAATTTGCACTAAGAAACTCGATAAATACTAAGAAACTCAATTTACATTGATAATCACCAATCTAGTAGAAACCACTTGGCATAAACTAAATATTGTTCCTTGAACTTGATAGCAACTGTAGAACTTAGTAGATTTTGAAATGCTTGGTTAACATTGTTAATTATATAATAAGCTCTATAGATACTAACTACCTGAATAAGTGTGTGTCACTAATAACAAACTTGACTGCAATGTCAACACTTGAATCCATTGAAGTCTTACTTGCAAGAAGGTATCCCAAAGGCAAAGGAAAGTATAAAGGTAAAATTCCTTTAATTTGTTTATCTTGTGAAGAAGTTGGACACATTGCTGCAAGATGCCCAAATAGAGAAGACAAAGATGAAAAGAAGCACAAAAAGTTCAAAGGCAAGAAGGATTTCAAAGATTTCAAAAATAACAAGGACTATAAGGACAAAGGTAAGAAATCTTATTTTATTGCTAAAGCTTTAAATAGTAGTGAAGATGATGAAATGGTATATATTGTTGTAAAAGATGAATCTAATGCACTTATCTCTCATGTTAGCAAAAATGATACATAGATTATTGATAGTGTCTTCTCACATCATATGACTAGTGATACAAAAAAGTTTCAACACATGGAACATTATGATGGTGGTAGTGTGAGATTTGGAAACAATGAACCTTGTTGCATAAAGAGAAAAGGTTGTATCTCACTAACCAATGAACTTAGATGTGATAATTCTTACTAGATTGAAGGATTAAAGCATAATCTATTGAGTGTGGCATGGTTGAATAACATAGGACTCAAGGTAGAATTCATTAATGGGAAGGCCAAACTATTGAATGGAAAAGGAAATCTAGTTGGGTCTGGCAAACAAATAAAAGGTAATCTATTCTTCAGCTCTGAGAAAGGAGGGATTTCTTCTTTAGGGAAAGCAACGACTTACCATGCTAAAAAATCACCCTCCCTCATAACCCCTAGTAGAATAAGCCCTAGGGATCTCAGGCAAAAGCCTCCTGAGAAGGCTGAGGAGGAACACATCGATGATGAGGAGGAACCAGAGTCTAAGGAGGTGGTTAAGGAGATGTAGGAGGAAATCAAGGAGGAAAGTGGAAGGAAGAAATGCAAAAGGGAGATTTTGGAGGAAGTGCACTCTTAATTTGAGGAGGTGTCTATGCTACCTCTTTCTCCTGTCCATCTCCATCCTAAGGAGAAAAAAGAGGAGAAATTTGGTTATGCGAAAGGGGAAGTGCAGACCAATGACAGGAGGAAAGCATGGATCAACTTCAATGTCAAGAATTCCAAGATGGGCATCTTCAGGGAGGCCATGAATCCCCAAATCCTTGTGGAAAATCAAGAAGAATAGTGGTTGGAAGAACTCATTGATTCAGCGATTGTGGCTATTTTGGATAGAGCCAGGGAGATAGGGATGAACCTCTTGAATAATGCTTGTAATAGCATGATTGATAATTTTTGTTCAATCAAATGGCTTTTCCACAAGCTCAAGGAGGTCAAATATCAAGTGAAACAAATTCAAGTAACAAGGAAAGGGATGGATGCTAACAAGAGGATGGATTCGACTGACAAGCTCAATCTGGCATAAATAAGGATACATAACCTGGAAAACTACAATCACAACCTTGCAAATCAGATGTTCTCCTTGTTAAGCTCCATCAACAACAACATCATCTCTCTTATGGGCTAGATCAAAGATAGAGAAATGCACGAAGGTGAGGAAGCTAAAGATAGGGATGAAGCCAGAATAGAGGATGACTCTACAAAGGACAATTCCATTCCTTATCAAGACCAGGGGAACCAAAGTGTGCAACAGATGGAAGCGGAGGAGAATCAACTAGCCTTTGAGGCTGCTCAAGTTATGCAAGATTTGGAGCAAAAGAATGAGGAATAACTCACTCCTGTTCTTTCATTTTTCTTTGTCTTTTGGCTTTTTCATCTGGCTTTAGACCATGGCTTTGCTTGTCTTTTTTTCCTGATCTTTTCTCAGAACTCTTCTTTTTGGCTGGGCTTAATGTTTATTATCATCCTATGAACTTAAACTTTTTTGGCTAGGCTTTCATGCTTATTATCAACCTTTTATTGTATTAACTATTGGGTTTCAAGTTCCCTATAAAACTTGTTTATCTAATAAGAAAAAAAAGGTAATCTATTCTACCTAGATCTCATTTGAAGTTCATGTTTTATTTCTCAAGTAGAAGAAAGTTAGTTATGGCACAAAATATTATGTCATGTAAACTTTGATAATCTAATCAAGATAAGAAAGAAGAAAAGAGTAAGAGGCATTCCTAGTTTGAGGAAACTTTATATGGGTCTATGAAATAATTGTCAAATTGGTAAGCTGGGAAACACAAGTTTTAGAAGCAAGGACTATCATTCACAAGAAGTCATGGAGCTAGTTTATAAAGACTTATGTGGACCTACTGGAATAGAGAGTTATAGTGGAGATAAGTATTTTATTTTATTTTTTGATGATCATTCTAGAATAGTGACTATAATGTATCTAAAAGAAAAATTTGAAGCTTTTCAAAATTTTAAGTGGTATCTAGCAAGAGTAGAGAAGGAAACTAGAAAGAAATTAAAATGTTTGAGATCAAACAAAGGTGGTTAATTCATTTCAAATGAATTCTTCATTAAAAAATGAATTAAGAGATAAGTATCAGCCACTGGTACACCTCAGTAGAATAGTATAGCTAAAAGAAGGAAAAAATCCATCATGGATTGTACAAGAACATTAGTGATAGAAAAAATGTTGCAATCAAATACTGGAAGGAAGCAATCACTACTATAGTACATACCTTGAACAAAGTATAGTTAGAGAAAGACTCAAATCAAACTACTTATGAACTATGGTATGGCTACAAACCTAATGTAAGTTACTTGAAAGTATTGGTAGCAAATGTTATATCTTGAAGGAATATAGGAAAGATAAATTTGATGGAAAAGGTGATGAAGGCATATTCCTAGGATACCCTTGTAGAAGTAAAGCATACAAATGTTTGAATTTGTCTACTCATAAAATCATGGAAAGTGAACATGTGAGAATTGATGAGTTTGCATAAAAGAGTGAAGAAGAGAGCAACAAAGAACCTAAGGATTATAGAAGATTTATTTATTATGAACCTAATACATTTCTAAATATATTTGGAAGTTAGGAGGCCTCACCTCTTAAGTCCCCAAAATCTCCAAAAGCTATGGAATTGCATAGTGTGCAACTTGAGTCATAGTCTGAACGACCCAAGCCACAGTCAAAAGCTATTGAGTTGTTGCCAAAGAAAAATGAGTCTAATGGACCCAAGTCACAAACAATGGGACCCAAGTATAATATAGAAGATCATGAAGAGGTTAGTGGAAAAAATTCCAAATCCAAAGTATATGTTCTAGCAAGATTTTTTAGAAGGCACCAGGCACCTAATTAGATCATTATAGACAAGTTAGATGGAACAATGACAAGAAAAAAATTGAAAGGTACATGTTTTCTTGTTAAATTTGAACCTAGAAATATTAAAGATGCTTTGGATAATGAAAGTTAGATTGAATCTATGAATTAAGAAATAGAATGGATGGAGAAGAATAAGACTTGGACTCTTGTTTGAAGACCTAAGGATAGAAATGTAATTTGCACAAAATGAGTATTATAAGCTAAATGAAGATCGAAAATCTTCTAGAAACAAAGAAAGGTTAGTATGTAAAGGTTATTCTCAAAAAAAAGGTATTGATTATGGTGAAACTTTTTCTCCCATTGCAAGATTAGGAGTTGTTATAAATTTACTAGCATATGCAGCACATAAAGGATTTAAACTTTATCATATGGATGCAAAATCTACATTCTTGAATGGAATTATTGATGAGGAAGTCTACATAGAACAACCTAAAGGTTTTGTAGATCCTACCAAAAGAGATATGGTCTAAAAATTACACAAAGAATTCTATGGTCTCAAGAAAGCTCCTAGAGCTTGGTATGAAAGACTTCATAACCATTTGATAAAGATTGGTTTTCAAAGAACAAATGATAACAACAGTTTGTATATCAAAGAAGGATTAGACAAGAAAATTGTGTTGGCAGAAAAAAAAAAATCAATGACACTTTATTTATAGGAAATGATGGCTTATGCAAAGCATTTTTAGTAGAGATGAGTAAAGAATTTGAGATATCTATGTTTGGAAAGATAAAATTCTTTGTTGAATTGTAGATCCAACAAAAGAAAGATGGAATCTACATTACTCAATATGAATATATCAAGGAGATACTAAAGAAGTTTGGAATGGAAGATTCAAGACTAGTTGGAACACCTATGTCTACTAGACATAAGCTTTCCAAAAATGATGATTCCAAAGAGGTAGATTAGACCACATATAGATCAATGATTGGAAAATTATAATATTTAGTGCAAACAAGGCATGATAATGTATTAGCAGTTGGTACAGTGGCAAGATTCTTGAAAATTTCCAAATAAAATCACATGATAGAAATAAAGAGAATCATGAGGTATCTAAAAGGCACTGAAGAATATGGTTTATGGTACAAAATAGGAGGCAATTTGGATTTGAAAGAATTCATAGATGTTGATTGGGAAGGAAGTGTTAATGATAAAAAGAGCACCAGTGGTGGAGCATTATTTTTTAGAAAAAGACTAGTGTCTTGGACAAGAAAGAAATAGAATTGTATTTCTTAGTGCATAGCAGAAGCAGAATATGTGGTAGTAGTAGTTAATTATTCAAATTTTGTTTGGTTCAAACAATTATTGGTAGGTATGAATATAGAAATCAAGGATCCAGTGGTTATCATCTATGATAACATCAGTGTAATTAATATGTCAAAGAATCTTGTAATGCATACCAAAACCAAGTACATTGCTATAAAATATCATTTTTTGAGAGAACTAGTACAAGATAAAGAGGTAAGATTGGAATATGTGAATACTAAAGAGAAAATTGTAGATATATTCACTAAGCCATTACCTACGGATGCATTTTTGTATCTAAGAGGTAAGTTAGGGGTTATTCCCCTATCTGAAGCTCACTAAATGAAGTTTAGTGATGCATCAACCAGAGCATGTTGAAGATCAGTCAACTGATGCAATGTTGACAAGGGTTCATTGCAAATGAATTAGTACATGAGGTACATTAATATTCATTGAATATTGTCTTTGGCATGAGATGTCAAAGAGAGAGAATTTTACTGTCATATGTCATAGAAATTTTATAAATGTAATGCCCACACTAGTACCCTCTTCTAGATCTGGATGAAATAAATATGGTTAGGAGTTAATTGAGTTATGATTTACATTTTTTTGTCTTACTAAGGGATCCTATAGGAGATTAATGTATATTTTGATACTTTATCCAGTAACATTAGGTTGATAAGATAAGACCACATGGAAATAAGATTTAAAATATTCAAGACAAGAACTTGACCATGAGACACTAGGGATGATCTACTGGGAAGTTAGGAAGGATAAACTATTATTCAGCCTACTAAGAACAACTATGAGTATAGGTTATGATGATAATCAGATACATGGATATGTTTGAAAATTGGTTCTAAAGTATTATGACATAATTATTGAAACATTCTAACAATCTGTGGAGTTAAAGATGGAAAATTACACAAACCCCTCATAATGTGATAAGGAGATATTGCTAAGAACATCACTATGTTTGACCTTTATGTTTAACTTGATTCAAGTTACCAATTAACCGATCTATACATATCCATTTTATATTGTTTTTTATGATTTACTAAAGATGACTTAGAGTTTCATTATTATGTGAGAAAGTGTTGTGATGATACTCATTGAAAATGATTTATGTTAAGAAAGACTGTTGTAGATACACATGTTTGATATTTCAATGTTTTAAATATTTTATGAGAATGTACTATTTTGAATACGCACTTAGATGAAAATTAAATGGAATATGATATTGCAATGTTTTATTGATAGTACTTAGAACAAACATGATTAGATGATACTTACTTGTATGCGTTAATGAGAAGTATGAGATAGTGGATTTATGTTGTACGTGTTTGTATGAATCCTATATTATTTTATTAGGTTATTGATGTTTAAGTTGAGTGTGCAGGAAAGTTGAACCATGGAAACTTAATGGGGAAACAAGGTATAGACACATGTTTAATGACTCCACCAAGGTGAATCTTTGTAAGATTTATAAACCTCATTGTGATGTGCTTATTTCATGAACATGTGATGTATGTATGTATCACTTGACACTTGCGCTTGTTATGTGAAATGACATGTTATTCATCAATGGATCATGTGGCCACCTTGCTCTGTGTTATATGCTTCGATTGAGAAATTTGTTTATTTCCTTAGTTAGAAAAGGACAAGGTTATCACCCTTGGAAATAAAATTTGAAATTTGAATTACCTAGCTTTAAGAGGGTCATAAAGTAACTTTAAGGTAAATTGGGATTAAAATTAACCTTACCCATGTTAGTACTATAGGTTAGGGGGTTATTAATGACCTCTATGGTGTCTAGTGGACTTAGGAGAACTCATGAAAATGACATTCTTCATTGAATCCAAAAATAAGAGGGTTATAAATAAAGGCATGTCTAAATTGAAACTCACTTGGCAACTCTCTACTTTTAGAGACTAATAAGGTTGAAGAAAGAGAAGGGAGCTCTACTGCAAGTATTCATTACCTTGCTTGGAGGAAGGTTGGTAACATGATCCAAAAAAACTCTTCATTTTTACATGTAGGTTAGAATGGTGTTTTCATTGCATGATGGGATTGTGGTGTCTTGTGGTGTATTTGGGAATAGATCTTGTTGTATGTTGTATGTTGCATGTGGGTAGTGTTGTGGAGTCTTTCTTGAATGTGTTGTTTCATGTTATGTCTTGTGAATTAGGTGTGAGGCATCACTCACCCTTGGGAGGGAAGAGATGCCTGGGGTGAAGGGGTTAGTTGGGCTCACATATGGAGTTGAGGAGTTCTCCCTTGTGTGGAGATGGTTGAATATGTTCTATGGCATGCAAATTATCTTTCTCTCTTGCATCTTGGGAGGTATAAGGAGGTATGTAGAAGGGAAGATGCTCATTGCCCTAAAAGGGCATTTTGATATTGAAAAGAATTACCCTGAAAGGGCATGTTGATATTGAAAAGATGTGTAATTTGTGAAAGAAGTCTATGCAATCCTCCTCATGATGAGAGCCCACCTTCACCCAATTCTTGATTCATTTGTTGAATCTTTTTGCAAAGCCTTGGGATGGGGTGTGTGAAAGTATCTTGTGTAATCCTGTCAATTTATTGTGCATATGCATGGCATGTGAATGTGAGGCATGAAACTTTTTATACCTTGTTTCCCCTGGCGTGGGGGTGGTCTCCTTGAGGCCTAGGTTGGGAGGTGAGCCTTCATGGTTCATTATTTTACCTCTTATTTGCAGGATCCTATTGGATGATCTTAAGAATTGGGAGCCTTATTGTTCCTCCATGTGCATCAAAGATAAAGACTTCCTTTGTTGTATCTAACTTGAGATTAAGAGAAAAACTTCATTCTATTGTTGAGTACAAATGTATAGTAAGAAGATGTTATCGTCTTAAGTAGCTATCATTTGGGAAGGTTGTGAGTGTCCATGTGTAGTAAGAAAGATATCCATGGTATATATTTTGATACATTGATTTCATCACCTTTATGTATGATAGGAATATCATGGAAGAGAAATCTATTGTGATAATTTAGTTGTCTTATTGTTTTGAATAGAAGTATCTCTCACAAATTTAGAATACTTGATGTTATGAGTGACATATAAAAGGATTTTGTTTCCAAACTACATTTGATATCATAGAAGAGATAGCATCCATAGAAAGGATTATTCTTGTAGATTATGATTATCATTTTAGTTTTATTGTGTAATAAGTATGAGTGTACATTCTAATTAACATCTGCATGAATATATAATGTTGATCCTTGAGAAAAGGTTTCCAAACCTCATAATACTTAGAGAGGAACAGTTCAGAGAGTTCCATATAGAGCTTTGGCAGGAAATGTATAACTATTGTCTTAAGTTTAATGTTTGAATGTTAAATGAATTACAATTTTGAAACTATACTCAATATAGAAAAGCTCAAATTATCCTTGCAATAATTTCACAAGTATCCTAGATTATAAAAGAAGAAAATCTAATGGATGATATAGAATGTATAAGAGTATAAAAATAACTTGCTATAGGTGTTCATTGATCCTCTGGAAAATGTATGAGGAAGTAAAATAAATTTTTGCCTTCAATACAAACATTAAAATAATCAAGAATATAATCTAAGACCATACAACCCTATATCCTATATGGCATATGTTAGCATAATAACTCCTTTATCAAATTAATTGCAATGGGGGACTCATAGAGGGCACACAACACAAGTCACCATCTTATCAAATCAAGAAAACCTTTTTAAATATATATATATATATATATATATATATATATATATATATATATATATATATATATATATATATATATATATATATATATATATATATATATAGATATATATAATAAAAATGCAAAACATTCCTAAAACTAGGAACAAATAGTAATAAAGAAATGACATTAACAAATCATCCTACACATGATCTCACCTAGGCGACCCTTTACCAAGACTAAATAAATTAAGGTTTGTTTAATGCAAAAAGAAAAGAAAAGGCAAAATTGAATTAAAGATCCTCACTAGGAAAATTGCCTTGTCCCATGGAAGAAGAGACCCAGGAACCTAACTCCTTTGACATGGCAGAGACATAACTCTCCTACCTCTCCCCTAGGTGCTTTGTACCTTAGAATATAATATGGAGCAACTTGCAAGCTGATATCATAGTTCTAACATGAGTGAATAGCTCCCATCTTGTCTTAGGCATCTTGATTTCCTTGGAGAAAGAGGTGGCAATTGTTTATGTAATTTTCTTGCACCCACTTACCTTGCCTAGGAAAACTCCATGCTGCCATCATTATGGAATCATGATGCAAGTCAACATGACTTGGGAAATTTGAAATGCATGGTTTTTCACCCAATTGAATAGGATTTGACTCGTGTACAAAAGCAATTATGCTTGTTTTTCTTTCAAACCACTTTTGGGTAAGTACACCATGGAAGGAAGCCAAAAGAAATTCATATGGCTGGCCCTTTTGGAAAAAGGTGATTCACATTTATTGCAAACAAGGGTAAATTCACATGGATAAAGAGGCTCAAATTCCAAACTTGGAAGAAAAAAAAATCGCATGGAGATAGAGTGTAGTTTTTTGATTGCTAAGGGTTGCCTTAATTTAGGTGGAAAAACATATTTAAGGCTAGTGATGAGACTAGCATGGCTTAGGAATAGGCTGTAATAAATAAGTGATGGAGTTAGATGGGAGAGAGACTAAAAATATTTGAGTGTTCTTCTTCAATAAATATACATGTAGAGATAAAAGGGGGTTTGAATATTGGTCTTATCTCCTTATGATTAGACTATTGATTCATGAATTTATTGATTTATAAATTTACAAGTTATGATTATAGTGCATTTGATTTATAAGTTAACTATAGTATTTAATCATTTCAATGGAAATATTAATATGTAATTAGTTTTAAGATGTTTAATTGTAGCATAAGTAATTATAGATATTTGAGAATGTATGAGGTACTTAAGATATATATATATATATATATATATATAAGATGTTGAGGGTAGTATCGGTGGAAAACACGAATAGGACATTTAGCCTTAAACTTGTTATGACAAATATTTTTGCCACAATTGATGATGGTATGGGAATAAAGGTAGCATAGGGTCAGAAAGTAATTTGATCTGAGTATTATTAGCATTGATTGTGAATATAGTAAACTTAATAATAATAATGTTATCAATTTACACAAAAGATGTATATTATGATTAGAAGGAAAGGAGATTTAAGAATAAGAATTATAATAATAATGAAATAATAATAATAACATTAATATTGAGGTGTTCCTAACACTATTAAAATGATTAATTAAAAGAACATCTTCTATTGGCAATCTTTAAAACTTCTACAACTACATTAACTTTAAATTTGAAAACTCACTTGCAAATTAGACCCTGAGGGGATCAATCTCTCACTCGTCAACTCATTTAGACTACTCCAAGTTAAAGTATGAATAATGTATCTGCATTTATAATTGATAACTCAAAATAGTCGGGCAATGTCTATATTTTTATCGTAATCCATAGTTTTAGAATGCACCCTGCATGTTCAGTTATAACAGAGTCACATTCAAGTATAACCACAACATGATAGAAGAGTAAACTCTTCATACTGTACACCAAGTCATTCGTTGAAATCATAAACATTAATGTATCTCAAAAAAAATTGGTTGTGTTTTGACTGGTAAGTTTTAGGGCATGACAATAAAGAAAGTGATATCAAAAAGGGATAATGAACTTGGTTTGATATCAAAGAAAGAGTTTTCTATCAAAACAAGATGTTGTAGATCGAGTTTTGTTGAAATATCTGAATATTCTTTTTTACTGTTGCATAATGATATTCCTTAGGATTAGCTTGAAATCTAGCTACAATCACAACTACATTTTTTATATCTGGTCTAGTGTGAGTCAAATTTTACAAACCTCCAATCATTGATTTGTATTTCTTTTGCTCAACTATACATGTCTTATCTTTTCTAGATAACTTGTGACCAGTTATCATTTGTGTAGCAACAAGCTTATAACTTTCAAAGAAAAATATTTTCAAAAAGTCTTTCAGATACTTAGCTTGTGATATAAAAAAATTATAATTGTTTTGCACAATATACAAGCCTAGAAAGAACTTCATCTCACTAGACGTGCTCATCTCAAACTCATTCTTCATTTCTTCAGCAAACTTATTGCTTGCTTCATCATTTCCTCCAAAGATTATTTCATCAACAAATATCACAATGATTAACAAACCATTCTCAATTTCTTTCAAATATAAGTTAGCATCTTTTTTTCCTTTAGCAAACCCAGGTCTTTCCAAATGCCAAGTTCTAGGTGCTTGCTTTAGACCATATAGCTCTTTCTTTAATTTGCATACCATGTTGGAAATGATTGAAAAGATCATGAATGAAGAATAATGGAACTGGTAAAGAATGTTTTCAATCATTTTTTTTTCATTGATGTAAAACTTTCTACTTTCAAGAATGACAATTGCTTAAGTGATCCAAATACTATCAATCTTTTTATTGACAAGGAGGTGGCAATCAATAAGATGTAACTAGAGCACCTAGAGAAAGGTTGAAGTTATGATGTTGTAATGAAGTATAAGGATTAGCTAAGCCATTAATGAAATAGTGTATTGATGAAATACTCTAAGACACAGAGGATGGACACACCGAGACACATCAAAGATGTAAGGATTAACTAAGTCATTTGTAAAGCCTAACTAAGTTCATTTGAGAGAGCTGAGCTAGCTAGTCAGTGTCAAGAAAATTCGTAGTTGAAGCCAAGCAAGTTTGACTTCAGGTGCTGAGTAATCCTTCAGGTGCAGAGTAACTTAGAATCCTTCAAGTGCTGAGTAATTGTTCAAGTGTCGAGTAACTCAGGAAAAGACTTCAGGTGCCGAGCATCAATAAAAGCAGTAGAAGCTGAGTAACACAGAAGGAGCCGAGCATTAGTAAATCAATGATGTCAAGTTGCTACATTATTTTTTAAGTCATAAGATTCACTAGATCAATAACAATAAGTTTGTTACATCAAATTTTGTGAATTAGTTGGATGATAAGGATAATGAGTAGATGTCACAAAATTCTATGTAAACCATGCAAACCAATTCAAGGTGAATGCTAATGGATTTATCATGAAGTTTCTAGAAGAAGCAATTTGGAGGGAAAATAATATCATTTTCTTAGATCAAATTAAGATTTAAGTGGGAAGTGAAGAACAAGACTTCTATATAAGGAGTTACAAGTCAGAGATCAAAAAAGGGGGAGTTGGTCATAAGTGTGGTCGAAGCCAAGAGAAGGCTAATGTGAAGGAGGAGACAATGAGGAGTCAGTACAGAGCATCAAGACTCTGAGTTGATCAAGTGATCATGGAGTGCATCGGCATAATGAGTGGAAGAACTCAAGGAGATAGATCTTGAAGGGTGAACAAGCTATTAGAGCCAAGAAAAAAAAGGAATTGAAGAGTGATCTAAAATCTGCAAGGTTAGGGTTGCAATCTTTATCAGGTCAAAACCCTTCTAATACTCTCTTACCATTGTATTAGACATTGAAATACTATATTGCTAGGTTAGCTTAATAGCTAGGTGGATAAGCCTCAGGAAAAGGATAAAGAGATCCCCAAGAGAAGGATAAAGAGATCCTTAGGAGGAGGATAGGAGATCCTTAGAGGGGGATGAAAGATTATTTTGAGAAGTTGATTATAAATCCCATGGACTTGGGTGAGCCTAACGACTCTATGTAAATCCTTTAATAGGGTGACAATCCAAGTTGAATGTTCTTAAGTCCTCTAACATGGCACACTCCTAAAAGGGTGTAGAAATTCTTTAACAGGATCACATTTAACAATGTGTTGTAGCCTTTAATAGGGTAAACCATCAGAAATGGTTGAAATCAATTGTGCAATTATTCTGTGGGTATCATCCCCACCTCAGTTTTACCTTCTTATTCTTGGAGGGTTTCTAGGTTATCAAAATCCTTAGTGTTATGGTGTGATTCATGTTTTCTTTCATTTTTGTGTAATGTTTAATTGCATGCATGATAATTTTAGTTATGTGTCATTAAGGATTAGAAGAAAAAGTTGTATTGGACATTATTGGACCTTGAATAACTGATTCACCCCTCCTCTCAATTATTCTAAAGAATTCTAACATGCCATATCCTTGTCATCTATCAAAAGAAATACTTTATGTTTCTCAATGTAAACCTCTTCTTCAATTTCTTCATTCAGAAAGGCTAATTTGACATCCATCTAATACACTTTGAACTTCTTACATATAGCATAAGACAAGAACATTCTCATTGCTTCCATTCTGGCTATAGGAGCATATGTCTTTGTTGGAAATAATTGATTAATTCCATATTTTTTTTGATGTTACACAAAATGTTATATCAAATCTAGTCAGTGTATGTCAAGCTCACTTAGGTGATAAAGATAGTTTCCTTTGTTTTTTGAGCATTCGAAAGTTTTCCTAGTTCTAAAGATAGTAGCTACCAAGTTCACTCGATCATCAAAGGAAAGTTTGCAAAAGTTTAGTGTTAGCCAAGCTCACTTAGATAATAAAGGAAATGTTGGATGGAACTAGTGTTAATTGAGCTCACTTTATTATCAAAGGAATTTTGTGAATATGTAGTGTTAACTGAGTTCACTAGGTTAACATAGGAAAATCACTTTGAGTTCGTATCTACTGAGCAGGATCGATTAATGAAGGATTTTCTTTGTTTGGCATATTAAGTTTAATTGATTTATTTGTTGGATCTAGCCAATTGAGAAGATGAATATTAATTATTCAATGATGTTAGAATTACTTTACAATAACTAAGAGGGGGGCGGGGGGGTGAATCAATTATTCAAGGTCCAGATGTCTCTTCAAAACTTTTCACTGAGTGTGAAAAATCCATTCAATCATTCATTTATTCAAACTTTAACTTGTCTAATTAGAAAGTTACTATAAATCAACATGCAAGTATAACACACAACAAATCAACACATGACACAACGATTTATGTGGAAACCCAATTTGGGAAAAGCCACCAATAACATGCTACTCAATTCTCACCATTCTAAAGTGTTGCACTATGAAAGGCCTGCCCTATTAAAGGATTACAACACATACTGTTAAATGTGACCTTGTTAGAAGATTTAACCAGCCTATTAGAAGTGGGCCTAGTAAAAGGACTTTAGAACATTCACCTGGAATGCCACCCTGTTAAAGGATTTACAAATGGTTGTTAGGCCAACCTAAGTCCATAGGATTTTTAGATCTAATACAATTGCTAGAGAGTATTAGAAAATCTTGACCTAATTAGAACATACAACTTATCTTGTAGATTTCATCTCACTTTTTTGCTCATATCCTTGCCTGGTCTTCTATCTCTGCAACTCTTAACTGCTTGCCTTTTCTTTCAAGCTTTGTATTTTTGAGTCTCCATACTTAATGTACTAGTGCAATCATCTCTTCATGACCACTTGTAGAAGCAAAGCCTCTATGCTCTTCCTTCTCCCTCTTGACACTCTTGACACTTCTATAGCAATAGTATCAGTAGCTCCTTACTTCTTGGTTTATGACTTCTTAAATAGAAGTCTTGGAGTTCCTTTTCTAGATTGATTCTTCCATTTTTCAATTTCAATTTGCATGGATTAGGTAGGATACATTGTATCTAACCCATATTCTGTTTGCTCTAGAAAATTCTTGAATAATCCTTTAGAATTCACCCAAAAATGGTTTACATAAGATTCTATGCAAACAACTCATCATCCTTATCTTCCCAATTGTTTACAAAATTTAATGCCACCACTATGTTAGCTCAGATTTGGCAAATCTTCATCATTTGAAATAATGCAGCAGCTCGGCACTATTGAAATACTGGTGCTTGGCACATACTATGTTACTTGGCATCAACAATAATTTTCTTGATGCTCGGCACCTGAAGATCACTCGGCACTAACTAAATTTTTTCCTTATGCTCGGCACTTGATCTTTTACTCGACACTTGAAGATCACTTGGCACACACTAGAAATATTTGTTGCTCAACTTCTACTAAGAATTTTCTTAGCTTCAACTAACTTGCTCGACACCCACTAATGATCTTAGTTAAAGCTTTGTAGTCAACCTTGTTACAACTTATTCCTCCAATGTATCTAAGTGTGACCAACCTCTATATCTTTGAGTATGTCATCAATACATTACTTAACCATTGTCTTAACCGATCCCTGCACTTCATTACAACATCATAACTCAACCTTTCCCTTAGGTGCTCTTGTTACATCTTGTTGATCAAATCCTCTTCATCAATCAACTATGTGATAGTGCATGAATCTTATAAGTGAATATCATCCCTACATATAGCAAGTTTGACATCAATGGCAAAACAATGATTGAAAACAATCTTTTACAACAATCTCCCTCTTGATCTTCAACAACAATGAGCTTTTTCAATCAGATTTCCAACAATCTCCCTCTTTGGCATTGATGAAAAACCAAACTGATCAACCATCAGACTAAACTATTCCACCAAAAAACTTACTAGGTTAGAATAGTAAGTTAAATGCCAAAAAAAAAAGTAAGTTGTAACATCACATCTCCTACTACTATTTTGATTGATTCATTTCACTTCTCCCTCTTTGTTGATGTATCCTTTATCTTTATCTTTTTTTTAAAAAAAAATCTTTTGCTATTCTAATCAACCCTTAAAATCTCCCTCTACTTCTTTGATCCTTTATTAGTTGATTAGTTGATCACTTCTCTCTCTTTGACAACAATGCCAAAGATGTATTAGCATCTTTAATATGCAAATATAGCTTTTGTAGATTTAGTCAATCTCTCCTTTTTTCACCTTGCTTGTGACTGATTTGAAGTTTTTAGCACTTCTATTACTTTAGGCATGGATCCCAAAGTACACATCCTCTGCATCAATGTGTAAAATCTTCAACATTTGTCTTATTTGATGTAGGGCATTCTTGCTTTAGCTTTAAGTAGCTTTAGCTAGGGGTATCACCCCTAACTTACCTCTAAGATACTCAAAAGAATCTTTAGGTAATTCTTTTGTAAAGATATCAGCAATATGTTCCTTTGAGCTAACATATTCCATCTTTACTTGTTTATCTTCCACTAGCTCTCTTACATAGTGATACTTAATTTCAATATGCTTGGTTTTAGCATGCATTACTGGATTCTTTGATATATTGATAGCACTTGTATTATCAAAATAAAGTGTCATAGGCTCAATTACCTCTTCCTTCATACCTTGCAGCAATTTTTTGATCCACACAATATTAGTGCAATTTATAGCAACTGCCACATATTCAACTTCAGCAGTAGACTATGAGGTGCAACTTTGTTTTTTGATTGTCCATGTAATCAACCTCTTTCGTAAGAAAAGTTCTCCTCCATTGGTGCTTTTTCTATCATCAATGTTACCTCCCCAATCTGCATCAGTAGAAGCTCTCAGTTCAAATTTCTCATTCTTTTTTTAGTAAAAACCAAAGTCATCAATTCCTTTTAGGTATCTCAATATTTTCTTTGTTTCCATTAAGTGGTTTTCTCTTGGATTGGCAAAAAATCTAGCCACTATTCCAACACCTAATGCAATGTTTGGTCTACTATGTACAACATATTACAACTTTCCAATCATTGACCTATACAATGTCTGATTTACTTTAGTAGACTCATCATTCTTGGATAGCTTATGTCCAATTGTCATTGGTGTGCTGACTGGTTTTGAGTCTTCTAGCCCAAATGTTTTGAGTACTTCCTCGATGTATTTGGATTGAGTCACAAATATACCATGCTTTAACTGATGTACTTGTAATCCAACAAAGAATTTGATTTCTCCAAACATTGACATTTCAAATTTATGCTTCATTTGGTTTGCAAAATCTTTGCATAAAACATCTTTTCCTCCAAATATTATGTCATCAACAAAGATTTTTGAAATCAAAATGTCTTTTCTTTCTTCAAATTTGATGTACAAATTGTTATTTTCATCTATTCTTTCAAATCCTATTTTTACAAGATATTTGTGCAACCTTTCGTACCATTCTCTTGGTGCTTGCTTCTGTCCATAAAGTGCTTTGTGTAGTTTGCAGACCATATTCTTGTTCTTCTCATCAAAAAACCCCTCTAGTTTGTTCTATGTAGACTTCCTCTTCTAGTATACCATTCAAAAAAGATAACTTCATGTCCATCTAGTAAAATTTGAAACCTTTATATGCAACATATGCAAGTAATGTTCTTACTCCTTCCATTCTTGCAACAAGAGAAAATGTCTCTCCATAATCTAGTCCTTCTTCTTGCGCATAGCCTTTGAAAACTAGTCTGGCTTTGTTTCTTGTTATTTCACTACTCTCATCAAATTTGTTTCTGAACACCCACTTGGTACCAATCACATTCTTATCAATTGGTCTAGGGACCAGAGACCAAGTTTTGTTTTTCTCAATCTGATCTATCTCTTCTTTCATGGCCTTATACCAGTCATCATCTTGCAGTGCATCTTTGACTATTTTGGGTTCAACCTTGCTCAGTAGATATGATTCATTTTTGAGTCTATTCCTTGTCATTAGTCTAACATCCTTATCACCAATGATTTTATCTATAGGGTGATGTCTTATTACATACTTAGCTAATCTAGGTTTAGTCCTTATTTCCACATTTGATCCTTCAACTTCAGATTCATTTCATTATTCTTCATCAGATAATTCATCATTCCTTTCATGTATACTATTTTCAAAACTAGTTTGTTCATTTTCTACATTCTGCAGTTTGGCTTTTGAATGTAATTCGACATTCAAAGGCTGAGACTCGGCAGATATAGAAGTTTTTTGCTAATTCCCAACTTGATTTGCAACATTGTCTTCATCTATCATTCCTTCGTAGAAGTATACAAAGGATCTATAATCATCTTTTTTCTTTGACTCATCATCCTAGATCATCCTAAACTTCTACATGCTCATCAAAATTTACATTTGCACTCTCCACAACTTTGTTGGTGTTAGCATTCAAACATTTATATGCCTTACTTTTAGTGGAGTACCCAAGAAATATTCCTTCATCACTTTTTGCATCAAACTTACCATTTATAGTGTCTTTTAGAATATAGCATTTACAACCAAACACTTTGAAATGTTTAACATTAGGTGAATGACCATACCATAATTCAAAGGGTGTTGTGTTTGTACCTTTCTTAACTTGAACTCTATTCAATGTGTAGATTGCAGTACTTACAGCTTCCCTCTAGTACTTAAGTGCAATGTTTTTCTCCATCAGTAAGGTTCTAGCATAGTCAATCACTGACCTATTTCTCCTTTCAGCAATACCATTCTGTGGTGGAGTTCTTGGTGCTGACATTTTCCTTTTGATACCTCTGTCATTGCAAAATACTTCAAATTTTCTTGATGTGAACTCACCTCCTCTGTTTGACCTTAGGCATTTCAGGTTCTTTCCCATTTCTTTCTCAACTCTAGTCAAATACCACTTGAACATTTGAAATGCATTAGATTTTTGTTTTAAGAACATAGTAGTCATCATTCTAGAATAATCATCTACAAATAGCATTATGTATTTGTCTCCTAGGTAGCTTTGTACTTCTATTGGGCCACATAAATCTGTATGAACTAACTCTAGAACTTCATTGGAAGTGCATGCTTTTCTTTTGAAACTAGATTTAGCCATCTTCCCTAGTTGACATTATTTACACACTATTTTTTTTAGGTTTCTTTAACTTGGCAATCCTCTGACTTTGTTCTTTCTGCTAATGTTGATCAGATTATCAAAATTAACATGACACAGCCTTTTATGCCACAACCACACATCATCAAGTCTAACAATAAGACATTTTTCTTCTTCCATATCTAGGTAAAATAGATTACTCCTAGTTTTTTCACCTTTTCCTATCAAATTTCCATCAATATCATAAATCTTGGTAGTTTTGTTTCCAAATTCCACTTTGCAACCTACATTTCCTAACTAAGATACACTCAACAAGTTGTAGTTCAATCCTTCAACATGGTATGCATTATCACATGAAATTTTCTCTATAAGTTTGATAGAGCCTTTTAATTTGATTTGACATGGGGCATCATTACCAAATCTAACACTATTTCCATCATATTGAGTAAAGGTAATGAACTTACTTTTATCTCCTATCATGTGATGTGAGCATCCACTGTCTATGATCCATTGTCATTCTTGTTCACACATGTAACCAATGTTATTGCTTCATCTTTTGATTCATCCTTCATGGCTACATAGACTACTTCATCATCATTTTCATCATAATCTTCTTCAACAATGTAGCATCTCTTGCCTTTCTCCTTGTAATCTTTGCTATCATCTTCTCTTTTGTTCCTGAACATGATTCCTTCTTTAAATTTTTTCTTTTGTGGGCATCTTGCAGCTATATGACCTACTTCATTACAATTGAAACATATGATAGGAAGCTTATCTTTGAATTTTTCTTTACCTCTATGAAATCTCCTGGCCAATAGTGCTTCTAGCTATTCCACATCTTCCTCATCTATGCTGCTATCATTGGATGCATGTTTTCATTTTCTTCTTCTTTCGCTTGATGTGTCCTCCTCAGTATCTGTTATTGTCATTTTTTCCTTGAAAGAAAATTCAAGCTTCTCAAGTCTATAATTGTCAAAATTGGATAGCTCAAATGTATTCAGTCTTCCAACTATTCCTTCAAAAGTTAGTGTGTTTCCTTGTACACACCTCAGCTCTTGAATGGTTAAAACTCTTGTAGCATAGATAGGGAGAAAAGTTCTCAAGTATTTGCTAATGGATATTTCTTTTTCTAGTTGACCACTTAGACTTCTTATTGCACTCACCACTTCTTTTATTCTTGCAGCATGCTGAGCAGCATTTTCACCTTCCTCCATCTTCATGTCATCAAACTTCCCTCTTAGGATTTTTCTCTTTGCTCTTTAGACATTCTAATCTCCTCCATAGATTTCTGATAGGGTTTTCCACATCTTGAATGCAGTGTCACAGTCTTTGACATTATCATATTTGGCATAGCTATGTGTAAAGGAAATCTCCAACATTGCTTGATTGTGCTTCTTCTTTTTGTTCAAATCATCTATAGTAAGAGGTCTTGTTGGAGTTAAATGTTTTGTTCCAATTGAAGTTTGTGCATACTCACCTATTGGTCCAAAATGCAATTTCATCAAACTCTGCCATACAAAAAAGTTGTCTTTGTTAAGCTTGGGAACTTCTCTCTTGGACATCTTGATCTTTCTACTTCTAGTACCTTGAAACTAAATTAGCAGAAGGCTCTGATACCAATTGTTAGAATTACTTTAGAATGATTAAGAGGGGGGGGGGGGGGGGGGGGTGGTGAATCAGTTATTCAAGGTCCAAATGTCTCTTCAAAACTTTTCGCTGAGTTTGAAAAATCCATCAATCATTCATTCATTCAAACTTTAACTTGTCTAATTAGCAAGTTACTGTAAATCAACATACAAGTATAACACATAGAAAATCAACACATGACACAGTGATTTACGTGAAAACCCAATTTGGAAAAAACCACTTGTAACATGCTACTCAATTCTCACCCTTCTAAAGTGATTTCCTGTGAAAGGTCTGCCCTATTAAAGGCTTACAACACACATTGTTAAATGTGACCTCATTAGAGGATTTAACCACCCTGTTAGAAGTGGGCCTGTTAAAAGGACTTTAGAACATTCACTTGGAATGCCACCCTGTTAAATGATTTACAAATGGCTGTTAGGCCAACCTAAGTCCATAAGATTTTCAAATCTAATACAATTTCTAAAGAGTATTAGAAAATTTTGACCTGATTACAACATACAACTTATCTTATAGATTTTAGATCAATTTTTTGCTCATATCCTTTCCTGGTCTTCTATCTCTACAACTCTTAATTGCTTTCCTTTTCTTTCAAGCTTTATCTTTTTGAGTCTACATACTCAATGTACTAGTGCAATCATCTCTTCATGACCACTTGTAGAAGTAGAGCCTCTTTGCTCTTCCTTCTCCCTCTTGACACCCTTGACACTTCTACAACAAAAGTATTAGTAGCTCCTTGCTTCTTGGCTTATGAATTCCTAAATAGAAGTCTTGGAGTTCCTTTTTCCACTCAATTCTTCCATTTTTCAATTACAATTCGCATGGATTAGGTAGGATACATTGTATCTAACCCATATTTTGTTTCCTCTAGAAACTTCTTGAATAATCCTTTAGAATTTGCCCAAAAATAGTTTATATAAGATTCTGTGCCAACAACTCATCATCCTTATCTTCCCACTTGTTTACAAAATTCAATGCAACCACTATGTCAGCTTAGATTTGGAAAATCTTCATCATTTGAAATAATGCAGCATCTCAGCACTATTGAAATACTGGTGCTCGACACATACTACGTTACTTGGCATCAACTATGTTTTTCTTGATGCTTGGCACCTGAAGATCACTTGGCACTAATTAAAAATTTTCCTGATGTTAGGTACTTGATCTTTTACTCAGCACTTGAAGATCACTTAGCACACACTAGAAATCTCTATTACTTAGCTTCTACTAAGAATTTTCTCATCTTCAACTGACTTTCTCAGCACCCACTAATGATCTTAGTTAAATCTTTGCAGTCAACCTTGTTACAACATCTTCTTCCAATGCATCTAAGTGTGACCAACCTCTATATCTTTAAGTATGTCATCAATACATTACTTAACCATTGTCTTAACTATTCCTTGCACTTTATTACAACATCATAACTCAACCTTTCCCTTAGGTGCTCTTATTACATCTTGTTGATCAAATCCTCTTCATCAATCAACTAAGTGATAGTCCTTGAATCTTATAAGTGAATATCATCCCTACATATAGAAAGTTTGACATCAATGGAAAAATAATGATTGAAAACAATATTTTACAACAATTTCCCTCTTGATCTTCAATAACAATGAGCTTTTTCAATTAGATTTCTAACATATGTTGTATTCAAGCTAACTTTATGATATGTAAGATATAAATATAAGGTCAAGTTGAAGATTGAAAGCATGGAACATAATAGAAGATTTGATGATGATGCTTAGAGGAAGAAAATTACAAAAATAAGAAAAATAACCTTGTTGAGCTACAAAAATACATTTGATCAGGAAGGATCAAGTATACAAGATAGATTGAGATATGTAATCTACAATGTAGTTGCATCAAAAACTAGGTCATCTAATTTTTACTCTCTAACCATTGTAGTAGTGATCTAAATCTCTTTATGAAGTTGGCTTAATAGCTATTTGTAAATCCTCTAATAAGGTGGCATTTCTAGATTGAATTGTCTAAAGAACTCTAACAAGGACTTTCCTAATAGGGTGATTAAATCCTCTAATAGGTTTACACCTAAAAATATGTTTTTAACCTTTAACATGGGTGGCTTCTAACAGGGCTCACTTCATAAGAGTGAAAATTAGTAACTAGTTATAATTGGCGGTTTTTTCCAAATTGGGTTTCCACATAAATCTTGGTGTCAATTGTTCTCATGCTATTTCTTTTATGTGAATGTAACTAATTTAAATTATGATTACTCAAAAATAATATGTTAAAATTTCCATGATAAGAATTTACCAAGTTACAACATTTGCTAGTGTAAACTAAGTGCATGTGTGTTTGTCGATTTACAATAGAATATAGTTTACACAAAGTTTTGATTTGTATTGACATCTAAGAGATAAAGGATTTCTTTTTGTGGTAGCTAACTCACCCCTCCCCTCTTAGTTACTTCTCTTATATTTTCAATAGTTTCTTCATAATCAATTCCTTCTTTGTGTGAATAATCTTTGCATACCAATTTAGATTTGTTCCTCACAACTTCACCTTGTTCATGTTAGAAATAGGAATTACTAAGAGGGGGGTGAATTAGTAATTTAAAAAATTTATTCACCAACTATAATTTATTTATTACTTTGAACCATACCTAAAAAAAGTAAACAAGTAATGTTGAACAGTAATAGTAACCATGCACAAACATAACTCATAACATCATATTTTTTTAACTAGGGAAATGCTGGTGGGGATGATACCAACTAGATAATACAATGATACATATGTTCCTTGTTAGAAGATGGACCCTATTAGAAGTCAATGATTAAATTTAGTATAGAGAGTCCCTATTAGTATACTTTGAATCCTTGTTAGGATATTCCAACCCTATTAGGAGTTTTAGTGCAATAGATGCAAGATGAGCCCACTACCCAAAATTGCACTTCCAATTACAAGAAAAGCTCACTACCCAAACAAGTAATTAGTCTTTTGGTATATAGGTGGTGTAACTTATTTCTTGATTATTGCACAAAAGTTTGCGTACAATTTCTCAACACAACTTATCACAACTTTCACAACACATATGAATTTGCAAGATGTCATTTGCATAAATACCATGCCTTTTCACGAATTTTTGCTAGGTCAGCCAAGACCATAATATACTTTTCCAAATTAAACATCTAAGATGTTAGCCCTAATTGGTCTAGTAATTATTTTGTAAGCAAAATAATTCCTTTAGCTTTAATTTGGTTGTTTTGCTTCACTGGTAAAATGTGAATATCTCTTTTCCATACAGTCTATACTAACTTCTATGGTTATAAACATCATCACAAACATGTATAAAATGTCCATCTAACTACACTAATTGTAATATGATGTCAGTAACAAGTCACATAAAAAATAATACACTATTGTAAACCAAATTCATACTTAAACAATTTTTTGAGTATCAAAAGTTGAGTATCTTTATTTTTGAGATTTCCTACAAGAATTTACATCATGTGTTGCCATAAATAATAATAATTAGATATCATCATTATCCAATTGTCAATATTCCCCCCCTTTGGCATTAATGGAAACAAAATAGGGAAAATTGGCTAAGTATCAAAAAGTTGTCCACAACATTACATTAATTATCTTTTACAATATATCCATCTTACATATGCTCCTCCTTTCAATATGATTTCATATCTTACCTTATTATCTTCTCCCCTTTACCTTATTTACAATCTTCTTGTGCATCTTCTCCCCCTTTGACATCAATGACAAAGGTATGTCAAAAAAATTGTCAAAGTCTATCCACGTGCTATCAAAAACAAACTATAATCATCTGCCTTAAACTAATAATATCTTCATATAGTCATCAAAACTTTCCTTAAGACTATTTTAACTTTTTTTTCCATGTATCCTTGGTTGTTTTAGAAGAGGTGAGAATTTCACATAGGGCATATGATGTAATCTCAACTGCATTATGATCAAAGTATTAAAAGTTTGAATAAGTGTCCTTGGCTTTGACACACTTCTCCAACTATTTCTTAACAATAGATATCCCCAGGGAAATAGAATCTCTAAATTTAGATACTCTCTTCAAAAAAAATTCTTTCTAAATTTCTAGACTCCTAATATCATTATTAACTTTGGCCACTTATCATTGAAAGTCATCAACTTTATTGGAAGATTGTTGTATCTGGTTTGATAGAGCCTCTAGCTCACTCAACTTTCCTTCAATTTTACTATAAAAATCCTTGGTCAACTTGTGAGATAAGGTATACTTAATATACAATACCTTTCCATCTTCTTGACATTTCTAAAGTTCTTTGATACAATTATCAAGACTTAGTAGGTCATTCTTGATGTTCTGACAAATGGTGCTAAATAAATTAGCATCATGTGAGGTCTATGTCTTTAACTCTACAACATTCATAAAATTTGTAAATTATTCATCAAAATATTTCAACATTGCATGTTCCTTCTATTCAAGATCTACCTCTATGTGCTTAATTGCTAGAGTACTATGTAATATATCAGTAACCTCCATTAAGGTTCTTTTTAGGCTCTTCACTTTCCTATTCTTCTCAATAAGTTTTTTCAGGGATGAGATCAAGTCAATTTGATCATCATCATCATATGTTAGATAGCAAGTGAAAGTGGAGTATATGAAATAGAAGGTTTAGATTCATCTTCCTTTTTCTTCTTCTTCGCCACCTCTTTGACTCTTCTCTCTTCTTTCTCTTTCTCTTCCTTTTCTTTTCTTTCTTTCTCTTTATGTTCTTCCTCCTTTAATTTCAACTTCCTCTCTTCCTCTATTTTCTTTTTCTCTTCTTACTCACTCTTATTTTTATTTCTTCTTTAGGAAATTTTTTCTTGACTTCTTCTATTTTTCTCTTTTCTTCTCCTAATAGCCTCTTCTCCTCTTCAATTTATTTCAATTGATCTTCAATATCCTTGGTATGAGATTTAGGCTATTCAGAACTCTCAAAGGGGTTAGTATCATCAATGTTAATAGTAACATTAGTCTAATAAATTTGCAATGTGTCACCACTTATTGACACTTCCAAGGTTCTAGGTGTTGGTGAAGATGTTGCCTTAGATTCTATCATCATCTAACTAATAGTTATCATTATTTCACTTCTTATTTTGTCCTTCTCACCCACCATAAATAGAAATAGTCTCACCTTGTTTCTTAAGTAAGGTTCCAAACTGCTCAACAAATTCTTGACTTCTTCTTCATCATCAGTCTTGCATATTGTCCTTATCATAGACTTCTGAAGTTCTATGTCTACTTCTTGAGCTGTCATAGACCTTCTTATTTATTGTGCCTTCAATATCCTTAAGTTTCATGTTTTTAGCAATTATATATCTCACAATAGAGATATCAATTAGATCTTTCTCAATATCATTATACAAATCATATGAACAAAGTTCCCTTCATTTGCAATGGCTAAATTTATCTTCCCAATCTTTGACTTCCACGGTTGCCTTTCTTTTCTTGCTATCTATTTAGTAGTAACTCTCTCTATCTATTTTGCTTCTTCTTCTTCTTTACTAGATTCAACAATTTTCAACAATGCCTATTCTCTCTTTCTTAGTACAATAGACTATTACTTGACTCTTTTTGTCTTTTAGTCACAACTTTCACTAATATATTTGATTTCCTCTTTAGCTCACTTGGTTGTACATCTGACACTAGAACATATGGAATGCTATGTTCTGAAGATGTCTTTGCAAGAGACACTAATAAAGGTTGCACATACATTATACTTTGTTTCATGGTCTGCCTAACTATTGTGACTCAGTTTTTGTCATACCTACTTCTGTTAAAGCTTTTTTCATTATTGTCTCTATCTCCTTGTGAGATTTTTTTCTCTAAAGATGCTTGATGGGCTGATAGGGTAATTTCTTTATAAGTCCAAAATCTATACTCAGCTTGGTCCTTCTCAGAGTTTAGAAATAGATCAATACATCCAATTGCTATATCATCAGTCAATTCATAACCTAAGGGATCAAGGAATGTTTCTTGAGATTTTACTGCTTGAATATGAGTAAATTCAATATCAACAATAACACATATATCATCTTTGGATCTTTCTACAATTGTAGGTGCAATTCTGAATTTTGTCTCATCTCATTCTAAAAAAATTTCATTATCAAATTTCCGCTATCCAAGATTTGATCTGTTGGATGTCTTCTACATACATTTGTAATCTTCTCCATGTTACATCTCTCACTACTCATGATTTTAATAACTGATAGGTATGGAAATCTCTTAAGTACATGAAATAATATATGATTGATCAATGATTGAAATCTAAATACACCATTCTTGGTCCTCTTGATTTTCTCTAAGTTTTCAGGAAGTTGCATTCTCAGAATTTCACTAAGGTTAACTTGTTCCTTCTCAACACAAATCTTATAGGTTTCATAGATGAATATTCCTAACAATTCATCAATCTTAGAACTTTCACATATGGAATAAGCAATTATTCTACTTAGAAATCATACATAATCTTTTTAATGGTTCCAATCACCATGGCCTTTCCATTATATATTGTTTTTCTGTAGCTCTCAACCTTCTTCTTAATTAGATTGTCACATATAGGTACACTACCTTGTTTGCTAAGACTAGTTACCTCATGAATAAGGTCAACTAAAATATCAACTACATCATCTTCCATCCATTATTTTCCATCATGAATTCTACTTATTATGATCTAAGTCCATTCATCAATGTCTAATTCTTGATAGAAATAATATTTGAAAAGATCTAGTTCTTTCAAATGTTCAAATTTGGGCTTACAATCATATCATGGTTAAAGACTAATTCCATATCTTTGTTCATATATTCACTCCCAATATTTTCAAACTTTCTATTAAGATAACTTCCTACATCTTCCAAATACACTACATTGTTTAGAGTAATGGAGAATGTTGAATTAGGGTTTCCTTCTATAGGTTTCACAAAAATAACCTTCAATTTTGGTCCCTCCTCATTCTCAACAATATGAACAACTGAGATATCCATGATTCTATCAAATATAAACTTTATCGAATAAATTTTGCAAATAAATGATAAAAAACCTCTTTCTAAAAATAGGGTTTACTTCAAAATCACCTTGTCAAGTCACTTCTAAGTGCTCTGTGCTTTTGATGTAATTATAATGAAGTGGTAATCAAGTTTTTACTCAATTTTATTCATTCAATTCTAACTTTCATTAATTTCATACGTTTGAAATACAAAAAAGTTCTCAATTACATTCTAAAATCAAATATTTGTTTGATAATCTTTGTATGATCTTCAAATGCTACCTAAAGTTTACCATAGCTTCCTTCCATCATAACAATGCTTCAAGAATCTTCCCTCCATGAAATTATCTATAAAAACATAGTTTTCATCATCTACAACATAATTAACTTTCTTTATATTAACAATAATTCTTAATTCCTTCATAACTACTTCCAATAAGCTCCAACGAGCTTAGATACCATATAAACTTATCTCGATACACCTTTTCCCAAATTTTCTACCTCTAGTTTGATCTCTAGATGAAGTTTCAAATAATACTGTTGTGAACAAGCTTAACTCAACTTAATTGAATCAAACTCAATTACTGACTTTGATCTTCCTATCTCACCATCTTCTAACTTTTCTTTTGAGATGTCTAATCCTTTTGCAAATGACGCATTGAGTTCTTCGAAGTTCATTGACTACATTTCTTTGTTCCTCATTATCTTTCTTAGTTCTGGAGTTCCTTTTATGATTTATTCTATCATTTCTAATGTTTCTTCCATTATTCCTTCTATTTCTAAAGTTTCTTCAATTGTTCCTTCTATCTCCAAAGTTTCTTTCTATTATATAATACTTTGTTGTATGTTTGAAGTTGTTGCATAACTGACATACTGGAGTTCTACTTCTAGGACTTTGTTGATCAATAGGTGCATGAAAATTTTGAGCTATGTGTCCAAATTTGTTATGCTTATAACACATGATAAGTCTTCTTTCTTCATAAGGTCTTCCTTCTCTCGATGTCATTTTATTAGATCTTCTTCTATCTATAGGGTTAGTATTTCTAGAAATTCTACTATTCCTTTTATCATTATCATATTTAGGTTTCCTATAATCAATTGCTTTATGACCCATGCCATGATAATTATGACAATAAAAATCCTCAACATGATTAAATAATTATTTTTACAATCTCTTTTCATATGACCTATTTCATTACATGAAAAACACTTACCTCTAAATTCATACCTAGTTTCTTTAGGACATTTCACTTGCTTTGGTTCATCCAATATCTCAACTTCCTTATCTTGTCCAACTTCTTTAGGTTTATTAAAAGATTGACTGGATTGAATCTCATCATCAAATTTATCTTTTTCTTCCAAATTTGATCTATTTTTAGGTTTCTTTGTAGACATGTTAAATAGATAACCAAGACTAGTATTATCATAAGTAGGTCTCTGTATTGACATTGAATCATCAAGTTTTTCTCTGCTAGAATAAAGTTTTTCACGTTGTTTCTTTCACTAAGTCAATTTACCTTTCACACTAGTGTTGTACTTATGAAGTTCTTTATGATCTTTTTTTAATGTTTCAAATTCAGATGTCTTCTTCGCTATAATTTCTCTAAGATCTATATTTTAAGTTTTCAAATCAGATTCAACTTTTCTAGGATTACTCTTCAAATTCAACTTTGGATTCATAATCTTCAATTCATGCTTCAATATCTTGTACTCTATCTTCATCTTTGAATAATCATCATCACTAGTTTCAAATTCACTAGATTCAAGCTTGGATTTGAGATGTTCAATCTTATACTTCATTTGTCCAATATACACTTTGGAGCCTTCATATAACTTTTCTCTTTCTTCAGTAAGGAGATCAATTTGTTCAAGTGCCTCTTAAAGATTATTCATCAATTTTTCCATATCCATAGGGATATTATTCAAGCCATTAAGCCTCTTTTGAGTAACTATGCTTTGATACCAATTGTTAGAAATAGGAATTACTGGGGGGGTGGGGTGAATTAGTAATTTACAAACTTTAGTCACCAATTAAATATTATTTATTGCTTTGAACCATATATAAAAAAGTAAAAAAGTAATGTTGAACAATAAAAGTAACCATGCAGAAAGATAACTCATAACACCATATTTTGTTAACTAGGGAAACCCTAGCCAAGGGAAAACCCCGGTGGAGATGATACCCACTAGATAATATACTAATATATGTGTTCCTTGTTCGAGGATGTACCCTATTAAATAGTTCATTCATATTATTTTTGAATACCAATTTTGTTCCCATAACATTCTTGTCTGTTAGTCTAAAAACCAATTCCCATGTGTCATTCTTCACAATCTGATCTAGTTCTTCCTTCATTTCTTGAATACAATGATCATCTTTGCATGCCTTATTTGTACTCTTAGGTTCTACTTGAGAAATCAAATATAGTTCTTCATTTAATATATTTCTTGTCTTTACTCCTTTGTCTTTGCTTCTAATTATCTTCTCTATAGGGTGATTCTTTATCAAGATCCTATTAGGTGTAGGGTTTGCTATCTCAACTCTTATTTCTTGTCTTGGTTCAAATCTTTGTTCACATCTTTTCTCAATAACTTTTGCATGATTCTACAAGTAATTTTTAGTCTCTAATAATACTTCCACATGCTCTCTAATGATTCTAGGGTTATCTTCTTCCTCATCAAAATTATAATCCATCATCTTTTCCTTAATTCCAAGCTTTTCATCAACTTTTACATTAGCACACTCCACAATTGTCTTAGTTCTATGGTTAAAACATTAGTAATATTTTTGTTTTAATGAATAACCAAGGAACATACCTTCATCACTTCTTGGATCAAAGTTACCAACATCATCATCTATTTTTATTTAACACTTGCTTCCAAAGATTATGAAATAATTTTTTGATGGTGTATGACCAAACCACAATTCATAACGTGTCTTATTCATACCTTTTTTGATATGTACTATGTTCATGGTGTATATTATTGTATTAATTGCCTCTTTGTGAAATGTTTTGAATATAGCATTCTCAAACATCATTGCTCTTGTTGCCTCTTACTAATCTACTTCTCATTTCTTCTATCTCATTCTTCTCAGGGGTCTTGGTGATGATAATTATCTCTTCGTCTCCTTTTCTTCACAAAACATATTAAACTCTTTAGAAGTAAAGTCTCCACCTCTATTTGATCACACATATTTAATCTTTACACTAGATTCATTTTCAACTCTATTCTTAAATATCTTGAACTTCTCACATGCTTCAAATTTCTCTTTAAGAAATGTTACCCAAGTCATTCTAGTGAAATCATCAACAAAAATCATAAAGTACCTTTCTCCATAGAATCATATTGTCCTAGTAAGGCCAATTAGATCTGTGTGAACAATCTCTAGCTTCTCAATAGTAATGAACTTCTTACTGGGAAATGATACCTTCTTTTTCTTAGCCATGATACATTCTTTGCAAACAACATTAGTAGGCTTCATGATCTTAGGAAAATCTCTAACTACAAATGTATTGCTAGCCTTTACAATATTATCAAAATTTATATGACAAAACCTTCTATACCATAACCAATTTTTATTCACCTTTGCAACCAAATATGTCATTTTAGTAGGATTCAACTAAAATAAATTACCTCTAGATTGTGTACATGTTCCTATCATTTGTTCATCTTTTCCTTTGATAGTGCAATTCTTCTCGATGTTTGTTTTTCCATCAAGAGTAATAGATCATATCCCTATGATGTGATATGCCACATTGTTACCAACTCTAACAATACCTACATCATGATTTTTGAATTTAACAAACATTTTCATATCACCAATCATATGATATGAAAATTCATTGTCTATAATTCAATCATATTTCTTTTTAAGTTGAGAAACTAGAGCCTTTTCTTCTCTGATTTCTTTATCAAGATCATCTTCTTTAATGGATAAAAATCCTAGTTGATCATCACTTTTACTCTAAACTCTTTCCTCATATTGCTCATCTTCATTTGCATATAAACAATCTCTAGGTTTTCTAGACTTAAGATTCCTCTTATACTTTTTCTCTCTTTTAGGACACTTAGATTCATAATGACAAAATTCATTACAATTCCAAAATTTAAAATTATTCTTACCATTTGGTTATCTTCTCACAAGCAAGGTTATACCTTCTTCAATCTTTCTGACTTCTTCAGATTTGGTTCTATTGCTGCTAGTGAAATTTCCATGGGTTCTTTCACTTCTAGATAGGCATGGATAAATACTTAAGGAACTAAAAGTTGTCTCTGCTCTTTTAATTCTCCAAACTATCTCAAACATGCTTTCACTAATTCTAATCTTCCAAGCAAAGTTTCCTTATAAAATTTCTTAGTGCACGGTATTGTAATACCCCAAAATTGGCTCATTGCCATGATACCAATTCTGGTCTATTCGGATCAATCCTAAGACCTATTCTAATAGGAAATTCTTATTCTGCTACTTGCTACTTGACTTAATTGTCAAATGCTTAAAACCCTAATCTGCATTCATCATACTCATTATTTAATCCCTATAGTACGCACTCATATTAGCCACATTAAACCTATTTGATTTCAATTTAATTTAATCTAAAGTATTCAAACTTTATTAATTTAAATTATCTCCTAAGGCTAATGTACTATGGAATTAAATTTATTTAATTTAATAAATATGCCTATTTTAATTAATTAAATGAAATTATTTAATTAAATAGAAAAGCTATTTCTAATTAATTAAGCAAAGTTATTTAATTGAATAGAAAGCCATTCCTAATTAATTAAATGAAGTTATTTAATTAAATAAGAAAAGTGTCTCTAATTAATTGAATAAAATTATTTAATTAAATGGAAAAGTATTTATGAGAGCATATCTCATTTTATTAAATAAATATTCTTTCTAATTCTTCTCTTCAGTTCAAAAATGGAAATTCCTAGATAACTACTGATCAAATTAGAAGTGATCCAGATCACTTGCTTTCACACTAAAGTCTATCTGAGCTAACTAACTCTTACACTCAGATCTAAGTTAGTTAGCTCCCTTTAATTTGGGAATCTTCCACCTTAACTGAACTTCATCATCAATCCTGACCATTGATTGAAATCGATCTCAACCATTGATTCATTTCAGGAAAATCTATTTAAGAGACCCTCATTTCTTCATTCTGGGAGGATGAATAGAATTGCTATCGAAGTGCTATTGAAATTCATACTCACATTTTCTCACATTTGCTCATATTTTGCATACATTTGCATCCTTAGTCTAATTTCATTTAGTATAATATGCATATGATTAATCTAGTTTCCTTTACTTGTTCTTAGATTAAATGCATATCTCATCATAGATTACTTTGCATTCTCACATAGATTAGTTGCATATCAAATTCTTCATTCTTAGAGGGTCCTGTTGCTTGCACCTTGATTTTGAGGATATTAACAAGCAAAATCCCTTTAGATAGAAGGCAACAAGTCACTTTGCAGGGCAAATCTTGGGTGAACAATCTCATATTCATTCTAGGATGAATTCACATACAATGACCGTGTTGAATTTTGTGTGTTAAACAAAGGCCACATATTCATGCATACATTTTTGGCATTCACCATGAAGCCGAGGAAATCAATTTCTCTGGCCTCATTTGTAGTTTTTTTTGTTATTTTAGCATTTTGTCTATAATGTTTTGTACAGAACCTCAAATCTTCGCATAAGACCTTCCATTTTCACACGAGGATTTGAAGTTCTCATGTGAAGTTTTAAAATGTATCACGCAAAAAGTACCCGATTGCACAAATCTTTGTGTGGCGCATCATTTTCTTGCATGACTCAATAAAAGATTTTGCACGACTCTGTGCAAGATTTTGCACGAGATGGTGAAAGACTTCACGTGGACCTGTGAATGATTTTGTGTGGGTTTGTGGATGATTTTGCACAAGTCTATGCATGATTTCATGCGAAATTTTGCAACAGCAATACAAAAAACAATTTTTTTCCAATTTTTCAAATAAAATAATGATTTTTTAAAATAAAATAAAAAGAGTATAAATTTTTTTTTGACTTTTGACATTTTGTAGGTTTTAACATTTTCTAAGCTATTTTATGGGTATAAAAGAGAACAAAAAAAGTTAAATTTTATTTTCCCATAGTTAAGCTTCTGTTTGACTAACGCTTTTTCTCTTAAGCATTTTTCTTTATTTCTATTTTTTTAGTTTTTTGTAGCCTAATAGTTGTCTACAGGATGTTTGATGAAGACTCCTTTACACAAATTCTTCAAAAAAAAATTTCTTGCAGAACGATTGCCGAAGAAACATTTGTCGAAGACTATACTTAAAACCCACAAAACAATGTGTCTTCTTTTCTTGCTTTCCAAACTAGATTAAATAGGGCTTGTGAACTTCTTAGGGTGCAAGATGAAAGAATAGGGGATTATGCTCTTCACCACTTGGAGGTCATGACCAAGGGTGAATCAGAAACCTAGACACTTTCGAAAGATGACATTTCGAGGGAGGCAAGCAGCTTAGTGGTTCTCCAGTTCTT
This sequence comes from Cupressus sempervirens, assembly GCA_028749045.1. Classification (NCBI taxonomy): domain Eukaryota; kingdom Viridiplantae; phylum Streptophyta; class Pinopsida; order Cupressales; family Cupressaceae; genus Cupressus; species Cupressus sempervirens. The sequence goes on from CM053790.1 coordinate 423,054,981, forward strand.
GTTCTCTTCTATGATAAGATGATGATTTTCTTTTAAGGGAATCCAAACCTTTAAGGAAGGATGAGTATGGATTGATTAAGCTAAGTAGGTAATCAATCTATTTTGTGTGTTTGGGTGAGGAAATAAGGTAGAGAATTATGCTCTTTCCCCTTGAGGGAAATCAGAAACTCGGACCCTTAAATCTAGACCACCAGTCCATGTCCATCCTTTAGAGGGCCTGTTGGATTGATCTAGCCTTTGGGAATGACCCAAGTAAGCACACTCCTTTTGCCAAAGATTCCAACTCATTATAATCAAGATGCTTTGTAGAGTGAAAGACTCCAAAGCTAGATTAATTTCTTCCCCTTGATTCTTGATATCTCATATCAAGGGGAAGCTTTGTCTGTGCACTGGTCAGCACCGGCCCCTGGCTTGCCAAGCAAGTAGTGTGCACTTTTAGAGGTTGGTGTGGGCTGTTAGTCTCAACTCTACTTGTAGAGCCACTGGGAATTAATACAAATGGAAGCTAAGTAAAAACCTTTAGTTAGAAGCCACCTAGTTCACCTCCGAAAGGAGGCATAATCTTTGTGCAAGGAGTGGGAAGAATCTCTCTTGTAGAACTCACCATAGACATGCTACTTGATGTTTGAAGGTGGTATATGCACTCATCCTCTACCATAAGGGCACTCATTCAACATATACTATTGAGTCCTTTAAATATAACAAAAATATAGGCACCCTCTAGGGGGTGACATGGTTGTGTGAGGTACAAGCATGCACATAAGATGTGGGACAAATATTTTTCCTTCTCTACCATTTTTTGTTTCTAGAGATAAAGTGTGTTTGTTATCAAGTCCTAAACATGTCCAAACTTGCTCAAACAAACTAAAAGTCAAGACTCCCCTATCCCTCTAAGTTGATTTTCACTCATTTGGATTGTATTCAACTACTGCTTGCTTCCTGTGTCTTGTTGAAAATACTTGCCTTGTTCAAAACCAAATGATGTTTAAACACTTGAAAATCAACCTTGCTATCTGTCTGAAATTTTCCAAACAAATCAACAATCTATTCAAAACTTTCTGAAATCTTCAAAGTCTTTTCAAAATCTAGTTTAGTTGTCAGTTTGGTTTCCATTTTCACACACAGTTTGCAAACTTTTGCACGAATACTTGTTGTCCTACCACTTCTTTGCGTAGCTCTATCCAGGTTCTCACGTGAATAGTTGCACATCTCCACATGAGATCTAGCCTTAGTGTCCTTTTTTTTTTTGTCAAACCTTGCACTTCTTTGCACAACCTAGAGCATATCCTTGTGCAAAATTCTTATGTTGTCCTAAGTCCTTGCACAACCCTGTGTACTTTCTCATGGGCCTCTCAAAGAATTTTCATGCAAGATCTTGAGTCTAAACTATCAAGTTAGTTTTTTAGAGCTATCTATGCTCTGTACCAAGTTTGTTTCCTACATTGGCTTACTATTTCTCTGTCTAAAAATAGTCCCAAATAGTGGCATCCCACTTAGCTAATGACTTGCCATCCATACTTTAACTAGTCTTGTCTCTCAATTATCTTGCTCTTGTCCTTTAGTGCTTGTTGTACTCTATGTCATGATAGTCATAATATTTGGCTATTCTAGCCTTCAAATTAGACTATTCATACCTTAGTATACTGCACTCTTATCTTTCTTTTTTGAGACTACATTCTAGTGTGGTCCTTGTCTAAGATTTTTCTTTTCATCATTGTCTATGACTGTGGCAACTTGGCTTATGTTCTAAAACTTGGTTAAAACTACTTGAAACATAGTACATCAAAATGGCTAACAACAAATGTGCTAAATCCAATATTCCTAGTGAGGAAGAAGAGCTACTTATTGCAAACATGAAGAAACAAATCCAATCAATGAGTGCTCAACTTCAAAGACTAAAGGAGGAAGATGAAACATCATCAAACAAATTCTCCTTGAGAGAAAATTTCCCTTCCTCCTATGACAACCAAAAATCACATTCTTGTGATCTTGAACCCAAGACATTTGAGAACACCTCACATACACCTAAGAAATCTAGAAATATCTTTGAAGAAAAACCTTGGGAACCTAAACAAAAGCATGATTTCACCCCTTTGGGAAGATTTTATGAATCAACTTTGGAAAAACTTCTTCAAAAGAAACTCATTGTGTTACCTTAGGTCACTTTGATGGGAGTTTCCTTTATGAGTAACTATTGGGCTTATCATAGACATAATTTACATAAAACTTCACATTGTAAGGAGCTAAAAAATGAGATCCAAGATCTCTTTGATAATGGCATAATTCAAAAATCTAAGCTCTCAGCTACTAGAGATTCTACTCTCAAGAAGGATCAATCTCATGAAGCCATGGCTAGTAATGGTTCAAATGCAACTTCTACTTCTTCCAACATTCAACCACCTTCTAAATTTTCCAATCTTTCCAACACATATTCATCAAAAGAAGAACTTGCTACTCCCTTTGTTGACTATGTGTACCCTCAAGGACTGCCTTTGAAAGAAACTCAAGCCACTAGATACTGGGATGCAAGTCTTTCCACCACCTTTACAGATCATACTTCTTCATGCCCTACTATGCCTATGAAGTCCACTCCAAGTAATTTTCCTTCTAAACTTCAAGAACCTATTATGCAGACTCCAGAAATAGATTCAAATACAGATTCAGATACTCCCTCATCCTCAAAATTGGTTTCATGTAAAGAGGACTACTTAAATGATGAAGAAACAAGTGTTGATCAAGATCAAGATTAATTCATCCCCTTTCAAATTTTCCAAGATCTTGTGCCTCCATCTCAAGAGTCACATAGTCCTCCATCTCCCATGCCATGCACCTCTACTAAGCAAGATCAAGATATTCCTTGCACCATCTCGAAGGAGACTATTAAAGACCAAGAAAAGGATACTTTTCCTATACTACCTAAAATTACTTTTGAAGAAAGTGTTCCCTCACCCTCTTGTTCTACCTAACTACATTCACTTCAAAACTATTCTCAAGCTTTAAATACTCCTGTCAAAGGTATTGCTCCTATAAAAATTACTCATAAATCTATTGATGGCTTTGGTCATGTGGCTCACTTTAAAGATGTTGATATCCATACTCATGGTCCATTCACATCTTCTAAATCTATCCTTGGTCCCTACCCATGTAAGCTAAAACCTTCAAGTCTTCCATACATATTGGGACCTTATGTTCCTCTATCTCCTACTTCCACTCTTATCTCATTACACATTCCTCCTATCCTAACCCAAGATCAACAAAGATGCACATACTTGAACTCTTCACATCCACCTTTCCATCTAAACCAGTCATATTGGCCTCATTCATCCATAAATCCCAAGTCCTTTGGAAGTGATTTGGATGATCAACTCAAACACAAGTGCATGAATCCATCCTCAAAAGTTCACTATGTCTCCTCTAATTGACATGTGAATGTCAAGAAGGAAAATATGCAAAAGAGACCACAAAGGTCCACTATTCAAAGAGCTCAATTGAGGAAAGTGTGGGTTCTTAAATCTATTATTGAAGAAATGTGTTCCAAAGCATCTAATGAAAAATTGAAAGCTATATGGATTTCCAAGTCTCTTTTGAAGGACTTGAATATTGAAAACAAATCAAAGTTGACATTCAAGCTACCAAAGGTTTCCACTCCATCTCCTTCCCAACATCTTCCTAAAAAGGTTTCAAAACCTTCTACTCCACCCCTCTCCAAAATGGCTTTGCTACCTCATATATCTAAGCCTTAATCTATTTCATCCATATTTCCTCCATCATTCCACTACCCTTCAAGGTGTGTGTCAATGTTGATCTTGCCTAATATCTCATCCACCCTTATGAGATCCTCTAAATCTTATGCCTACTTTCCATCCTTGCTTGTTTCAGTATTCCAAAACCAACAACCTTATCCTCCATCTACCTCTCATTTTCCTGTCATTTCCCTTGCATTACCTTATCAGCATCTTTGAGTGTACCTTGCTATGGCCTTGGCTTATCATAACTTATCTTTCTTATAGGCATGCTATCTAACTTGAAAAAGGCTTGAATTCTTTCCAAAAACTCTAAAATTTCAAAAAAAAAAAGAAAGAAAAAGAAAAAAGAAGTGCCTCAATGAAAACCTAGAAACAGGCACCTTGGTAGCAAAAGTAAAGATAAACAAATCCGTCCTATGGTGAAAACCACTTCTTCTGGCACCTTAGATAAGTACCATGATGAAAACTTGGTAAATAGGCATCATGCATAATTCTTCCATCCATGGCATCCTATCATGATCTTTCTTATCCTTTAGATTTCCTCATTCCTAAAGTCATTCACTCATAACCTCCATAACAAACTTTTCTATCCTATTCAATTAACCCTTTTATCTTGATCAATGAAAGAAAGAAGAAAAATCAGTTCTTAGCAATCTCTTGACATGGTCATTTTCGTGGATTACTTACATGATACCCTTCATTACACTACAAGCTTATATTGTTATATCCTTTTCCCTAGCTTGGGTAATCTTGTGAAGGCTTTCCTTGAGGGTAACATTCACCACTTCATACTCCTTTCCTATCCATCTCCACTTATCCACTAGCTTGCTACTACATATTGTCTTGCACCTTGCTAGACACTGGAACAAAATCAAGGTTATCCTTCTTGAGAGCTAGTAATCTCTGACAAAGTTCTAAAAATTTGAAAATATCTAAAAATTAGAAAAAGTACTAAAAAAATTATTACCGTAGTGAAAACCTAGCAATAGGCACCTTGGTAACACCAAAAAAAGTGAAAAATCTCAAAAATACAAAAAAAATCAAAAAAATGAAAAATAGGAAAAGTACCATTGGTGAAAACCTAGAAACAGGCATCATGGTAGCAAAAAAAGGAAAATCTTACCAAGAAGGTGAAAACCTGGTAAACAGGCACCTCTTGTTCCCAATGCTCCATTTTGTAGTGCATCTTCTAGCTATTTTGTACAGTCGCTTTCATGCTTCTGCTTTACTGTTTTCTGCTCATGTATCCATGGATTGAGTCTTGTTATAGCTTGAGGGTATTCCCCTTCAGTGTACTACTTTCAAGATTCTCCTCATAGAATCTCCTTTGCAATAGTCACCAGTGGTCCTCACTATGTCTGCCTTCCATCACCAATGTCACTATTTTTGAGATTCTCCTCATAGAATCTCCTTCATGATAGTTACTAGTGGTCCTCACTGCATCTGCCTACTATCACCACTATACCTCATTTTCAAGATTCTCCTCATAGAATCTCTTTTGCAACAGTCACCAGTTGTTTCGGCTGTGTCTGCCTATTGTTGCTTGGGTCACATCTCCAGATTCCTTTATGGAAGATCTCTCTTGCGTCAGTCACCAATCATTTTGGCTATGTCTGTTTACTATTGCTTAGTCCTCTTTAGGTTCTTCATCATGAAGATTTTAGTCATTCTGACTACGTCTACCTACTATTGTCACCCTACTGAAGAGATTTCTTTCAAACATGTTCTGGGCACTGACACTTGACATCAATCCTAAAAACATTGAACTCAAAAATGATATACTTGTTTGGATATGCTGAGCATTTTCTTTGTTTTCTTTGTTTTGCTTTATCATATCTCCTCAAGCAACTTGATGATGTCATCTTTGACTAGAGAAGTAATGACTGGGGGCATGATCTTTCTTTGATTTTTGTCTGTGGTTTAGTTCCAATAAGTTGATATATTCCTATAAAAGGGGTGTCCACTATAAGAGCCTCCATCTCGTATTGGATGGCCATGTGTACCTTGACTCCTTTTATATGGATGTGTCAATAATGTTGGTTATTCTGCTTGTTTGTTGGAGTGAACTCATCATGCTACACTAAATACTAATACTCTTCCTGCTAAGTGAATGTATGGGTCACTGCAGGTATACCTAGCACACTTTTGTCTCAGGTTACAAATGCAAGGGTCATTGCAGATAGAATAAATACTAAATACTTAGCATAAGATGGATCTCCCATGTGTTTGGTGTGTCTATCATATAAGCAACATTATGGTCATCCTAGCATTTATGCTTTGATGCTTATGTTAACTTGCTATATTAAAAGGGACAAATATTCTAGTCATTCTAGCTTCTTGTGCCTCGAATGCTTACATTTAATCTCGACAAACTTATAATGTATGTTCTATTCATATTCCCATGATTGCAATGTCAATGGGAATTGTCTAACATACAAGCTTTGTTCTATACCCAGTGATGATAAATTGTTGAGTCTTGGTAACCAGACCTAGGGTTGAATTTAATATAGTCTTGCATTACATACTTCACATGCATAAACATGCAATTCGGTTGTGATTCCATTTCTCCACTATGTGATGAAGGATTGGGGGCATCTTCAAACATATCAAGTTTCTCCATAGCTACACAAGCATTTGATTCATCAATTCACACTCCTCAATGGACTACCTGTCACTGTCAGGCAAAAACACACAACACTACATGAGATGTCAGTCCATTTCCATATGCATTGCATCCATATACTCATAATATCTACTCTACATGCTCATAATCACATCACATCACATCAAAATACATTCACATTCATATCAAAGTATAACATACATCTCATAATCATCATATTGACATCTCATATATATCAAAGTGAAATAAACACAAACAATGACATGTGCACACTGATACTCGGCTCAAAGATCTCGTACATATATCTATCAAAAAATGGGTCAGTACAAAAAATGGGCACTACTCGAGTGCTATCAATCAAGATGATACAAAATGGTACTAGCACACCAATCAATACATAGCTAGAGATCAAAATCAAGAGCCAAATGCACAACATCTAACTCTACCCTATGCTCTTATCTCCAAGAGGAGTAGGAGCAGGAGCCACAGGAAAAGGAGGAGGTGGTGGCATGTCAGGTCTAGTAGGAGGTCATGCACCTCCCGACTCTCATGCATACTATGAAAAGCGTAGAACCTAGAGAGCCTCATCAAGTATCACTGTCGAATACGTAGCAAAGTAGTAAGCTGCCCGGGCTGACTATAATCGCACCTCATCCTACAGCATCACTGACCTCTACTCAACAATCTCAACATGCTCTCTCCATTGATCTATCTCCCACTGTCACTCCACCAACTGTGAGTCTCAAACAACTACCCGTATCTACAAATCTCCCAACTATTGGGAGGCCTAACGAATCTACTCTTGGTAGCATCATATTGTGTCCTACACCCCAGTTATAGGCTGATCTGGCATATCCTCATCAAGCATCTCAAGTGCCTGCCACTATGGTGGTGCCTACTTCTATGGTGGTGCCTATTGCTATGGAGCCTCCTACTATGGGGCCTATCACTGACCATGTCCTTTCCCACTACCCCTGACACCTGGGTTTGATCCCATCTACTGTGGGGGAATTTGCAACTACTATACTCGGTGTTAGACCTGTGGTTGAATCTGTGGCTATATCTCCTACTACTGAGGCACCTATCTTTGTGCCTAACCTATCATCCCTAGTGGATCAATAAATTATGGGAATGGATGGCTGATCAAATGAGCCTAATAGGCAGGTGTCATCCCTGCATTTGCTACCTCTAGAAGGTAATCCCACTAAACTGTAGCTAGGTTGTGCACGTCTATCATGGATCAGCCTAGATCCATACATGAAGGCCACCCTCACCCTATATCCCTCACCAGTCTAGCATAGGCACAATACTCCTGAGAAATATCCTATGGTTGGTCGTACTGCCACCACACCCATAAAATCACAAACCGCTCTATGATCTGTGTAGTCCTGCCCAACAGTGGCTACAAGTTGAACATCTAGGGTAGCTCTCTTTAAGCATCATCTTAATCCTCTATCTCTTGCCAAGGCTACCATATCACAGAGACCAAGTCATCAAGACATGTCCTCTAGTGCTCTGTCTTACCCAGGAAGACATGGGTAATGTGCCCCTGATATCTACAGATATATGGCTCCATCGGCTCTCGGGCATCCTCATGAATGGGCCTACATATGGGAAGATGCTCCCATACCTAGATCTATAACACATAAACACCAATGACCATAGCCTTCTTCTCATGGAAAACTATCTCATGCATCTCATGGAATAGGTGGGCTAGCATACACTGACCCCACCCAAAAATATCAGGTGCCTCTGCCATCTGACATAGCATAACTCCACATCAACACTTGTGCCCGTGCTATCCTCTATCAGGCATTAGAAAGAAACTTAGGAAGATCGCTAGCATAGATTCCATTCTTTGCATCTATTCATATGTGTGCATTAGCTCATCCCAATTGATGGCTCGACCTCTCTACAGCTCCCTCTCAAACACAACAGAAAGTGCCTCTATACCTTCTTAAGGCACTATATCATAAACCACTCGGGCTCCATGGAAAGGGATCCACAATATCCTCCAGATGTCCTCTATGGTGATCATCATCTCCCCCACTAGTAGATGGAAGGTGTTCATCTCCAAATGGAAATGCTCCACCAAAGTTGTGAGTAAGTCATGATTCACCATCACAGCTGGGATCTGGCATAGCGAGGACAAGCCCAATTGAGCGATATGTGCTTGATCTACATCATCAAGACTCTACAACAACTCTCTATATGGTGGATAATGTGATATGAACGCGATGTCGTCGAAGACCTCCCATACACACACAAATGACAATGACAAACAAATGATCAGTACTGGAATGAAATGGCTAAACAAAGCTAATAAAAATGCAAATTTTATGTACAAAATTGAAAATTTTAACCTCTAATATCATGGGTTCTTGCATGAAGATCTCCAAATATCACATGAAGATCTCCAGATCTCACATGAAGTTTCCCTCTTCCGTGTGAAGAATCTCCTTGTCGTGTGAGAAATGAAGTCCTCGCATGAGAAACAAAGTTCTCGCATGCAAAGAATATCTTTCTTCACATGAGAGGTGGGTATCTCCCATGCGAGAAACCTCATCGACGTGCACAAAGAAATAACACACCCTATTTCTTCATGTGAGGAGAGAACATCTTCTCATGAGAAAGGATAGTCTCATGTGAAGATCGATTGACCAACTCCTAAAATGTGCTAAAACATGCAATAAATGACCTCGAACTATGTAAAAATAGAAGTACAAAGGTGAGAAATTGATGACTCATCGATAGTCTATAGTCTGTTGGTCAGTTGTGTCGTCTAGAGTACTCAAGATGATGATATCTCATGTTCACTACTATGTCTCTCTCAGAGCTCAATTCACTAAAGGACAAAAAGCACAAATGAATTGAAAATTACCCCTTGGGCCCTTATATAACTGTTGACCTAATTTTTCAAAGTGCTTCGATTTGCACAAAAATCACCCCCTAGCTAATTTGATCGTTCTGAATCCATTTTCGAGATTGAATTTGAAATCTAACACACCTAAGTGCCTCAAAAATGTGTTTTAAAATTTTGGGGACTGAGGCGATCAAACTCTTGTGCAACTCGAATCTTTCTGATACTTTGTGATTCTTGGAATCCTTTCAACTCTATATTCCTCATGTTTTCAAAACTCATTTTGGATATAGTCAACTCAAGTCAACTATGCTCAATTCTAGTCAAATCCTTGGTCAAACTCAGTCTTTTGGACCTTGAAATCACTTTGGATCGACTTCCAATTTTATTAAGATCATTTTGATCTCTTCATATTTCTTCAAATCATTCTGATCTCTTCATATTTTCTTTTGATCATTCTGATCCTTTCTACACTACTACATCTTATATTTCTTCTGTATCTCTTTGTATACTACTTTACATCATATTTTTGGTGTGTCATCTTTCAATTTTTCTCTCGAGGGGGTAGGATGATTACATCATTGAACTTGAATTTCAAATCAATCTAAATCTTCATCACTTGGGGCATCGTGTTCCTATCTTATGTCCTCATCACTTGGGGCATCTTGCTCCCTCCTATTTGGTATCTTTGCTATCTATCTTATCTTTCCATCAATTGATCAACCTTATAACAACTTGTCTTAGAGTTCGATGAATAGGTATTGGGACAGTCTAAACCTCGATTCCTAAGGATCAAACCTTGTTCTGGGGATGATTCTACAACTCATGATTGGATCTTGTTATCTTTTATCACTCTCATGTATCTAGGTGTTCTATCTAGATCCTTAAAGATTAAGCTCCATTCTAGTGAAAATCTTTTAAATGCTACTAATCTCAGGTATCTAGATGTTCTATTTGGATCCTTAAAGGTTAAGCTCCATTCTAGAGACAATCTTTTAAATGCTTTCAATCTTAGGTATCTAGGTGTTCTATCTAGATCCTTAAAGGTTAAGCTTCGTTATGGAGATAATCTTTTAAATGCTATTGCTCTCAGGTATCTAGACATTTTGTCTAGATCCTTAAAGATTAAGCTTCATTCTAGAGATAATCTTATAAATGCTATCAATCTCAGGTATCTAGGTGTTCTATCTAGATCCTTAAAGGTTAAGCTCCATTTTGGAGATAATCTTTTAAATGCTTATCACTCTCGGGTATCTAGGTGTTCTATCTAGATCCTTAAAGGTTAAGCTCCATTCTGGAGATAATTTTTTAAATGCTTATCAATTTTAGGTATCTAGGTATTCTATTTGGATTCTTTGGGATTAAGCTTTTTTCTAGAGATAGTCCTTAAAAGCTTATCAATTGGTCTTTGTATCATCATTTTTGGAACCAATCTCATTTCTTGATCCTCGCATCATTCTTTCTAATTTTCTTTGAATTGAATGCGATGCTTGCACATTCATTCAAAGAGAGGCAAAATGTAATACCCCAAAATTGGCAATTCTTATTCTGCTACTTGCTACTTGACTTAATTTTCAAATGCTTAAAACCCTAATCTACATTCATCATACTCATTATTTAATCCCTATAGTACGCACTCATATTAGCCACGTTAAACCTATTTGATTTCAATTTAATTTAATCTAAAGTATTCATACTTTATTAAATTAAATTATCTCCTAAGGCTAATGTACTATGGAATTAAATTTATTTAATTTAATAAATATGCCTATTTTAATTAATTAAAAAAATTATTTAATTAAATAGAAAAGCTATTTCTAATTAATTAAGGAAAGTTATTTAATTAAATAGGAAGTCATTCCTAATTAATTAAATGAAGTTATTTAATTAAATAAGAAAAGTGTCTCTAATTAATTGAATAAAATTATTTAATTAAATGGAAAAGGCATTTATGAGAGCATATCTCATTTTATTAAATAAATATTCTTTCTAATTCTTCTCTTCAGTTCAAAAATGGAAATTTCTAGATAACTACTGATCAAATTAGAAGTGATCCAAATCACTTGCTTTCACACTAAAGTCTATCTCAGCTGACTAACTCTTACACTCATATCTAAGTTAGTTAACTTCCTTTAATTTGGGAATCTTCCACCTTAATTGAACCTCATCTTCAATCTTGACTGTTGATTGAAATTGATCTCAACCATTGATTCATTTTAGGAATATCTATTTAAGAGACCCTCATTTCTTCATTTTGGGAGGATGAATTGAATTTCTATCGAAGTGCTGTTGAAATTCATACTCACATTTTCTTACATTTGCTCATATTTTGCATACATTTGCATCCTTATTTTAATTTCATTTAGTATAATATGCATATGATTAATCTAGTTTCCTTTACTTGTTCTTAGATTAAATACATATCTCATCATAGATTACTTTGCATTCTCACATAGATTAGTTGCATATCAAATCCGTCATTCTTAGAGGGTCTGGTTGCTTGCACCTTGATTCTAAAGATATTAACAGGCAAAATCCCTTTAGATAGAAGGCAACGGGTCACTTTGCAGGGAAAATCTTGGTTGAACAATCTCATGTTCATTCTAGGATGAATTCGCATACAATGATCGTGTTGAAGTGTGCGTGTTAAACATAGGCCACATATTCATGTATATAGGTATTAATAGCTCAATCATTTGTGTTACTTGCTTGAATGGTGTTGTCAAAGTTTTCAAAATCTTCCATACAATCTCATCTTCTTCTTTGGATCCACCATATGATTTAATTCCTACAATAATATCAAATATCCTACCAACATAGCTTCTTAAATATTCATCTTCCATTATTTTAGCATCTTGAAATGAGCATATCCATATTTGTAATCTTATTCTTTTTGTATGTTTATCACCTTCAAAACTATATTCTAAAGCTTTCCAAATATTACAATATGTATCTAGTGACTTTACTTGATTGTACTCATTCATTGGAAGGGATGTTAGAAATGCTTCTTTGAATCACATATTACACATAAACAAATATCTTTCTACTTCACTACATTACAAGAGCCAATATCTTGGACCCATACATAGAAAATGGTTCTTCATCTTTTCTTTCCAATTATCATAGTTAACCCCCCCCCCTCCCCCCAACATAAAACTTAAGACTATCTTTTCTGAAGTGACTTGCCATTGATCTCCCAAATTTTTTAAGCTTTCTCTTAAGGACCTGATGCTCTAATACCAATTGTTAGAATTTAAATTCCACTAATATAATTGATTCACCCCCCCACCCCCATCCCCCCCCTCCCTGTTCTCAATTATATTGGTTGACTTTAAATTCTAACACCTCCATGGTTCTTATTTTAAATGTGATTGCAAGTTTTTGGCTCAAGGAATTCAATAGGAGAATTTTTGGTTTCATTATTATATTGGTGGAGTATGAAGAGAAAACTTGTCATCGTGCAATGCACTTGAAATGAAGAACTATCCACCATGTTCATATTTTTATAATACATGATTGTATGGTATCAATGTAGGACTTGTGGGAAGATCATATTTAGTTGTATATTGCTTTCATTGATATGCATTTTTATTTAATGAATTTTAAATGTTGGAATGTCATTGGTGTAGTTGTAATGTTGCAAGAAATCACTTCAAGTGGATAACCAATTATACTCAATGTTCCTTTGAAATGAATAAGTATATGTTTGGATTATGTTCCTTGATTTATGAAATGTGATGAGAAAACTTCCCTCAAATATAGTTAGTCTTGTAAATGATTTTCTGAAGTTATTGGTTTAATATGAAATTAAATTCATAGATTCATTGGTAAATATGAAGAAAAGAACTAGATGATTTCATAGTTATCATGTGTTTCAAGTATAAAGTATGGCATAGAATATTGTTTGCAAGTCAATAGCATGTCAAGTATTCTCAAATTTTATAACTTCAAAATGAATCCAATAGGTTTCCACAAGATATTTAAGTATATGCATTATGTTAATAATACTAATAGGAAGTTAGTCCTAATAAGCAACCAAAACCTTGTAATTTAAACCCATGAAAATAATATAAAATTAAGTGTCAACATAGAGCATTAGAACATAAAATGATTGAACAAATAAACCTGGGAGAGTGCATTTCACTCTCTAGATTTTGTATAGGAAGTGAAAAAAATAACTCCACTATCAAAGCCAATATTAAAAACCTTTAAAATATTCATGGAGCATATTCCTAGAGAGCCTCACACCTAGAAAACCAATAAAATAAACTAAATCCTTAATTTAAAATAAAAATATGGGAGAGACATGAAAGTCATGTGACTATGCTAGGACTCTTAATAGGTGTGTGTGTGTGTGTGTGTGTGTGTGTGTGTGTGTGTGTGTGTGTGTGTGTTTGTGTGTGTTTGTGTTTATTTAATTAATTCTACCCACACCCCTAAGTAGCATCATATGGAAATAGAGGCATTATATACCTAATCAAAAGGGGACTGTCAATTTTTCTTTTAAGGAAATTGATTAATTACTGTATGGTAGGAGGGTGTGACCCACTGTAGGTGCCACCCCCTTTCCCCTTAACCCACACACTCCAATCCCCTTTGATTCTCAAGCCTCATGTGATGCATTGGAAAAGAAGGGCGTCATCTATGATGCAACATATATGTGAGTATAGGTGAAGAGTGATGGGAGGTATGTGAGTAGAGTGGGCAAGTGGGTAGGTTAGTATAGGGGGGAATTAAAAAGGTAGTTAGTAGATAGACTAGGATGGTAGATAGTTAATATTAATTGGTTTTGTATGTAATTTTTTAGTATAGAGGGTTAAGTTAGTAAGTTATTTTAGTAGTTTATTAATTTGTTTATTAGTATTGTGGATTAGTATAGGTTAGTTACATGTTAATTTTGTTTAGTTTTTATTAAGAAAAATAGGCTTTGATGGGGGTCTGAAATCCTATAATACTAAAATATTAACATAAAAAAAAGCGCTTAAAGTATCAATAACATAAAAGCTATAGTTTGAAATAGCCCCCTATAGAAAAAAAAGATAAAACCCAAAAAAAAAAAAAAGGGAAGGAGAGCAAAAAACTAGGAAAGGCCCAAAAGCTAGGAGAACAACTCAAGAAATTTCTCCAAGGATTTCCATGGCTCAAATATCCAGCTTAGACATTCTTCTAGCTACCTCTTTTAGGTGAGAAAGATCTCTATCAAGTTCTTGGATGTCTTTTTTCTTTGTGTTGGATCTAGTTCTCTTCCTCAATCCATCCTCAAGAAACTTATCTTTGCCACTATTGGGAGATTGGTCATCCTCCTTACCAACCCTATTTCCTTCTATTTTGTTTATGAGCACCTTTATTTTATCATTTGATACTTTAAGAATGTTATAGATTTTCTTAGTGATTTTCTATAGAGTTCCCTCCATGGTTTGAACTCTACCCTTCACTTCCTCCACTATGTTTTCCATATCCTTTTCCTTCTTAGTTATCTATTCTAAATGCTACAATTATCCCTCTCCAAGATGCCCACTCTTAGTTTGAGCTCCTAGATTTCATGGTAAGTCCATTTAGTGGTTTGATAATTATCAATAAAACTATATTTTGAATTGTTAAGCACATCCATCTGAGGGTTTTCTTTGGTGTTGTTGCTCAAAATAATAAGGCCAAGGTCAATCAGCTCCTCCATTTGTACTTTTCCCTCCTTATTATCCTTAACCGGAGTTTTAATCATCTCTTTGAAGCCCCATCCTTGCAAAAAAATTATTGATAATCATCCAAACCACATTCCTATCTTTTCCGAAAATCTTACATGTGTAGTGGTTGGACCCAAATTCCTCAAAATCCTACTCCTTCTCTTCCCCACTCCCCTGCTTCTCATCTTCCTCATCGCTATCCTTCCCCTCCTCCTACCTTTCCTTCTTGGATTCAATATCTCTCCCTCTTTTCAACCTTCTAAAAGGCTTGCCTACGTAATTTTCCTCTCTGTTGGTAGGTATCTTGATAGTGATATTTCTCTTTCCACCTATCCTCTCCTCATTTTCTTCCTTTTTGGGATTGGTATCTTCCTTCCCTTTAACATTATCACCCTATGTATCCCTTTAGCACTATCACCCTATGTATCCATGCCCTCTACCCTCTCATTATAGTCTCTATCAAATGAAATCTTAATGCCCTATTTAGGATTAGTTTTCTCCTTTTTCACCTTTTTCTACAGTTTAATTCTATTTTCCCCTTTTTATGTTGTGGGGTAGCCTTCTCCTTTGTATCTAAATGTATCTCTTGGCTATCCTCAGTATCAGATGGGGTATAATCCTCTCCTAACTCATCCAACTCCTCCATACTCTCCTTTCCCACCTTCCTATTCTTAATTTCTTTCCCCAAAGTCCCTACCTTAAAGAATCATAGATTGATAGCAAAAGCCCCTCATGGAAGGTTGAATTACTATGTGATTCTCCCTCTAGTCATTGATATTCTTATTAATAGACAAATATAGGGAAAGAGGGATAGAAATCTTCACTCCATACCTGAAATGGCTAAGAAGCACAAAATGATGAGTGTAGAGGTAGTCAAATCTCATATCAAGGGAAATATACTTGATGATAACCCTCAATATAAACCTCCATAGTAGTTTGATAGAGCTTGATAGGTAGTAAGTGTTTTTCTTCACTAAAGTCTTCTTTTCCTCCACATCCTTGGTAAATTTGATCAAAGCCTACCCCAAAATCTATCTATCTCTATAGAGTTTCTTCCCATAATTGGTATTCCTATCACCATATAGATATCCTCCTCTATCATCATGAAATACACCCCATAGATCTTAACAATCTCCTCATTCTAGATCTTGACCATACTATGTGTAATAGAGGGTTTCCACCCATGAAGTCATTCAATGAATGTGGTAATGTCATTTTTTTTCAAAATGCTCCACACCTTAGAGCATCAACACAACTTCTCTACTTCATCCTCAGGTTCCCTCCTATGTCTTTCTGCCACCATGTCTTCATCCTCTCTATAAGTTTTTCTTATAGTATTGATATTCTTTGAAGGCTGATTCCAATTGTTATGAGTAGGTACTTTTTATTTCCTTTAGCCTTTGATTCCAATTGTACCTGCTGATTCCAATTGTTCCTTTCATAAGCCTTCCTTTTTACATTCATCTAAGGAATGGATCACCTCATGCACAAAAATGATGGAATCAAGGATTTGTCTACAAGGACAAATGCTAATTACTGAGGTGCAATAATCTCCGTTAGTAATTTGATAATTATATTAGTTAAAACCTTTGAAAAGATCTTGTAAAAAGAGTTTTAGAGACTTATAGGCCTACAATTTTCAAAATAATCTGCACCTATGACTTTAGGAATCAAAACCAAAAAAGTAGCATTTATCTCTTTAAGCAAGTTCCTAGCTCCAAAAAAATTTTGAACTTCTTTAACAAGGTTATCTTAATAACTTCCCAATACATCTGGAAGAAAAAAGTTGAGAAACCATCTAGGCCAGGAGCTTTTTTAGTTGGTAGAGTGAAAATAGCCTCGTTGATTTCCTCAAACCCTAGTATAGCCACTAGAAACTTATTCTAGGTAGCAGTTATCACACTAGGGATGGTATTGATAATTACCTTCTAGTCCTCCTCTCCCAAGTTTAACTCTTTGGATAGGATAGAAGAGAAAAACTTAATAGCTTCCTCTACAATCTCTTTATCTTCTCCTATGGTATGGCCCCCTTCTTAATTCCATTAATTCTATTGGTTGCCTTATGTTTCATAGTAGAAAGGTGAAAGAATCTAGATTTTTTATCCCCTTCCTTTAACCATACCGATCTTGATCTCTACCTCCAAAACATTTTCTCTTTACCCACGATGTTGTGAAGGTCAGCCAAAATAATCTTTTTAGCATTCATCCTACTTTCGTCATAACTCATATTCTGTATCTCTTCCTGCACCTCTACAACTTTCTCAAAAATCCTTTCTTTTAATCAAAATACATTCCCAAAGTCCATTTTGTTCCACTTTCTATAACCATTTTAATGTTGTTGAGTTTTTTAGCTATCTTATACATATTTGTGCCATCTACATCTATATTCCACCAATCCCTATTTTTTTCATAAAGATCGTGGTGTGAAAATCACATCTTCTCAAATCTTAAAGGGAAATCCTTTTTCCTATTAATAGTTTCTAAGGTGAGAACAATAGGGGAATGATTCAAGCCTAGTCTCGCCATAGAAGAAAGTTTACATTGATAATGGTTCATCCAATCTATAGTGCCTGCCCCTAGTTTACATTTTTGTTATTATTTCCAAACTCTTTTAGGCTAGTTTTATGCTTGATTATTAGTAGTATTATTTTGAGATTATCAAATATTTTTTTATATTTAGGTGATTATATGATGAGATTTCTTGGTACTCTATGTATGTATTCAGTGATTTTAGTTATTAATGATGATTAGTTAAATGGATCATCATGTGTTTTCTTATGGATACTTACCCCATACTGCATGTGTATGGTGTGCATGTATGTTTTATTTATGTGTGGCATTTCTGATGTGACTAAGGAAGGGAGTCATAGTCACTTGCTAGTCAAGATCTACATTATGCACCACTTCCTGGCATTACCTATTTAGCTTAGAATATTGTGTTTGTATATGCATGGATTTTATGCAGTTTGCAGGTACCAGGTATCGACTTCCCTAAATTGCCAGGATGAGCATACCCTATCACATTATCTCAATGGTAAGAGAGGGGAGATAAATTCTTAAGTCCAAATCCTAAACCTTTAAGCTATTTGTCCTAGAAAATTAGGACAAGTATTTGAGTTGTTTACCTTCCAAATGCATCGGATGACATTAATTCATGATTATAACCCTTTAGTTTGATTTTGTATGTGTTTTTCTTTGATGGGTTTTCGTATTTCATCCCATAGGTCTTTAGGTGTTTTTATATTAATTAAGTCAAATTAAATTATTTAATTAATGATTTAATTTAATAGAAATTTATTATGGTATTTTAATATTTAATTATATTTAATTAATTTGGAGAATTAATTAAATATAAAGATAAATTTTATAAGTTTAAATTTTAGAACATGTTAATATTTATTTAATTTAATAATAATATATTTAGAGTTCATTTTTAAATAAATGCTAAATACTATTATTATTTAAGTTAATAAATATTTTATCAATTAACATTTCAAAAATAAATTAAAAAGTGAAAAGATATTAACTTAGTAAAAGTTTTAAGATTGCATGATGTGTGCATGAGATTAAAATTCAATAAATTAATTAAAAAAGAGAAGTCAAGTGAGAATTAAATAAAGATATTTTATAATTTAATAAATGTGCATGAGAAAGGTAAAGAAAAGATAAAGAAAAGTTAATAAAGAGTTAAAGTATGGTGAGCAGAGAGTTCTCTCAGGTGAACGCACAATTAGTGCCATGATTTTAGGAGAGAACTCCATATCACAATTTGGGGGTTCATTTTCAAAGGACCACAAATTTTGGAAGGGAAAATAATTTTGGAGGATAGAAGGTTTTGAGAGGAGGAATTTCTCTACAATCTTCTTGGGCGTACCAATTAGCATCAGAGTCCAAGTAGATGCTTGTGATTTTCACACAATTTATTACATTCTTTCTTTCCTATCTTCATTGTGTCTATTGAATAGTTATCTAAAGAATTCTTGTGATGAATGTTTCAGTATTGTGTATTTCTTATATGTATGTTAAATCCTCTGTATATGGGAAGATTAAAAGATCAATACAACCCTCTTTCAATAGATTTAAAAATGAGAAATTAATCAGGGAAGGGTTTGAATTAAAATGAAATTTTTCTTTATAAAATTAAATAAATAAATAAATTGGTGGGTTTGCTATATTTTCCCCATCAGATTAATGTTGGAATTGTGATAAAAAAAATGTTTTAAATAAATTTGTTTTATTTAATTTTGTATTTACAAAATTTTATAAAATAAATTAATTTAAAAAAAATGTTTTAACAAAAAATGTTATATATAAAAAAAAAATTAAAAATATATATATTAAATTGGGAGGGGTGGGAATAACCCCGTACCCCTTACCTTTTTGCTCACGCAGTCGAGTGTCATTGTCACAGGTATTGCGATTGCAGTGGTACTTTGTACCACTACCACCACAGGCCCTGTGACAGTAGGGTAATGTGTACCAAAGGCTGGTGGGCCTTAAAATAAATGTGTGCCTTTTTTTAATATAAATAAATATATTTTAAATTTGTTTTATTATTTTTTTTTTAACTTTATTAATGAGTTAAATTTTAATATTACTAATATATATATATCTAATTTAATTTAATTAATGAATTTATTATTGTTTATTATTATTAAAGTGTTATTATGATTATTAAATTTATTTGATTATTAATTAATTTAAATTAATAGATTTTAATTAAGATCGAATTGATAAATGGGGAGTTTTAATGGCATTTAGATTTCTTTTGTTTATAATGATAGTGACTTTAATAAAAATTGAATTTTTCTTTGGGGAATAATTAATTATTATTTTTATAATTTAATAAATAAATATCCCTAGATCCTTTAGAACAATTGACTTGAAATCAAACCAAGGAGATTGGACTTTTGATATTTCAAAAAGAAGAATGGGTTAACTATAGGGTACATGGAGAATATTTTTACTTGAAACATACACTAAAACAAAAACTGAAACCTTATATTTAACTCAACAATATGTTTTCAAAATCAAACCAAACTATGAAACCTACACTTTGTATCTGTATGTTGTCTATGTTTTGGGTTTGGGTTGACTAGAGTGTTGACCAGTGAAGGGCATTTACCAGAAGCTTGGGAGTTCTATGATTGTGGTATTATGTTGAATTGTTCTTGATCTTTTTAACCCAACCATGGAAATGTGTTTGGTATGCTCTATGATGAGTTTGAATCTATTGTTGATATTGCTTTCCAATGTTCTTGTGAGAAGCTGAGGTGAATGTTATAACCTACTTGACTTAACCATTTTTGAGTCTTGATTAGTTGTATTTGAAATGCTTTCCAGTTGCTTTTATAGGACTAAGGTGTTTGTATGATTTGTTCTCGGTGATGTCATGCTATGATATATTTGACTTAACCATTTTGAGTCTTCAATTAGTTATTTTGGGATGCTTTCCAATTGCTCGTAGAGAACTAATGTGTTATTGTGATTTATCTTTTGATGCTTTCTAGTGACTTGTATAGGATTGAGGTGATTTTATATGATTATTTGATTTATACTTTTATGAGCCTAGGGTAAGTTATCTATATGTAATGTTGGGAAGTGGCTTGTAATGGAGGTCAGCGCCCTAAGTGGTTGCCAAGGTAACCCATTGTAAGTTGTTTAATAAGTGAAAATACTACACTAAATGGGAATAAAATGAACCTAATAAGAGTTTTTGTATGTTCTTGCCCATGCCTCGAGTGCTAGTACAGACTAGGATGGGAGTAAACAAAATGCTTGATTGTGATCTTGCATCGTTAGTATGCCTTGTGAGTACAAAAGGATACTAGTACTGCATAGGGATCACTAGGGGGTCAGGGTCCTAAGAGACTGCTAGGGTAACTCTAGCATGATTTGTGCAATGACTCTTGCCCACTTACATAGTAGGTTTCCTTTGTGTCTTTGTGTGCCTCTGGGTTTAGATGTTGATTTATCTTGGAACCTTTGAGTAAGATTACTTTTAGGATTTCCTAGACTGAGATAGTGCTTTTGTTATTTGAATTGATATCATGTTTAGGACTTGAGACTATCTCCTCAGCACGTGGAAGTGGGCCATTTAGGTTCCATGTGATCAAGTGGTAGTGCTTTTTAATCTTACCATTGAGATCCGTCCATTGTTGCTATGGCTAGAGTTCCTTGTTTGCATTTCATTTCATTATATCCTTGTATACTATGATGGATGGTTGTATCTTTATGATGGATGGTTGTATCTTTATGATGGATAGTTATATCTTTATGATGGATGGTTTCATTTATTGTATCATACTTTGTATCATGGATTTGAGGAGAATGATGTAATTTATTTTTATAAATGTATATTCTTTAAGCTTTTCATACCCTATGACATGTACAGTGGATGATTGAGCATCCCAAAATTTATTACCAAGTGGCATTCAAAACAAATGTATATAATTCAAATGGACATTGGACTTTCAATTATTATTTCATATGGATGTGGTATTTATTGGACTTAATATTAATTAAAAATTAAATGTGACTCAATGTCTTGGTATCCTTAAGGAATGTAATCTATTATGTTTTCTTATGAATGGTTGTATGTTATTGCTTCTACTACTTTATGTTTGACGTGTATGTTATTCTTTCCTCTTAAAAAAATGTTTGGCAAACTTAATCAAAACTTTAGGTTAATTATTTTGGATGCCTTAGTGGGGAATTACAAATTCCAAGGTGATTAGGGCTCTATCTAGCCTAACACAAATACAATCCATTGTAACTCTCTTGTTAGACCAAGTATATTTTCCACCTCCTAACTCAATGTCCAAAAGGGTCAAGTCATTGATCAGATCTACCAAATATTGTATGCTTTCCAGATCCAGAGGGAGCCTACCTAATTTCTTTGTGGCCAAAAGAGTGGTATTGAAATCTCCCATAATAATGCCCTTAAGATCTCCCAACTTGGCCATTAGATTATAAATTTTATTCCACTAGAGTCTTATACCATTCTTAGCATTTGGGGCATAGGTATTCATAATAAACCAACTTTCCTGATCCTTGAGATTTTTGAATTGAATAAGAAAAAATTTACCTTCATCAAAAATGATGTCTGCTTCTAAGTTGTCCTTCCAAATCACAAGTAAACCTCCTAAAACACCCTCAAAATTAGTAGCCACAATCTTCATCCCTCTATTGAAAATTATGCTTTCAACTTTCTCCATCTTCATTTTTATTTCCTAAATCAAAAATATTTTTAGCTTATGTTCCCTTATCACATTCCTAAAAATTTCCCAATTGTGGATTCTGTTGAGTCCACAAATGTTCCAAGATATGACCTTCATAAATTTTTTGGGAACATGTTTCCTAGATGGTTTTCTGGGTTTCGTCTGCTACATTTCTTCTTGTTTCTTCCTTTCTAATTTGATTCTTGTTCATCTTGCCTTGAGTCCTAGATTTACTTCCTATGTCAGCTTTAACTCTGCTCCTTGTAGTGGTAGGAGAGAACGGTGATGCGTCCCTGCTATTTTTCTTTTTATTTTCAGGTAAAAGCACAGATTTGTGTCATTTTTTATGATACAAAAACATGTTTTGGTCAAATCTCATTTCTCTATCACAACTCAATATTTTTCAAAAACTAAAAATACCCTTTTATAGATCTCAGATTCAATATCATCATTATATAAATTTTTGAGTGTTTTCATTAGTTATAATGTGTTATAATCTCAAAATATTATAAGTTAATATTTCAACATCTCAGAAGATGCTTCCTCAAAAAATGAAAAAAAAAAAGTAGATCATATCAAAAAAATAAAAAAATTATATTTATCTCTAGAGGAGAGAATCCTCTTCATGAATAAGTTATTTATTTTCAAGAAGGTATAGATTTGATAGGGAAGTTTTGATGGGAGGAAAAAAATATTGAATTCTAATAAGGTCAAACTTGAGTACTTATAACAAAGAAAATATACATCAAACATAATTATTTCTTTTTTTGTTCACTAGCTATACATGTCATCTATAAGATATTTTCAAATCAGAACAAAAAAAGATGATTTGCATATACTTGTTTGACAAGAACTACACCCTATATTTTTTACAGTTAAAAAAGGGACTTCAAAATAAAATTAAATAAATAAATTCTTACTCAAAAAATTATAAAAATTATAGGCATAAAATTCATCCAATTGTACACATTTCATCAGTTTACATCATCTTCATATTTTAAACACAAATACCATTTTTTTCTCATTAATGTTGAATTGTCACATTTTGATATCTCATTTCTTTATAAAAGGTGACATAGGTTTGTGCTTTTACCCTTTCCTTAACTATTATCCAAAGTCCCACATTGTCATCTTTGCGGCTATCAAATAGAGCCTTCATTCTTGAGATTTGTCCGAGAGTAGAAGTTGATATCACTTCTAAAAATCTATTATTTTTTCTTGGAGACACCCAGTTGCTTCTAATTAAGTTTGTTTCCTAAGATTAAGAAGGGCCCTACACCTCCAAAGTTCCCCCATTCTCTTGGGTGACTGGAACAAAGAGGTCCTCATTAATTTCCTCCACTATGATCTCACCTTCCTCAGGATTGTTCCTACCTCCTTTTTCTTCCTCCACAACTTTAGTATCCATAAAATTAAGGTTGGGCTCAAAATCTCCCTTTCCCCTATTGCCTCTTCCATCTGGGCCTCTTGCTACTCCTTATCCTCATTTACTTTCTTTCCTTCCAAGATCTAGTGATCAGGAAGGTTTACCAATTTATCATTGAGTCTCTCCCATAGAGATTCTCCCTCAAGAATCTTAACATTGGGAGATTTTTCTTTCCACACCTTCCTTACACCTTCAGCTTGACTTTTTCCTTTTCATTGATTTTAGATTTCTTTTCTTTTTCCTTCTTTATTCTAAGACTTGAATTTTTTTTCCTTTTCTATAAAAATAGGACACAATTTAGCCTTGTGTCCTACCTCTTTTCAATGGAATCAAGAAAAGGGCACATTTTCATAATCTATCTACTACACATGCCTCCCCAATCCTGATTAGAATTAACCACTTCTTGCATATCCTAACCTTCAACTACCCAAATACATATTCTAGCATAGGTGAGTCTTTTATTGGCTATCATAACTAGATCGCTAGATAGAAACTCCCCAAAAGAGCTAGAAATGTCATGAAAAACATCTTAATGCTAGTACTCTAGGGAGAGTTTTAGAAGCCTTATCTAGATCAGGGCCTAGGTCAAGAAATCATTGTTGAGGTCAAGGTTGGAGGTCCATTTCTAAAGAATGAGAGAAGATTTCCCCATCAACCAGTTTCCTACACAAAAACTCTTTGAGTTATCCTCAGGGCAAGAAAACTCAATAGATATAAAACCTTTGGCCATACTCATTACTACAACCTGTCCTTTCAAATCCCACTTGTTCTTAACAAATATTTGAATCAAATGTATGTTTGGCCTAGGACCTATGAACTTTCCAACAAGATTTGTAGCCATATTCAGAATATCATAATCAATAAGCTCAGAAGGAACTTCTAAGGAAAAAGTCCCCTTCTCTTTGTTTGAGATATCTTTAATCTTAAGGAAAGAGGATTTACCAAAAGGTATGACTCCAAAAAAATTTGTCCATTTTCCCAAAGGACCTAGGGTGCCTTTATATGTACCTATTTTTGGAGCATTACCCATTTTATTTCCTAAATCCAACTGCAAGGCCCATGGGTCTCCATCTTCTATCACATCCCCATTTTCTTTGTCACTTCCCTGGTCCAAGCTTGCATACTGATCATCTTGTCCCTTCTTTGCAGATTTCCCTCTCAATGTTGAATTCAAAAAATTACTTCCTTCACTTCACTCTGTTAATTTTGTTTAGTTATTATCATATGATTTACCATATATATTAAATGACATTGGTATAATAGTTAGTTGTAAGGGCTTTTAGATTTTTATTATTTCATTTATCACATATTTTAATAATATTAAATATATATGACATGTTACATATAGTTGTTAATACATGCATGCATAATGTTATATGTGTGTGTGTGTGTATTCATTTTACTAATTTAACTCACTCATTAATTATATAGAAACATAGAATTGATAATAGAATTGAAATCTATTATGCCCATTGTGTCATATATTATATGGTGTACCCAAGATATACTATATACATATATGATAATATTTATGTACAAGGTCTTTATATAAGGTTTTGAAACTAAATGACACCTTACATGTATTGTCATCGTATTTGAATAGCTAAAATATCATGGATAAACATACTTTATTTTAATTCATCATTCATAAATATACTAATTGAGTTTTATTAGATTGAAGCTTTGGTAAGCTATTTTCATAAATAGGCCTTCAATTTGAAAATTGATATTGTACAGATAGTAATACTTGGTTGCTAGATGATATGTCACATTTGACCTTGTTACCTATCAAGAGTTACCCACTAAATCCAAACATACCTTGTAGAGACATCAATCATTGTTAAATTTAAATGAATACATAGTACCTAAGGTTTAGTTGGATATGTCAACACAACTTAAACCTAATGTGCCAAGTAGTAAATTTGATATCAGTCATGGCTAAGATATGAATAGCTTTGCAGTAATATTTATTTTTAGAATAGGATTGTGATTAAGATTATGTTGCTGAACATGTTAGTGATAACATTCTAGTATAAAGTAATATACTCTATAAGTTCATTTCTAAAGAAGGAATGTTATTTATAATAATTCAACCATCAAGGAATCACTTTCAAATAGGAAATGAGGTTAGAGAGAAATGAATTTAGATTCATAAATTTTATAATGATATGATCCTGAGACTAGTACATATATTGTGAGATATACCCTAGCATATCATTTTAACTCTACTTGAAATGTAAGCAAACCTTCAACACCTTGTTGTGGAGTAAGAATTAATACATTCTACATTCAACAAAGGTATCAGCTACTTTAGATACCATGAGTGGATGTGTCTTCAACACACATAGCTAACTGATAACCTAATTGCAACTTGTTAATGTAAATACATGAACAACCTAAGTTTACCCATTTTTCAAAACAAATTGTGGTTGTGTTTTTCTCTAGATTTTGGGTGTGACAATTGAAACATCTAGAACAAAAAGAAAGAGTCGCATGATAAGATCATGGATAGTGAATAATTTTCAATGCATAAGATAATTTTGAAGTACGATCTAGAAATACAAATTTGAAGATGAAAGAGAAATGTCAATCAAATTTGAGATATAACAATGCAGATCTAAAATGGCTTTTCCATGATCTTGAGGATGTCAGAGATAGGGTTTCCCAAATGGAAAAAATCAAGAGCAAGACAGGTGCAGAAAGCCAAGGCGACTGGAACAGCTGGGAGACTCTGATGGAGAGGAGAGTAAAAAATATTGAGAACTACAATCACAACTTGGCAAGTCAAATGATCTCCCTCCTCGCTTCGATCAATGACAACATCCTCTCTCTCTTGGAAAATCTCAAAGACAGGAACCAGATGGAGGAAGATGATAAACAGAACAGAGACAAAGATAGGCTGGATGTGGATAAAGCCAAGGACAGCACTATGGAGCAGGATTTGACGAACGCCCAGGATCATAAGGTAGAAGAGCAACAAGAGTGCGCCGAAGCTGCCCAGACCATGCTCGAGATGGAGAAGTAGTCTGCTAGGTTGGGTCTCTGTCCTTTGATTTTTGTTTCTCCTGGCTTTGGCTTTTTGTCTGGTCTCTGTTTTTCTGGTTGGTTCTCTGGCCTTTTTAGTGGGCAGTTGTTTCGGGCTGGGCCTTTGGGCTTATTTTCAGCCGTAAGGCTTATGTTTTGGCTGGGCGTTTTGTCGCTTATTTTCAGCCTTTCTTGTTGTTAAACTTATGGGTTTCAGGACCCCTTAAAACCTGTTTACCTTATCAAAAACAATGCAGATCTAAAATCTAAACTTACCCAAGTTGAATCTGAACTTGAGACTACAAAGTTACAGTATGCAAAACTAGAGAAATATAGAACTAATGTTAAAAAAAAGCTCAAGCAAACAAAGCAACATCTTGATAATTTGTATTGTATAACTAAATGTTGGAAATATAAGATAGGCTAGGTTACTAAGAGGGGAGGTGTGAAGTAGTAACCAATAAAACTTAATCTTAATTCACCAATCAATCCTTCATATGTATTATGATCTAATTATTGCATGCATGATAAACTAAATCCATTAAAACATTCATAACACTTTAACACACAATATGGTAACCTAAAAACCTTCCAAATAGAAAGTAAAACTTGGGTGAGGATGATACCCACAAGCTTTAAAACTACAGTATAAAGTTGGCTTGTTAAGGCTTACAATGATCACTTCTGATGATCTTCATTGTTAGGAGCAATAGGATTGCAAGGTCCACCTTTCAAAATAATTTACAAACATATAGTGAAGTATGTACTCGGTATAGAGATTTACAAAAGATTGTTAATTCTATCTTGTGAAAGGATTTAAATAACTCACCTATTAGGATGAACCAATGGCTAATCTCTAATCTACAACTTTGATTTTTTGAATGAGATTCCTTTGGAGTATAATGATCATCTTTTTGTGATGGATAAATTGTTGCTACTCCTTATACTACTTGTAGCCTTCTTAGTTCACAATTTTTCTCTTATATATATATATATATATATATATATATCTTTCTATATTCATATCATTACTTCATTTGATATGATACAATATATTACATATATACGTGTAGGACCAAAAAATGGGTTAATATCTAACATACTATGAGAAAATCACAAACTCAATAAACATACATTGACACCCTCTAGTATACCATGAAAGCCAAATAAACAAAAGGAAGCAACATAAAGTTAGAAATCCCCTCTATCATTTGTAGCTCCCATATCATTCTTTATTCTACATATGATGTAGCTCCAATTGCTTATAATGAACACAATTAGGAAGTAAAAGCCGATGATAATGATATGGGAGTACTAAAAGAAGTGATTTAAGCTTGAGAGAGAAAAAGACCGAGGACCTAGGGACTTAAGACTTAGGACCAAAAATGAGAGGAAGAATACTCAATTCATAATCAACATGCAAGATGAGAGCATTGGACTTGTCACCTTGGATATGTAACTTGGCAAGGGATTCCTTTGAGAATCCATGAAACATATGACACAAGATGCCAAATGTAGGTGTATGATGCTTGGATGTCAAACATGGCTATAAATGGAAGAGGATCTATGATGCATCACGTGACACCTCAAACCCACTTAAAGCCAAGAATCTATGACAATGGAAGCCAAATATGGACATGAATAAGGAATAAGAATATATGGATTATGACACATCTTAGCCAAGTGTAAATGGATAATCCGTGATGTGCCATGCCCATGTGTCACAATGATGTCAATATTATGTGGAATATTGGAATTAAAAATCTATTATTCTACACAAATAGAAATTAGTAAAAATGGAATTAATGGTGGAAAATATGACTTAGAAAAATGTGAATTTCCATGGTTTGTGAATGATGAATCAATTAATTAATAAAATTAATTAATTGAGGATGATAATTAGGAATAATAACTAGTAAAATGACATAGGATTAAATTATGGTTATTTAATCGTATAAATAAAATTAGTAAATGATTGGCTAATTTGTTAAATAAGTGTGAAAATATCATTTGATGAAAATGTGATCATTATTGAGATTGACTAGGATGATCATAGGTAGACCAAAGCCATGGTCAAATTGATTAATTTATTAAAATTGATAAAATGCCAAGGACAAATCACATGAATTAAGGACATGTAACACTTAACTACTATCATAAATGCTACAGGACTGAGATTGATTAATATAGTTGGTCATAATAACATCAATGGATGTTGTCAATGATTAAGATGGTTTGATGATGTCATGATCTAACACTAAGGGACTTGACAATGTCCATGATCGAATGACAAGAATGACAATTTGACCTAGAACTAAGAGCCATGAAAGTACTAAGGTCAGATTGATAGGTTTGATAGATTGATAGGTTTTTGAGGCCCTAAAAGCCACATAAATGCCTAGGATTGGACAAATGATGATAGGTTTGGGATTTTTCACACATTCAAAATTGATTAAGTTTGATTCCTAATGATTCTAGGTAGATTTGGGGTGATTTCGAGTTGATTTGATATGATTCTGAGTTGATTTGATATATTTTTGATGATGTTGAAATGGTTCTTAAATGATCTGTAATTGTTGTGAAAGAGGATATGAATGATGACAGACATCGTTGAGATATGATCAAGTTGGCCAAAATATCAGAGTTAGTGGAATGAGAAAATGGGATGAATTAGTATGAAAATGTACTGAAACAATAGATGCAAACCATTTTTGAGCATCTATATTGTTCCCCTCTTTGATACAATCTAATTTACAGCAGTGTGTCAATGAATGCTCATGAAAAAGTCATAAAATCATGCCCTAGTAGGGGTGATATATATGGGTTCACCCATGAGAAATTGACTAATATATTCACATTATAGGTCAATTTATCAACAATGAGAAGACAAAACCATAGCAACTGATGGATCACAAATCAGAGCTAAAAGAAAGTTATGAGGTCTAGAGTGCAGAACAAGGGTTAATCAAGGGCTTGAGACTATTTTTAGTGGTTACCACTCAAGATAGTGAAAAAATAATTGAAATGATAGCTTAATTTTTTCACAAAAAAGAAAAAAATCCAACTCAATTGACAAATTGCAAATTGGAGTTGAAACACAAAAGTAATTGGCTCCAAAGTGCAACATAGGGGTTGTGGGAGTAGTTCTAGACATCTAACTACCCCAAGTGCACCCAAAATGCACCCAAGTCTATCTAAAGTGCACTTGGTAATCCAAAGTGTGCAATTAAAGTACCAATTGTTCCTTGGAAGCACTTTGGAAGCCCAACTATGCTCTAAAAGTGTAGACTACACCCCAAAAGGCTTCGAGGGCCAAAATCAATTGACTCGACTCGGAATGACCTAAAAATTTGCATGCATTCTCAAAGTGATGGAAATATGTCATAACATGATTGAAATAAGTCAAGCATGGTTAGATTTTGTCAAACTTGGTCAAAAAAATTTAGACTAAGGCTGGACTAGGTGGAAAGCCATAGAAGGTTAACAAATAGTAAAGGATGATGCAAGAATGCAGGAATGCAAGATGAAGATGATTTGGTGCATTGGAATAAATGATCATGGTGTTGGATGAAGAGATGAATGATAGAAGACTAAGGAGATGAGATGAGGACCAATTAGAATGAGGTAAATATTTTTTCTTTCAGAAAGTGCACTATATGTCAAATGGAGCTTTATTTTGATATGGCAAATAGAATGCAATTCATCATGGCATAAAGGGCAAGAGCATAAATGAAAACCTTTTGCATAAACAAGTACGATGCAAATAGAAAATGACCTTGTCCTTCATACATGCTTGAGACTCTCAAAGGTACATTGTTTAATAGACTAAAAAAGAAAAAGATGATTATGAACCATCTCGACCACTCTCATAGATCGATTTATATCATCGAGTGGCACAGGAACATGATGAAAGAAAAAAAAGCAAAAATAAATCAATCACTAAACAACGTTAGCCAACAACTATTCTTGTTCATCATTACTTGTCTTTTAGTGTTTTAGGTCTTCAGATATTGTTTGACAGGTTGATCATGTGATAGTTTTGTTTGTGGATTCAGTTGATAGGTTCATGGTGACATGTTGGATTAATTGTTGGTTCACATTTCTTAGACAGGTGTGATTTTCATTGAAGTGTATTTCTTTGAGTTTCAATCTATGGAAGTGCAAGTGTTCATGCAAAAGGAGTGATAATCTGCAGTGACTATTTACAAGGTTTATTACAAATTTTTGATGGTTTTTGTGAATTTTGTAGGGTTTTTTGAGGATATTTGATGTTTTTGTGTGACTAGTTTCTTTAGGACATTTTATTATTTTTAGGATTTATGTCAGGACATTTTATGATGTTTAGGGATTTTTCAAGACCTTTTACAATTTTTAATGATTATTTCAAGATGTTTTATGATTTTTAGGGATTTTTTCAAGCCATTTTACAATTTTTAATGATTATTTCAAGACATATGATGTTTAATGATTATTTTATGACAATTTACAATTTTTAATTATTATTTCAGGACGTTTTATGATGTTTAGTAATTTTTTTAGGATCATATAAGCATACAGAAGTGTTAGCTCCAATCTAATGTGCGCTAAGTCTGATGGATAAGAAGTGCTTAGGGCTATGCCCCATTTCAAGTTCAAACTCATGCAATGTGTAGGTAATATGCCCCTAGACAAGACACGAATTATGTACAAAGGACAATGACATCGTATGTACAAACTAGTGATGCTTAGGTAAGATAACAATGGACATTAACTAGTTCATGGGCCATGATAAGGGGCTAGGAATGTCTTGCAATATGAATGATATGACTAGGGAATGACAAAAGGGGGAAAATAGATGGAATCTTGATAGATGGAGGAGCAACAACTGATTACACATGGTGCCTATTTGCCAGGTTTTCACTTTTGGATAGAATTTTCTCTTGACTCAAATTGTCATGCCAAGATGCCTGTCTGCCAGATTTTCATCAAGGCATCCATTTTTTCATGACATTTGACACTTTTTTGTTTCTTTCCTTTTTTCATGACTTTTTTGCATATTTGTTCTATTTTTTATGACTTTTAGATGGAATCATGAATGATGCTAATGAATGCTGAGAAGAAATATGTTGCTAGTGTTGCTAGCTGACAATCTATGGACCCATGACTAACCATAACTATGTAGGAGTTGTTCCAAGTTTGTAGCTAAAATCAAACCACTAGAAAGGCCTTGAGATATACCATCATGTATCATATGTAAGATGGTATCTTTGTCTTGGGAATTAGGGCATCTAAGGATAACTGGGTCAAAGGATATGTTGTATGGAATGTCACTGATGATGATGTATTTAAAGACTCACTAGATGCAGGTCTGATTGTGGGTGTTGGACAAGTTAGTTAGTTGGATTTGTGGGTAAGCAACCAGATATAAGGATTGGGAGGATTGAGACCAACATCTTCCCACATGAAGGCTGAACAAGAGTGCTCAAAAACACTATGTGGCATCTTGAACACTGGAACACTGATATTCATGGCATCATCTTTTTCATCTTGTATCCTTGGGAGCTTCTTAGATTTTGAATTTTGATGTTCTAATGGTTCTTTGGGTTTTCACCAAGAGACCTACTTTTGTCATTTTTTTCTCTTTTTTCTTTGGAATTAGAAGTTGGAGTTGGTTCCCAAAAATATTCCAATGTGTTCACTTTATGAGAAATTACTTCTTTATGATCACCAATTTTAATGCCTTTATAGATTTTTAAGTCTATTGTGAGAGCACCATCATTGTTGAATCGATAAAAAATCAATGGTCCACACTAGTTCCAATATAATAGTTTAGGACAACTTGAGGGGATGTAATCATCAAGGTTGAATGGGCTTTGGTTGAAGGTATACATGTGGATATTTGATTTAGTGGTATAATTGGGGTCATGCTTAGAAGCTAGAGGATTTTTGGTTTTAGTTTGGTTGTCCTTAGATGCCTTCTCATCATTCAAAACATCCATAATCTTACACATAGGTATCATAATACTTGGAGGACCTATTCACAATGGTTTGAATCCTAGCCCCAAACTAAGAGGTCATCCTTTTGTAGTGATAGGTTTAAGTATTCCCTATTTCTAACATCCAAGGCCACTATAGCCATCAAAGCCTTGTTTTTATATGATAATAAATTGAGGTTCGTACTTGTGAGGAGATATAAGATTGGGTTCTTGTTCTACTTTTTCTTTCTCAATACAGATAGATATATTCTCATAGACATGTTCTTTAGGTAGGCCACTTATGCTAATGAAATTGATGGAAGTATAAGTTTTTGTATTAATCTTAGAATGTTTTGATTAATCATAAGATTGGGGAGAAAGCAGTGACTCCCTAATATGGAATACTTGAGACATAAAGTACTCTTCACACCCATTGTCTTCAATCTTCATCTTTTCCTTGGCCTTATTGAGGAGTATATATACATCCAAATATTTAGAGGAATCTATAGGTTGTGCTTCATTGTTTGTTGGGACTTGGTATGTAGTAGCATCTCTTAGATTAGCACAAAACTAAAAAGGGTCTGGATCACCAAGGATGGTAACCTTCACATTATTATAAGAAAGCTTTAGACATTGATGATATGTGGAGGGCACTACTTTCATAGGATGAAGCCATGGGCATCCTACTATCATGTTGTAATTCATTTCTATATCTAGCACATGGAATAATGTATTCTTAGTAGCTAGACCAACTCTGATGGGTAAAATGATGATGCCCTCGGAGAAGTGTTCACGATCATCATAGGCCTTTATTGTGATTTTTTTGAGAGGGATCTACATCTTCTTCAAAGTAACCTAGACCCTTGACAACTTTTAAGGTACAAATTTTTAGTCCTTCTCCACCATCTATCAAGACACATCTAACATTCACTTTATGTAAAAGACTTCAAGATGAAGGGGATCATTGTGGTTGGGTTTGTCTTTAGGAATATCCTAGGGGGGAAGGTGATATCTTTTGATGTGGATAGGTTCCCAACCATGGCCTAGAACTAGGCAACATCAATTTTATCTGAGACTACTAACTCTTTTAATGTTTGGTCAAAGATATTCTAATGTTGGGGGGACACACGCAGTAGGTCCAAGATGGATATTTAAGCAGCAAGCTTCCTAAGCTATTCAACAAGCCTATAATTAGATGAAGTAGGAGTGTTAGGTCTACTAGGGGGTACAATTCTAGTAGAGATAGTAGGTCTAGAAGGAGCTCCAAGTAGGGTGATCTTGGTATGACATGTAGTGACAGCACAATGAGGGTCTTCAACCTTTAAGGTGAATGTGGATATGTGGGAATCAAACTCATTGAAATAGTTGATGGTGTAGTCATATCTAGTGTGTGTGTAATTCACATTGGCTTGTGAGTTTGAGTTTAAACTAGAGGCCTTTTCTTTATTGTGATTAACCAAAGGATCTTTAAAAATAGTGTGATCAAAGTTGGATGCTAGTAGTGATGGATTGACTGTGATCACACCATCATCAATAAGGTCTTGTATTACATGTTTTAGCTAGAAACATGATGAGGTCTTAGTTTCTTTGGTGTTTAGTAATCACATAATTTTTTGTCATCTCACATAGAAGCTTTAGTTATTGGTTTGTCTTTGATCGAGGTTAGTTACAAGAAGTTATTATTGAGTTATTATTGAAGTGCAATCTCAAGAGTTATCGCTAAGGGTGTGAATTTTCTATCTTTGATTCTAGGATTTCTTCAAGGTCCATCCTACATGGAAGTCTTAGTTTTCTATTATGGAGGTGATGCTTGATTGGGAGGTTGTGAATTCATATGGTTCACACCTTTCAAATTCATTTGAGGTTGGGTTGTGTTAATTTTTTATGCATCCACAATACCATCATTAGTCACATTCTTATTTTTGGAGAAAAATTTCACCTTATCATTAGATGAGGTGGTGTTTGTGTTTTTCTTTTTCATCTTGAGGATTCCCTTACGGATAAGAGCATCTTCAATACTAGCCCCTTTTTTCATCAATTTGGAAATGGTGCTTGGACTTTTAATCTTAAGTTTTTACATTAAGTCAAGGACTTGGTTTTCAATGCATAGGTTAACTTATTGTTCTTCAAGAATGTTTAGTGAGCATTGACTAACTAAGCTTCTCCAACATAGTTTCTCCCATATTTTCTTTAGTTAATCAAATATCAAAAAGTGTGACCTCATTTGTAATGTTGAAGGCAAAGTGGGACATGAATGTGTCTATCAGCTCTTACCAAGATTTTATAGTACAGGGAAGTTTGGAATACCATTCAAGTGTGGGCCCACCTAGAGAATGAGGGAAAAATCTCATGAGGTAGGTAGTCTTATCACTGAGTTTAGTACAAGAGGAACACAATTATCTTATGTGATCAATGAGGTTTCCTTTTCCTCATTATTTTTTGAATCTTGGAGCCTTGAAGTGTTTTGGGAATGGAGACATATATAGACTTTTATCAAATTGATTAGGACATAAGTCACTTTTTGTTTATAGATTTTGTTTCTTCTAGACTCCCAAAGCCTTGACTTGTTTGGAAAGTTGTTTGAATTGTTGTAGCAACTCTTCATTAGGATTTTGCATGATAGTTTTTTCTTTAAGCCTTTTGTGTCTATGAGTAGATCATTTTCTATGGTGAGAACTATGTCTACTCAATTCTAACATTTTTGTGTCAGATAAGTTGATTGATGTGTCACTAGGTGTTGGAGGTATGTTAGTAACTCAAAGACAAAAGGGTACTTGTTGTGGTAAATATCGGGGTACTTTTGGTACTTATTGTAGTACCAACTGTGATTGTTTTACCATGTGTTGTTGTTGCATCACTTGTTCTGGTAGTTGTTGTGTCATTTATTGTGGTTGTTGTTGAGATACCTCTATTGGTTGCATGTGAGATTGTTTATATAACTATTGTTGTAGAGGTATATGTTTAGGTTGTTGTAGTACATGTTGTAATTATAAAAAATGTTGTTGATACGCAATTTGTTGCTTGAGACATCTTTGGTATTCCAACTATTGTTTTACTTGCTCTTGTCGTTTCATGAACATGGCTTGTTTTTTTTGGAATTGATATTGATACATTGCATGTAAGTCAAGTGGATTTACATTGGAGTGCATGTTAGGGATGTTGGATCCTTGCACCACTTGAGGTTTTTTTTGTGGTTGTTGTTGTTGTTGATATTTCAAATGTGTATTAAGTGGATTTAAACTTAGTTGTGGATTGGAAATGTTAAGTCCTTGTACCACTATAGGTTGTTGTTGTCTTTGAAGTTTTTTATGTCCTTGAGAATTGAACATCATGTTTGGGTTGTTGTTTTGGTGCCTTTTGTGTTAGATGTTTCTCCTTGGGACATCATATTGATTTGACAATGAGATGTGTTCCTTTTGGGAATGGGTGAAATGTCAATAAGAATTTTCTTTTGTGTGTCAATAGAGATTGTTGCAATTGATGTTTCACATGGTGTACTCATGGGAGGCTCAATAAAATTTGATTTCATAACATTTGGTAGAGTTAGAAGCAAAGGTGTGCTTTGTTGACTTTCCTCCAAAGGAGGTATGTTTGGCATCCCTAGAGTACAAGTCCCTTTAGGCACATCTTGTTCTTGCATTAAGTGATTGAGATCAAGTCTTAACATCCTTTTGGGATATTTAGGAAGAGTCTTGTTTCTATTTATTGGTGGTGGTTTGTCAAACAAGGGATTAATGTTCATGTGTTCAAATGTACATTGGAGGATTTTGATGGTTGATTCTTGATGGGACCTTATAGGTACCATCATTGTGTTTGAAAGTTCCAAAGGTTGTTTTCCCTTATCTAAGTCCAAATTGATCATAGGTTGTATGGTTTTGAGTGTTGAGTTGGTTTGATGTTGGGACTTAGGCCCTTCCAAGTTTGGGTTGAATTTGACAATTTCTTGGGCTACCAAAAGTTTAAAGTTCTTTTAGAAGGTTTTGTCTTGACATGACCTGGCCATTTCTTCATCAATGGTTCTATAATTAGTGTCAAAGTCATCACTTAAGGATATAGTACCTTGTGTGTGTTTGATATGTTAAGGTTGAAGGTACTTGTGTTGAGTTTTCTAAATTTTAAGGAGTGTGTTTGTTCATCCTTGGGTGTGACTAGCACACTTCCACCTCTGGGTGGTATCGATACAAATATGGGTTCAAAATTAGGACTCTATTTAACCATACCATGTGTAGGAGAAGTCTTTGAAGGAAACCTCATAGTAGGTGTGTTTCTTATTGTGATCTTGTGGATACATTTTTAAGGGGTCCACAATTAAAGGTTGTGATGCTTTGATTTGGTCTTTGTCAAATGCTTTTTGGGTTTTCTTACTCTTCTTTGGTCTTGGATGAGGTTTTGGTTGCATTTTGTGCCTCAGAAAACAAGGGTTGGTATAGTTCTTTAGGTCTCTGAGCTAATTATGTCCTTGTAAGTGTTGGCATGATAACTAAGGATACAGATGTAATGGAGGAAAACCTAAATGGACTCTCTACCTCCCAAGTGTGTACCTAAACTACCAACTATACTCCAAAAATACCAAGTGCCCCCTTGGTGCACTTGGGGACCTAAAGGTAAGTAGTTGGTAAGTAGAAGGTATGAAGTTGGTAAAAAGAGATGTTAGGGTGCCTAAAATGTAGAATGTGAATTATTTGAGTGTTTTTAGGTGTTGTCTAGGGTTTAGGGATACAATGCAAGGTATGGAAGTACAGATTAGGGTTTCAAAACCTAGAACAAAATCCCTAATTACCAAGTACACACTAAAACTACCAACTACACACTGAAACTACCAACTACATACTTAAAGTGTACAGTTGGTAACATAGGGGTGTAGTTGGTAAAATAGGGCAAAACTTAGAAATCTGGAAGTGGGTATGCAAGATATGAGTGTTTTTTTTTTTTAAAGGTGTTTAGGGATGTTATGAAATGTGAGGAAGTGCCAAATGAACTAGGGTTTTGATATGCAAGGTTCAAATTTCCTAGGGAAACTATGCAAATTCAAATGTAAAGTGGCATTTTGGAATTTGAATAAAGGAGATGAAAAGGACTCCATGGTATACAAATTAATGATTAGGGTTAGACTTTTGGACTTGGAAATGATGTTGTAAGTTGATGTATGCAAGATGGACTATGCAAGGGATGGTATGCTAAGGTTGATAATGATATTTGGGATATGCAAAATGAGGATAAGTGTTCAAGGAGACAAGTTGATTGATAAACAAGTTGATAGGGTTTGATAGTGGAAATGATGCTAGGGCTTTGAATAATGCAAGATGAGGGGGATATACCACTAGGGTAAGTCAAAATGACATTTAGGGAAACTAGGAATATGAAAATGTTATGGTAAGGGTATATGCAAGGTTTTGAAGTTAGGTGAAATCTTTAAAAGGTATTAACCTAAGAGTTTAATATTCTAACAATAGACTTTGGATCTTGACCAAAAAGAGATAAAAGTGAAAAAATCAAAATGACAAAGTCAAATCCATCTTGACATAGATAGAGTTTGACCAAAGAAAATGATAAAAGAAAATGATGAAATGACCATGGTCAAGATCCATTATCCATTGACATAATGAATACTCTAGGGTTTATACTTTTATTCAGATTTTGGACTAAATTCAAAGGTTTTGGGTTCAAAATTATGTTTAGGGGGCTTAGAATGATGGTTATTCTAATTGGATATGCAATATGCAAAGGTCTCAAGATGAAAATAAGGTTTTGGGTGCAAGATGTTTTTTTGGGTCATATGTAGAGTGAGGACCTATACTTCTAGATGTAGTTTTAGGGTCCTAAAATACAGTCTGGAAGCCCAAAATGGTCATTCAAGTACCCAAGTGCACTTTGATAGCACCAAGTGTGCTCCAATAGTACCAACTATGCCTATGGTGCACTTAAGGCCAGTTTGGGTGCACTTGGTAGTGTCATGGTGCAGTTGGGAGGTTGGGTTGAATGTTGCCTGACTTTGAGCTAGGTGATGTCTAAGTTACTATACCAAAGAGCTAGGATGCTAGGGTTGATGTTATGATTGGATAGGAGATGCAAAATGAAGGTTATGACCTAAGGAATGTAGTCCTAAGTGAAGACTGAGATAAGGGGCCTATCTAGGTACCTAAGGACACTTTTGAAGTCTAAAAATGTTGTTTGGAAGTCCAAACTAGGTTCTCAAACTACCAAGTGCACTCAGATAGTACCAACTACATCTATGGTGTAGTTGGGACCACTTAGGGCGTAGTTGGTAGTTTTAAAGCACAGTTGGTAAACTAGGTTGAAACTAAGATGATTTTAGGTGTTGATGTTTCCAAATTGGTGTGACAATGAACTAAATAGTAGAGGACAATGATAGGAGTAGAATGAAGGTGTATAATGATGGTTAGGACACCCAAAATGATGGTTAAAGTGTGCAAGATGCAAATTTTGGGGTTGAAATACAAAGATTAAAGAATGCAAAGTGGAGCCTAAGGAATGAATGATGATTGATGAGAGATGCTAAATGAGGACTAAATAAATCCTAAATGATACAAGTATAAGGCTCAAACTATGGTGAGTGTAAGTGGATGCTACGCAAAAATGAAATCTAGGTTATTCCAAGCATGTCGAAGGTCACAAGTTGTCATGTTTTCCAAGTCTTGAATGTTTTGGACTAAATTTTGCAAAGTTTTGACAAATATTGTAATTTTTTGACAATGTTTTGAACCTTTGACAAGGTTTGAATAGTATCCAAGGTGTAAATTTGCAAGTTATTTTTATCTTGATTAATGTTTTACACACAGACAAGACACAATAAGACAAGACTAGTTTTTGTTAAAGTGAAAATACACACCACAACCTAGGCTTTAAGACTGTATCCACTGGATTCCCACTTGAACCAAAGTTCATCCGCACTTTTATAGAATAGAAAACTTAGATTCTTGGCACCACAAGCTCCCCCTTACAATCCACTCACTTCTTAGGGCTACCAAAATCCACTTCCCAAGGGGCATGACTTCTCAAGGGAATGTTGTCTCTACTAAGGACCACGAGAATATAGGATGTCTTTATGGGCATGGGTGACCCCCTAAGATAGTGGATAGAAAGGTTTTTGGCCACTAAAATTGTAAGGAAACTCAGGTGTGGAAACAGCTTCCTACACTAATCTCATAAGGAAAGTATGATGCAAATCCTATTAAAATCTTCTACACTTATAGATTCAATATCATGTAAACAACAATATTGCAGCCAACCATGCATATAGAAAATAGACAGAGAAAGGAACACATAACACAAGGATTTTTCATTGGAGAAAAACCTTTCGGTAAAACAACCCCACCCCTTCAGAACCTACATAATGTATTATCTTCAACACGAGGTTACAATACACTTGCAATGCAAGTTCAACATCAACAACAAAAGACTCCAGTAACTACTCATAGTACCAACAATACACCTTTTTCACATTGCATATCTTTGCAACCCTAAAAATGCTTATAACATGTGCTTCACTTTAGGGCTACTCCCAAAGGTAAATCGTATTAGGGTTTTACCATTCTTCGAGAAAATAGGAACCCCCAAAAAAATTTCAACTCCACTATTGGGGTAGAGTGTACAATACTCAAATATCTTAGTTGCTACATGTCTTCACCTATCATTGAATTTCCTAACATAGCTCTTACATGTCATAGGAATCCATCATAACCATTTTAGTCATGATCTCCTTACACACAATTCAAGATGTCGACACATCAACATTATTTGCAAGAAATACATTTTACAAAACAAATAATAAGAATAGGAATTATACAAGGTTGAGACACCTTATTCCTAACAAAAATAAGGTTTTTAGTATGAGCATTATGTTCAACAAGTGAATGATAAACTTCCTCAAAAGGTCTCCAAGCACTGAAAACTAGGATTTCACAAACCACAAGGCTATTGAAGGAGAGCTATCATGCAGCAATATCATCAAAATAACATTAACTATATCAATTTTAATATAGTGGTTGGAATGTTGACCTAGACTTGTCCCATTACTACTTTAAAGTTGTCCCCTAGCATACCCAATATCAGGTATCTTTGTCCAAGGTAGGCTTCTCTATAAAAGTCACATAGATTTCTCTTACACCCAAGATCCATGAATGGCAAGGGGAGAGGGTACGTCCAAGCAATTCCTAGGGTTTTATACACTATAAAAACCTAAAGAAAAATAGAAAAAGTTCATTTTAATGCACTATACAAAATGATATTTAATCTAGGAAATACACACACATAGTTTAGACAAGCACATAGGGTCTTTGAAAATGTCCTGTAAACAAGCATTAGTAGTTCATAATGATTATTTCTTCATCCAATAGATGTGATATGCTACAAATAGACCATCAATAACACAAAAACATCTAATCAAGGTCCTAGAAAGAAACACAAACCCTATATGTAGATTCTACTTGAAGTATGTTCTTTTCGAGAACCAAGTGTGCTTTGATAGAGAAGAATACACCGTAGGAGGCTAGAAGGACCCAAGATGCCCCCAAGTGTGCCCAAACAATGCTAACTATGTTCATTGTGCACTTGGGGCCCAAAAGGGTGCAGTTGGTAGCTTCTGGGTGTAGTTGCAAGACCAGTTGTAGATTGTGGGGGAAATGGACCCTAAACAATACCCAGAAACTAAAATTTTGAAATCTCCTATAATAATACCCTTAAGATCTCCCAAATTGACCATTAGATTATAAATTTAATTCCAATAGATTCTTAAAACATTCTTAGTGTTTGGGGTATAGGTATTCATAATAAACTAGCTTTCCTAATCCTTGAGATTTTGAATTGAATAAGAAAAATGTTAGAAAAACATCAAAAATGATGTCTGCTTCTAAGTTTTCCTTCCAAATCATAAGAAAATCTCCTGAAGCACCCTCAGAATTAGTAGCCATAATCTTCATCCATTTAATAAAAATAATGCTTTCAACTTTCTCCTTCTTCATTTTTGTTTCCTAAATCAAAAATATTCTTGGCTTATGATCCCTTATCACATTCCTAAAAATTTCCTATTTGTGGATTCTATTGAGTCCTTAAATGTTCCATGATATAACCTTCATAATTATTTTGGGAACATGTTTCCTAGATTCTTTTGGGGGTTCCATCCACTACATTTCTTCTTGTTTCTTCCTTTCTAATTTGATTATTGTCCTTCCTACCTAGAGTACTAGATTTACTTCCTATGTTAGCTTTGACTCTGCTCCTCATAGTGGCAAGAGAGACTAGTGATGGGTCCCTGGTATTTTTCTTTTTATTTTTCTTAACTGTTATCTAAGGTCCCACATTGTAATCTTTGTAGCTATCAAATAGAGCCTCCATTCCTGAGATTTTTCCAAGAGTAGAAGCTGATACCATCTCTAAAACTCTATTAATTTTCCTTGGAGACACCCAATTTCTTCTACTTAAGTTTTGTTCCTAATA
Organism: Cupressus sempervirens; assembly: GCA_028749045.1. Taxonomy (NCBI): domain Eukaryota; kingdom Viridiplantae; phylum Streptophyta; class Pinopsida; order Cupressales; family Cupressaceae; genus Cupressus; species Cupressus sempervirens. Next base: position 423,096,971 of record CM053790.1, read on the forward strand.
TTGAGAAGGGCCCTACCCCTCCAAAGTTCCCCCATTCTCCTAAGTTTCTAGAACAAAAGGGTCCTCAATGATTTCCTCCACTATGATATCATCTTCCTTAGGATTGTTCCTACCTCCTTTTTCATCCTGCCAAACTTTAGGATCTATGATATTAGGGTTGGCCTCAAAATCTCTCTTTCCCCTATTGCCTTTTCCCATCTAGACCTCTTGCTACTCCTTATCCTCATTTACTTTCTTTCCTTCCAAGCTCTAGTGATCAGGAAGGTTTACCAATTTATCATTAAGTCTCTCCCTTAGAGATTCTCCCTCAGGGATCTTTCCATTGCGAGATTTCTCCTTTCACACCTTCCTTGTACCTTCAACTTGATTTGTTCCCTTTTATTGATTTTGGGTCTCTTTTCTTTTTCCTTGATTATTTTGAGCCTTGCAAAAAATTTCCTTTTCTATAAAAATAGGGTACAATTTGGTCTTGTGTCCTACCTTTTTGTACTTGAAGCAAGCAAAGGGCACATTTTCATAATCTATCTACTACACATGACTCCCCAATCTTGATTATAATTTAACCACTTCTTGCATATCCTGACCTTCAACTAGCCCAATACATATTCTAGCATAGGTGAGTCTTTTCTTGGCTGTCATAACTAGATAAATAGATAGAAACTCCCCAAAAGAGCTAGCAATGTCATCAAAAACATCTTCATGCTAGTACTCTGGGGGAGTTCCAGAAGCCTTATCCATATCAAGGCCTAGGTCAAGAAATTTTTATTGAGGTCAAGGTTGGAGGTCTATTTCTTAAGAACGAGAGTAGATTTCCCCATCGACTAGTTTCTCACACAGAGAAGCTTTGAGTAATTCTCAGGGAAATAAAACTCAAAAGACATAAAACCTTCGGCCATAGTCATAACTTCAACCTATCCTTTTAGATCCCACTTGTTCTTAGCAAAGATTTGAACCAAATCTATGTTTTGCCTAGGGCCTATGGACTTGCCAACAAGAGTTGTAGCCATACTTAAAATATTATGAGCAATAAGCTCAGAAGAAACTTCTAAGGAAAAATTCCCCTTCTCTTTGTTTGAAATATCTTTAATCTTGGGGAAAGAGGATATACCAGAAGGTTTGACTCCAAATAAAATTGTCCATTGTCCCAAAGGACCTAGGATGCCTCTGGATGTGCTTGATTTTGAAGCATTACCCACTTTTTTTCCAAGATCTAGTTGCAAGGCCCATGGGTCCCCATCTTTTGTCACATCCACCTTTTCTTTGTCATTTCCCTAGTTTAGGCCCATAGACTGATCATCCTGTCCCTTCTCTACAAATTTCCTGCTCAATGTCAAATTCAAAAGAAGTCTTCCTTTGCTCCACTACGTTAATTTTGTTTAGTTATTATCATATGATTTACCGTACATATTAAATGGCATTGGTATAATAGTTAGTTGTAAGGGCTTTTAGATTTTTATTATTTCATTTATCACATATTTTAATAATATTCAATATATATGGCATGTTACATATAGTTATTAATATATGTGTGCACAATGTTATATATTCTATAATACTATATATATATATATATATATATATATATATATATATATATATATATATATATATATTCATTTTACTAACTTAACTCACTCATTATTTATCTAGAAACATAGAATTAAAATATGATATGCCCATTGTGCCATATATTATATGGTGTACCAAAGATACACTATATACATATATGATAATATTTATTTACAAGGTCTCTATATAAGGTTTTGAAACTAAATGACACGTTACATGTATTATCATTGTATTGGAATAGCTAAAATATCATGGATAAACATACTTTATTTTATTTCATTATTTCATAAATATACAACTTGAGTTTTATTAGATGGAAGCTTTGGTAAGCTATTTTCACAAATAGGCCTTCAATTTGAAAATTGATATTGTACAGATAGTAATACTTGGTTTCTAGATGAGATGTCACATTTGACCTTGTTACCTATCAAGAGTTACCCTCTAAATCCAAACATGCCTTATAGAGACATCAATCACTATTAAATTTAAATGCATTCATAGTACCTAAGGTTTAGTCGGATATGTCAACACAAATTAAACCTAATGTGCCTTAGTAAATTTGATATTGGTCATGGCTAAGATTTGAATAGCCTTGCAATAATATTTATTTTTAGAATAGGATTGTGATTAAGATTATGTTGCTAAATATGTTAGTGATAACATTCTGTTATCACGTAATATACTCTATAAGTTCATTTCTAAAGAAGGAATTTATTTATACTGATTCAAACATCAAGGCATCACTTTCAAATTAGGAAATGAGGTTAGAGAGAAATGAATTTATATTCATAAATGTTATAACGATATGATCCTGAGACTAGTACATATATCATGAGATATACCCTAGCATATCATTTTAACTCTAATTTTGAAATTTTAGCAAACCTCAACCCCTTGTTGGGGAGTAAGCATTAATACATTCTACATTCAACAAAGGCATTAGCTACCTTGGAGACCTTGAGTGGATGTGTCTTGAACACACATAGCTAACTAATAACCTAGTTGCAACCTATTAATATAAACACATGAACAACCTAAGTTTACCCATTTTTCAAAACAAATTGTGTTTGTGTTTTTCTCTAGATTTTGGGTGTGACAATTGAAACATCTAGAACAAAAAGAAAGAGTTACATGATAAGATCATGAATAGTGAAGAATTTTGAATGTATAAGAAAAATTTTGAAGTAAGATATAGAATTAAAAATTTGAAGATGAGAAGAAAATTCAATTAGATTTGAGATATGAGAATGCAAATCTAAAATCTAAAGTTACCAAAGTGCAATTTGAACTTGAGACTACAAAGTTACAGTATGCAGAACTTGAGAAATATAAAACTATTGTTAAAAAGAGCTCACACAAACAAAATAACATCTTGAGAAGTTTTATTGAATAACTAAGTGATGGAAATATAAGATAGGCTAGGTTACTAAGAGGGGAGGGGTGAATGAGTAACCAATAAAACTTAATCTTAATTCACCAATTAATCGTTCACATGTATTCTAATCTAATTACATGAATGAAAAACTAAAAGCATTAAAACATTAATAGCACTTTAACACACAATATGGTAACCCAAAAACCTTCCAAATAGAAACTAAAACTAGGGTGGGGATGATACCCACAAGCTTTAGTATTGTAGTATAAAGTTGGCTTGTTACGAATTACTATGATCACTTCTAATGATATTCCCTATTAGGAGCAAGAAGGTCTACTAGGTCCACCTTGCAAAATGATTTTCAACCATACAGTGAAGTATGTACTCAATAAATAGATTCACAAAATACTATTAAGTCTACCTTGTGAAAAGATTTACCTATTCCACCTGTTAGGATGAACCAACGGCTGATCTCTAATTTGCAACTTTGATTTTCTGAATGAGATTCCTTTGGAGTGTAATGATCACCTTGCTATGATGGATAAATCTTTGCTACTCCTTATAATACTTGTAGCCTTCTTACTTCGCACTTCTTCCCTTATATATCTTTCTATATTCATACCAATACTTCATTTGATATGATACAATATATTACATATATACATGTAGGACCAGAAAATGGGCTAATATCTAACATACTATGAGAAAATCACAAACTCAATAAACATACATTGACACCCTCTAGTCTACCATGAAAGCCAAATAAACAAAAGGAAGCAACATTAAGTTAGAAACCCCCTCTTTCATTTGTAGCTCCCATGTCCCTCTTTATTCTCAATATGATGTGGTTCTAATTGCCTATAATGCACATAATTAGGAAGCAAAAGCCTATGATGATAATATGAGAGTACTAGAATAAGTGATTTAAGCTTGAGAGGGAAAAATACCAAGGACCTATGGAATTAAGACTTAAGTTGAGAAATGAGAGGAAGAATGCTCAATTTATAATCAACACGCAATATGTGAGTGTTGGACTTGTCACCTTGGATATGCAACTTGGCAAGAGATTCCTTTGAGAATCCATCATTCAGATGACACAATATGCCAAATGTAGGATTGTATGATGCTTGGAAGTCAAACATGGCTATAAATGGAAGATTATCTATGATGCATCATGTGACACCTCAAACCCACTTAAAGCCAAGAATCTATGACAACGGAGCCAAATATTGACATGCATAAGGAATAAGAATATATGGATTATGACATATCTTAGCCAAGTGTAAATAGAGAATCCATAATGTGTCATGCCCATGTGTCACAATGATGTCAATATTATGTGGAATATTTGAATTAAAAATCCCTTATTCCACACAAATAGAAATTAGTAAAAATGGAATTAATGGTGGAAAATATGACTTAAGAAATTGTAAATTTTCATGGTTTTTGAATGATGAATCAATTAATTAATAAACTTAATTAATTGAGGATGATAATTATGAAGAATAATTAGTAAAATGACATATGATTAAATTATGGGTTATTTAATCCTATAGAGAAGATTAGTAAATGATTTGCCAATTTGATTAAATAAGTGTGACAATATCCTTTGATGAAAATGTGATGATTATTGAGATTGACTAGGATGATGATGTGTAGACCAAAGCCATGGTCAAATTTATTGATTGATTAAAATTGATAACATGCCAAGGACACATGGCATGAATTAAGGACATGTCACACCTAATTGGTATCATAAATGTTACAAGGTCGAGATTGATTAATATGGTTGATCATAATAATATCAATGAATGCTTTTAATGTTATTAAGATGGTTTGGTGATGTCATGATTTAACACTAGAGGACTTGATAATTTCCATGATCGAATGACAAGAATGACAGTTTGACCTGGCACTAAGAGCCATGACAATACTAAGGTCAGATTCATAGGTTTGATAGATTGATAGGTTTTTGAGGCACTAAAAGCCACAAAAATGCCTAGGATTAGACTAATGATAATAGATTTGAGATTTTTGACATGTTCTAAGTTTATTAAGACTAATTTTGGGTGATTTTGAGTAGATTTGGGGTGATTCTAGGTTGATTTGATATGATTCTGAGTTTATTTGATATGATTTATGATGTTGAAATGGTTTCAAAATGATCTACAATTCATATGAAAGAGTATATGAATGATGATAGATGTTTTTGAGATATGATCAAGTTGGCCAAAAGATCAAAGTTAGTGGAATGAGAAAATGGGATGAATTAGTATGAAAATGTGATGAAACCATAGATGCAAACAATTTTTGAGCATCTACAATACCAATCCAATTTATAATTCATCAAATTTAGCTACAATACAAGTTTCACCAATATACAAAAAGTTAGCCCAACTGAAGGTACATGGGTTCTGAAGACAAACTCGGTAAGGTTCTAATACTCGGCAACCATTGTTAATGCTCGACATCATCATGCACTTAGTAGATATAGAATCTCAACTCATACTAATAACTTCCAAGTAGTCTAAACTCTATTGACACTGGTGTCTTGGTGAACACTATGAAATTCAACATATAAATTGAATCACTTAGTTTACACTACATAGCTCGATCAACACTATCATTGCAAGCTCAATATAAAAAAATAACTTGGTTGACATTGCATAGCTCAATCAACACTAGATTCACATTACTGAATCTGTAAACTTGATAAACACTAGAGAGCTTAGTTTTCACTGAGAAACTCAGTAAACACTATGAAACTCATTTTACACTAATAATCACCAACTTGATAGATACTACTTAGTGTGAACTAAATATTGTTCATAGAACTTGGTAGCAACTATAGAACTTGGTAGAGCCTGAATTACATGTTTAACACTATAGACTACAAAAGAAGCTTGGTAGCTACTAACCATTTGGTTAAGTGTGTGTGTGTATGTGTGTGTGTCACTAATGAAGAAATTTGACCATAATTTCAAAAATCTTCCCCTTTGGCATTAGTGACAAAAACACTTATCAATCAAAATTGGATTCTTGATAAATTCAAAACAATTCTCAGTCTCCATCTCGTGTCTTCAACTTAGTAACATACTCTTTTTTTGAGATTTTTCAAAAAAAAGATTATAAGAGATGTTTATTGAATATTTTTACATGTATATGGATAATATTGTGATGCTCCTCCACACATATATATTCAACACACTTTACATGTTATGTACATATGTCTCATGTTTTTTATATTACATCTTCTTATCTTCTCCCCTTTTATTGCATTATCACATATTCTCCCCCTTTTTGACATAAATGCCAAAGGTGTATGCTACATGGTAATGCCAAAATGTGATAAGTAGTCAGAATGTACTTTTAAAATTAGTGACACTGTCTTGTCCTAATTTTCATGCAGCACCTTGCTTGCATGTAATGCAATCTGAACTTCTATGGATAACTCATCATGTGAAGAACTATGGAGAAATTTTTGTCATGGATGAGAGTTTTGACATGTGTAATGTGTTTCTACAATGCATCCATTTTTAGAAGAATCATTTCTTGTATATCTACAAGTGTGGCCCTTATCTTGGCTTCTTCCCTTAGTAATTATGCTTGCATATTAGTTAGAAATATGATATTTGTGTAATGAATAGAACTATAGCTTAGGTCAAGTGACAACTAGTGTACACTCACCTTTAGGTCTTCATCTATCTTGGAGAGTTTATCTTTGATTTCCTAAGTAAAGATAGATGTATCACATAGTTTATTGAATAGAGAAGTGACATTGTTGGTAGAGGTTTCTAATGAGTTGACAATAGTAGACAAGTCTACTTATATAGTGTAATCTTCCATGCAACTAGCTTGAATACTTTCAAATTTCTTCTCTACTATTTGCAACAATTTTTCTTGCCCATTCAAATATTCATTAAATTTTTTAAAAACTTCTACTAATTGGGCCAAAATAGGTTGAGAAGTATCAACCTTAGTGTTGAGTGCATCTACAAGTATTTTCTTTTCATCTTCTAGCACTTGATTTTCTTTGTTTCTCTCCTCTCTAAGCCTTTGTTGCTTAGATTTCTTCAATAAAAGCTCACCTATGATATGTATTTCATCAAGACTCAGAGTAGAGATATCCCAATTTGGGATAACTATATCTTCATCAAGATCAATGTCCTCTTCTTTATCTTTTCCTTTGCTAGAAACCTTAGTACTCGGTTGAGGTATACTCTCAACTAGATTTGTACTAACTACTTGTACACTAGGGAAGAACTAGAAACAAAAGTAGATATTGCACTAATTATAGAAATACATAGTTGCTAAGTAGCCAAATATTAATAGGGAGGAAGCACTGACTACTCAGTAGATGAAGTGTTGATCACTTCAGCCAATGATGTGCTTAGCTGAATAGGTGTAAAGATTGGTCAAGTGCTTGGATTTGTAGTGTTTTCCATAGACAACTTGGTAGAAGCTTTCTCTAAGCTTGATGGCTTTAAAGCTTTTCTTGCAGAGTAAGGAAGTGAGGCCATAACTGCTACTGCAATCTTCTGAGGGTTGTTTTCCTCAATGCTCTGAATCTCAGCGATATTTTCCTTGGTAGCTTCTTATTCTTGCTCCTCATCATCTTTATTATCATCATTTGTTTCTTCTTCTTCATCATTTTATTTTTCTTCCTTCTCATCTTCATCATCATCTTTATCACTGATATGAGCAACAAAATCATTCTTCTGATGAATATTGAAGATATTCTTCCATGTAGTAGTGGCTTTCCTCACCACATGTTCAATATCATTGATCAATATTAAGTAAGTATTAAATTTCAAAGGTATTTTTTCTTCATTCTACTTCATGGACCCTTTTACTTCTTTTTCATTAAGACTCAGCATGAGTTTCCTTAGATTCTACTCATATTTATCCTTTGTAGTTTTCTTGGCTTGATTCTTTCCATTAGTTCTTTGGGAATTTGTTGTGCAAGTTGATCAGGTGAATATTTCCATTTTCCTATCTTAGACATAATCATCTCTTCAATTTGTTCCTTTTTCTCTACATTTCTAGTCTCATTTCTTAATGATATAAAATTTGTGATGCCAACTCCATAATCAATGTAGGATGCCAACTCCATAATCAATGTAGGTGGAGGTCATTTGAAAATAACATCCTCTTCTTCTTCACCTAATTTCAATTTCTTTCTAGATGTTCTTGTAAATATTGCAGTAGATGACTTGGTAAATTTGGTTATGATAACCTTACCTTTCTTCTTGATTGGCTCTTCTTCTTCTGATTTAGTTTCATCTACCTCATATTTTGCATTATCTTCTACAACATCATCTCCTTTACCTTCTGTCAATAGGAGAGTAGAACTAGTTTGTCTTAGTTTTGCTATCCTCTTCTATCCTTTTCTAACAACCTATGGAATCTTTATTTCTAGTTCAATTGTGGCTTTGGATTCATCATATGTACCAAAATATGCGGCCTTGGGGTCCACAGGTTCATTCAAAAATGCCTCAATAATGCCCTTGGTGTCATCAATGTTAACCTCATATCCTAGAGGCTTAACCCACACCTCTCTAGGTTTGATTGCTTGTATGTATACCTTGTCACAGTCTACTATAAAACAAACATCATCTCTATAATCTTCTACAAGTTTCTTGGGAATTTAAATCTATTATTCATTTTTTCCTTGAATGAATCAAAATAATTATCCATGATACTAACATAGTTTTCACCCATTTCAACTATATACTCATTGATCTGGTATAGTACAAGCACATATTTTCTCCATACAATTGTACTTTTTGAAGAGAAAAAATTTTGTACAAAAGAAAAATAAATAGGTTAAAATTAAACCAAACTTACATGGGTTATTCTTACAAGTGTTGATTCTCGAGTTTCAATGCACAATTCACACACAACTTTTCCAGAGTTCCATCTATTTCTAGGGTTCCAATGTCTTCAATTGAAAAAGAAATGTGAGTGAATATCATTAACCAATAGTACCTTTTGGAATCTATGACTAAGCTCTGATTAGATCAAGCATTTTCACAATTGCCAAACTCAACTTGAAGTTCAATACTTTCCACTCAAGTCCTTGAACCAACATCTCAAACCCCTTCTTAGCTTTACTGCTAGAGGATTCCATGCTTGGTAGGGTTTACAAAACATAGAAAACTTCAAAAACAAGTCACATAGATCACTTGGACGCATAAAAATGGCTCTTCACATGTGGCTCTTTGAAAATTCATGGTTACAAATAAATCCAATTTCATCCTTTTTAAAAAAAATTACTTTCTAGTCACCATAGATTCTTGGTATGTTTCACTTACTTGGTGACAGATTGTCTTCCACTCAATTTGATTAATTGTTTGGTAAAGTCACCATGACTCGGTGTCCACACAATAACTTAGTTACTCTCAACCTTGCTTGGTAGGATCTTGCAACCTAACCTAGCTTGGTAAGGTCTAAAATTTCCTTAGATACTTGGTGATCCCTTTGCATCTTGAATGTTGATATGAATTTTTCCTTATAGCTAATTGGAACTAATGTAAGATGTTTTCTTTAGAATCTTAGTTCTAGTTATCTCTGTGGGAGATCAAGTAGAAATGCTTGAGTCACCAAATTTTTGAGTGACATGTGCTTCATTGCTTGGACTTTCATTCTTAGAAGATTTCAAAATTCATTGTTGTCTCATCTGCTTTCTAACATTGTCATCCTTGGCTTTATTTTCATCTTCAATTCTTCCAATTTTCATATAGTTCTTAGCAAGGTGTCCAAGTTCTATACAAATGAAACATCTTCTAGTGATTTCTCTTGGCCTTATGTGATGTTTCATATAGTTTACTCCAATGTGTCCAAATTCTCCACAGTAGTGACAAATGCACCATGTGTTGTAGACCCAACCAAATATATATTTTACAATTTGTTCAGTTGGTTTTAATATCTTGGTTTTGCATTAAAAAGATTTATGCCCATGCTTCTTGCATTTGTGACATTTTCCTTCAAATTTAGGTTTCTCTTTGCATTCATTAGCTCTATGGCCGCACTTATTGCAATTGTAGAATTTTTTATTGAATTTAGCTTTACCATTACTCCAACATTTGTTTTATGTATGACCTAACTTACCACAATGATTGAAATTAGGTCTTTGATTATTTTGAGGATGATTCACCTTCTTCTGTATATCCAATTCCTTCTTTTCCTTTCTATCTGTATTGGATTTTCTCATTTAATTGATTCATGTCTACTTGGTATTTCATCATCCTCTCATTGGTTTTCTTTTTAGTGTTTAGATCATTTTGCAATATTTCATTCTCTAATCTTAGATTCATGATATCTTCATTTGCATTAGTAAGTTGATCAATGAAGTCTACCTATTAAAGGGGTAGATTTTGAATTTCATTGTTATTTCCTTCTATCTCTTCTTTTATCTTGATTTTCTCTTCCATCACTTCACACAATCTTACTGACTAAATTTCTTGTTCTCTTTTTAGCTTCTTTACTTCTTGAATTTTACCATTCTTTTCTAACAGTTCTCTATTTTCTTCATTAGCTTCATCTAAATTACTTTCTAAATGGATATCTTCAATTCTTTCTTTAGTGTTTTGTTTGTCATGGATTTGTACTGCAAGATCTTTTCTTCTTTTTAGGGATTAAGAGAGTCACTCAAGATTCCTTGTCCCTGAAGATTCGATTATTCTGCTCTTTCCAAACCCTCCAACAAACATGTGGTAAGGCCCATTTCTATAAATTCTTGGATTCATTTCCAGCCAGCCCAAGTTGCCATTGATCAAAGAGTTCCAAAATTTTAGAAGGAAAACACAATGTCAAATTGAAAAAAGATAGGAAGAGAGACCAAATATAACTAATTAAAGGGTAGTGAATAAACATATGGTCTACACTCTCACTGTTATTTTTGCATAAGATACATCTATTGGGCATAATGTTACCCCTTTTGGTGAGGTTATCTATCATGAGGATATGATTTTTGAGAAAGATCCAGAAGAATATGTTAATTTTTGGAATAAGGCCCGAAAACTAGGCTTTAGCCCACACAAGGGCCTGGACCTAAAATTGCAATGTCTTATAACTAGAGGCCACAGTGTAAAAACCATGCATAGTCTCCCCCCAAAAAATGGTATCTTTTTTGTGGGATAAAGGAATATGTCTTACCATGTCCATTAGCGGCTTCAACTCCTCAGACACCTCTGCCAAGTCAATCCACCCATTGTGAATTCTGTAGTCACTCACCCTACTCCCAAATCTTTTAATACATACATTAGCCCATTTATTGAAAGACCCAATCTCCTAGAGAGAGCTTGAGCTTAGCCAGTCATCAAGACAAAAATTGATATCTTCCCCATTTCCCACATTCCATTTAGCTTTCTCAAAAGCTAAATCCTTAGTTCTCATAAGACCATTCCAAATGGAAGAGCCTTTGGGTTCAGAATCCCTATTAATAAACTATTTAAGATTGAGATTATTAGCATATTTAGACATCAAAATATCTCTCCATTCACATTTTCTTTTGAAGATTCTCCAAATCTATTTCACTTGAAGAGCTAAGTTGAACTGTTTTAGCTTTCTAATTCCCAGACCCCCTTTCTTCTTAGATCTACAGATGGTGTCCCAAGCCACCAATGGGTATTTCTTACTCTCATCAGTGCCTTTTTGGAAATATAGATGGAGTAACTAAGGGGGGGTGAATCAGTTACCACAAAAATATTTTAGATCCCTTGGATGTTAACAATAAAATTGATTGTTGTTATTATTTGGTAAACACACAGAAAATGTTGTAACTCGATAAAATCAGTGTGATTTACTTTTAACTAATCTTAAATATTCATAGTGATTAACTTGCAAACATAAAAGAGATAACATGAACACATAAGACACTAAGATTTAACGTGGAAGCCCAATATGGGAAAAACCTCCAATGTAACTAGTTACTATTTTTCACTCTTTTGAAGTGAGCCCTTTTAGGAGCCAACCTAGTTAAAGGTTACAAAACACACTGTTAGATGTGACTTTATTAGAGGATTTAATCACCCTGTTAGGAGTGGCCTTGTAAGAGGTCTTAAAAAAATTCAATGGAACTATCATCTTATTAGAGGATTTACAACTAGCTGTTAAACCAGCTCTATGAAGAGATTTTGGAATCACTACTACAATGGTAAGAAAGTAACAATGAAATGACCTAATTGAGATGCAACTAAATTGTTGATTATAGATCTCTATTCTACTTCATACTAGATCCTTCCTAATTAAATATTACTTTACTACTCCACAAGTATATCTAACCATCCTTCAAGTTTGCTCACACTTTTCTTCTCAATCAATCAATACACTTGCATACTCTTACATACACTAGAAACTCAACCTTTCATTTATACCATCCAAATTATCAAGTCGGCTCAATTACAAATTACAATGACCAATAAACATCACCATAGTTGGTTGGAATCAATACTTGAAATAATTAAACTTCATATCCCAAATCAACAAAATCCTTCATTGGCAGACCATGCTCGGTGAACACTGGCCCTGACATGATTTCCTATGTTAACCAATAGAAGCTTGGTTAACACTGTGAACTTGAAAGATCCTTTAACAACTGAGTGGTTAACACTGACTCTAACCAACTTTCCTTTGTTAACCATGAGAACTCAATTAACACTACTTTCTACCATAATTTGCTTCGATGCCCAAGTAAGCTAAGTAGACACTGTCTTCGTAGAATAATCTCTAAGAAAGCTTAGTAGACAAGAAAAACTATCTTGTTGACCAAGTGAGCTCAGTAAGCACTGACTGACAACTAATATGACATTTGTATAACATAAAAGACAACACATAATTAGACAATTACATCCAACAAACCTAACCACATGAAATTCCTCTAGATAGCTTCAAGGTGCTCAGCCACCTTAGATAAAATAGGAAAAAAGCTAAGACCAGTATGTAAATTCTATAAAGTAGACTTAATCAGCATCACTTTACCTACCTGGCTCAAGGTGATACCTGTCCAACCAACTAGCTTCCCATTGAATCTGTCAACATGATTGTCCCAAAAAGTGTCCAGAGGTTTAATCCCCAAAGGAAGCCCTAAGTAAGTTGAAGGAATAGACTCTACCTTGCATCCCAAAATGTCCACAATTTTCTTCTATCTTCTTAATAGGGTATTGAAGAAAAACATTGAGCTCTTGTCCCAGTTAATGAGCTGCCCAGAGGCCCTGGAATAAGTATTTAGTATGTTTTTCACAGTTCTTGTTTCCCTCACTAAGGCCTCACCTCCCATAATCATATCATCAATAGACTATTGGTGATTAAAAAAAAAAGGACCAAAAGATAGTTTCAAGCCCACCAAATCACCTCTACCCCTCCTAGAATAAATGAGCCTTCCTAGGCCTTCAACTAGAATGATGAAGAGAATAGGGGATAAAGGGTGACCTTGTCAAAGACCCCTTAAGGGTTTAAAAAAATAAAAGAGGGCATTATTCACTAGGACTACAAAGTTGGGAGTAGAAACCAATTGGGTCCTCATCTTTTTCACTTTTGCATTGAAACCAAAAGCTTCAAGAATTCTATCCAAAAACCCCCAATTCACCCTGTCATAAGCCTTAGAAAGATCCAACTTGAGAAGAAATTCTTCTTGTTTACCCAACTCAAGAGAATGGATAACTTCATGGACTTCCATGATAGGATCTAGAATTTGTCTACCAGGAATAAAGCCCAACTATTGGGGTGAGATGATCTTCAGAAGTAATTTGATAAGTCTATTAGTAAAAAAATTTGCAAAGATCTTATAAAAGGAATTTCAAAGACTAAAGGCCTAAAAGATCCAAAAGTATCTACCCCAATGAGTTTAGGAATCAAAAATAGAAAAGTAGCATTACTTTCTATCAGCAAATCTCAAGCACCAAAGAATTCCTGGACAGCTTTAACAATATCAACATGAACAATATCCTAGTACATCTAAAAGAAGAATGTAGGGAAACCATTAGGACTAGGGGCCTTCTCAACTGAAAGATTGAAAATTGCCTTTTCATTTCATCATACTTAGGGATAGCCAATAAGACCCAATTCTGAGCTTCACCTATGACTTTGGGGATGGTGTTAACAACCTCATTTTGGTTTTCTATATCCAAGTTGAGATCTTTCATGAGAATCAATAAGAAATACTTGATAGCCTCCTCTGTTATCTCACTATCTTTCTTTAAAGTGTCATTTCCCTTTTTTATCTTACTAATTATGTTGGCTAACCTATGTTTCATAGTGGAAAGGTTAAAGAATCTAGAATTTTTGTCCCCTTCCTTGAGCCAAACTGACCTCGACTTCTACCTCTAGAACATTTCCTCTTTCCCAACAACATTATGAAGCTCAACTAGGATTTCCTTCTTAGAGTTTAGATTGTTAACAACAAAACCACTTAAAGCACCATTTGAGTCTATAGCCATATTTTTCATGCATTTCCCAAGGAGATCTTCTCAATCTTTTCTTTCTTCATTTTGGTTTCTTGGATTAAAAAAACATCTGGTCTATGATACCTAACCATATTCCTAACTATTTCCTATTTGTGGATTCCATTGAGTCCATGTATGTTCCAAGAAATGATCATCATGCTTTGACTGGATTGCATGATTCTTAGATGGTTCTTTGCATCCCATCCAAAAAATTCCTTCTTGTTTCTTTATTTTTGATTTGGTTCTTGGTTTTTCTTCTTGGGGTAATGCATTTGTTCCCAATATCAGCTTTCACACTGCTCCTAGTGGTTGCTGGAGAGACTGGGAAAGGATCCCTACTGTTATTCTTTTTCTTCTTGACAAAAATCCAAGGGGAATCATTGACCTCCTTATATCTATGAAAGAGAGCCTCTAACTAGGACAAGTTCCCAAGGGTAGTAGTTGAGAACCTTTCTAGGATCCTATTCACTATTGCAGGAGATACCCCTTTATTAAGACCAAAGTTTGATTCTTGTGAAAGAGGTTGGCCCTACATCTCTCCAATAGGCCCTATCTGAGTGTCTAGAACAAAAAATATTTCCATCTCCTTCTCTTTGGTATCCAAAATGGAGCACTTCCCATGCCTCTCAAGAGAAGAAGTCCCAACCTTCCCACCCAAAGAGTTAATGGGTTCTAGAATAGCAATCAAGACAACCCTATTGCTATTCATTGAAATGCTCTATTGTTTATCCATCTTATTAGATTCATTGATAACTACTAAACTATTCCTTTCCTTTGGGAGATCCTTCTTTTCATTTCCTTTACTAACTTCACCATCTAGGTTATTTCCTTCTGAAGCTTTTTCCTTCCACAACTTTCTAGGTGCTCCTACCTTGTTCTTACCTTGTTTTTTTTGGGCTTTACTAGACTTTACCTTCTCTTTGAAGATTGGGTAGATCTTCCCTTTGTGTCCTACCTTTTTGTAGTGGAAGCAAGAAAAAGGAACATTTTCATAGTGAATCTGTTGTACCCTTCTTCCTAGTCAAGACTAAAATTCAATCACTTGGGGCATATCCTAAACCTCAACTACCCCAACACATATTCTAGCATATGTAATTCTTTTCTTGGCTATAGTAATAGGATCAACTGATAACAATTCTCCAAAGGTTTTGGCAATTCCATCAATAATATCTTCATGCTAGGATTCTAAGGGTAGCTTTGGTAGCCTTATCCAAATTGAGGCTTGCGTAAGGAATTCATTTTTCAATTCAAGGTTGGAAGTCCACTTTTGGAGGATGAGATTAGACTTACCCATTGACCAGATTCTTGCACAAAGAATTTTGGAATAGTCCTCTTGGTAGGAGAACTCAAAAGCCATAAAACCTTTAGCCATGGTCATTACTTCAACCTACCATTTCAACTCCCATTTTTTCCTTGCAAAAATCCTTACCAAATCAATGTTTGGTCTAGGACCAATAAATTTTCCCACCAGGGTGGTCACCATACCCAAGATGTTATGGTCAATAATTTTAGTGGGAACTTCCAAGGTGAAAATCCTATTTTCTTTATTGGACTTATCAATGATTTTGGGGAAGGTAGACTTACCTAAAGGTTTGACCCCAAAGAGATTTTTCCATTGCCCCCAAGCCCTAGGGGCCCCTCCCCCTGAAGACCTAGGTAATGGGTGAGAAATTTTATTTTTTCCTAGATGTGGATACAAATCATGTGGGTCCCCATCCTCTGTATTATCTACATCTTTCCCATCCTTGTCCAGCTCTATCCTTGCAAACCATTTGCCATTCCCCAAACTTGGTCGTGTTCCTACCCAGCTTCCAATTCAAAATTCCTCCTTGCTCTACTCCACTAATTTTTCTACCATGTTAAGTCTACCTTGTGAAAAGATTTAACTATTCCACTTGCTAAGATGAGCCAGTGGCTAACCTCTAATCTACAACTTTGATTTGTTGAATGAGATTTATTTGGAGTGTAATGATCACCTTGTTGTGATGGAGAAATATTTGTTTCTCCTTATACCACTTGTACCCTTCTTACTTTGCATTTTTTCTCTTATATATATCATTCTATATTCATATCTATTGTGGTTCCATAATGCATGCCCCTTTTTTGATCAAAATGGGGACCCCCTATTTTCTTTTTTGTCTTTTTGAGACCCTAGTTTAGGATCTGAGTTATTTTGAGATCTTAGCTAGTGCCCTAGTTCATGTCTAGGTCCTAACTAGAAAGCCTAATTGTCAAGAAAAAAAGTTATGAGAGAAAATGAGTCTTTAAAAAAAATAATAAGCACACTAGCACGCCTAATTGAGTGCATTGATGTCCCAAGTGCTAAGGAAAGAAGTTTTATTTTTCACTAGCACAGCTACATAGTAATAGATTTGTGCAGCAACCATGGAGTTAGGATCTATATAACCCTAACCCCCCTGAGCTACTCACTTGTTTCATTATCACATCTGTCGAGACCTCCTTCCCATAGCTACATAAACTCCTAGGTGCGCTTCCTTCCATATTTTCCTATGAAGACACATAAAACATAAATGTTATAAACTCAAAAGTGTGCAATAGTGCACCTAATTAGGTGTGCTATTGTACACCTTCACAAACATAAACCATTCAAAAAACATAAAGAACACTTCAAAAAAATTAGGTGCACATCAGTACACCTACCCGAGTGCGCCTGATGCACACCCATTTTATGGCTCAAAGAAACTTTTAAAAGGTTTTTCACTTTCAAATACAAAGGGCCACCAACTAAGAATGAGGTGTACATCAGTGCACCCCATGAGCTATGCTGATATGCACCCCATAATTGAGTTTTTTAGCTTAGAGATTTGGCACACCAAGTGCACTTACTAGGTGCACCAATTTTTTTTTTTGGCATTTTAAGATCTTTTTATCTAGGTTTTAGATGGTTTTCCAATAGTCTTGGTTTTCAATTTTTTCTCATGTTAGTTTAGGGCATTTTGATCCATTATTCTTCAATTCTAGACTAATGGATGCATTTTTTGTGCAAATATGATGGCATCTTCCTCATCTTCCCTTAGCAAGAAATTGGCATTGAAACCTATAATGTTGTAGTTCTAGGGTGTTCCAAAAAAATCACACTTTCAAGATGACAACTCTAAAATTTGAGATACTAATTTGGGACATACATATATGGGAGAATTTCTATGCAACAAACCAACTAAGAAGTCCCAAAAGATCTTCGCACTTATCTAATCAAGAATCATTAATGTAGCATCACACCCAATGTTAGTACAGTCTTCAAAACTTATTATGACACTCACTAAACATTTTGTTTCTAAAGAGATGGTTGTAAAGAGCATAACAAGAGAGATCATTCTCAACCTCCAACCTAAGAACATCAAAAAAAGTGTTCCATCTCCTGAGGGTAGATCTATTCATTAGGTTAACCTATGAGCAGGCAAAGAGGTGGTATTGGGATCATATTGAAGAGGTATCTAAAATCATCCAATCTTTATATCTTATAGAGAAGACTACTCCAGGGAAGAAAACTAGCAAATTGTACATGATAAAAGGATATATGACAGAAGATATTGGATACTTGATCATACTCTTGATTAGGGTTATGGTTCTACCAAAAACTAGACATTTGAACATCTTCATGTTGCATATTATTAAAAAAATAAAGAAAGTAGAGATCCCATTGGATTGGGCTTCCACTCTCCATGAGAATCTATGTGAACAATTGGTAACAACAAAGAATAAAAGGAAATTCTACATGAAATCATACTTGGTGTACTTGTTGGCCACAAGAGTGATAGATTATCTAGAGCCATATATTGTGTACCCTTAGCTGGTGAAGAAAAGGCATTTAGAGCAAAGCAAGGAATACAAAATTGTTAATGATGCCTTCATATTCATAGTAATCTAGTTCATAGAAGGGGATTACATGAAGAGAATATCAAAAGTGGAAGTTGCACAAATATCACTAGTCAGAGCTTATTACATCTAGTTTTGTATATTTACATATTTGAGGGTAGCAGATACCATTATTAACCCTGAGAAGCTCCCTAGATATCCCATTTATAGACTCATCCTCCTAGAGATCTCCCAACAACTAACACAGTGCAAGGCAGGAGTATCCCCAAAGGAGATGTTGCAGCCCCCAACTATATAACCACATAGTAGAAACATAATAGCAAGAAACAATAATGCAAGGTCTGATACCAAATTACAATTCTTGATTCATAGATATATAATTGATTGCATGCAATATGTCTAGCCGTAAGGAATTCTAGGTTAGGGCCAAATATAAATACCAATTACAAAATACAATTAGTTCTACAAGATCCCTCAAGATCCAATCCAAATGCTAATCCTAGTTAGTCCAGACTTGTAACATAATAGCAATCTGGAAGAAACCACCAAGGAAATCTAAACTTGTGCTTAGAAACCCACCACGAAACCTCCTTGTTTTCTAATTTCAACCCTAGCTCTTCTCCAAGATCCAAGATCCAAGTGTAAACTGCCTCACATTTGGCACTCTATCCACACACTCACAACTTCATCACAATATTGTTGTAAATTGCCTCACATTCGGTGCTTTGTCCACAGACTTGGGAAAAATCACCCTTTAGCTACTCCCATGAATCATTCCATGAAGATCTTGGGAGATGGTTCTAAGAGGATTTAACCCTGAGATGATTGTGAATCTCCTAATGTGGTGGAAAGGAACTTTTCTAAGATGTTTGCTCAATTTGAAGCTAGTTTGGAACAAGATGAGGAAATGTTTGTGGAGCTGGAGTATATTGATTCAAAAGAGGTTTGTTTGGCTAGTTAAGATACTTTTTCATGAGAGAAGATGGCATGTCAAGGTCAAAATGTAAGAGGATGGTTTTGTTGATTAGTTTGTGAAGTCTAATACAGAACCTACATAGCAACTGGAGGTTGTTGCTGAAGATATTCCTAACCTTGTTGATGTCAGGACCAAGGTTGGTTTTCATGATTAGTTGTCTAAGTTTGACATGGAAATTCTAGAGAAATTCATCATGGATGATCAAGTTGCTATTAGTGATGAGTTGTGTGTTGTAGAGCATCTTGTTGTGAGCAATGAGATTGTTGGTGTTGTGAGTTTGGCATGTGTTGATGGAGATCTACATGTTGCTACTAATGTGGAGATTGCTGCTGCTAATATGGACTTTGTTTCTACTGACATGGGGTTTTTTGCTACTGGTATGGATTCACCAATTGTTGATGTGGATGAATGTTTTTTGTTGAAGCATTATGTTTAGTTTGTTCTTTGGTGTGAGCATGTTTATTGGATGGTTGAGATTCTAGTGTTTGATAGAATGATATAGATGTGGATGGTGTCCAAATTGGTTTTCTTGTCCCTATTAGAGTGGAAGCCTTTATTTAATATGAAGTTGGTTATTGACCTTTCATTGGGCATCAAATTGTGGCAAACATTTTTCTATTTACTTGGGGAGTTTGATGCAGGAGCATCTTGGGTTTGCTTGGCGACTACTTTGGAGTTCATGAGAGGAAGCTTGGCATGGTTTGGGGACTCGGCATGGGCTTTGGTTACTCAGCATGGTCCTTGGTTGCTCAGTATGGTCTATGTTTTCTCTACATGGACTAGGAACTCGACATGGTCTTTGGTTGCTCAGCATGGTCTGGGGACTCAGCATGGTATTTGGTTGCTTGGCATGGTCTATGGAGCTTGGCCTTGCTTAGGAATTTGGTGTCTATTGCATGCCATGTAACTAATTTTTAAAAATGAGTTAGAGGATGTAAATTTTAGGGATTAAAGAGGGCCTAAATTTGTAACTACTATTCAAAGTGTGAGTTTTAATTCAATCAAAGCTCAAAGATATTATGATTTTACTCAGATATCAATTTTGGGCATTTAATTGTTGTTGCAGGCTGACCTGGGGCATTTAATTTATGTATTTGTATTTAATTTTTCTAGGCTTACTTGTGGCTTAGATTGGTATAAATAAGGGTTATGGGGAAGTCTTTAGTTATTATCATCCATCATGGACAAGAGGAGGTGGGGAGGAGCAAATTTTGAGAAGAGCTAGTAGTTACAGATTGGAAAACAAGGAGATTTTTTGGTGGGCTTGTGAGCACAAGTTGAGATCTTCCATGGGGGTTTCTACTAGAGTTTGGATCTTGACTAGCTAGTTTCTAGATTGGATCTTGAGGGATCTTGTAGAACTATAACTTTCTTTGTATTTGGCTGTAATCAAGAAGGCCTTATAGCCTGGCACATTGCATGTAATTAGTTATATTTTATGAATATATTATTGTAATTTGGTATCAGATCTGGCATTATTGCTTCTTCTTTTTGTGTTTCCATTGTGTGGTTTATTACTAGCAGCTAGGAAATCTCCTTTGAGGATTCTCCTACCTTACACTGTGCCAACAACTCTTGTCTGCATATGACAGAGTTTAAAAGCAATATAAGATATGTTAGACATGGCTTATGACTATAGGACCTTTTCAAGTGGATCGAAGACAAGACATTCCATATTTTGAGTGTGAATTGGATTAATATCCCTTGGAAGAGTATAATTCTCTTTGACCATATTTTGATAATATTGGAAGAGTGCAATACTTAGTGGGCAAAGCATTCCAACATGAACAAGCTAGTGAAGATCATTGGATGAATGCAATAAATGACTATGATGTCTATATCAAGGATTACTGTAGGATGAATTTGTATTTGGTAGAAAAGGCCTTGAAGATAAAGATTCTATGAAAGATACTACAACAAGACTTAGAGGAGTTACTTGATCCTTTGTTCAATTGGGACAGGATTAGTGAATGGCCTATTATGAATGTTGAGGTTGACAAAGAAGAAAACTCAGATATTAACCATAGGATAAGGCATGTCATCAAAATAATGCAGGATTAGATCAAGAAACCATTCAAACTTGATCCAATTCCTAAAATAGTAATTTTCCATGTGCAAGCTAGTCCAGCCAAAGGAAGAGTGAAAAAGGTCACCATCCCTACATTTATAGCTCAGTCACTAGTAAGGAAAAAGATAGTGCACCAACTCGATAGGTTGGTTGGTTATTATAGAGTTCAAAAGGTTAAAGGTAAGGGCAAGAGAAAGAAGAATTCTCCTCAACAAGCCAAACCTAAAGAGGGAGAATTCCCAGCACCTTCATAGCAAGGAGAGGAAAATATACAAGGGCCAAAAAATGGGGAAGCTACACAAACCCAAGCTAATCCACAAGTGTCGCCAGTTGCACCAGGCCAAATAGAAATAGAAATTTAGGTACAAGAGGTTTCCCCACCTAAAAAAATAGAGAAATCCTCCCCCTTAGTGCCAAAAAGAAGAAAATTTAAGACTCTGGTGAAGAGGATACAAAAGGTGACCAAGAAGGTGATCCCTTTTCCATCAATTCTTGAACCCATTTTGGAAGAAGCAAAAGAAGAGGTTGGTGATGATGAAGAGGATGATATACCTTTGAGTCAAAGGACTCAACTAGTGAGAGCCACAGAGCAAGAATGAAGAAGAAGTTTCATGATTACACACACATCTATCCTTGATGAACCCATTTAGACCACTATATCAGAGGATGAAATGCAAAAATGGATAGATGAGCAAGATATGGAGGGCACTAATGTCTTTAAGATGTTAGATTTTGACTTTATACCTATAGGTATTGAGTTGGTCCAAGATAAGATAAGAGATACATCCACTAATCAACCTCAAGAGGAGGATTGGACTCAGATGCCCCCTAAATCACAAGGACCTAAGGAAGTTCTAGAATCCTAGGTACAAGTTACATTTTGTGTTGACAAGGGATTAGTTACCCCTCTTTCTCCAAACACACAAATTGAATAGGATCAGACAGAACATCAAGAAGAGCCACAACAAGTATCCACCAAGGAAGTGTCTGAAGAAGGACGAGAAAGTGAACAACCACAAAAAACTTCTCATGACATAGAGGTGAGGATTGTGGACTCCATAGAAATAGAGACTCCCAGTGTGGAACCCTCACAGAAGGAGAAGACTCTAGAAAGGAGTGATAAGGGGAAAGGTGTTGCAGAACAACCTCCTTTATCCTCTAAAGGAAAATCCTTGATGTAGCATATTCCAAGATGGCTTAGAAAAGAAGTGATAAGAAAAAAGAATCAACAATTCACCATTGAAGAGAAGGATAAAATGGAATTAATAGAAGTTTTGAGGAAACTTGATTCACCTCCAAAGGATGCATGAGCACTAGCCTTTGTCATGAGTGATCAAAATTAGAACCTTTTTGCTCACATGGCTATCCCTCCTCTAGAATCAAATGTTGAAGAACTAACTCCTAGAATTATTAGATCTAGGAGGTCGTGCTTGGGAAGCCAACCTTGGAAACTGCAAAGCTAATTGTCACTATGGGAATGAAGGAGGTGATCAAAAGCTTGGAATAGGATGGGGTGGAGTTGATAACACTTTGGTGAAAGAATGAAATCCTTAGTGTATATTTGAACAAAAAATTTGGCCCCTTGATCTCACTAACCTTGAAGAAACTCTAAATGCAGCAATTCAGAGAAGGGGTAGGGGAGGGGTTCAGTTGGACCCATTTTTTGAATGCCTATCAACAATGGAAAGAAAGTTTTAAGGAGAAGGGCATATTGATTATCCAAGTGAATCTTAAGCTACTACATGTCATGTAGGAGAACGTATATAAATTGGTAGCAATTTTGAATCAAGATTTTGATCTTATGGATGAGATGCATACTTGGGGAAAGGATCTACAAGTATTATAGGTAATCAAAGGCTAGAGGTATCAAATTTTAATGGATCTATATACAACTAAGTAGCTAGATAAGATAGATTATTGGATTGAGAAGATAACATATAGTAATAAAGTAATAGAATCATTACACACAAAGATTCATAAGCTCAAGGACCAAGCCTAAGAGCAAATTTTGAAATCTGAGAGACATTATAATGATGCATGTCTAGACATTTTTGAGGATGAAGAATAGGAGAAATTAATACTGAAAGAGGTAGTAATTGAGAGATTTCAAAAGAATTTTAATGAGTTTTCTAATGATAAGGATATTTGGCAGGTATTTAGAATAGAGGAAGCATTGTTAGATCTTGATACAAAACTTTAGGATTTTGTTGAAACCCATATGGAGGTGGATAACTATAGGCAGAAAGTGAAAGATAAATATAATGCCTTAGATTTACCAGACATGGTATAAATCACTAAGATAATTGAGAAATTCAAGGGCAAATATCCAAACATAGCTTTGGTATAAAGGGGAACAAAACCCAAAAGCCAGAATTTCAATTTTGACACTTAGTGAAATTTTGCATTTTTTGGTCTTTGAGGTGCATTGTTGTGCCAGGTGCACTAGTGCATTTTTTGCAACAAGTGTTTTGGAAGATTTTTAAGTAGTGAGACGTATGTTGGTGCACTAGGTGTGCTTCTTTTGAGGTGTGCTTTTCTAGAGATGTGTTGACAATTAATTGCTAGTTCCAAAATTAGAGCTTTCCATGCATTGGAAATACATTCTAATAGAAATTTAACTTTGATAGATATCTAGTAAAGATGGAGCTTCTATTTTTGTAACTTCTAGATACTTCTACATCAATGAAAGGCTCTCTTCTTCTTATTTTCGCATGTATTCTTTGTTTTATAACATGTAAAGGCTCATGCATTCAATTAATGATATAAAAATGGATGGAGTCCTACTAAGCACTAGTTAGATAGTCAATTTGTATGTGACTAGTTTGTTTTATTAATTTAGAAGCATATGATTGCATGAAGATGTCTCTCACTCTCAACACAAATTGAGGAGATGATTTTGTATAAATATAAGATTGTAATATGTAATCAAGGTTGTTGTTATTTTGTAATAATATATACTTTTGGTGCTCACATTTGGACTGTAGTGATTCTTGCCTAAGTTTGTTATATTTTATGAATTTATGTTCATAAAATTTATTGTATTATTTCTATTTGTGCAATCTTTTAATTCTAGTGTTTGCTACGATTCTAAAAATTATGTTGATGTATCTAGTTCGAAAAGAGATCACCCATTTTTTGTTCATAACTTTGTCTCACATGAGTGCACTTTTTGTGGCCTTGTGATTTGATGAAAATTGAAATATATTATGGTTGCTAAATTCCCATCAACAATTGCATCAAAGGAATTAAGGAAGTGTTGCTCCTATTTTCATTGGTTAACCAAAGATTTCTTCAAAGGCTTAACTCATAGACGCCTTGTTTCTATAGCTTATGTATGTTAGGATTTTATTTTCATGTTATTTTTTTAAACTTCTTGTGACCCTACCTTCATTATTTTCTTTACTAACCCCTTGTTAAACTAGGAATTTATATTAGTTACATTGTTAGATTGCATTCATCATAAAATAGAAAAATACAAAAACATAGTTCTTTTTGTATGTTTTATTCTTTTGAAGAAGTGAATAGATTTTACATCTTATTTGAAGTTATTATAACTAGTAAAGGCCTCCTCATAAACATTTACATTTATCTTCAACTAAAAAAATTCTAGTAGGTCACAAGATCACCTGGAACCTTGGAGTTGATCCCAAAGATTGACTTTTCAAGAGAGGAGTTTGAAAGGATTTCTATTGTTAAGCATCATGCAAAATGAAAGCTCAACAATACCATTACTTCATTTGATGTGATACAATGTATTACATATATACCAATCCAATTTCAAATTCATCAAAGTTGGCTACAATAGAAGTTTCACCAAAATATACAAATTCAACCCAACTATAGGTACACAGGTTCTAAAGACAAACTTAGTGAGGTTCTAATACTCGAAAACCATTGTCAATGCTACGCATCATCATGCACTTGTAGATGTAGAATCTCAACTCATACTAATCACTTCCAAGTATTTTGAACTTAGTCTACACCAATGACTTAGTAAACAATGTGAAAATTAGAATATAAACTAAATCATTTGTTTGACACTACATAGCTCAGTCAATACTATCACTATGAGGTCAGTATAAATTGAATCACTTGGTCAACATTACATAGCTCAATCAACACTAGATTCACATTATTGAAGCTATGAACTTAGTAAACACTAGAGGGCTCAATTTGCATTGAGAAATATGATAAACATTATGAAGCTTGATTTACACTAATAATCACCAACTTGGTAGATACTACTTAGTGTGAACTAAATATTGTTCGTAGAACTTGGTAGCAACTTTAGAACTCGATAGAGCTTGAATTAGTTAGTGAATCAGTAAAAACTTCTCAACATCATCATGCACTTGGTAGATGTAGAATCTCAGCTCATACTAATCACTTCCAAGTAGTTTGAACTCAGTCTATACTAGTGTCTCAGTGAACACTATGAAACTCGGCATATAAAATGAATCACTTGGTTGACATTGCATAGCTCAGTCAACACTATCACTACGAGGTTAGTATAAACTAAATCACTTGGTCAACACTACATAGCTCAATCAATACTAGATTCACATTACTGAAGCTGTGGACTTAGTAAACGCTGGAGGGCTCAGTTTGCACTAAGAAACTTGGTAAACACTATGAAGCTTGATTTACACTAATAATCACTAGCTTGGTAGATACTGCTTAGTGGAAACTAAATATTGTTCCTAGAACTTGGTAGCAACTTTAGAAGTTGGTAGAGCTTGAATTACTTAGTGACTTAGTGAACATTGCTCGACATCATCATGCACTTTGTAGATGTAGAATCTCAGCTCATACTAATCACTTCCAAGTAGTTTGAACTCAATCTACACTAGTGACTTGGTGACCACTATGAAACTTGGCATATAAACTGAATCACTTGGTTGACACTGCATAACTCAATCAACACTATCACTATAAGGTCGGTATAAACTGAATCACTTGGACAACACTGCATAGCTTAGTCAACACTAGATTCACATTACTAAAGCTACAAACTCAGCAAACACTGGAGGGCTCAGTTTGCACTGAGAAACTCAGTAAACACTATGAAGCTTGATTTATACTAATAATCACCAACTTGGTAGATATTTCTTAGTGTAAACTACATATTGTTCCTAGAACTTGGTAGTAACTTTACAACTTGGTAGAGTATGAATTAAGTGAACACTATGAAACTCGGCATATAAACTAAATCACTTGGTTGACACTACATAGCTTAGTCAACACTATCACTATGAGATCAAAATAAATTAAATCACTTGGTCAAAATTGCATAGCCCAATCAACACTAGATTCACATTACTGAAGCTACGAACTCAGTAAACACTAGAGGGCTCAGTTTGCAATGAGAAACTTAGTAAACATTATGAAGCTTGATTTACACTAATAATCACCAACTTGGTAGATATTGCTCAGTGTGAACTAAATATTGTTCTTGTAACTTGGTAGCAACTTTAGAACTTACTAGAGCTTGAATTACTTGGTTAACACTATAAACTGTAGAATAAGCTTGATAGCTGCTAACCATCAGATTAAGAGTGTGTGTCACTAATGAACAAACTTGACTGTAATGTCAACACTAAGAAGCTTGATGATCATATTATGGCACAAAGACTTGTTGGAGACAAAATAAGGATGAGATATGTTGAAGGAGAATAATCTAAAGGATATGAAGGTTTTGAAGAAAAAAATCTATTGAATAAGCAACATAATCGAAAAGAAGATCTAAATAAAAGAGTATCTAATCAACCAGAAGAATTTGGATAAGTAAAGCAATACGTTAATGCAAGATAATTTTCATATAATCAACTTGGACACATGAAGAAGGATTATGCAAGTAAGTATTCAAAGCCATTTTATGGTTGTCATTATAATTGCTTTATTTATGTTTTTAGATCTAATGAATGTAGGAAGCCTAGATATAATAATGATAATAGAATTAGTGGAAGTAATTACTCTACAACTAGTAAACCTTTGGGAGAAACAAATTTTATAAGAAATGAAGTTATGTATTATAATTGCAACATTTTAGGTATATTTCTAGATATTGAAGACTACATACTAATCAATTTGGACCTAGATATGGAAATACAGTTATAACATGTTAGATATGTAACAACTTGGGACTTACAAAAAGGATTTGTAGAATGAACATGAGAACACCTAACATGAGCTCGTAGAATATAAATCCTAGAAGAAATGTGAACAATGCAAGAAAGAATGATAGTATGAAAGGGAAGAAAGTTGAAAGTCTTGAAAAAATATTTATTAGAGAAGGAACACCTACAAGCACTAAGGTATGGGCTGAAAAGACAAAATACACATCAAACAAAAAGTAGAAATCAGTAATTATTGTTGATGTAATCACCCAAAAATGGTCATCTGGACTATGAGCTCCCTTTCTATCATTTTTTCTTAATTTATCCGTTGGTCATCTTTGATCAAATCTCCAAAAATCAATTTATTTGATTTTAACCTATAGTTTGACCAATTTTTCCTATGTTCATATTTAATTAAAAGAAAATTTCCTCCTTTTAATTAAATAAAATTCCCTACATCCCACTTATCCTAAGTGTGCACACAAAGCATTATTCATATTTTAAAAATAAAAGAAAAGACATTTTTGTCTACACACCAGTGCACAAATTTCTATGTGAGAGGAATCTTCTATTTTTAAAATAACTTTAATTCTCCTCCACACATTTCAAACCCTCTCAAAAGTTAACCATTAATTGTGATTGGTTGAGATGCTTGCGCACATAGATCACTCAAGATGTATTCTTCTTCCTTGATTATTCCTCTTTTGCCACTTAATCTCTACCATCCATTTTTCTTTAAAAGGGAGGGCTCTCTCCTCATTCAAAAAATCTTAGTCTCTTATGTTATTATTATGCTACAAGTTTTCTTGATGATTTTGGAGACTTAAAGCATTCTTGCATTCTTACATTTTAGCTTAGCTCTCATCCTACTTACATTATGGCAAACTTTTTAGCTTAGTTTCTTTTATGTTTTAGCTTAATTCTCTTTTTTGGCTTTCATTTCATTTATAATAGCTTGCATTTGCATTGCATTTTATTTTAGATTCTTGGATATTGGCTCTCTTGCCTCTACTCTTTGAATCTCCTGTTCTATGGTGCACCTTGCAAGGGTTGCATAGTTTGGTTCATTTGAGAGCCATCATCTCATAGTCTTTGCATGTCATAGATAGAGAGCTATAATATAGCTCTTGAGACTCCCTCTTCCATTGGTTCTCTCAAGAATAATGGTTTATAGAAGTGTGACACTTTTATGAAAATATTTTTTGGTGACCACAGTGGAAGTAGAACCAAGTTTCTAGCTCCATTTTCTTACTTGCAGTTTGGTTACATTATCATTTCTAATTTTTCTATAGCAACTTCTTGCATCTAATCAAGTGGTTTTGAAGGTTTCTTACTTTGATTTTAAGGCTAAGCCTTGTCATATTTGTTTGAATGCCAAAACCCTAGTTTTGAAAGATTTGAGCATATCTTCCAAACCACTTTGATTTCGGATCTTCTTCTTCTTCTTTTGCAAGTTTGGTATGCATCATAATGTCTCAAACCAATTTGTAGATTATTTTGAGTTGATTTTCATCTATTGTGAGATTTTCTTTGTTTTTCATAAATTTTGGTTGCAAATTAGAGGATTTTTTAGAAAACTCTACATTTTTAGAAATGTCTCTAAATTCTAAAGGGGTTTAGTTCTTTGTGTTTTGACTTTTGAACTCATATTAGGCCTCAAAGACTCAATTTGATAAATCTATTCTATTTTGACAAAATGGGTCCCTAGGGCAGAAATGAAGAGATTTTTTTGAATTTCTTGTATTTTTGGAAATCTCTCTAGTTTTTATTAGGGGTCTCTTCTTTTCATTTCTTTTTTTTTAGATCTAAAATCATAACAAACAAGTGTAATCTTGTTGACTAGGTCAAAATCAAAGAGTAAAAAAGAGATCATTTTGTTATTAGATTGCACTTTCTTTGCATACACTTGGTTGGAAGACAACTTGGATCTTTGAGGCAAATAACCACTTTTAGTTGTAGGTATTATTTGGTTATTATTCCCTACCCTTCATTTCTTTATAGGGAGTATCCCATTTTCATTGCTAAAAAGAATGTCTGTCAAAGCTTCAAATGTGCAAGGGCTACTAATAATTGTTTATAGGGCTTCCCAAAGGATAAAAACCAAACTTTCTTGTATTTATTTTATTCCATGTGTGGCACTACACTAGTTTCTTTCATTTCATAAGCACATTAAACTTTAGATTAAGGTTCTTTGGTGATAAGAGAGTATGCTCTTCACCCTTGCAGTGAATTGAAAATCTTGACTCACCTTTGAATTTTGAGAATAAGAGGATTGATTGAATATTTTTGGTGTGTTTGGGGGAAAAAATAAAGATAGGAGAGTATTCTCTTCACCCTCATGGTGAATTAGAAATATTGACTCTTGAAAGCAGATCCAATTTTTCTTAGAATCCTTTAGAGGGCTTGCTCTTGGAGAACCTAAGAGGAACAACCCAAGTGGGACAAGCTAATACTTGGCTCTTCCAACCCACTATAAACTCAAGGCTATTAAGGACACAAAATCTTGGTAGATGTAGTGTTTTTCTTTTCTTAGTGTGATTACTTATGGGATTTTGACCATGAGGAGATCACTAGGCAAGAACACTTAAGGTGCTCTTCTGACTGCAAGATTTGTTACCCATCATAAGGTGGGGTGTCTCTTACTTGGATGCAAGAGGAACATTACGAATGGAAGCCCTTTTTGAACACCCTATGTAGCTACCCTATTTTTCCGCTCAACTTCTTGGTGCAAGGATCGATCCTAGTGGACTATCTATATCACCCCAAGATTTTACACTCACCATCTATGTTCCCTTGGTTGTTCTTATAGCACTTCCATGAAAAATCCAATATCTCTTATGGGAAACCACTTGGTGTGAGGTGAAGGAGCATCAAGCATGGGTCGAGTTGTTGAGTAATGAATCGTGACTTTTAGCTAGATATTTCTTGATGTGTTCTCGAATGTGCTAGGCCTATGGAAATCTTTTGAACATACACATGATGATAGTTCTAGGGCTTTCTTTTAAGACCTCACATATTCTTGTATCATAAAAGGTTGCATTATCCCTTGCTTGAATATTTGAAGGCTACTCCACGTGTCACTATCTTGCTTGGAAAGAAATTGCTTTTGAACATCAAACTTGCTATGCTATTAACTATTGTCAAACTTTGTCAACCAAGTCTTATTATTTTTCTTGTGTTTCTTGCTAAGGGAAGTCTCATCATTTCATTTTTTCTTTTCTATATCTCTAGTGCTTGAACATTCTTAAAGTTACTCTTTGGTCTTAGTGCTCTTGGTCTTTCTATCTTCATGGTCTAAGTCTACTTGCTAGTTATCTTTTTGTTTAAATGGTTACTTTGATTTCTTGACTACACTCTTGGGTTAGGAAAGTTTTTCACTTGTCACCCTACTTGTTCTATCTATTTGGCTATTTGGCTTCTTTCCTAGCTCTTGACTTGAGTCACTACTGTCGTAAGTTGCTTGGAAATTTTTCTTGACAAGTCAGTTTACTCTATCTTTACTATTTCACAAGTGAACACTCTACCTATCTAGTTTGGACATCAAGTTATCTTATGCCACCTTCTTAGCTTCCTCTAGTCTCCTTCATGCTTGATTATCTATCTACCACTATGGTGTTCAAACCTTGTGCTACCAAACCTCAACCAAATCTAGATGATCATGATATCCTCCATGCCACTAAAGAGTTTCAAGATCTATACACTCAATACAAAGAACTAGAAGAGACAAATCATCTTTCTTACCTTCATCTCTCTAAGCATATGATAGAAATGAAGTCTAAACTTGAGAAAAGACCTTTACATACACATGGTTCATCTTCTTCAAGGTCTACATATTCTACTCCAAGACATCAAATGTCTTCATATTCTAGATCTAAAGACCTCCTTAGAGA
Source organism: Cupressus sempervirens (assembly GCA_028749045.1). Taxonomy (NCBI): domain Eukaryota; kingdom Viridiplantae; phylum Streptophyta; class Pinopsida; order Cupressales; family Cupressaceae; genus Cupressus; species Cupressus sempervirens. The sequence goes on from CM053790.1 coordinate 423,128,246, forward strand.
TAAAGAAAGTGATACATCCTTTGAGCCTATTCCAAGCTATCATGATGGACCTATGTTTGACCAAGGAAATGATGAATACATAGATGCATACCATTCACTTGAGAAAAAATGAAAGGACTCTAGACATACTTTTGATAGAACTTTTTCTCCCTTGGAAGATTCTTATGATGACACTTTACAAACACTTCTTGGAACCAAGCTCATCACATTACCTAAGTCTAGCTCATAGGAAACCCATTCTTGGATATCTTTTGTGCTTATCATCAACATAATGAGAATAGTACTTTAGATTTCATTGAGCTGAAACATAAAATCCAAGATCTTCTTGATAATGGGATTATTGATACCTCTGATGACTTGTGATGAGGATACTTTTCTTGAGAAAGATCATATTAATGAACCTATGTCTAGTGATGGTTTCCTTGATACCTCAACTTCTTCTGACACTCATGCACCTCCCAACACTAAAAATATTTCCAACATGCCTCTATTAAATAAAGAACCTAATGCTTTTCATGTACACTATGCCTATCCTCAAGGGCTAAGTCTAAAAGAAACTCAAGCTAACCTTCACTTGGCTGCAAACCTTTTCCATGCTACTAAGCCTAAAGATCCAAGCACTACTTTATTAATTCTTCATTCTCCCTTATCCTTAGAAGTGGCTCCATGTCAAGAGGACTCTCAAAAAGAAAAATCTATATATGTCAAGAAAGATCAAGATCAAGCACCCTTTCATCTCCTTCAAAATTTCACCTATCTGTAACCTATGTCTTTTCCATCTCCCAGGTATGATGAAGATACCACTTCCATTATATCCCTTGAACTTACTAAAATTTATAAAATTTCTCTTCCTATGTTATCCAAAGCTACATGTAAAGATCAAAGTGTCCCCTCATGTTCTGCTTCTCCCTATCCACTTCAAAATTGTTCTCAAGCTTCAAGTGCTCCTATTAAAAATGTTGTTCCTATCAAAGCTACTCATGAGTCTATTGATGTCTTTGACTATGTTGCTCACTATAAAGATGTTGATATCCCTTTTCACTATCCATTTTCATATCCAAAGTCTATCCTTGGTTCTTATCCATCAAAGCTAAAGCCTTCAAACCTTCCATCTACATTGGGACCTTATGTTCCTTCATCTCCTACATTTTCCACTCCTAGCTTTTCCATCATACCTTAAGATCAATAAAGACACTCATCCTTGATTAATTTCTACCCATCTATCCATCTAAACTATTCATATCAGCCTTATTCATCCACAAATCCCAAGTCTTTTGGAAGCAAGAATAAACATAAGAATCCATTAAAAAATGAAGATCACTATGTTCTATCTAATCAACATGTGAATGCTAAGAAAATAGCATCATGTGTAATTCTTTCATAATCGATCCATTCCCTCTTCCTCCTTGATCTTTCCATGTTGAGCTATCCAAGTGAATTGGCCATCTTATCTATCACTCACCCCATCCTTCTCATTCACTCATAGCCTTCATATCTAGATTCATTCTTATTGCTTTATCCCATTTCTATCCTATCTAGTTGACCCTATGGTCTTGATCATAATAAAGAAAAACATGGCTCTCATAAGCCTCTTGACATGTCTACTCTTTTAGATTACATACTTTCATGCTATCTCTCTTATTTTTATCCACTACTTATGCCATGTGCTATCTCACCTGTTCACTTCATTTCTTATCCTACATGTTGTCTTCCTCATTACTTCCATTGCTTATCCAAAACCTACTTTATATGGATATATTTTCCTAGCTTGGGTACTCTTGAGGAGTCTATCCGTGAGGATCACTTTTGCTTGCTTCATACTCCTTTCTTATCCATCTCTTCTTATCCACTAGTTTTCTACTCCATCGTGTCCTACACCTTGATAGACATAAGGACAATTTATGTGATCATTCTTGAGAACTAGTAATCTCTAAATCATTCTAAAAAATCCAAAAAATCATATATGATGCTGAAAAGATCCTTAAAATCAGAAAATGTACTGAAAAAATGTTCATCTTAATGAAAACCTAGATATAGGAACTTTGATGTATCATAAAAAAAAATTAAAATAATTTGAAAAATGCCCTGAAAAAATTTTCCAAGTGGTGAAAAGCTAGAAACAAGTGCTACTTGAGACCCATGCACCTATGCCTATCAGTCTCAATCACACACTTTGCAACACATTTCCTAGCCTGGAATTGTTTCTTGTCCTCATCTCAAGGGTACAACTACTTAGCCTATTGAGGTTTCCTTGTGCATTAGGGTTTCTTTAGCAACTCATGCAATAGTGTTTCTCAACACTACCCCCAACTTGACATCAAGTTTTTCTCAACACTTTTCAAATAGTTTACCTATAATCTTTGATGTCACAATATTTCTCATTATCAGATTCAAGTCTTGAAGAAATGGCCAAGTGACTTACACACATGCACTTAAACATTTAAATGACTAAGCTATGATGAACTTTATCTTCTTTTTGTGCTATCTATGATAATTTCTTTGCCATGTGTTCCCTCCCTAATAAGTATTTTCAAGATGTCATGGACTATAAGACTGGGGGCATGGGGCATGTTTTACTTTCTTTCTTCTTGTGGGTATACTTCATTAATCTAAGGTGTTTCATGCTTGTCCTACTTGACACTTTGGACCTACAACATATCATCCTTGTCTATTTTTGCAAGATCGTACTCAATGGTTATCCTAGTGCTTATACCTTGATACAGGTGTAATCTTACTATACTAACCTTAGGGAATCTAATTGCATAGTCATCCTAACTTACTTGCCTCTGATGCATGGGTTGGACTCCCACATTCTTATCTGATATAGATCATATTCATATCCTTATAGCTTATGCTAGTGATTCTTGTATGATCTTCTGACGTCCCTAATAAGGCTTGATGATAAAAACTAGGACCTACTTATGTAACTCTTGCAATTGCACCTTTTCATACTAGCTTGCATTCTAGGGTCATTCTAGCTTAGCTTTGCATTTTGCATATTGAGAGAGCTCTCTTCTTTATCTTTCATGGATGTATCAGCTAATTGCATTCATCCTTTCTTGCATCTTCTCGATCTTATCTTATCTCTTCTTTCCTATTTCTCACTTGTTTTATATCTTACCATCTCATCTATGCTTTTGACCTATCTTTGCTAATCTCAACATCCTAGATCCATTTTTAGGATCAAAATTCAAATTCAACTTCATCTTGCTACTCAAAATTTCTTCCTTCTTCTATGTAGTTAGCTGACCTATTGAGGCTTAATCTTTGAATCTTGTTGGGGAAATCATCATTTCGTCATTACTTCATCATTTCTACTCTCTTCCACTCTTCACTTTCATTTCTATTTCATCTCATTTCATCTTTCTTCTTTATTTGACCTAATTCTTATGCTTTATCTTTCCTAGTCAAAGTTAGTTAAACTAGGGCATATCTTCATTTCTTGGTGGTCACTCTTTGGTCTTAATCTCTTATCTATCATCATGAACATTTCTTTGTTCTGATTTGATCAAATCTAGCTTATTTATGCATCTCCTCTATCTCATTTTTATTTTGATCCCAAGGGGGTATGAATATTCTATCATTGTTTCAAATTGATTTCTACTAAAACTATTTATTTTCTCTTGATCTATCTACTTCTCTTGGTGTTAGTACTCTTCTTGAGTTTTGATATCTACTCTATCATAGTGTTCAGTACTACCACTATCAGAATATGCATTCAAGATTTGCTATCTCTCTTTGCTTTGTTCATTATTATCATATCTCGTTATCATCTTGGCTTCTTCATTATCTGATGTCATGTGTTCCCAAATTGATCACACATTAGTCAAAGAGAGGCAAATGTAATCACCCAAAAATTGTCATCTAGACTATGAGCTCCCTTTCTATTATTTTTGCTTAATTTATCCATTAGGTTATCTTTGATCAAATCTCCAAAAATCAATTTATTTGATTTTAACATATAGTTTGACCACTTTTTCTTAAGTTCATATTTAATTAAATGAACATGTCCCCCTTTTAATTAGATAAAATTCCCCACTTCCCAGTTATCCTAAGTGTGCACACATAAAGCATTATTCCTATTTTAGAAATAAAAGAAAAATAATTTTTGTCTACACATCAATGCACAATTTTCTATGTGAGAGGAATCTTCTATTTTTAAAATAACTTTAATTCTCCTCCATACATTTCAAACCCTCTCAAAAGTCAACCATTAATTGTGATTGGTTGAGATGCTTGCATACATGGGTCACTTAAGATGTATTCTCCTCCCTTGATTATTCTTCTTAATCTCTACCATCCATTTTTCTTTAAAAGGGAAGGCTCTCTCCTCATTCAAAAATTCTTAGTCTCTCATACTATTGTTATGCTATAGGTTTTCTTGGTGATTTTGGAGACTTGGAGCATTCTTGCATTTTTGCATTTTAGCTTAGTTCTCATTCTACTTACATTATGGCATACTTTTTAACTTAGTTTAATTTATGCTTTAGCTTAGTTCTCTTTGTTATCTTTCATTTCATTTAGAATAGCTTGAATTTGCATTGCATTTTATTCTAGATTCTTGGATATTGGCACTCTTGCCTCTACTCTTTGGATCTCTAATTCTATGATGCACCTTGAAAGGGTTGCATAGTTTGGTTCATTTGAGAGCCATAATCTCATAGCCTTTGCATGTCATAGATAGAGAGCTATAATTCAGCTCTTGAGTCTCCCTCTTCCATGGGTTCTCTCAAGAATAGTGGATTATAAAAGTGTGACACTTTTATGCACACACATGAAAACCCTTATCAATTTGAGAAATTGTCTTTATGAAGAAAAGAGGGGAAAATACACTAGATATTAATCAGACCCCTTATTGTAAGATTTACATTTTGCACAATTGGTAGTAGCTATAAACTAGTATATGGATTATATGTTTAAAAGAATAGAAAAACTTATGAAGATTTTTGAGGTCACAAAAGAATTGAAGGTCTACTAGATTTAGAAATAGCTTTTCCATTATTTATACTTGTGTAATTAATGTAGATTCAATTTTTAGTGAAATTAAGGTTTGAGACTTTATTTTTTTGACACCACTTGATCTATTTAATCTTAGAGTGACTTAGCAAAGAGAGTAAAAGGTAATTTAGATCATTTAAGAAGTGATTTGATCAAAAAAAATGTTGAATCCTAAATTTGCAATTTCAGAGGTTTTTTTTGTTTGCAAGGTTAATTCTAAAGTGAATTTGAAACTAAATATTATTTAAATGGGTCCTTCATTGGTTCTTAACATTTTGGAGAAACCTAGACACAAATTTAGGAAAAATCCTATATTACCCTTGGAAGATGATCTCCCTAGGGCATTTTTTCAAATTTTAGGAGTTTTATTCATGGAGAATACTAGGACATATATATACTACAAATTTCAAACTATAGGAGACTTAAATATTGTGAGTGAATTTTATAATGTTTATAAGGAAGAAAACTATTTTAAAGATAGTTTTGAATACCTATGGAAACTTAAGGTTTCCTAGTACATATTCTATCATGAGTTTGAGAAAGAAGAATGGACAAGAATTATCTAGAGTGAGTACATGAAAACATGTTTTGGGTTGGAGATGAACTAGTTAAAATTACTAGTGACCTAATTCATGAGGTGATAGGATCGAGAAACAAGGCCATACTTCCTATTGACAAAGAAAATGTTAAGAAACTAGTACAACAAAATACTAAAACTAATTGGAATAGAAGAGGAATGTTTTTAAGTCGGGTTGAGTAGAATGATGTAAGGTTCATAAATAAAATTTTCTCTTACAAGATGAATTCCAATTCAAGAGAGAATGAGGTATTGGTGGGATTTATTCATTTTTCTTATAGAATGTGTATGGATAGAGTGGAATTAAACATAAATGAAATTCTCAAAAAATAATTGTTTAAGAATTTTGAAAGGATTGAGAAGAACAAACATACAATTTTCATATTTGAATCATTACTCACTTATATTTTCTTTCATGTCTTGAAAAGTATTCCTAACATGCCATCATCTAAATGGATTTTTTATGAATGCACCATGGAGTTGATAAGTCAATATTTTAGGAAGTCTTTAGAAGATCATATAACCAACAACATAAAGAAGGATTAAGTCATTTCAAAATGAGATGAAGAAGAGGATGAGAATTCCTAAATCTATTGTGGAAAAGTATAAAGATGATATATGTTTTATGATAGAAACTAGTAAAACATGCATAGAGGTTGTAGATCCTAAGGTTATGTTTGTTGAGCTATTGGGATATCATGTGACTGAGGAAATGATAGATGGATATGCCAAGGAGATATTAGAATCTAATATAGATGAAATTGTGGCAGATGGATAAAATTTGAGGAGAGATTGACTAATATACAAAAATCATGGATATCTAAGGAAACTAAGAAGAATATTTATTGTGTGATCAATGAAATACTTAAGGATACATAGATGACAAAATAAGAGTTTTTTGAGGCTAAGAAAACATCCTTGTAGATGAAGGCGAGTGGGAAATCCAACATCTTATTAGTCAAACTATTGTCAATAAAAGTTTCACCTACAATCCCTACATTAGTTAGCACACCATTAATTGAAACCATCCTATCATAGAGAATTATTTCTACAAGAGACCTACACGGTCTTCTCTAGAAGTTGTGCAAACACTAGAGATCAAGATTAAGAAAAAAAGGAGGAGGAAACTCCTAAGAGATTAAAAAGAGTAAAGGAGATAGCATCTGGTCTAGAACTAAGAAATAATCTTAATATGATAGCATCATACATAAGAAAATAAAATTCATTAGAGGACACTCCAATCAAGAAGATGAGAGGACAACTCTAACCACCTCAAGGTCAGCCACAGCAGAAACAACAAAGTTGCAAAAGTGTAAGGATGAAATGAAAGCCTGATATTAGTAAGATGAATGATATGATCATGACTATAGGTAACTTTACTAAGTTGAAAACATTATTTGATAATTATGATGAAAATAAAAATAGAAGTTCCTATTATAAAAATATATGATTAAATTTAAGAAACCCTTAATCAATCTACATGAAATTTTACCTGAGGAAATGCATCAAATGTTACACTAATCAAGATTAAGAACAATAGACTAAGAGAAAAATTGATATAGATATGTATCAATAAATTTTTTCATGGAAAATTATGAGAAATTACAAAGGATTTGTAGACACCTAAATTTGATTACACTGCTTTGGTAATCTAATTTAGCCATCTCTAAAGGCATCATTAATTAAATTCTTAATCCTTTGCCATCCCTAGTTGATTAACTTAATTAATCATCTATAGTCCTAACTAATAAATCAAATAATCTATTATTTATCAATTAAATCCTTTTCTCCTATCTAATTCCAAAAATCCCCATTTATTAAATAAATCTATTTGCTAAATGAAATCCTCAAATTCAGAAACCCCTAACCTATCTCTAATCCTCCATTTAGCCTAATCCACCCCATCGACCCATACTAACTAAGCTTAGCCACTAACTCACCCACCCTTATTAATGCCATCCACTTGCACATCTCTAACATACCTAAGCTAATCCTAAACCCAAGCCTAATCCACCCCCTAATGTTGTCACATTCCTTAAACAAGTTTAAGACTTTCCTAATCCAAACCAAAGTCTCCCCTCAAAAAACCCAACCACTAAGTCATGAGTTATCTTACAAAACATAAAAGACTCTTACAAGCCCACTCATGACTCTTACACCCATCTTCCACACTCTTCCCTCTTCCACACTCATTCCTCTTACATCCCTCTTACATACTCAACCCCACTCATCATGCCTTTAACCAACCCTTTACCCTACCCTCTCACACTCATCCTCCTTGTGACAAGTGTCACCTTCCCATTGGTGCTAAACAAGCACAATCCATGTGCTCCCCTTTGAGTGCATCTTATCCCTCCTTAAGCCTTCATCCATCCTTGCATCTAAGCCCTCCATCCCTCTACCCCTTAGCCTATAAATTGAATCCCATCCCAAGCCATTTCATCAACAATCTTTGAGCTAAAGTTACCATGCTATTTTGAGAACCAAAGCCATCAATCTTACCCTTATAATGCCAAATTGAGAGCTCACAAAGCTACCAATTTTCAATTACCCATCTCCATTGAAGAAGCTTTTGAGCATCTTGAGCATACATCCACAGCAAAAGGACACATCTACAGAATCCAGAAAGCATCGAGTGTTTTCTCTTGTGAGGTTTGCACTTCTTGTTTGCTTTCTTTGTCTAAGCATATATGTGAATTTAGTTTTTGGTTTGTGAATGTTTACTTTATTTGTTAATGTTCTTTGCATACTAAATCTTGTTCTACAGGATTAACAAAATATAAACCCACTTTTGAGAGAAATAAGAATTATGGGTGGTTTGTACGAGGAAATAAGACAAGAGGCTGAAAAAGAATTATATCAAGCTTTGAGTGAGCATGATATACTTGATACTATAGCACCATCACCACCACTAGAAGAAGAATAACCAAAACATAAAGTTTTAGTTATGGACACAAGATACAATCAAATAGATAACACTTCTATGTTCATAAACGGTGTAAATATTACAGTTGATAAATAGAAAACCCTTTCAAGCATTATTCAAATATTATAGTTAGAAATTTGGTGAGTGATAATGTTGACGTTTAGTCCAGCGGTGAAGCAGAGAAGGATGATAAGAAAAATCTTACTAAAGTGAAGGAAAGTATTCTGCATAGTGAAGAGTCAACTCAAGGATTATTTTTGACGTTGCCAAATCAAAGTTTGATAGCATATACACCCATAGTTAAGAGTGCAAACACCATTTATATGCTACAAGGGCATAAAGGAAAATACAGAGAAAAATAAGTGGAAAAAGTTAAAGAGAGAAGAAAGAAAGGAAAGATAAGATGGATATGAAGCCATCACAGACCTTAGTTAAAACATCAACTAAAAGGGGAGATTAAAATAATCAAGAGAGGAATGTTATAGTTTTGTGGACCCCTCCAAAGGCTAACTTTTTTGATTGTATCATCCTTTTGGATATAAAATTAGCATGAAGTCAACAAGGAAGACCTATAATTTTGACCTATACATAAGTTTTCACTCACCTTTGTCATTGATGTCAAAGGGGGAGAATGATAGTGTAAAAAAATTATAAGTATTGTATATTGTGACAATTGTGTATAAGGGAGATATAAATTAGAATATGATAAAAAAAATAATGATGCACATTTTTTAAATTTTTACAAGGTCACAATTTTGCAAATTTTGTAATTTTTATCCTTAGCCAATTTTTTCCATATGTTGTCATCAATGCAAAAGGGGGAGATTGTTGGAACTTTGGCTAAGGTAGTATGTTAGGGTTTTCATTTATATAAATTTATATTTTATTTTGAGATGGAAAATCATAAGGATAGGTTTTAAATATAAATACTCAAAAAATAGTCTAAGTCTTACAAAGAGAAACATGGTATAGTCAACTTATTTTGTTTAGCACAGTTCACTGGAGGCACTTGGAAATGCATGCACTTACCAAAAGGTAGTATAGATTCTAGATGAAATGTATTTAACTATGATGAATATTTAAGAAATTACTTTATGATTTATTATAGATTTATGAGTAATGAGTTGAAAAGACTGAACAAAGTTAAAAGTAGAATAATGCTATTTTGGTTAAGAAATTGTTTTAGTTAGCAAAAAAAGTACTTAAGAAGGTAGGGATGACATCCTAGATGTCAACCATAACATGGATAAAGGTAATCTAAAATATGTAGTAAATTATTAAGTAGTAAAGCCAATGAGATGACTGAATTGGGTGTAAAGGTAGAACATTATTTTTGGTGAAGTGTGGCATTGTATTATAATGATATAGTGTTTCTATGTACACTTTATGTTATAAGAATAGATGAAAATTTGATGTTAGTATAGAGAATACCTCTTGCATGATCAATTTTTAAAAAGTAACTACAAAGTTAGATCAAATATTTAAGATATCAGCACTATAAAAGGTTTTTGTATCTATGTCTTTTGATAGCATTATATAGTTGTATAGGCATGTTTGAGTAGAGGGCTTATCTTGCACTCTTTTGTATTGTAATAAAAACTCCTTATAGGTTGAGGCTTCTAATAGGTCATATTCCTCTAATAATAATAGATGCACTATATGAATGTAATATACCCCTAACATGATCAATATCTTTCATAAGATATTTTTTATTAGTGGATAATTTTGTGAGAACCATCCCCATCAAAGTTTTCCCTTAGCCAGTGATAGGGAGGTTGCATGAACCAATCACTAGTTCATGCCCTTAGTATTCTTGTAATACTTTTAGGGTTTTTTCCCCACACCACTTGCCACCTATAGGACCTTAATAGTCCAAGGACCCCCTGGTCTCTCTAGCCAACCCAACTACAAAGAAAGATTCATCAATCAAGTCAAAAATTGATGCATTCTTGCTCCACTCACCATAGCCTGTAAAACACCATAAAGGCTCTTTTTCTCCAAATCTTTAACTAAGTCTTATATAGGGGTGGATTTATTACCAAATATTTAAACTCAACCATTTATGGGTGCTATAAGTATCACTTGTTTCATCTTCTCATCTAATTTCATCAATTCTTCACAAATAGGCCTAAAAGGCTACTAGCCCCAATTAGGTCTCCTATAGCAAGAAAATAGGGATTTTCTCCCAATCCTTCCAAAGTAACCCTACAACTTTACTTAGGATTCTCAGATCATGTTCCAACCTCTCAAGGATTTTTTGGGTCTTGGGGTCACCACCTTTCGTATAGTGCCCTAACTCAATTTGAGTGAATTTAGGGTTTTAACAAGTCTAACTAGTTATTCTGTAAGTACGAAAGCATGAGGATATAAAATAGATTGGTATAACCACAACCTCTTAACCAAACCTTTGAAGACTTCTATATTTAATCTCCAAGTGGAATCATGGCTCTAGTTATCCACCTCTACAAGTTATATTGATTACACCTTGGTCTTCCCTAGCCAAACTCACCACAAGCTCATCTAGGGAAAGACTTTGAAAATGGATTTCTTGCATTTGAGGGCCCAATATTATTTACATTGAATATAAATGGATTATACTCTCTATTACCAAGAGGCCATAAAGAATGAATGATGGGAAAATGAGTTAGAGCCCCATCTTTGCCAACTTCCTGGATAGAACCAACAACATTGCAAGAAAAACAACATTTACAAAATCAAAGTAAATGAACACAAAATGCCTAACTAATGCCATAAAAAATAAATAAAACATCTAAGCTACACACAATAGGTCTTATATTAATAATTTATATCCTCTAACTAACTATTGTCATAAAAAAATGTACAATTTTTCTTAGAATTACTTCAAAAAATCTAGTGCTCGGCATTATTGTCCCTACAAAAGGTGTCCAAACCTACATCTTGGTTAGGAAATTCCCTTTATAGGGTGGTTGGATGGTTATTTTCTCCTTAGGTCTCTTTTCCATTGAGTTGCAACCTTTTGACAATGTTGCTCAAGCAAGTTTTCAAAGTTGCACAATGCAACTTTTACATCTTTTTGGAAACTTTTCCCAACTCAGCCAAATGAACTTCAATGTTTCCCAAACTTAATCCAATACCTCAACTAAGGTAAAAATATAATCCTAACCCATCCTATACCTAATTTACCTCATGATTACATCATCATCATTCTTTTTTAATCAAGGGCCTTTACATATTTTTGATCCCTAACTACACTTAGAAGTGTCTTAGGACTCTTCAATTTTTTGGGACTCAAAATTGAAGCCCTGATTTTGAGTACCATTCAAAAAATCAAGCCTTGTAAGCACTTTTTGATGCATGTTTACCCAACAGTCTGTTTGGCATAAGAGGTGTTTAATGTTTCTAACACCTTGCATTCAGTACAGAAACTCATCTTGTGAAGATAAATTTCCATTCTGAGTCATTCTATGAAGTTCCATTTTGAGCAATGTCCATATCTGCATTTTTGCCTAAGTGTCAAATAGTGACAAGAAGCCTTGTTTGCAATTGAATATCTTACACCCAATTATGATTCATGACTCACCACTTTGGAAGTGTTTAGTATCCATATCAAAGAACCTATATTTTAGATTTCAATTCATTTTGATATGTTTTGACTAGGTTTTGAATCCCTTAAAGCTAGTCATTTATTGTTGTCATGTTAATGCAAGTTCAAAATTCTAGGAGGTCCTGTTTGACTTGTTATAACTTTGACCTAGTTGACCATGATGAGAAAATTCCTTTTTCATTACATTCTAGAGGTCAAAGGCTTGCTATGTTTCAATTTCAAGCTTATGAGGAATCTGTTTGATAAGTCTTCAAATGCGATTCCAAATGCAATTGGTAAAGTTTTACTAGTGTCAAGAAATGCCGATTGGTTAGTACCCCTATTCGAGATGTCATAACTCTGAATCCATGATAGGTGAGATCAAATGGATTGTACCATTTTTTTCTACTCTAAAAATTCTTTAAGTGTGCCAATTTTCAAATCTTGACGAATGCATCTACTAGGTCTATTCCATTTGCAAAAAATGTTTTTCTGCCATTGTTCCCAGCTTTGCAAATCTGAGTAACCCAGTTTGACCGCTTGCCAAATTTTCCTGGTTATTGTTCATGAGACCTAATCATAGTTTTATATTTTCTTCATGATAGTGAACCAATTCTCCAGTTTTCATGCACCCAAGTATATGTTTACCTAGTTTTTGAAGCCAAAATAGAATGCAATTTATTGTTTTCTGACATGTTTTCTTGCAAGTAGTTCTAAGAGGGCAACTTTGATAGTCAATATTTTTTGACTGAGAATTCATCATGGCAAGAGATTTTACACGGTAAGAATATATGGAATAGGGAATCAGTGTGTCTATTTCCAGAACCTAGTTAGGTTATTTTTTAAGTCACTCAAAGGACCTCCTGGCACAAAATTGGTAGTCTGCAAATAAAGGGTAAAATGAGTTTTAAAGGTTGAATTAGTATTGAGAATTGATTATAGTTAGTAAGATAACTTTATTGGAGCAATTCAAGGTTCTAGGTTTTTGAGTTTGAAAATTTTTTAGCCGAACCCACTTTGGGGCCCTACCTTTTTCAGTAGATTGATCAGGCACTGATTTTAAAGAAATGTTCTAATGATTTTAATCAATATAACTTTATGATTTTTCTTGACTTGTGAGCCCTAACATTCCAAATTTCTTGCATGGTAAATGTTGGTATGGATGGATTGACTTAAAAATTTCTATTGAACTATCATACCCATACCTTAATACATCATTATAATCTAAACATATAAAATGAAAAGAACCTTTCTAAAAATTTCATTCATACTATAGAAACCAATAGGGAGATATGATAGAGGGACTTTATGGTTGCATAGTTGCTTCCTCCAAAGCATGTGAAGACAAAAATGAAAATGAGGAGAAGCTCTACGGTGGCAGGAGGGAGAAGCTCCACACAGACTATGTGTCATCCATTCTATAGGAGCAAAGAGATGATCAAAGTTTGGGTTGACTACAAAATCCAAGAAGGACCAAGTGCACATGGTGGATGGGTCCAGTGATGGTCTAACTTGAATGTTTCATGGGTTATACCATGTTTTCAACACTATCTACCTTGTTAGCTTTTCAATAGAAAACATACACCCATCTTGTCTATCATATAAGATTTTAGCAAATAGTTGCAGTCATTTTCATCCATCATGCATGAAGGCTTAGCTTTGAAAGTATTCCTCTTCCTATTGACCCAGCTTCCACTTTTGAGTTATGGAGGAGGCTATTGGTTTTTCTTAAAATAATGAAAAATATGGTAATAAGTCAACAAAAATTGAGGAATCAATGCCTAGATGGCATGAATTATGAATGGAAACTTCTTGGCTGACTATGATGAGGCACCCTATTTTCTCTTCTCCTACATAGAATTTGGGTGTTGTAATGAGGAGACACCTTTAGAACTATTTAAGGGATAGAGCACATATGATAACAAACTAAATTCTTTTTCCAAACCACTACAAAGTCACAGGCTTAAAAGTAAGGATTTTTCTCCATCAAGCAGTGCAGAGCAACAAGGAAAGGGAGGTAGAAGTAAATTGTGGAGCATGACAAAAAAGGTAGAGAGAGCTTCATGGTTTAAAGGAAAGACCAGAAACTATGGAAGGAGAAGGTGTGGAATAAAGCAAAGGGAATCAGCATAATGAGGAGCAATAATAGGTAGCAACATTCAGAGAGGTGTGAGGAAGATGGATGCCAAAGGCTTGAGGTTAGAAATGATGTGTGGAGGGAAATGGGTAGTTTGAAGCACGGGCCATGGGAAACCACTAGACTCCTTTGATGAAGAAAGAAGAGACATGTGAAGAATGTAGTAGAGACTCAGACAGTTGTAAGAATAAGGGACTTTCAAAAATTTTAATCCCACATTCATTGGGATATGACTTTTTTAAATCTTTAAATGCTAAACCACTCACTACTCATGTTGTCTTAATGAAAAATGGCTTTTGGAAGCCTAGCCTTTCCAATGGGGCCTAGATGGTGATAGGAGAAAAAAAAATTAAGCAACATGTGTAGTGATGTTAGCGACAATGTGGAGTTTTGACTGATTGAAAATTGACACATGGCTGCAAAACAATGAATCCTATAGTGACAAGTGGCAAAGGACTTCCAGCTTGGTGCAAGTTACAAGATGCTTGATAAGACTATAAAACATCATATTTATATTTATCTACTATAACACTTTACCCCATGGTTTCAATATATTTCCAACCCATTTCCATACATGAACTTGATTTATGACACATTAACTATGATAAATGATTTATTGATTAACATTTGTATGTGTAGCTAATTAATGCTAAATTGTGATGATTTATTATGATAAGTGGTTATTATTAAAATATAATTATCTTAAGGTGATTAACATATTGTTTGTGAGTTATTTGACTCATTCATGTAGCAAGGAAGAAGGAGAAGCAAGTTGACACTTGTCAATATTCAATAGTTGCAGGAAATATAAAAGAAGTCAAAAGTCAATTTTTGAAAAATGGCACATCTCACTTAATTCTTAATGAAATTAAGAATGTCTTATGGATTTTGAAATCTCAATAAAAGGAGCACAAACCCTTTTGAGCATTTGAGTTAGTTCAAAATAGTTTATGAGCACCAAGGATTAGAAATTGACTGAATAAAAGGTGGCACATTTTGAAGTAGCAAAAAACCACTTTTAATAAAATGATCATAACTTTTATGTTTCTTAATGAAATTAAGATTTTCAAAATGATCTAGAAAGATAAAAAGGAGGAGAAACTTGGTAAAAAGGTGGAACAAAAAATTAGTACACTTAGTCATTAGTTTTGTAAGAAATCTTGTCCTTGTTTGAAGGAATGATGAGACACTTGTTAGATGTTTGTTATAGAACCAATAAGCTAATATATTCAAAATTATAATCAAGCATTTGATGTAGACATACATACAGATATAGACATATTAGATAATATACAGTTCCTACAGCCATTACTGTGTAGTTTTCTTGTAGTTTCCTACAGCCATTACTGTATATTTAGATTTATTTCCAACATTATCATTTTGTAGTGATGGAATATCTCAGAGAGTTTCATGATGCATATACTTTATAGACTTGTTTCAAGTGTACATCCTTGGGTTGACAATTTAAATGAATCTTCTCTATTATAAAGATAACTGCTCATTTTGGATGTCCAATCCATGAGTTGTGTTTAAAAAACAAGTTATCGATCTAATTGGAAGCCAACATTTTTGGCACCATTGCTGAGGACAGGTCAAACTATGAGAGTCTCTAAGTTTTGTAGCCAGTCTTTTCCATTTTTCTAGAGTCTTAGTTTCTTTTGAAATTACTTAGGATTAGAATAGTTTGCAAAAACACAAAATGGGTTTTAGATCCATGGAGTATAAGAATGAAGATCTATTATCATTTTTAGCAAGTTTGGAAATCAATGAAGACATGTTCTCTAGTATCATAGAGGAATTTTGTTCACATATTGATAAAAAAATGCTGATTTTTGAAGAGTTAAATGAACACGGCCTTGTTTTGCAAAATGATGAAATCAACACAAGGTTGCTGGTAATGATGGATGTGATGTCAAATTAGAACTCCTACTACAAGAAGGGAGTTGCAATAAAGTAAAAATTAGTCCTCCCATGCATAAAAGTAAAGAAGATATTGAAGAAGATCAGTTTTGGGATGATTTAGAGGATTTTTTCTTAACATTAGATGTTAAACCAACATCTTTTGAAGAGAAAAACTATGAACCTTATGAAGATGGTGTAGAAATTCCTGTACTTTTATCAAATCAACCACACAAATTAGTTTTTCAAAGTCAAGAAGAGGGTTAAGAAGTAGCTCATCTACGCAAAGTTGACAAGGAGGCTTCAAAATTTGTTCTTTCACAAGGGTGTCCTATTAGACATCTCATTCATATGGAGGAAAAGATGTTATCACAAGCTATGGTTGCAGCAAAGGAAGAACTTGCAATTAAAGACGAAGCTACATATGTAGTTGTACCTAAAGGGGAAACATTTCAACTTACTTATGCACTTCAATATAGCAATATATATTGCCAACATGAAGTTATATGTGAGTTTTTTGATGTATTTTCAAAAGTATTGTTGTTTGTGAAGTTTCCATTGATTTTGCAACTATATCTCATTGCTCATAAGCATGTGAAGAATTGGAAGATTTTGAGAAGAGGAAGATACTTCAAAGAACCAGTTAATGGTTTTGTTTGAGTAGGACATGTAATCTAGTTAGTATAAGTTAAGAGAGGTTAGGGTATGTTTTTCATTCAATAAGTGTTCTTACACTATGTCTTAGAGTTAGTAGTTGTCTAGTTTAGTTTTTTTATGAGTTGTTCTTTTCTCAATGACTATTTTGGAGGAGTTTACAACTAGTTGGTTGGCCACATTTCAAATCATTTTTCCATGGGTGTGAGTGTATCAAGTTTCTAATTATGTAAGAGAGTCTTTGCATACCTTTTCAAAAAATTTAATTGAGTATTTGAGTCTTCATGATGTCAAGAATTTATATTCAATAATAGTCTCTAGTTGGTATTATCTGTAGGTTTCCTATTCTAACAGTTAGTCTGGCAGCAACTACTATCTAGTTTTAACAATCACTCCTACAACTAGTTCTCTTTCATTCAATAGACAATCCTGTAGCAACTACTATGTGATACAAAAGACAACTTTTATAAAGTATGAAGAAAGTACTCATATTAAATATGCAGTACTCATGGAGGGACCTGAATTTCAATAGTCAAGGGACTTGTACTTTCAATTATTTGCAAAGTTGAAGCTTCTCACAACAAAAAATGGTACTATGTTTATGATTTCCATTTATTCATAATATTTATCATTTTTAGTAATTGATTATCTATGTATTGCATTTTGTTTCTCAATTATCATTATTCTAATTATATGCTTCATAAGTATTTTTTCCTCTACCCTCACACATACATTATCATTTGAGGATAAACAACCTTTTAGCTAGGGGGACGTATGTGTGCCTTGTGTTATTTTCATAGACCATTTGAGGATGACCTTTCATGATTATTTTTAGGCTGCCTCCTATATTCTTGATGAAAAATATGAAGATGAGAGATGAAAAAAAAAAGTATGGAATGATAATAGTTTTCATGACTATCTAATGCCTATCCCTTGCTTGAGGACAAGAAAAATTTCAGCTAGGGGGAATGATGAGCCTATAAAATGTCATATTTATATTTATCTATTATAAAACTTTATCCCATGGTTTCAATATATTTCCAACCCATTTCCATACATGAACTTGATTTATGAAGCATTAACTATGATAAATGATTTATTGATTATCATTTGCATGTGTAGCTAATTAATGCTAAATTATGATGATATATTATGATAAGTGGTTATTATTAAAATATAATTATCTTGAGGTGATTAACATATCATTTGTGAGGTATTTGAGTCATTCATGCAGCTGGGAAGAAGGAGAAGCAAGTTGACACTTGTCAATATTCAATAGTTGTAGGAAATGCAAAAGAAGTCAAAAGTTAGTTTTAGAAAAATGCCATCTCTCACTCAATTCTTAATGAAATTAAGAATGGCTAATGGATTTGGAAAGATAAATACAAGGAGCACAAACCATTTTGAGCATTTGATTTAGTTTAGAATAGTTAATGAGCACCAAGGATAAGAAATTGACTGAGTAAAAGGTGGCACATTTTCAGGTAGCAGAAAACCACTTTCAATAAAATGATCATAACTTCTACGTTTCTTAATGAAATTAAGATTTTCAAAATGATCTAGAAAGATAAAAAGGAACAAAATAACTTGGTAAAAGACTTTTATTTAATTCATAATAATAAAGGATTATCATGCATTTGAGTTAACTACTAAAAAGGTGGAACAGAAAATCAGCACACTTAGTAGTTTTCTAATAAATTTCTTCCTTGTTTGACGGAATGATGAGACACACTAGTATATTTGGGCTTATTTTTTAACCTTTATTGGTCAAAATTTTGCTCTATTTTTCAACCAAACTTTGACCAAATTCAACAAACCCATTGGTGAAAATTTTTCTCATCAAATTTTCAACCAACCTTCTGGTTGGTCAAAAAAATTGAAATTGTTAGCACATTTTCTACCAAGCATTGGTCAAAATTTCAACCAACGCTTCATAAAAAACTGTCAAGCGTTGGTCAAAATTTTGACCAATTCTTGGTGGAAAATTGCCAAGCATTGGTCAAAATTTCTACCAAGCATTGGTCAAAATTTTGACCAATACTTGGTAGAAAATTGCCAAGCATTGGTCAAAATTTTGACCAATGCTTGGTCAAAAAAATTTTGAGGCTCAGACTTGTTGAGGTCCACTTAAGCAATGACCCTTCCCATGAATTTTTTTTTTAAAACCTTTCTAATGAGATAATGTGTTATGAGCTCTCTATCAGTGGGATGGAACATGAATCTAGGAGGCAGTTGTGCATCACCCATATCATGACTATAACTAAAGTTAAGATAGTTGGGTGATGCACAACTACCTCATGGATTCATGTTCCATCCCACTCATGAAGAGCTCATAACACATTATCTCATTAGAAAGGTTTTACACAACAATTTCATAGGAAGGGCCATTGTTGAAGTGGACCTCAACAAGTGTGAGCCTCAAGAAGGGTTCAATTTGCTCCTTTATTATTCACTATGTGTATAATCCCACACACCCATTTGATCTCAAATTATGATATGTATAAATGCTCAGTGCTCCAAAACCATCCATTTCATGCCTTCATCTATACATAATGTCTTTCTAGTTTCTTTCTACTCACATGACCATTTCATTCCATATGATCATCTAAAAATTGTCACTCTAAGCTCTCAATTGTTTCTTCTTGATTGATCATCTCATAATGACTGATTTCTCTAACATAATCATTTTTTTCCTAACATGTCACCTGCTAATATTGTGATTAATAGTAAATACTATGATTTATCCCGATCCTAGTTTCAATATTGGCTATGGTATTGTTATTATGATAAGCCATTTTGTTAAAGACTATATCTCTCAAAATAGTGGCATGTACTAGACAACCTATTCATCATGTATTTGAGAGACAATAGCCTTCACATAAATATAAGTTTCTTCTTATCATCTCTAGAGAAAAATATAAGACAACTCAAAACTCAAAAAAATTGAGTGTAAGCTAGAACCATACCCAGTATTCTCATCATGAAAAAATAGATCAAGTAACCATCATCCTCCTCTAGATCTAACCCAGAATCCTTGGGTATAAATATTGCCTCAGAACCAAATCTTCTAGGTCCAAAGTCAAAAAACCCTAGCATATTTCCTCCAACTTCAATCTAAAACTTTCCCACCTCAAGTTCTGCTTGAAGATCAAACTTTACAAGTCCCTTGACCTTACCTACTGAATCTAGTGTAGTACCATACACATAACATTGTTTTTTGCATGCATTTTTAATCATAAATTAGAATTAGATATTTCCCAATCAACCCTGTATCCAAGGCAATAAGATCAACTAGAAATGGAGACAAAATTAGAGATATATAAGACTCCTAAGAGATATCTCAGCTTGTTTTTAGAGTGATTGACGAGCCTATGTAGGATAATCATAAAATTGACAATACTAATATGAACTTATCCACTACTAGTTGTAAAAGAGAAAAATGTAAGTTTATTAAATATAAAATTAAAAAATGTGAGGAAAAATGAGTCTTGAAGAAAACTTAAGGCAAAATGGTTTATAAGTTATCAAGACAATACTAAAATATTATGCTTGTGTCTTAACATTAACATTATGACAGATGTAGGAGTTTGGCAACTCAAACCATCTTATCTGAAAATCATTTTTGGCATATCGAGGCAGTATGTCAAAACATGCTTTCACTCTAGTATCATAAGAAATAATGAATTATCCATCCTTCACCATATCCTAAGATAGTAGCAAGAAAAATTGAGCAATTTGATTTATTTTAGAGAGATGTATAGACAACCTTTATCCTATATTTTCTTTATGAAGAACAAAAAGGATCTAAATTTCTAAGGCTTTAAATACATTATTCATACAATTAAACTATTTTAGTTCAGATAGTTTCCAATAACTTCTCCATACTCTTCAAATAGTAAGGCAATGATATAAGACTACTCTAAAATAAAAATACCTTTGGGGAAAAATAGAGAGGAATATCCATGAAAATTGCATAGTTATCAGTTATTGCAAAGTTTGTCATCATGACAGGCTTTGAAAGCATTATGGGAACTGGATCAAGCATTATTCCCTCTTTCATGACAACTTGATAAGTAGCATAGGGAGGAGTATATTGGTAGCCAAATGTAAATATTTTTCTTTAACATAATGGAAAAATTGATCAGGCACATAAATCTATATTTTAAAGCAGTTTATAGTGTTCTCAAACATCCTTTATGAGTAATTACATTAACTACAAAATCTAAATGTGTTCTGCTATTGTGGTTTTTATAAGCTATTATATTGTAATTAGACATAGAACTAGGTGTTAAAATTTTATTCAATCACTTTTATTACATTCAAAGGATCACCAGATCAAATAGATTCTATTCCCTAGCTTAATTAATCAAAAATACTATAACGGTAGAGGGAAGAAAGAGAAAGTATTACAAGGCAGTAAGTTAGGCATTTTTTTTGTTGGCACAAACACTAGAGCCGATTTTCCTCCTTTTGCATGCTGAATTATTGATGTGTAATTTGGCTTGGTCATTGCCTGCATTCGAGCTTCAAAGTTGGCTATATCAACACCCTAGATATGAATCTCTAACAGTACAAGACAGATACTGGGGGGGAAATTAAAAAGGCCATGTGTAGTAGCTCCAATCCACTCATTAAGATCTTTAGCATTTGCAAGTGAAGTAGAAATAGAAACAATGCGAATACGATTTTCAATTTGACTTGAAATATACCTCATTCTAGAAATAATTACTTTTAATATGGGACCACCCTCTCCACCATTTAAATGAATTTCATCAACAATAAATAAGTTGACTTGCTACACTTTCTTACATTGTTTCCATCTGCGAGAAAATGAACATAGTATGAAACTAGACTGGCAAGATTGGAATATGGATATAGGGACAGGTGACCTAGGGATGGGAACACCTCACCAAAAAAATATAGAAGTTGATCTCAGCAATCACTAGTTATTAATATTAGCCGACCATCTCTTCCTAATCCCTTTTTTTGGGCAAAAAGGATCATTTATTTACGTGGCATATCAGAGATCAGTAGCAATGTAGAGTAGCAACCCAAGCATCTATTAAATAGATGTTGATATTCATTAAGCATAAGACTTCAAAGCTACAAGAGGAGATAGAATAAATTATTTCAAAGAAATTGCATTTATCCACTTCTGATATGAAAAGAAAAGGAGGATAATCATAGGATTCAAGATGCAATATCTATAGATCAAATCAAAATAAATAAATAGAAATATATGATAAAAATAGATTGAAAACTTCAATAAAATCACCTGACAGGGACAAAAAAATGCAAGTTACTAGTGCATATTAGTTGTTGGTTCATCCACAAAAATTACAGATGGGCTGGCAGTTAGTTCACAAGCAACAGACAATCTTTTCTTTTCACCTCCACTGATACCTCACACTTTTGCATCACCGACAATACAATCTATGCAACTTACCAGATCCAATGCCTAAGAAGAAAATTTTAAACAAATTATAAGTACACTAGTCTAGCAGAAAAAACTTGGCTTCAGTCACAATAATCACTAAAATATTTCAAGATTCAATGGTATAACCAAGTGAATTCGATCTCTCTTAAGAATTACATTGTAAAAGTTTGAAAATGATATTAAAATACAAGGGCTTCAACCTATAGCCTATTACCAAACCAAATATCTTAAAATATCATGCACACCTAAACATAAATAGCACCCATGAATTTGAGAAAGAAACAAAGTCACAATAACACAAAAATTGAATTCCTAAAGTCAGTGAGGAAGAAGATATTGAGTAAATGTAGATATTCCTTGCAAGATCTTTATATAGTTTTAGTAATATTTTATGGTGCAAAGAAAAAATATTCATGTATAGATAGCATAAATATACAAGAAAATGCCATGTTTAGGTATCAGATGAAGCTCCCAAATTCCTTGATGCCATTGGAGAAATTGTGATAGAAATCCTCTATTTTATTTAAAGTCCTCAAAACTTGGTTCAAGTCATAGAAAATAACCTTCAATGCACATTATTATTCATGCTCATAACTATACCCTGAAGCTATGCAAATGAGACACAAGATTCATGATAGTATTTTTGTGTCACTGTGTGTTGTGTGCTATAGTAAAGACAAATTTTCCAATTCTAGCTCTTTAGATGGGCAAAGAATATCAAATTATCACAATATAGTTGAACTAGTTTCATTATTATAGAAAATATCGGCACTACCCTACAGTCTAATTTCAAATTTATCAACTAAAAAAATAATCAAAGGTCCATTTCATGGCTACTGCAAAAGAGACTACATTAATATTCTATAAACCTAAATCTCTAGGAAAGGAAATTTTAATCCTATAGCATCAAGATGTTGAACCAAACTGTAACAAGAATTGACCCCATAGCTTAACCTACCAACATACATAAAGGTAAGTTTGTTGAAAATTTAGGTAGTTGAAACATCTCAAGATCTATTAGTGACATCATCTATAAGATATTATGTATTTGAATTGATGTTATCAAATAATGATGCACAATGCACCAATATAGAAAATTTAGAATAAAAACCCTTGTAATATAGGAAATTTTGGATGCAACAAGTGAATTTGATAAAACTACAACATAAAAGACTAGAAAAACCAAGCCACATTGGTTTGAGTTAAATAGACCACTCTATATCATTGTCAAAAAAAATACTAAAAAGAACAAAATCAGTAAACTCTACAAACAAAAAAAGTAATTATACAGTATCAATGAAAGATATAAAGGACATCTTTCAAGTTTAGATCATCAAACGGGAAAAAAATGATAAATTTGTTACAGTAACATGACTATTAACACTCTAAACAAGGCATTGTAGGTCTAGAGGATGTATGAGTCTCTTCTATTTTTTCCCATTAATGTGTTTAGAAATAATAACTTACTTCCATTGAAATGATGTACCCCAATCTTTGCAAGCATAGCACAGTATTCTATTTTTGATCTATGAAGAGGAGGGTAGTTGTTTGCAATTATAATAATCTTTCCTACAAACCAATAAAACATATAGTGGTCAGTAACCTATCATTTACAAAAGAAGTGTACTTAGAAGCCATACTCATTACATCTAAATATCCTATTCTCTTCAACATCTAGAAATGCGCAAACATAAATGTAAATCCCATGAACCATAAGTTCTCAACACTCACCACATAGCTCCTAAGATTTCAAAGTACTTAATGTTTAATTCTATACCACACACTTACAATATTAGTGATGAAATATCATTTATCAAATGCTAGCAAAATCCATGCAAAGTTCAGACTTCCTCATCCACATTAAATATTTTCTCAAATATCACAACATTAACCAACATATTTTCTCAAATATCACAACATTAACCAATATTTAAAACATCCAATTAATGTTGTCATAAGAAATGTTATACAAAATTCAGCTTCAAGATGCATACAACTTAACATATTCAAGCTCATGCCAAAAACCAATTGGATTGTGCATGTTCTTTTATCAACATGACATGAGCAATATATATAAAATCTATTCATTTCAAATAGTACTCCTATAATCTAAACAAAAATTTAGAGGAAAATCTAAACAAGAATGACATTAACTCAACTAGATTATTTCCATTCTTTCCAAAACTATGATAGCTAGCACTATTCACTTTAAATTATTGAATTTTCAATCTTTCGAATCCTTCAATCTTTAGACTAATATGACCTAGATTTTATAAAACATATATAGTACTTTCTTGGAAGTTCTTACAACACTTTTTCATTCCTACATTTTGTTTCATAATTGGTTACTTTTATTTATTTTTATTAAATTATTTTTTGCAAAATTAATGTCCAAGAGTATGTCCTGACAACAACCCATTTCATGAATTTGTCAAAGATGACAAAAAAATGTTAGCCAATGTTGTAAATGAATTTTTCAAGGATGACAAGGAGAGAGACAAGCTCATCAAGATTGATACCTACTATGATATTGAATCCATCAAGAAATTATGGACGTATGTTCTTAGAATTCTCATTGAGTACATCACTCTTGATCCCAGGTTCAACAGGATAAGAACACACCATTTTGTTTTGCTGAACCACTTTAGGCATGGTGTTAAAATTTATTTTCCCTTCTATCTTTACACTTCCATGTCTAAGGGTATTGAGGGTTTCAAGAAAAAAATGGTTACTAATCCCACCCTTCACGAAGGACTTCTTCTCCTGGTTTACGAGTTTTTGAAAACCCAAACCAGAGGAAAAACCCTTGGTGACCCGGGTAGTGAATTAGAGGATACTATCAGTTCAAACTTGGAGGATGTTCAAGTCGTTAAAATAGAGGATGAGGAAAACCCCACCAAAACCACCTCTATTTCTTGCAACCCCTGTATGCCCAATAGAAAGAGTCCTAGAAGCACCCCCTCCCCCATCCCCCCAAGCCTGAGCCTCGGGAGGAGAAAATTGGCAGTGGGGAAGAGGAGGAGATGGATACTAATTCAAAGTAAGAAGACAAGGAGCTAGGTAAGGACAATTTGAGTGAGGTGGAGAAGGAGAGGGATAGCAACAAGGAGGAGGCTACCCCTATTTTCCCTTCATGTAACCCTAGGAAAAGAAAGGTCGACTAGGCCCTGATTTAAGAAGAAGCCCAGATTCCTAAAACCCATGGCCCTGACCCCCTCATATCCCCGCCTAAGGAGATGAATGAAATTATGGTGGAAAGAAGTGGGGAGGTGGTAAGGAAGAACAAGAGGAGGGCTTGGATAAATTTTAACATGGACACAACTAGGTTGGGTATTGTCAGAGAACCAGTGAACATCTAGGTGTTGGAGGACCTTGATGGTAGAACCCACTATGACAAGTTAATTGACCCTGCTATGTTGGTCATTTCTAACAACACGTGGGAAACTAGCTTCAATTTCATAAATAATGTGACGAATTGCTTGGTAGATAATTTTTTCTTTATCAAATGGTTGTTTCAAGAAATGGAGGCCCTTAAGGAAAACAACAACCAGGACACCAATTAGAATACCTGCAGGGTTTAGGAGACCACAGGAAAGAAAACTCCCCAAGTTGGTAACCAAAACATCCATAGTAGCTAGGACACCAAGGATGGACGAGAGGAAAAACTCTCCTTGGTTGAACAAAAAGTCTAGAAGCTCGAATCCATCCACTAGGTGTTGACTAAACAAATTGTGGACACCCTTCACACTCTAAATGAGAACATTGTCAACTTGGGTGACTCTCTAATGAGAGTTGGCTTAGGTAGGGACACTATAAAAAAGACTGGGATGGATTTTGGGCAGATGGAGTTTTCTCATACATAAGCCAGGGACTAGGTGAACAAGGCGGACTAGGTGGAGATCTAGAACAGGAACCAAGAAGGAGCAGATAGTTAGAAGGACAATGAAGTTGTAGAAACTTTACATGACCTAGAGAAGGACAACCAATAGTCTGCTTCACTTTTGGTTTTGTTCTTTTTTTTGGTTTCTAGCCTTTGCCTCCTGGCCTCAGGCCTTTTGTCGATTTTTGACTTTTAGCAGCAGTCTCTTGTTAGCTAGAATTTTTCATTTTCTTTATGTTATGTTGTAAAATTTTGGGTTTTAGGTTCCCTATAAAACCTATTTTACTTAATCAAAAACAACCCATTTCATGGCCTAATTTGCAATTCCTCCTTTATAAAAAATTTAAAATTATATATGCTACACTATTTTTGCATTAAGAGGGATCAAAAATCATGAAAATGACAACATTCAACATTTTTTATTTCGTGCAAAAGGACAATTCCCTCATAAAACTAATGGTACAATTTGGATGTCAAGGATCACCCAACTTCATAAGACAAAAAAGAAAACATCCCACCTTAGAAGTAAGCATATAGACTTGTTTATTGATCTCTGATCTTGCCATAAGATGTCAACAAAAGAGCGGTAGGCCATGGAAAGAAAAATGTAATCTACATGAAACAAGTTCAATCAACTAGTCCACATTTTATCTACCATGTGAGGGATGATTAAGATTTTATACATTCCAAGGATATTCAACAATACATAAGTTAATAAACCATTCTATGGTAATAGCATATATATGCATTTGATATAAGAAAGAGGTAAGAAATCTTGGATGTCTCACCTCAATTGGTGTCATCAATTCTAAAGGCTTCTCCCAACTAGACCGCCTTGTCCTTTTATTGTACTAGTATCTACATGAAAAGTAGTACTTGAACATGAGAGAATAGGCATAAGATAGTCATAGCTAAAGCAATGAATCAGTAAACTATGTTGAACCAAGAGAAATTAAAAAAAACCTTTCTTTTAAACAACTTGCACCAAGTATTTCCAAGGGTGTAGAACTCTCACAATCTAGCTATGTGCAGTCAATGGATTATAGTCTCACTGGGCTTGCAATTCTATTCATAATAAGTCCTCTTTGGCATAGAATGCATTGTAGTGAATGTTATTGGCACCAGGTTCTTCAACTTAAACATTCACCTCCATAACCTACATACAAATTTTCAATTATTAATATAACCACCAAAAAGCATCATTGTATAATACATAATGATAAAATTATTTTATTTTTCCAAAATGTTCTGATTGTGGAAGTCTACCACTAAAATATTGACCCTAGAAAACCTAAATGTATTTGCAACCAATAAAAATATCATTAGTTGAGATGGTACAATCTCTTAGTATAGTAAATGACACAATACCATAAGAAGGGCCCCCAATCCTTCATATACCAAAAAACTATATTCAACAGAGAACACTCAACCTAATTCACTACTTCACCAAGTTTGTATTCTATAGCCATGTCCATACAAGCAACAAAAAAGTGTTGGTACACAGGCGCATATAAACAAGGAGCAATCATTGTTCCATACTTCCATGTTTCACCTTGTTGTAGTGTCCCTAGACTAAGAATCCCCATAAGTTTAACTTCTACTTCTATTTTACCATCCTAAATTTAGAATAAAAAAGAGAAATAAGCTCCAAAAATAATAAATTATAAATTACTCATGTACATACAATAATAAGCATAAAGATTCTATGTTCAATCAAAAGAACAAAAACTCTACTTTTTATAGTGTTTGATTAATTTTCTTGCAAACTTCAAGGTCAAAATTTGATTGGTAGTTTTTTCTCAATTCATCAATGTTCCTATTAATTACATGTATTAAATACCATTTTACCTTTTGCAATTAGATTATATCATTACAAAGTATGACCCAAAACAAACTAAATTAATTCTTGTCATCCATTCTCTATCATTTCAACTTTACATTTTTAGGTTTGCAAATTCTCAATCGTATTGAGAATGCTTGATTCTTATGTCTAGATATTGAAATAGTAGCAACATGAGTGTGAAATCAAAACCTAATAAAATTTATAGACTAAACAACATTTGTACCTAATAAAAGTGCGAAAAGAAGTTGTATTCATAGTTTACAATAGTACAGATAAAGGACATTGTTAGATGCCTAGATCTACAATATTGTTTGTCATTAAGAGTTTTTTGTGCTTATTTGAGAAAACATCTAATTTCTCACACCTGTTATTAAACAAATGTATTTATACATAATTTATAAGTCCTACTATAGTTTAGAGTAGATTAAAATAATTTGATACATTATTCATAAACTTTTTTGAAATACTACCTTCTTTAAAGAATGAGCATTTTTACACAAACCATCCTCTCTAGCATCAAACTCATTTTTCCTATAATGTGGCTCATTTGGATCCCCATAAGGAACAACCATCTCCACAAAACTTAGCCTTTGGGCAATAGATCTCTGACCTCTACTACCATCATCATATGCAACAGAGTAAATTACCAGCCCCTCCCTTGGGGTAAAACCTACCCAAAATTTGCACTGAATGTGACAGGAGGTACATAATGTCATCATTGAATTTTTTTAAAAGTATGACATAATAAATATCATGTATCTTAACACTTAGTCAAAATGAAAGAATAAAAAAGAAACCTTCTGCCAATCTACATGGAAGCCATTGACACAGAAACTTGGTCCTTCTGATTGCACAATCTGTATAGGCTTGAGATCACTTTGATCCAGTCCTCCATGAGTTTCTCCTATAGTATATTTTTAAAGGGGATCTGGAGGTGGCAAAGGAATTAATTTTTAATCTCCAAACTCTATAACCATCATTTTTTGCATATCAACCAAAACATGTATGCCCTCAACTAGTCGAGCATATCCATTCTCCACTGGCAAATCACTTTCAGTTCTACAAAATATAAGTGGTCTAGCTAGCCTTTGGTTTGGGCCATCATGTTCACTATGATATCCAACACACCTAAAAAGATGGTGTCATGGTGATTTAAACAAGTGACATTTATTCAATGGAAGATGCTCAAAGCATGCACTGCAGTTAACATATAAGGAAAACATTTATTGTGAACATGAAATTGCAAATAGTGTAGAAAAATAATAGACAACCTACCATGGATCCACCATTACCAGATCCATATCTTCAATACCCCTCTTCTTCATTGCTTCCTTGAAATGCACATAATCTTTGGAAACAGACTCACGGTCAGCATACTCCATTGCATCTTGGACCAAATCCAAGAGATTTAAAAAAAATACTCATTATCCATCAAAGCTATAATGCAACAGGCTTCACCCATGAAGTTCTCATTCTATAAAAAATTATTAAATCCTTCTATGCTGAACACAGTGGAAACATATTTCGAATACAAAGAATAAACAAACAATAGTAAAAAAAAAGTAATATCAAAATTGAAAAGAGGCAATACAATGTAAGAGATGCTCCACTTATTGGCTCTAATAATAAATTAATAATGATGAACAAAAAGTGAGAGGTATAACACAAGTTCCATCTTTTCAAAAGCTCTAAACATTAGAACTAGTAGGCCAAACATGAAATCATAACCCAATAAGAAAACACAATGTAGAAAAGAAGATTTTCATCACCAGTACATCCTCAAAACTTAAATTTACTATAATATTGGATCAAGATATAGTATTTCTTTCTCACATTTCATTTATGTTATTCGGACAAGAAAACAAACTGAAATGGTGCAAATTTTTGGTTTTCAATTATAGTCAAAAAGGAGAACCAGAATAGAGCATAAAAGAGATTGAAATACCAACAAGGTTTCAATGTAATTGTAATGGGAAAGTATCATAAAAGTGGTCCTGACTTCCAATCTCCCTCATTGCAATACAATGGCACATCGACTAAGAATTGTTTTTACAAAATTGTTTATGGAAGATTGTGACATAAGTAACATTGGGTATAAGCACATATGATCCAAGTACATAATCTTAAGAAAGCTTCTCATAATCGACATTGATTAAGGTTGGATACAAAATCACCTAAGATTTTCATTAAGAAAAAAGTAAGGGATCAAAAAAATAAATGTGATGATAGAAAAATTGACACAAAGAAGTCTACTTCAGAGTTGCTCCCAAGTCTTGTCAATGCTCAGATTATGGAAGCAACAATACAATAGAATAAAAATAAGAAGATAAAAATCATAGGAGAGATTACACTCATTCTCTGTGGTGTGCAGAAGCTCACTTTAGAGGTGATTTTAATTCCTACTAATATTTAGATAGAAAACATACCCAGTCAACTAATGATTCAATGAGCTACAAGCCAAAAGTGTTTTCTAGTATAGGAGGCAAGTTATGACTACCAATTGAAAAGCATAAGAGTCTAAGGGAGCTAATATCCACCTTCTTCCCAATCATGAAGCTATGTACAAGCTTATTATATAATTCAGCTCAATTTCATAAGAACAAGGGGAAAAAAAAAAGTACTCGACTGTATTATTCCAAAGAAAAATGAGATCAATAAATTCCCAAAGATTTGTCTTTATGCCATTTATGCTATATTACTTTGGCCACTAGTGACCAATTACCTAAATATTATAGGAAGCCATTATATGCATTGACCTTCGACATAACATGACCAAAAATGCAAGACCATATATTTAGATTGGAGCATCTTGGCATGTATGTAAAAGCATGAATACCCAAGCTCTATAATCTTTTTGGCCAAAAGTTCAACTCAGTTGACAAAATTAGAGAAAATTATTGACTGATTAATTTGAAGCTGCAACCACCATAAAAATATAGCATTATCAACAACAATAAGAACTAAGTGATGATTAAAAAGATTCATTGCATTGCTTTTGTGGTACCAAGTTGACAAGATTGGTGGAATTTTTATAAAATAGAATGGAAACTGTTGGAGGACTTTGACAATTTGACTTGTATTATACTAGCTTTTAAAATACCACACTTTAGCACAATAAAATGAATTACATTGTTATCTGACCTATCAATATAAAATATAAAATACTCCTAATTGGATATATTACTCATTAACATAAGCATAACTGAATATTTTTAAGATTGTGAATGTGAACAAGTTCTTTAAGTTCTTTAAGTATTTTCCTCCTTAAAATAAGACTAAAAGGGACAACATGGGACCAAGATAAACTAAAGCATAAACCAACCTTTGAGAAATGTGTGTTCAGACAATGAACCTTTTGCCTTTCCTCAACAAAAGCATAGTATTGAGTAATACCTTTCAATGTTAGCTCATCCATGAGATTGATCACATAAGGCTTTCATGGAAACTTATCTTTGAACGATTTAACAATCAAAGGAAATGTGGTTGAATATAACAAAATTTGACAATTTTCTGGAAGAAATGTAACTAGATGCTCTAGCAATGGTTGAAACTCTTGAGAAAGAAGTTTATTTTCTTGATAACTAAAAACTGCCATCAGTTTTTGGTGTGAAACAATATTTTTTAGTCACCAAGACATTGGTTTGTAATAAATTGCAATATAAATAGAGAGCATGGATGCTAAACATTCAAAAACAAGAACATAACAACAAATAATAGTTTCTCATGCATCAAGATATCTCAAAAAGGTAGTATTCCATATATAAGGTATAAAAGCACATAGTCAAAATTATTACTGCAGCAACTTCTCTTACAATAGATAAGACTTGGACAATAAATATTTTACGATAAACCAAAAGGACATAGAGCAGAGTTTATAATCTAGAAACTCAAACAAACATATGGCATAACAAAAACCAAATTCAAAGATGTATAATGATGCTTCACATTCTCTTAAACTATCATCTTCGGACAAAAAGATGTCAATCAAAAACCTATGTTGACAATCAAAATTGTCCATATGATAATAATCGAGGGTTTGTTGACCTAATCAAGTGTTGTAAATGATTCAAACAAATCAATACATAACCAAAAAATAATTGGAATTTAGACAAGAATTCTGATTACCTCATCCACGACAAGCATTGTACAACCTTTCAAGTCACAAACACCCTTCCTCACAAATCCAAAACCCTACCTGGTGTTCCAACTAGTAGATGTATTGATTGGTACAATCGCATGATATCATCCTTTAAACTAGTTCCCCCTGTGGTAACCATTTTTTGAATTTTCAAATGCTTGGCAAGCTCTTTACATACTTGTGATGTTTGAAGTGCCAACTCTCTTATCAAAACCAAAAGGAGTGCTACACAAAAAGTTCATACAGCTAATAAGTGAAACCAGAAAGCCAATAAATTCCCAAAGATTTTTCTTTGTGTCATTTATGCTATATTACTTTGGTCACCAATGACCAATTACCTAAATATTACAAGAAGTCATTATATGCATTGACCTTCGACATAAAGTGACTAAATATGCAAGAACATTTATTTAGATTTTGCATAAAGAGGTAGACTAAGAGTGCATCATGCTTGTTATGGTGCTTGGGAATGTAGTTTCTTCATGTGATGCATTGGTCTTGGGATTAATCTCGGTTGGGTGTCAATGTTGGGATTTCTCAACAAGAAGTAATGGAACTGGTTGAGATTCATTGAAGTGACCTTGGAAGATATAAGGATGAAAGTTTTAGATGTTTAGGTGTATTTCACCATTTTACCAGTCACTTTGCCCATTTCATCTAGAGATTGATTGGGACAAGATTCTCAAAAAGGATTGGAGCATTGATCAAATTGGTACACTTAAGATTGTTGCTTGGCAATCCTTGGCAAAGGAAGACTCATTCCTTTAATTGTGAACTTATTGGTTGGTTGTAGACTAGCCACACCACTCTGTGGTTTTCCCTAATACTAGAGATTCGGCAAGTTCCTCTTGGCCAAGGCAGGGAGAGTTCATAGTCTTAGACTCGTGTAGGCTTCTTCCAGTCACTTTTGAGGCAATCTGGACTAAGGCATTACTCAAAATTCATGCTAAGACTATAGGCCACTCCTATGCTTTGAATAGAGTGTTGAAATTGGTGATATCAAAATGTATTACACAAATTCATTTTATGGGTAGCACTAATCCTAGATCATTTTAGACCTACCACATGCAAAGTGTCCATTTTATGTTAGTTTGAGCTTTGCTTGGTTTCAAGAATACTATAATAGTCTCTACTTAACAAGGCTAACCACATAAAGGTGGAAGCTCATCTGGCCTCACCCCCCTCCCCCTAACATCAATCTAAATTACCCATTATCATATAATTACATACTTCATTCATTCATTCATCCATTTATGAACTATAACATTCAATCAATACAATCACATAACATTCATTAATATGATATAAAATTCATTAATACACAATACTAATCAAGACTTCATTAACACATAACAATATTCATTAACATAAAATAAAAATCAGTATTAATATGCATCATTCATAGATAATTACTTAAAACAAAGTTCTTTCATTATCCAACAAGGCTTATCAAAGAGCATTTTTAAAACATCATTTCTTATTTTTGTTTTTCTTAGCTCTCTTAAGAAAAGCACTCATAGGAGCATCCATCATTCTCCTCCTCTTCTAGCATGTTTCATATCAAATTATGATGGCTCCTTCTCTTTGGAGGAGTAGGAGGAGGAGGAGGTTGCACTAAAGGGGGCTCTGTTGCAAGAACAAGTAAATGGGATAAATTTGCATACTCTTTTTTTCTTTTTTAACTGTTACAAATCTGTAATTAAGTAATAGCACAACATAACATGCATTTTTCTTACCTAAAAATTCCACATCATGTACATTAACATTTTGATCCATTGCCATGTCAAAATTTTGAACACTTGGAACATGCTCCACTCCTTTAGCATGATGTTCAACATGCTCTGAAATATTCAAAAAAAGGATACAGGTCAACTTGCAATTGAAGATATTAAATTGTATTTATAATTGCATAATTAATTTCCAATAGAAAATTAATACCTCCACCACTATAATGCACATCATGGCCTTCGTCATGAGCAGGTTCTATGGTAGGATATGAAGGCTGCAGTAAAATGTTATGCACATTGTTATGCAGTCAATTTACATTCAAAACTAATACCAAAAAAGAATCTTCTCAACTATTCAATTTAATTTACTTTTCATTTGACTAATTTACCTATGAGATATCATTTGGTGCATTGGATTCTTGGGCAAGGCTTTCAGATTCTTTGCATAGGTGTGCAACCATGACTTTATAGCCTTCCTTCAAGGCAATTTTTCTATCTTCATCTATGACCTCCACATTGAATTCTGTGCCATGTATTTTTTGCTTAATATCATTAGTTTTCCATGTATGGTTTCATTAAAAAAAATTGTTTGCAATATTATATAAAAAAATAAATATGAAATTTCATTGTTCTTACTTACAAGTCGAGACTATAGATTCATATAGCAACTAAAGCCAAATTTGTGTTGGCCAAACTTTTCTAGTCTCAATTTTGTAGCCATGGATGTGTCCTACAATGTATGAACAATTTCAAATATCTTAGATTACATATTCACAAATATCAATAATTAGTGCATGATTACAATGTACTTAATACTATCATGACATACCTTTTTTTGCTTTATGCTGCTTCATTTACTCTATTTTCACATAGTCTTTTCTCCTTTGTATCTTCTATTATTTCATTCCACTCCATCGGTGGAATCATAGGAGGACAATCAATATTTAGGTTATCCTTAAGAGCCCTTCTATATTGATCCCTCATAGTCTTTATATGCTTTGATGCTCTTTTGAGAAGTAGGCCAGTGTCAAAAATGTTTTTTCCAAATTTTTCCTCAAAAGATGCAATCAGCTAATTTTTTAATTCCACAGCTTGTAAATTCCACCTTTTTAAAAACAAATAGATTATTAGATCAATAACTTTAATACATTACTATAAATGGAAGAAACAAAAAATTATGTAGCAATGATATGAAACTATGTACCTTTTACGTATGGTGGGTCCAAATAGCCTCGATGTCATATGAAAAAGATGATCAAAGAAAGCATTATTACCTACAAAAACATAAAGGGTTTATTAGTCCAAACAAGTAATGTAAAAGTAAACTAAATTTACAGTTTAAATAATAAAAATTTTAAAGCACCTGGAAGCTTTTGTTCTTTTAATGAAAACATAGTTTTCTTGTTCAACAATAATGTCCCTTCATATGAACTAGTACTAATCACACAGACTACTCCAGGAAATGGATCAGCTTCAGAAGTACTACTCTCTATTGCTCTATCAATTGAAAGATCATGACAATTAAAGCAAACACCAAATGAAATGAAAGAAAGAGAGATGCCACCAGTCACACTTTGTTAATATGACCAATTAATTTGCTTCCTAAAAACAAATGTAAATTATAATTCTGACCAAGTAGAATAATGTTTCAAATTGGTCATGGCGAACTTAACCTAATATGGTTGACTTTATAAAAGACTTTAATTTACTTATAGACTTGATAGCTAGATTATATATCTATAAACTAGCAAAAGTATCTCAATGTTGGATATTCAAATCGAGTTTATTCAGAATGAACAGCAATTACATTGTATCAGTAAGACTATCAGTCAACAAATTGAAACAAATGATTAGAGTGTGTTGTAGAAATGTTGTTAAGAGAAAAGATACATGACATGTGTGCACTTATTATGTAATGGAACATATTGATACATCTTAGTTCTTTTTTTTTTGAAGTTGTTAAATAAAATTTTTCCTAGGTGTGTAGCTTGGGGTTGCACATTCATATCTATTTGAATCTCTTTACCTCTCCTTCTTCTACCAATACTTTGATTTACACATTTATCAATTCCACTAAGTAGAAATGTGGCTTGTCCACCCTCTCTATTACATTCAAGGAGATTACTTCCCTTCTTAAGTTATTGTTCCTTTCTTGTCCTTGTTTGATTTGTGTATCTTAACATTACTTATATACCCTCTATTTGAAAATTTCCCTTTATTCTTATAAACTAACCTAATATTTTTTCTTCTTATCCATTTCATATTTACAATAAGTTTAATTAATTATATTATGATATTGCATGTTCATTATGTATCTTCCAACTTATTATCTTCCATAATATAGCTCCTTAGTTTCACATCTAGCTATCACATAATGCATTTTCTTTGAGCATACAATAAAGAGGCCACTCTACCCCTTTCCTATTCAAAAAATGGTTCAGTAGAATCCATATCATTTTAAACTAAGCATGATATAAATTCAAACTATGATTATTCTTAATCGTAAGTCTAAATGAATAAAATTTAGCAAAAGGATAGAATATGACAAAATGCCTACCAAAATGTTGAATAGCCTAAAGGAACTCAACAACAATAGAAAGGAAAATTTTAAGTTACATATCCATATGGAAATAGGATATTTAAGAAAATAAGCGACCTTCTAGAGGTAAAATCTCTAAATAGTGTTAAGGAATGTCTTTTCCAATCAATACATTTTCAACATTAAAAGCCAAGCTCAGTTGTAGAGTACCCGAATAGTATTATAGGGTGTAAGTGTTCTTAAATGATAACATGTTTAACTTCTATACATATTGAGATTTAAGCACTTATTACCTTGTGCTAAAAATTCTATTCAACTCTGCATGTCTTGCCATGACTCAAGCAAATTAATATCATTTAGATGATAAAGATTATGTAACTCCACAGAAGATGGTGAGAAACCTCGATGCCATCATTGATGATCCTTTTTCTTATGTTTAGCTCATTCCTTTTACTAATTTTGACAAATTTGACATCTGCCAAATCTAGATTAGCTTTCTTATTATTATTTGACAACTATTCAACCAAAACCACATTTAGTAATTTTAATAGATTTCACAATTGATGGGTCTATTCTACCTAATTTTAAAAGTTCAAAAGATACAAATCCATGTTCAAATTCGGTCTAGATTTAGATGTCACATCAACTTTGCTTTGTTTGTTCTAAGCTACCTTCATCAAACAAATTCACAAAGGTCTACAAATTCTAAGGGTCTTGGCCTTGGTCAAATTGTCAATATCCTAGTTTTCTTATCAATCTTCAAGAAATAGTAGCAAGAGGGTCTTGGTCGGTGGTACAATGGTAGCATTGTTAAAAGCACGTTAATAACAATAAGAATGTAAAATTTAAACATTCACCAAACAAACTACTATTATTATTTTAAGTATGCATGAGTTTTTTTGACTATGAATTAGTTTATTATCATTTCTTCTACATTTCTATGATCCAATCTTGATCAAGATTAATGGATTATTACGTAATGGTTGAGAAGAAGACAATACTAGAGTCTATGAAAGGTGCAGTCAATAATAGCCAAACAACTATTAGATTAAAGATACAACTCGTTCTTGAATAATCAAGCTTAAAAACTCTTGTATATTTGCCCAAAATAGATTTCAAATGTAAATACATATTCACGGATATAATCAAATTGAAGAAATTGACTAGTAAAAATGTTTTTTCCTTGCATCATTTTGAACATTGTTATTAGTAGCTTCTAAGTTGGATTTGATTGTTCACCAACTTGATGTAAGATTAGCATCCTGAATGTAGAAGATTAGTTATACATGCAATAAACAAAAGTTAAGAAAAAGGACAAGTGAGAATTTTGTGAATTATACATATAATCAGATGGGTTGAAGAAAATCTATCTTGGCCATATCTATGGATGACACACCACAAGGCTTTATTCTTACTGTTAATTTCAACACAAAGTTAGCAGCAAAATTATAAAATGACAAGTCATGTAGAGATTAAATGTTGCATGTGAAACCAATGGCTAGAGATAAGAATAGATGATTACATCACCTGAATAAGAATATGCATTCTACCCCATATGTTTAGGATGAGTAAATATAAGTGTGCTCTTGTACCAACATATTACAGGGAGAAATAGTCAAGGG
Organism: Cupressus sempervirens; assembly: GCA_028749045.1. Taxonomy (NCBI): domain Eukaryota; kingdom Viridiplantae; phylum Streptophyta; class Pinopsida; order Cupressales; family Cupressaceae; genus Cupressus; species Cupressus sempervirens. The sequence continues at coordinate 423,166,188 of CM053790.1, forward strand.
TCATGAGCCCAAAAATATTGGAAGTGCAAATGAGAAGCCATGAGGAAAAGGTATACAGGACAAAACTGAAAGGCTACCTCTCTACCTATCTCCTTATCTCTCTATGTGTGGGTATATATTGTGTATGCATGTGTTTGTGTGTATGCAAGCTTCTGTAGACATCATTTAAGCATTAATATGCTACTTTGATGTTCATCAAATTGTAGAAATACATTAAAAATTATAGCACATTACAAAATATAGCAAAACAAGGTTTTACCAGTTCTAGTGGACATAGACAAGGATGTTTGCATGGTCCTTGTTGCCAACAATGCACTAGGTAATACTGGACTGCCAACCGAAGGAGGAGTTTACACTTCATCATGAGCTAAAGAATACAATATTGTTAGCAAAGACATTTGTAATGAATAAAGATAAAATGGGATACTAGCTAGAAGTGTCCACAAAAAAAAAGGCAAGTGTTATAATATTGATGAAAATAAACAAAGAAAGTGTTACTTACACAAAGGTTGTGCATGACAACCCTCACCATGTTGACCACGTGATGTCACAACTAGCACATATGTCTATACAATAACACATAAAATTAGAGATCATGATACATAAGATACTATAAAATATTAACATCTATTGAACTTATATTATTGCTTTAGTTGAATTACTATTTACCTTCAAAGATTGGATTCTACGGTCCAATTCCTTTCTCAGTGCCTCTTTCTCCTCACTTCTATCACCCTCGATGATAATGTTAACAAGTTCATCAATGTATCTTTGTTTAATTTATTGGGTGATGAACACAGGGTCAGCACTAAGGGCACTATCATGTAGAAATGACACCGTATTTCAAATCGCATTTGATTAGTGGTCATTCTAGCTTTTTCCTATCATTTGTGACATCAAATATCAGTAAAATTTCATCAAAATAACTCCAAATCCATAAAGAAAAGAACATAATAATATGACATTTGTTTCTATATTAACATTAAAATTTACAATAATTAATGTTTACCTCCGCTGAAGGTGTCTAAGATGGTGCACCCATGTCGCCTTGTGAAAAAAATTAGTAAGTCTTAGAAATTAGTAGCAAAATTAAAGTAATAGACTTACCAAAAAAAATATTAATAATAAAGTAGATTGTATATGTAAATCATTTGTCTTAAGTTAGCCAAAAATTTGGTGTAACTAATGTGTATATCTAAAATAATATTTGACATGTTTTACTTAATGTTTATATCTGTACATATAGTTTGGAAAGAAAAATTTGGTCGTGCATGACCCCATCATAGCTAACATTGATCCTACCTTGAAATTTCATCGATCATCATGATCTTCATCCATGTCATCATCATCATCATCACCACCATCATACTTGTCACTTTGATCATCATCATCACCACCACCATCTTCGTCACCATCTTCATCATCTTCATCACCACCACCATCTTCGTCACCATCTTCATCATCTTCATCACCATCATCATCATGACCATCATCACCATCTTCATCACCATCATCATGATCGTCATCAGCATCATCATCATCATTATCACCATTATCATTAGCATGACCAAAATCATCACCACCTTCTTCTTCTTCATCACTGGGTAACTATCATTCATGATAATCATTTACTTCACCTTGTGCTTCTTCAATATCTTCTTCTTCCATCACATTATACTTCATCGGCCTTCCTCTTAGGTCATGTCTAACAGCAAATGACCAACCTAGTTTGTATGGAAAACCAAAGTAAAACACTTGCTTGCATTGACTTGGAAGAACATAGTGCTCATCTTTGATTGGCTCAAATGACCTTGTATTAATCATAGTAAATCCACTATCATGTTTAATAACAGTCCTATTAGGATCATTATGATTTAGTCATAACATAAACCATTTGACAAAAAATAGAACTATTTTGAATGAATTAAAGTTGCACTCAAGTATATCATCCAAAATTCCATAGTATCAATTTTCAGATTGTTGAGGATGTATGTCAATTCTAGACAAAATATTGGAGACCACAAAGACAACACTTATCCTAGAGTCACACATTTTCTTCGTTTCTTCTAAAATTTTTGTGTGAAATTTATAGCCATGGTAGTACATATCTTTGTGATGTTTGACCTACAATTATTAAAACATATCAAGATTATTTGCATCGATCTGTGAGTTGGTATTAAACTTATGTCTCATGATTAGTAATCTTATGTGTACCTTTGTATCTCTTAAGCCATATATTAGATCAAGTACCATTGGCATAACATTGAGATCTCCATTACGATGAGCTTCTTTAACCAACGATGCAACACCATCCCATATTAATGAGCAACCATTTTCTTGAGACTGTTCAATCCATACCATTATCCAATCAAGATTGTTTGCAATATACAAATGTCGTCCATCCCACTCATGACCAACTATAAAGAAGACAATTACTCTAATTAGAAACAACTTATATATATTGATGATGGATAAGAATTATTAAACTAAAAAAAAAATTACTTATAATTACCTCTCACCCTCCTCAATCTACCTTTCTTTGTTAGGTACTCCCCTTCAAATTTATCATTAGAGTTGGGATCCCAAATGCGATCTACATGGATATTTGTTGCAAACTTTGGAAGATATTCACTAATGCACACCATGGTTTGGTATACCATATATCCCTCTATCATAGAACCCTCAGGATGTGCTCTTTGCTGAACCAAACCCTTCATAAGTTTCAAGTGCCTCTCAACCATCCACATTGACCTAGTTTGTACAGGTCCACACAATTCAATCTCCTCAACTTGATGTATGAGATAGTGTTCTTGAGCATTGAAAAAGGTTGGAGGTAAACACTTTTGCATTTCACACATAAGCTATGGAATTTTTCTCTTCCAATATTTTATATCTTTTTTATCAATTTTTTTAGATGATAACCACCTAAAAGAGATTCAACGTGCAAAAATACATAAACAAGATTTCAAATAAAATTATACAATAGATTTCAGATAAAAAGCTACAAATCTAAGAAAAAACACTTCTAACCTCATGTATTTTCCAAGATCATATATAACTCATTTAATACTATTATTAAACTATTGTGGAAGGGATAGAGGTAGGACATACTGCAATCATTAAAAAATGGTCATTTTAATATATTATTAAATAATGCAATAGGTCGTACATTCAATTTTACAAATATACTATAAATAGAGAACATGACTTACCTTGACAAAGGTACGCCAATCATGTGTTCTCAACCCTGGCCCAAAATCACCTTTTTTTGATAGAAGAGTGCTTATATTTGTAGCAAATCCTATTGGAAATTTTTCTTTTTTTATGACTTCTTTTAATACATCACTTTGTTGCTTCATTAATAATCAAGGAAGGGCAATTGTATTTATGCAATCTCCATTGTTATTCGATTCACTAAAAGCTTTTAGTGCATGATTGGATTCACGAATGTTAATACAATTTTTGCAATCTATCATGCCTTCCATCCAACATTTTCTATAGTGTCTCTGTTACATTCTTTCCAATATGCATAGCATCAAACAAATGCACGATTGGGAGATCCTTGTAGTATGATAACCTACTAAATTGAGTAGGATAACTTTTCATTCCTCTAGGAAGTTGGTCATTGATGCCTTGATGACCTTCACGAGCATCAATTACAGCATTAGTAAATATAAGACAATATCAAAATACAGATTTTAAGCTTTGGATGACAAATTGGACATTACCCCAACAATTTAGTCGATCGTATTCCAACTTCCATAGATAAGGTGTCATTCCTTGTGGCCTTGATGATGTTTTGTCTTTCCCATTGAAAATATATTTTTTGGAAATTTGATACCTATGATTATTGTGGAGAAAGTGCCTAAACTCATCGAACACCTACTTTCCTAAACCTCTCAAGTCACGAGATTTCATCTTCGAACCACAAACTGGACATACAAATTTTCCCTTTGTCTGAAGACCTAAAAGATCATGTATAATTGGATCATGTACAATTATCATGCACAACTTTAGCATACGATAGTAATGTGTAAGCACTATAATAGACCAAAAATATGTGATCTTAATAATATAACATACCACAAAAATGAGTTAGCCCAGGGGCATCATGTATTGTCCATACAAGCATTTCATGGAATTGAAATTATCAATGTCGTATCAGTATAGAGATGTCATACATAGTGATGTCATTCCATAACTTCATACTTACCTAGTAACTGAATGAACATAAACATTACATAATTATTATGACCATTTTCATGCACTGTTTATAAATTAATTTAGATAACTATAAAATGAAAAAATACCTAACACAATCATTGACAACATTATGTGCTTCCTCTTTATGGACATCCAAAGAGGAATGTTATTGTTAATAACAAAAATAGGCCACACTAAGTAAATAGATCTCATATCTTCATATGGATTGACATCATACACTACCAATAAAAGCTTCAAATTACAAAGTTCTTCTTTAAAGTGTGATCATGTTTCTACTATCTCTTTAAATGTAGAACCATCAGTGAGCATTTGTATAATGTCATCTTGACTTCTATTGTGTGCATGGTAATCCATAAATTGTGCCAAGCTAGCACACCTGAATAATTGTTGAAGACATGGAATAATGGGAATGTACTTAAGAACCTTGTGAGGCACTTTTTTTGTTAGTTGATCTAATTGATATCTACTAATATGACAATCAAGACATTTGGTTGCAAATTCATTTTCTTTATGATATAGAATGTGATCATTGGGACATGCATGTATTGTTTGATACTTAATTCCAATCTAATTCATAATGTTAGATAATTATTAGTAAAAACAAGGCAAAATGTTTGATGGTGGTAAGAAAAACTCACTAATGAACCTACAAAAACAAATAAGCATTGTTAATATAATGAATAGTAATTGTATTCTAACATTGACGATGACAAAAATGGCATTCCTTAGCATACGTGACATTGCTACATTGGATTTACCATTCATAACCTTTAAGTTCACCAACAACACTATAGCTGAGAGTAGAGTTGTTTGGGAGCCTTCATATAAGGGCTTGTGTTCCTTCTCAAGTAAAGGTATATCAAGACCATCTTCATCATCATTATTAGATTCAATAGTACCATCATTGTGAGCCTCTTCATCACCTACCCCAATACCATCTTCTTCAATCATGTCCTCTGGCACATTATCATCTTCTTCCATGGGAGTTTTATCCTTAGCTTGGATATTCACACCTCCATGTTCCTCTAGTAGAAAATCCACATTCAGCAATGGATGAAAATTGTGCCCCCCTTGACCATGTTGCCTACAATGACTTTGGGTTGTTGTGATTAGAATTCTTTGATTCTTTAAGCCCTTACACTTTTTGCAAGGACAATAAAATTTATCAAGTTTTCTTTGGAACTAAGCCCACAATATAGCCACTATCTCATTATTTTGTTCTAGGTTCATATTGTCAGGCATGGTCTTTCTTCACAGGAAAATATATCTACAAATAAATTGGACATGTTGTAGTTAATGTTTATATCTGCACACATGGAAATTTTTGATTAATGTTTTCAAATGTAACTAAAATGATCCTATAATATATAGAAGGCCTAGATGTTTGCAAAATGTGGAGTATAGACAATTTATCTTAATTATTTGCAAAATGCCTCAAAGAGATGTCGCAAGGTGAAAGTTACTTAGGTCCTATCAGCAGCATGCCTTGACTAATCCTGATAGCAATGACTAATGTGATTAATGCATTAACTAATGAAGATGACTAAAATATCAAAACATATTAATGTATAGCAGTGTTTTTCTCGAGGAAATATATGCTCTTTAGTAAGATATAAAAGGAAATATGAATTAGATGTGATATATGTGTGCTCTAGGTAGATGGACATTACCTTTTGAAAATTGTTCAATAGGGGCAATCATGTACTTAATAGGTATGTTTATTATTTATATGGCCCTACTCTCTGATTATAAATAATATACTTCTTTTCTCAAGCAATACATCAAATTTACAAGGGTTGGTATATTACATAGCAGTAGTCAGCATTACATGCTGGTCATATTGGTGGAATACTTTTTGTAAATATCAAAGATTCAAAGCTATAGTACAAAAATTGTTTTTCATTTAGTTTCATAATTACTCCATGATTTATTTTAAAATAATCAAATTCTTTTCATGAAGAACTTGTGCAAGTAACCAGCCCAGTATGACTCCTAACTCTTGTACAGCAAAGGATAGAGCTTTTGCAAAGTACAAAAGCTAATCCTCATATTTTATTTGAAAGAAACATTAGTTGGATTTTCACAGCAGTAAAATAAAGAAAATTGTTTGACAAAATTTCTTATAGTTCAAGTTACAAAAATTTCAATATGAAACATCATAGCATCCTATAGCAGTATCAAAGCACAAAACATCCTATTAGCTTGTGTGTAGTGATTTAGTATTGGAGATGGCTAATGCAGGAATAAGTCATTTAAATAGTTAAGTGCAATAAATTGTTCAAAGATGTTAAATTTGTACCTTCAAATGAGGTTCTTGAAGTGAGTATTATGTTCTTCTATTTGGGAACTTAGACGCCCTCTACAAAAATAGCTAGTGGTTTTGATCATCCCACAAGAATAGAGGACCCAAGATGTTAGTATGTAGAAAAAGTTTGAAATAATCCCAATTGCATTGCTTTAGTTTGAAGAAAATTAAATTTGGGTTGAGAAATCTACCTACCCCCTATGTCAATATGACAAAACCTTGAGAAATTTTCAGTAACCATCCTTTGAGAGGCCTTATGAGGATAGGGACAAATACTTTTAACTATCATTCATATGTAAGTGGTAACATATGTGCTCCTCACAGCTACAAGATTGAGGCCTTTTTGAAACACAATATCTGTAGCCCTCCTAAAAAAATATGCTTCAAATCATTGTGTAAGAAACACTTGTAAATCATTAAACTTTAATTTATTTTCTTGGTCATTGTACTTGCATAAAAGAGACTATGTTCCCAACAATGCAGGAAGGAATTTGTATCTTACATTGAAGTCTGCTTTCAAGAGTTTGGAGATAGAGTGAAACACCAGATCACTTTAAATGAACCTTATGCCTAAGTGGCTATGGAACCATTGAAACCATGAACCACAAATAAAAATAGTCATTGATTCCTTTCGCTCTTGTGCTCTACAAGAACCATTGAAACCATTAAAGTCTGACAATGAGTTATATTATTTCAACCATACTAAGCCACTATACAAACATAAATCAATACAAAGTCACATTCAGAAAACATTATCAGTAATAAGTATTTACTCTTGGGAAGGTAAAAGCTAATTTACATAATATAGCTTCTATTTTTAAAAAAATGCAGGAGGACATTTAATGATCACTAGAGAGGTGTAATAGAGAAGGATTACGTTTAACTAGCTCATTGAAGTTAGGTGCAGTTCAAGAGGCAGTTACAATATTCCTCTAGTTTGATTCTTCCTACTTTCAAATGCATTGCATGGGATGAATTTTAGAGACTCACATTTATATGTTTCAATTGCTTTGCTATCTGATAGCATACCTGTGTAGATGACTAGTATCAACAGGTCAAGAAATTTGGCAGGCTGTATTGATAAAATATAGAACATATGGCAGGCTATAACAATAAAATATATCCATCCCATGATAATTGATGTCAAATGGGATCAATCAAATTGCATGTTAAGCTTTGAGTTGACTATATAATAATGTAGCACTCAAATCTGAAAGAAGAATCTTAGTATTGGACCAGCCTACATCACAACTCCACAAATCCACCACCACTATTCCTTGAACAATACAATTATACAAACATGATTCCATGAAAGTTGTGAAACTTAACTGAATAGTATCATAAGTGTACAGCCACAAGCCACAACTAAGCCAAGTAGGCATATATACATTAGATGTCTTAGGTTTAGCATCACAGGAAAATCCCCTTGTAACCCACCCACCCTCTAGTTGCACAAATTCCTCCTAAATTTTTTTTTATCCATAACCCAAAAAGATCAAAAGGATGATTTACAATCCAAAATCTTAACAAAACTAAGATCTTGGGAGAAATAGCCCATATTATCTACATGAATGGCATTTTTCTTTATCATCCCTATATCCTATGTAAACCCACAACTACCTTAATAACTACAATCTAAATCAATCAAGGATGACATCCATCAGGAACACTATAAAAAAAATCAGTCAAAGCCATACCTTTTGTTGTATCAACAAAAAAATTTCTCCAATCATCCACCTTGATTAAATTAGTTCCATAAACAATTTTGTTCCTACATATTATTCTTTTGAAAGATTAGAGCACTCAAATATAGTAGCTTAAACCCATACATACATCACACAGACCAATTTTGATCAATCAAGGGTAACTCTCATAATCAAACACATCAAAATTTCATCAAGAGATCCCCCATCTATTTGTTCAGCTCATCTTTATCTAAGTTTCTTGACATTCACTTTATCTTGGGAGCTTAAGTTCTTTTACAAGAAATGTTGCAGAGAGGGTTGCATTAAACTTTAAACAAATATTTTTAGTGCAACCTTTACCTTACCACTTTAATCCTTAAATTAACTAATATCCTAATTTCTGAATAAAGAACTTATCTTCAAAGTAGTGGGTTAAGGATTTTATTGATGATAGTCTAAATGTAACAAAAATTAGTCTAAATTAAACCACTTAAGTTTCACAGCAACATGGACATTACAGTAGAGGATCTGACATGCTTTTCCCTCATATCTAAAAACCAATAATTATCTCATAATGGAAACATTTATGCCAACTTGGGTTGTATCACAATTACAAGAAAACCATCAAACATTCTTTCTAATGGTAGGCTTTGACAGTATCAAGGGCATAATGAAGCACTTTGCAGCAATCACATAGAAAATCTTTTAGTTTTCCATATACCGGTTCAAACTTAGATATATCTTGTTGATCTAACAACATCCCATTGTTAAAAGTGCCAAAAAGGAAAGAATATGCAAACATGTGTAGATTACCATAAGATCCATAATATTGAAATGCACTTTTAATATGCACTTGGAGATGATGCATAGAACCTCTATCTACAAGAGTCATTCTATGAAAATTTCTACAAAAATAACAAAGTTCTAGATACAAGCAAAAAATAATGTGCTTCTCATCTTGCATCCTATGCCTTCCCACACCTAAGATATTAATATCTTTAATTTATGAAATAGTAAATGTTGCCACCAGAATCTCTTACAATTCTCAAGCTACTAACTAGCAACTTGTATAATATTTCTGCACTTTGATTCTCATTCAACAACCTCAAGCTACAAGAGCCTCTTCTCATATAAAAAGAATGTCGCCTTTAAAAAATTAAGTTATGCCTCTTAGAGCCTATTTCTATTCTATCCTATGGTAGCCTCATGATCACATATCTATATGCCATAGAGATATGTTAAGGATACATCATACTTTAAAACCACAAAAAAACACTTTAAAACATTTGTTTGATAAATAGTTCAACCATGACAAACACTTAAAGACACAAGTAGTCTAATTGTATTTGTCTGTGATACTAGAGAAAATGTTTCATTTGCTAATAGGCTTTCCTTTGAAATTTGTCTTACATACATAAGCAATAAGCCTGACATCAATTGTTTCATTAATCAATGCCTCCTATTGAGTGTACCCTTTTGCTATCAATTTACTAGCTTTATTCTAGAAGCCATGGGAGCAGGCATGAGACAATTGATGTCAGGCTTATTGCTTATGTATGTAAGATAGATTGCAAAGGAAAGCCTATTAGCTAATCATGTTTACAAATTTGTGACTATATGATAACAGAGAATGCAAATTTCTTTCACTGCTATATGAATATAACCTTTCACTACATACTTGTGTAAAACTGGGAAAGAGTTGGTAGAATCCCGCCATAGGATATTACAAAGAGGCAATACATTGGGTGATAAGTATTGTCACAGATGTGTTAACTATAAAAATTGTAGCATACTTAAACATGTGTACAATAAGCATACATCCCTAGGGTTTGTGGATCATTCATCACAATTTGACTTTCGAGGTGTGGCAACATAGAACAAATTAGCTTAATGGTAAAATTCCATATTAAGATGATTAAAGAATTAAGATTATATCTACGATCCAAAATGTTGTACACTAGTAAAACATATAAATTTAAGCTTTTCTTATTCAAAGTGTGGACACAAATAAATGATTGAATCTCCAAATTGGATGGAAGCTTTTTTTTATGTTTTCTGAGTATTGGGTGGAAGCTGAGAAGTTTTTGCAAATTTTTGTGTTTGTGTTTGAGATTGAAGCTCCAAATTGGAAGAAGTATTTATTCCAGCATCATTTAACTTCCAAAAGGTCATATAATATTGGATATTAAGTTGTGACTCCAAGTTCTACATAGTTGACTTCTAATGAGGAGTTGGCTTCTAAATAAGTGGATGTTGAAGTTGACTCTTGATTTGTATAGGTGGTCTTTAGCATAGATACATGAAGGGAACTGATATTTCAACTTTGCATCTCATTATCAATTTCAAAACTTTTGTACACAATTTTCCCAAAATGTCATCAAGAAAATGCTTAAGTTATAAGTTATTATAAATAATACATTAACTTAAAAATTTGGTAGTTCTAGTGTTTTGATATATTATAATTATAACGTGTTAGTGTTCTTAACATAGTTTTAAGTTTTAGCCTCAAGGAAAAAAAAGACTACTTGACAATAGCAAGAAACAACATAGGTGACTTAGAAATAGTCTATCATAATGAAAAACATATTTTTCCCATCATAACACTAGCAGTGCTCTATTGTCTCATTTTTGGTAACAAAGACCAGCACAGACATCAATATAAACTCGAGGTTTATACTGAACAAATGCAAGGTATGTAGTGAACTCTAGCCAAAGTGCACTCAAATATTCAAACTTCCTTGGTATGTAGTGATTAATTTATTCTCTTTTTTTTTTTTTTTCTAATTTCTTGGAGGATTCATGTGCAGGAATATATATAATAAAATATGCAGGTTTCTATGCCAAACTAACTCCAATGTGGACAAATATCTAATAATTGGGATTTAAACTAAGCAAGAAGATAACTAAGATAAAGAAGCAAATATATTGGCCTTACATTTATTTATTTTAGGACAAATAAATTCTTTACAAGCATGCACAAGTCTTAAACTAGCTCAAAGATTCAACAATTACACTGATAAGAATATGAAATATGATTCAACAATTACATTGATAACAATATGAAATATGGAAACATTATATGTTGTCCAGTTATTGGTTGATGGATAAGACCATAATACACCTATAAAGGGACCAAAATAGACCAAGCATAGCAAGGAGAGGTCTTATTTCTCCTCTCAATAACTTGGCCAACACAAATAAAGAGGGCAAAGACAATGTTACATCTACATATTTCATACTTCTGAACTATGCAAAATACCTCACCACCTCCAAACATCTTGTGTCTTGTGGAGGGATGGCAGTGACTCCTCGCAAGCTTAGAGCAATAGAAAACTACCAGGTATGAAGAACACTCGCTAACTAGATGTCTAAACTATAATGATGGGACTAATAGTCAAAAAATAAGGTGAAAAAAGGGGGTTTTTTTTTTCTTTTATCCTTGTTTTCTAAACATTCAAGTGGCCCCTACTTTTTAGGCCTTATTCTGAAGGAATTTTGACTGACATTGTTTCTCTATTTTGGGTAGGTGGACTACATCCTAGGTTCAAATCCCATGAGGATATCGTACATGGTTGGGTATCGATCAAAGTACCCAGAGAGAGTTCACCAAGGAGGCTCATCTCTACCTTTAGTTGCTTAGCACCCATAGGCCATTGGGTGCAGTGTAGGCTTCCAATCCCTAAATAGAAATTCCCCCAATCCAAATCTTCTAATTGGAGCAATTGTGGGTGGCCCAAATTGCAATGATCACTTTTCTGATGACAGAAATGATTATGAACAGTCTAAACCTTCTACCTATATCAATGCTCCACTAGTTGGCTCTCTCACTTATTTGGCCCACTCCACTTACTCTTAAAACATACTAATTTTTCTCTATCAATATCAATATGGTAATAGAGTTGGGTTAGCTACTTTCAGTATGATATATATAAACAATAAGCTTCATCAAAATAGGACTCAAAACTACAAGAAATGGCTCAAAATACCTTTTTTTTAAATGGCAGGCTTTCATTGTCCCATATGAGAGTAGATAAATTAGATGGATGTTTCCTTAGAGTGACATCTCTAGTTTAAATGGATATGTCTGGTTTGGAAATATTGTGGAAACACTTCTCTTTAACACATTTTTTCAAACACTTGGTGTGCACCCTTAAATTCCCCACATTTTGTACCCTTAAATCATAGCAGCTCATTAAATTTTACACTCAACAATAATATCTAGAGACAAGATATGATGAAAAAGAAATAGACATACTAATGCTCCAAGAGTTTAAGGTTGTCGGGTTCTCTCTAGCTATTAGCTTGAAATGTAAATGGAAAGATGTGAGAGAATTCACCTCTTCTCACCAGAAAGGACAGGGAGGGGATGCTAATTTAGTAGGGCCTAAATGAACCAAACACATTCCAAATTGGAATTGTTTCCCTTGTCATTGACTAGTTTAGAACACACATAAAATTAATGATAAAGAGACAAATATCTCCAATGTGTATGCTGGCAATGATCATAGAGATAGAATTGAATTATGGAAATGGATGTTCAATTAACTACCATAGATCATTGATAGTGACTTTAACATGGTTGAGGCTCCTCAAGACAAGATTGGAGGTAATAAGTTTTAATGGAAAGGGTGTGAATGCTCTTTTAGTACAATATGATTAATAAGCATAAACTTTTTGACCCCTTAGCTAGTTGCAAGTACAATTATAAAGGCATTTTGGCATACCTGGTATAGTTTTATAAAATGGAAATAAGAGAACTTAAGAGATTTTATGTTTATAGGGATGTTTTTAGTTTTAGGAAGGATGATGAAAGTGTTACTATTCAAGTCAGCCCCTATACCCTATTGAATCCCCACCTTGTTATTGTTGATATTTTTTCAAATTGGTAGGGCTTGTTTGGAGAAGGGGGGAAAGATGGATTAGTTTTGAAACTTACCCAGCTAAAAGATGAAGATATTAATATTACTATTAATATTATCAAATGGTTTAATGAAGTGGTGGTGAAGTACCAACCTACTATTGAGAGATGATCCTAGAACATCAATAGCGGCTAAACCCTTTTTCAAGTAGTGTGTGACCTCATTTGGGATATTTACTTTGATGGGTTGAGGTGATGAATGGGTTATGAAGTGGGAGTTATTTTGATATCCCTTGAAGGAAAATTAATTCCTTGTTCCTTTTACCTAAAATTCCACTAAACAAATTATATCATTGAGTACAAAGCCCTAATCATGTGGGTACATGTCATGATTCCTATAGAGATTCAAAGCCTTCATATACATAGAAATTGTATGTTGATAGTGAATCCAATAATACCAATGTATAAGGGGAACCAATCTAGGTTGTCTCGATATATAGAATTAGCATTGATCTTGACCAATTCTATTACTACACCATAGATAGTATTTCAAGGAGAGAAAAATGGTATGCGGATACAAAGGCTAGTGTAGCCTCTTTGGTCCGACCCAAAATCATCACAAATGCATATAAATTTGTGCTACAAGTGTTGAGATCTCATGTAGTATCAAAATTTCCAAGCCTTGGTGATCCCATTTGTGTACATGTAGACTCAGAAGAATGGTTTGTTGGCATCTATGGGTATCTAAAGAGAAAAAAATTCCCTGATAGAGTTGATGAAAATGCTTATATTAGGATAAGAAAACTTTTTGGTTTCTATCTTGTCTTATCAAATGTCTTTTATCAGAGATCCTATAATGATCTCCTCCAATGATACTTAACCAAGGGTGAGATACCACTCATTTTTTGAGAGGCTCATTCAAGCCCTACTAGAGGACATATAGGTGGTAAGGCCCTAGTTCAAAAGCTAATTCATGTGCAATACTATTATAAAATTATGGAGAAAGAATCATTTTTATTTATCAAGAGTACTCACAATGCCAACAATGTAGAAATTTGATTTAAGCTCTTGGATAGGTTCACTAAGCTCAAAACTCTCCATGGCCCTTCTAGACATGGGGTTTAGATATAATTGGAAAAATATCTTTGCCGCTATTTAAAGGCCATATTTTTATCGTCACAACCTCATAATATTTTAGTAAGTGGGTGGAAGGGGGGTCATTAAGGTCTACAATCACTGAAATGATCTAACAATTCCTACTAGACAATATCTAATTTCATTTTGGTTTATCTTCCACTATTGTCTCAAATAATGGGACATATTTTTAAAATGAGGTAAAATAGTTATAGAAATATTTTATGTCCTACATCACTTCTCTATACCTTATTATTTTCAATCCAACAGTTAGGCAGAAGCCTCTCACAAGACCATTGAGAAAATATTGCAAACATTTGTAACTAAGAATGGGAGAGATTGGCATACCCAATTAACCTATGCTTTTTGGGCTTATTGCACTAGTGTCTCTATAGATACATGATCTACTCCTTATAGCCTAGTATACAAAGCCAATGCTATCATGCCCCTAAACTAGAGATACCATCATTATGTGTCTCCCTTAAAGGAGTGATCGATGATGACACTAATAGTTTGAATCATTTGCATGAGTTAAAAATGTTGGATGAACATACTCTATGCCTTTGAGCTTATTAGAAAGAACTCTCTATGCAATATAATCAAAATTTTCTTTCTCATAACTTTAAGGTAGGTAATCTCATTCTTTGAAAATCCAAATGAATGTAAATGTGCCACCTAGTTAAAGAAGGAAATCCAACCAAACTGGCTAGGGCCATATATATTCACCTTGTGCTTATAGGTATGGAGCCTACAAGTTAGCCCCCATGGACAATACCCCTCTCAAGGAACCCATGAATGTGGTACATCAATGATGGTGTTATGCCTAAATGTTTCATGCAGTATGAATCCAAGTGATCCCCATGACATATTGTCATCAACATGAGTGTTTATCTTTGTGGTAACAACCATGTTTTTGATATGTGTGCATGTATGGTGTGACTACAACTGTACAACATACATAAAGAAAGCCAAGATAAGAGAAGAATGGAATCTAAACTCCAAAAACCTATATAATGCTAGAGTGCTTGTAGAGTAACCTAGTCAATATTGTTATTAAACAAGAGTTTGTGGCCCAGTCCAAAGACTCCTTCTTGAGGTTGCACTGAAGTTGTCAAACCCTATTGGCACTAAAGCTGTCAAACCCTGTTGGCATGTAGTCCTAGCCACAAAATGCAGTGTAGGAAATAAGTGCACAAGCTATCTTCCAGTCCCAGTGTGATGTAATAATGAAATTAGGGTGCCAAAAAGAGATTTTTTTATTTTGACATAGTGAAGCCCGTGTTGGTCAAAATTTTGATCAACACAGGCTTGTATTTTTTTAAAAAATATGTTTCCTTGCATATTTCGACCAATTTGACCCCATTTTATTAGATGGTCTAAAAATGGGGTCAAATGTACTAGTGACACTTGTTAGATGTTTGTTAGAGAATCAATAAGCTTATATATTCGAAATTGTAATCAAGCATTTGATGAAGACATACATAGAGATATAGACAGATTAGATAATATATAGTTCCTACAGCCATTACTATGTAGTTTTCTTGTAGTTTCCTACAGCCATTACTGTGTATTTAGATTTATTTCTAGTATTGTCATTTTGTAATGATAGGATATCTTAGAGAGTTTCATGGTGCATATACTTTGCAAACTTGTTTCAAGTATACATCCTCGGGTTGAAAATTTAAATGAACCTTCTCTATCAAAAAGATAATTACTCATTTTGGATGTCCAATCCATGAGTTGTGTTTGAAAACCAAGTTACTGATCTAATTCAAAGCCAACAAAGTTGATGTAGTGTGGGGGACACATGTTGCAAAGGCACATTCCCCATGCACAGTCAGTAGTTGCTAATTGTGAATGTGGTAATGTGCCTAACTGACACGTGTTAGTGGCCCTAGTTAGTGGTGAGGTGGCAAGTGACAGTCAACAAATGATGTGGCACTCACAGAGTAGTTCAAAGTGTCAATGAGAAGCTGACACATGGCATGGCATGTCAGCTAGTCAAAGGGTGCCACATGGCACCCAAGTGGATGACGACATGGTAGACACTAACCAATTACATGTTGCCATGTGGTGAAAAGGTCAAACTCAATTGACCTGCAATGCATAATTGAGGGAAAAATCAAAATGATTAAAAAGTGATTTTTAATTAATTTTTCTCAGATATTAATGTGCATATTTTTTTAATTTCAAGGAGATATAACCTAAAGTTTTAACTTTAGGAAATGTAAATTTTTTGCATAAAAAATTTAAAAGGTGAAGTGTAGTCTAAGGCCATAGCAGGAGCCTATTTTTCATTTATAGATTCTGGGCATTTCTAGTAAGAAAGTATAGTAGTATTATATATCACTTGAATCAGGAGAAAATGAACTTTTCATTTCTAGACTTTTTTTTGCATAGGAAGTCACTGGTTCAAGTTATACGAGGATTTTTCTTAGGTGCCCAATTTTCTATTTCATTCAGTTGGGGCAGTTCCGATTCGATTTCCAATGAAATGGTGAATTGAGTGAACATAAAGGGCAATAAAAATGCAATTATAGGCAAGTTTTATAACATCCAAGTTAGTTAATTGGATATTTTATCAATATTTCATGATGCATTTTAGATATTTTGGAAACATAAGGGTTTTCATCATTGAAGAAGAGATATTTTGAGTTTATTACATAATAATGATGAAAATAATATCAAATCTCATGGGTAGAAAGATGAGAGATGCTCTAGAATAGCAAAGAATGGAGATTCAAATGGACATATGTCACTTCCAGTTTAGATCCAAGATTCCATTATTCTTCTATATCTTTCTCTTTCTCATCCATTGTAAGGGTTGATAGTTTTCATTATGAGAACATAGGTCCCAATTTTTTATATGTTTCAAGACGGTGATACAATTTTCTTTAGCAATTTCCCTTGTAATGAACAACAAGAAATAAGAATACAGATATTTAAGATCTATTAGATAGTTTTACATTTTCATTTTCATGCATCTTATTTTATTTCTTGTAAAGAAATGAATGGAAATACATCAACAAGTTAGTCTTCATTCTAATATCTAGTCTCCCATTCATGTTGTTTGTGATCTTTTGTGTTTTGTAAACAGAGGGTATGAAACTCAATTGCAATCTATCATTTGTATATGTTGATTTATTTTTCTTATGACTCAAGGAGTTATGTAAATGCTTGATTCATCATCATAGGATTGCAAATCTCATGAAGGGATAGGTCAAGTATGAGCTTCAAAAAGATGTAGATATCTAATTCACAAGGCGAATAGATAGATCAAGAAGTCCTAATGTATGGGATATGTTAATGACTTTACAGGATGTGTGTTAGGGGTTTGTGGGATTGCTCAATAGATAAGGCACTAATCAACTATAGGATCAAAGTTTTATGTTGTTTATGTCATGATTTTTGCTGAAAATCAACATCATTGATCAAGTATTTTCCCTTTAATGTTGAAAGAACTAAAATGTGATACCCTCACTTAGCTTAGCAATTTTTTTGGTCATGTTATTAGCTATTCCATGTCTGACATCTTTGCATAAGTGTTAGAAGATTTAGAGTTTTATTTGCTTTGTTAGATTCAAGTGTATGTTTTAGCACTGGTACCATATAAGTGAATCTGAGTTCCACCCACCTAGGTTTTGCAATTCCTGAACTAGAAGAAGGGTCTAGCCTTATAGTTGGCTCGGTGTCTGAAAGGGTATGTTGAAGATGGGAAGTAGCTACCCCTAGATGTACCTTATTCTCATTGGAGTAATTTGAAACTGAAATATTTTAATACACCAACACTATTCACACCCTATTGTAATTCTACCATGGTCCCCATGACCTTAGGTTAAAAACAATAAAAATTCCCTAAAGGAACACACACACAAAAAAAAAACTTCAATTTATCAAGCAATCCTTGGGTGCTCCTCCACTAGCCAAGGTTTGTTAGGATAAACCACAGACAGAAATAAAAAAAAAAACTACATGCAAATATAACCAATAACAGAAAATAATAGAACACACAAAAATGAACAAAAGGCACCAAGATTTAATGTGGTTCACCCAATCCCTGGGCTACGTCCACCAAACAGCAAGTCCGATCTTATTACAATCCAGTGATTACAACCTGATTACAATCCGTAATCCCTTACAGCTCAATACCGCCGCAAGAACCAATTTTGTATCACCACACATGAAAAATACCCAACCCTAAGCCCTTTTTATACAAGTATTAAACCTCTTTAGGGTTATAAGATGTCGGCCATATGTCAGCCATAATATGTCGGCTACCATGTCGGCTACTTCCAAAAAAAAAATTTCCACTATTTATGAAGTATGTATAGTACTTTCCTGATCAGTCACCACAATCTAACAAGGTTTCCCTAGTTAAAAAATAATGGTGTTATGAGTTTCATTGTGTTATTCTTATGTTTACTTTTTATTTTTATCATATATGCAAGTTTACCAATTATTAATTATATCCATAGTTGGGAAAAAAATTATGGAACATTGATTTAACCACACACCCCCCCCAGCCCCTCAATATTTCCTATTTGTAAAAATTAGAGCATTAGGACCTTGATCAGGAAGTTTAATATTATAAGGAAATCCATGGCATCATTTAGGAAGGAAAGTCTAAAATTTGATGGAGAGAACTAGACAACTAAAAGAAGAAGATTAAGACATATTTAGTATTATGCATGGGGTTTCACTATTGGTTGGTGATAAGGTATAAAAATGCTATAATTGAAGAATAATATTTGGAACCATGTAGCATGGAACATAAGGAACTCATCTTGTTTAACATATATGTAAGGAAAGCATTGATTACTGCACTACCTAAATTAGAGTTGATCATTATGCAAATAAATTAAAATTATAAAATGCTAAAAAAATGTTTGATGGTGCTAAGATGTAGGAAGATGAAACTATAAGATCGTATTTTCAAAGGATGGTAGAGATTGTTGCAAGGATGAAGAGTTTTGCTCTAGAACTATTACAAAGGATGAAATAGTTTGGAAGATCTTGAAGTCATTTCCACCTACTTATGAGAACAAGGTAATAGTTATGGAATACATCATTACTATTACAACTAACTTTAATAGATAAAAATTATTTGGAATTTTGTAAGCATTTGAACAAAGATTGAAGAAAAAATAGAATCTACCTAGAACATAGACTACTTTCAAAATAAGTACACAGATGGACAAGACCACATTAAGTAAAATTACTAACACAAGCGAGTATTTTGTTAGAAAATGGTCAACTAAGCAAGAGAAAGAAAGGAAAATAGATGAAAGTATTGCATTACTAATGAAAAAAGAATCTAAAGGTAAGAAATGTTTGTTTGTTGGACTTGCAAAGAGCTTGGTAATTTTTCATATCAATTTCCTAAGAGATAAAGGAAGATAAAACCTAGAAGGTTGATGTAATGGAGCCAATTATAAAACACTTCAAAGACTAGAATTAGTCCTAAAGATTTTCTTCACTAAAGTATTGAATAAGAAAGGTGTCTATTCAGAGGAAAAGGTACTCAAACACTCATCAAATTTTTTTAAATGGGTGGTTCAAGGTTCTCACAACCCAACCTAAAAAAGGCAATTCCAATCACTAGGACAACCCAAGTTTCCAAGACAACTAATCACTAGTTTCATAATATGCACAATGACAACTTTTGACACAAACTCTCCAAAACACAATCTAGGACCAAGGGTGACTCTAGGATGGATACCTAGTCTATTTAGGACCTAAACAAGTTGAGATGATGAACAAACCCATACTATGTAACTTTCTTCCAATAGTTGCTTCACAATCCCTATCATAGGCTTATAGTCCTCCAGTATTGCAAAATAAGCCTAAAGTAAACAAAATCCAAAAAACCCCTAAAGTGAATCATGTATTTGTATACCCTTTGGGGTTTTATAAAATATACTATAGAACAAAGACTTGAAGGTAGAAACCAACCAAGTATTACTCACCTTTTCTCCTGGGCAATTAGCTCTATTAGGCCTCCATTTACAAAGGAAGTACAATTTTTTCTTATCAAAAGCCCAACTTAGCAATTGGAATAGGAAAGGGCACACAAATAAAGCCTAGAAATGATATTTCAAGTCCTAGTGACTTCTTTCTAGCGAGTTGTGGGATTTGTTGATCCATAGTGTAGCCATGCACATAGATCTTGCATGACTAGGGCATCAATTTCCTTCATGTCTCCTGCAAGTTATCATCTAAGACTAAATGCATCTTAAATTATAAATTAAATACTTGGATTTCACCAAAGGCCATCAATTTCTCATAGTGAAAACCCAAGTTATAACCAATTTTATATGAAACCCTAGGTCTAGGCAAGAATCTATGATAATATTTACAAAAACTCAAATATCTAGAGTTAAGAATTGTTTGAGAAACTTATATAAATTACATTGGAAATATATTTCATCAATGAATCCAACTTATGGCCCAATCAACCTAAACTATCTGTATATGTGTGTACAACCAAGTTCAGAATCAGCTTTGTAGGAAAATAGTTATATTCTATTGATTTAAAGCAAAAGTTACACATGATGATCCTACCACCCACCTAAAAGGGATATGTAGGAATCCCCAATGTTCATAACAATTATTTAAACCAAACTTTTCCATTTGGGAGTGAAAATAGAAATTTTGCAACTTCTTGCTAAAAGTTTCTTGACAACTTTTTAGCAATTTTGCAATAATTAGCAACTTTTGCAACTATTGACCAAATCATGGTCAAGACTTAAATAAAGGATCCAAAATGGATCCAAAAATGTTAAAAACATGAAAATAAGGAAATATAGTAATATCTAAGCTTATTTAACACCTTTGACTAATAATTGACCAAGGGCTTATAATGTGCCAATCTTGGAACTAGTTCTTACAATTGGGTCCAAATAAATAACCTTCATTCCTAACCTATCCTAATAGTTCCTACGACCTTAAAGAGGTCCATAAATTTTATAGAAACACTTAGTTTTATGAAGGTTCTCCTACACCAAAGTCCTTATAAATATAAGATGATATAATATTTCTTCCTTGTTGATGAAGATGATGGATTTGATTGCAAAGATATAAATTTCTTAGAAAGTGGTGCTAAAGATATTGAAAATAGATTTATTTCTTTTAAAGAAGAAATATATTTAAAATGATAAAAAGAAGAGAAATATTTATTATCATATGTAGAAAATAAAATATCATAATAAATTATAGATAGTGGATGCTCAATTCATATGACTGGTGGCATGACTATTTTTTTTGAATTAAATAGTTATGATGGAGAAGTAGTTAGAGTTTGAATTAATGCACCATTTCCTATAAAATGGAAAGGACATATTACACATGATGGGATAACTAACACTGAATATGTCTATTTTGTTGATGGATTGAAACATAACTTGTTAAGTATTGGACAACTTGTTGATAAGGGATATCAATTCCAATTCATTGAGAAGACTTGTTTAATTAAAGACAAGGATGGTAAACTGATTGGAATAGGTACAAGGACTAAAGGTAATTTTTTCCAAATGAAACCTTCTAAGATAACATGCTTGGTTGCTAAATTTAATGATATAAAGAGTACAAGTGGAGGAGCATTTTTTTTTGGAGGAAGATTAGTTTCATGGCTAAGAAAAAATAATATTGTATATCACAATATACAATGGAAGAAAAGTATGTTGATGTAGAAAACAACAATAACTAGATCATTTAGATGAAGAAAATGTTAAAAGGCATAGGTATTGAAACTACTAAACCTATTATTATACATTGTGATAACACAAGTAGAGTTATCATGTCAAACAATCTATCATTGCACTAAAAGACTAAGCATGTTGCAATAAAGTATCACTTTTTGAGAGAGAAGGTAGTAGAGAAGAAAATCAGATTGGAGTATGTTAGCACAAAGGAAAAGATAGTAGATATATTTACTAAACATTTCGTTAGAGATACTTTTGAGTATCTAAGAGGTATGCTCAGGGTTATTCCCCAACCTTCTTTAGAATGGTTGATGCAAGATTATATTAGTCCAATATATTTAGAGCATATTCCTACACCTAGAATATATGTTTTGTGATGCTTTCTTTGGGAAGTAGTCACTTTAGCGTAGATTTATTAAGATATCTTTGGTATAAAATGTTAATGTTATAATTCTGTCGAATAAATTATATATGAGATATATAATATATGACAATGTTATATATGGAATAATTATCTTATATTAAGAGTGATATATATATATATATATATATATATATATATATATATATATATATATATATATATATATATATATATATATATATATATATATATATATATATATATATATATATATATATGTATGTATGTATGTATGTATGTATGTATCATTATAATATATTAAGAGTATATTAATTGTGTTATAACTATAACTAATGTAAGTTAATATATTAAAGAGACATGTCTCTTCAAGAGGCATGCCTCTTTATATCATATATATATTCATTGGAATAGTAACTTGGAAAACACATAAAAATTCTACAAGTGCTATTACAAGTTACAGATCCTATTTCACTAACATGGTATCAAAGCACATTCAATCTTAGGGATCTTTTGACATCTATATGATGAATAGAAAAATACTGTGATATTTTTTTCCTGAGTTGAAGTAGAGGGAGGGTAGGTAAATTGTAGACACAAATAGAGACAGCCTTCAAACAGGCAGATACTGCTAGTACTGAACTGGAATGTTTATGAGCATTACACAAGCAAGAGGAATTGATAGCTTCTACCTGAATTGAAGGCTTGCAATAATCAGTTAGGTAGAAAAAAGAACTTGAAAGACAACTTCAGATTCGATACAAAAATCTGCTTGTGGAACAAGCTAATATGGAGAAACTTTAACAGGAATATAAGGAAACTACAACTCAATAAAATGATACTAGCACTGTAGTTGATAGAAATCCTGTACCAGTATAGTTAGACTCGCACCAGGTTGATATGGATATATTAGAAACTGATAAGGTTGTGGATAGTAATAAACTTGAACTACAAAATCTTCTTGGCAATTGTTGATGTTCTGCCCACTAATGACTGAGCATGGACTAAAATTTTTTCCAAGGGTTTTCATAAGTCATGGTCATTGTGTTGTGATACTAGTAGCATAAAATTTTAGGTTTATCTTCATGCAACACTACTATTATTTGTGGCACCCGTGAAAGCTAGCAAGAAGTAGAAGCTGAAATTAAGAAATATGAAGAAATATTAAGGAATATAAATTTCTATTTTATGTCTCCAGTGATATAGCAATTCTCATCATATGGAAGACACGAGTTGTTCAATAGAAACAATGATGAACATACAGTGAGAAGAGTTTAGAGTAAATGCAACTGGTGATCATTATTAGATTTTAAGTAGTGATTTATTTTGATAACAGAAACTCTTCATCCTTTGGAATATCTTGTAAATCATTTAAGAAACATTATTAGTGAATAAATCAAGATAACGAACTCAACATTTTTAGGTCTTCAACATCTTCTGCAATTGATAATAGATATATTGTTCTCTGTTCAACATCTAATATTTATCTAGGGTCTGAATGGAGTGCATTCTGCCCATCATTGAATGTCGCATATCTGAACATTGTGTGGAGTACCAAGACTTTCTAATTTTGGCATGTGTCTCCAAAGTTTCTTAGGGCCATAGTTCAAGACTCTTGAACTGACTTTTTGTGCTTCTATAATCTACTAAGCTTAACTCTAGAAATTGAAGATTTAAATGGAGAGACATCATTGCGAAATGGGCCAATGCAGGCATTCAAGATCTTTGTCAAATAGAGTTGCACAGATATTGTGAGCATCAATACCAAGACTTTCTGATTTTGGCATGTGTCTCCAAAGTTTCTTAGGGCCATAGTTCAAGACTCTTGAACTGACTTTTTGTGCTTCTATAATCTACTAAGCTTAACTCTGAAAATTGAAGATTTAAATGGTGAGACATCATTGTGAAATGGGCCAACGCGGACATTCAAGCTCCCTATCAAATAGAGTTGCACAGATTTTGTGAGCATCAGTTTCAAGACTTTTTGATTTTAGCATGTGTCTCCAAAGTTTCTTACAGCCATAGTTCGAGACTCTTGAAATGAATTTTTGTGCTTCTATAATCTATTGAGCTTAATTCTAGAAATTGAATATTTAAATGGTGAGACATCATTGCAAAATGGGCCAACACGGGCATTCAAGATCCCTGTCAAATAGAGTTGCACAGATATTGTGAGCATCTTGTCTTTAAGAATTTAAGAAATTTTGAGCACGGTGGTCAGCCCATATATTGCTTCTTAATTGAGATTTCTAAGGTAGTTGGAATATTTTGGTCTCGAGCATCTCCTGATTGGAGAGAAGCATCTGCCCCTCCGTAGGGGACTGCAAAGTAGCCTTCACTTGCTCTACCATAATTTTGTGTGGATCAAACTACAATCAAAGGTGGTAAAGGAAAATTAAACTCTTTTACTCACCCCATGTCAATTGGTCAGCAGATTTACATGGAAGATGAGCATATATGTGTTGATACCTGACGCCCAGCATGGAATCCTCTGACATGGGCTCACTAATCAGAAATTTTGAGAAAATACTTGTGTAGAAATTAGTGGTTGTGATTAATGTGTGTGTTTTAGTTCAATTTCACACTTGGTGCGGTGACTTGTTACCTATAGTTGGATTCGTGTTGACTGAGCACATAATGTGCCATAGATGGGATGAGCCTCACAATGGATGCTTTATCACTAGACTGATTGGGAGTACTACATATGCGTTATAGTCTACATGAATTCAAACTTAGTGAATTGACTATAACATCAATGTTGAAAAGGTAAATCATCAAATTCAATGTAGTTGAGTTCACGCACAAAGGGCACTTGGAAATGATAGTGAAAGATGAATCGTACAAAGCTACTAAGGAATTTGATCAGTTTCACCTGGGTTTCTTCCTAAGCACACAAGAGGCTTGGATCCATGTCCTTCATGAGCTCCAATGTAGCAACATCTACTATGTTTTCAAGAGTATACTCATGATCGAGAAAAGTTGAGATGAAGTCTATCATATATGATGAGATACAAAATATGTTCAATAATATAAGAGTGAGAAATCTAACATTGTAAGGAGTAATGATAACCAATGTTCTATTTCCATTTGAACCATCCTTATATGGGGAGCAAACAAGATGTCCTCATTGGAGTAACTTATATTATTATTGCAGATAAGTATTTATTATTCTCAAGTATTGCTTGTATCTACTTATTGTAGTCTCTCTCTTATTTTATATTTCTATAATTACTATAAAGAGCTATTTGCCTTGATCTTTTCCTTTGTCTCTAAGGATGTTCTTGTAGGAAAAGAAGATTGGTACATTAGGCATGCTACCAAATATTGTGCAGACTCAATCTTATGATAGTAGCTTCAAAGAAGCTGTGATTTAGGATTCATTGCTCATCTGACGATCAGGTTGGATAATTTGAGTCTCTTGAAGAAAATATCCTTGATGATTGACATTATGAGAGGGAGTCTAACAGTTCACTAGAGGCAACCTTGGAGAAAAAGAGGGAGCAGAAAATGAAATCCTTCAATCAAACTTTTGATTATTTTGGTTTAGAAGGAGTAGACCTTGTTGATGGATTCTCCACTAGTCAGGAACTATAACAGTTATAGGACTATGATTCATGGGATAAAGTCTCATGTTTGTAGGTTGGAAGACCTTATGCTATTAGGATACTTATTGAACTAGGGAAGCATTACATGGCTTTCTACCAAGAGGTTAGAAGGATGATAACAGATTCAAAGTAAGTTTGACACTTCATCAGAAAGAACCTTTTGCTAAGAGGTGAGAAAAGGTGATATCAAACTAAGAGGGAGAAACCTTATTCTCTAACATGTTTTATGGTGAATGTTGTGACAACACCACATGACAGTATTCATGGAGACTTCATGGGAACTTTTGATGTCATACATGTATGAGCCTATCCCTTGTGTACATCATGAAGAAGTGACAACTTCTAAATGATTATCACTTGTATTAGGAGAAGTTGTTGTCAAGTGAAGTCCTTCCAATAACTTGTAGCATGATTCATTTTTTGTGAAAGTTTTTCATGTAAGGGCTTTATCTTTTAAATCAACAACTAGGTGATTGATATCATTAATTTGATTATCTACAAGTTGTTTGTATAGATATATTTTCAGTACTTGGTGTATATCATGCCCTAATATTTTGATAGGCCATTACCACATCGAGTACTTGGTGGATAGTATTTAGTTGATGTTTTGATAGGCCATTACTCAGAGTATTTGGTGAATATCATTTGATTGATATTCTAATAGGCCAATGCTCATGTTACCAAATATGATATCAAATAGTAATTGGTGAATATCATATGTTGATATTCTGATAGGCCAATACTTACATCATATCATATTCTAGAAATCCTCTGATCAAAGATTTCCTATATATATTATTTTTGAAATATTACCTATGGTTTAATATCTATGTGTTTTATCCTTCTTCATTAAGAGGGATTGTTAATGTTATAATTATGTTAGATAAATTATATATGAGATATATAATATATGAAATTGTTATATATGGAATAATTATCTTATATTAAGAGTGAATATATATATATATATATATATATATATATATATATATATATATATCATTATAATATATTGAGAGTATATTAATTATGTTATAACTATAACTAATGTAAGTTAATATATTAAAGAGACATGTCTCTTCAAGAGGCATGCCTCTTTATATCATATATATATTCATTGGAATATTAACTTGGAAAACACATAAAAATTTAATAGTTTTTGTTGGCACTTAAAGTTTGACTTTTTGCAAATTATTTATGAGATGATTGAACTTTGAGAATTGGCATAATCACACCTTTGTCATTTATGTCAATGGGGGGAGTAATACATGAAAAAAATTATAGTGAATGAAAATGATTAATATGTATGAGGGAGAATATTTATTTGTCAATTGATGTCAAATTTATTGATGTTCATTGTATTATCATTCTGGTAAGGAAAGCTTCAACATTTATGATTTTTCATCATATGTTGCCATCAATGCCAAAAGGGGGGATTATTAATATGAATTCTTAATGTATTCCTTTGGGGGAGTTTTATAGTATGCCTGGAAGATGATTGAATGATTATGTGTTGCATTCATGACTTAGTTTGTCATTGATGTCAACATATTTTCTTACTAATTATGAAAGTCATATTTGAAGAGATAGTTTGGTTACCTATGTTTGTGGTTACATTTGTAATTTGACAATTCATGTTGGTAGATATAGGATGATGATATATCTATTCTTTTAGAAAGTAATTTTAAGGTTTACATCAGTTACAAAATATTTATTGAATATTGGTTAGAGTACAATATGTTGGAAATTATTTATTTGTATTTGGATTATATATATTGAGGAGATGGGATTTAGTTGAGAAAGGTAAAATTATGGCTGAACACATGTTGATGTTGATGTGTTTGAGGTAGAAGAATCTAGTGATGGTTAAATGATAGTCAAGGAAGTGTAACATGTCACATGTTCACTATCAGGTCGACTATGTATTAGAATTTATTTTGGGATGTGTAATTGTAATGTAATGTGTATTGTAATATCTTAATGAGGTCCTATATTATTAATTTTACATTAGAGAATCCTCAAGGTCAACCCAATCATTTGATTGGGATTTGGTATAAAGGAAAGATATTTTCTTTGGTTTTGAGTATCATTTTATCATTTCCATGTTATTATGATTATGCAAACTATGGATGCAAGTTTGATGAGATCATAGTAGAGGATGATTTTAATGATGTGTTGAGAACTTAAAATGAAGTGTATTAGAAAAGAAGCTATATGAGTCATTTCTTTCTTTGATGTTTTATCTTAGAGAATCATTTTATGAATACAATTTTGAAGCAATTTAGACAGTGGATCCAGTTGACATCCTATCAGCTTCTAATAGGATTGATGCAACTCCTAACAAGTTTGGAATCTTATATCAAGAATTTAAGGTCTCCTAACAAGGAATAATGTACTAGTTATTGTAGACACTCAAAAATGGTTTGTCTCTATGGTTTAATCACTTTTTAACACTAACTCATCCCATTTTCTCATTTCACTAATTTTAATATTTTGGCCAACTTGATTATATTTCAACAATATCCTTCATCACTCATATGCCCTTTCAAATCAATTGTAGACTGCTTCAAAACCAATTCCCATTTTACCCAAAATCATCCCAATTAACCTAGAATCATCCCTGATCAACCCAAAATTATCCCAAATAAGCCCTAATAAACCCCAAAAATGTTAGATACCTCAAATCAATCATCATTTGTCAAACCTAGGCATTGGCATGTCTCTTAGTGCCTTAGAAACCTATCAAATATTATCAAACCCATCAAATCTTACCTTAGTACTATCATGTCTCTCAGCACTAGGTCAAAATGTCATTTTTATCATCTGATCTTTGACATTGATGAGTCCCTCAATGTCAACTTGTGGCATCATCAAACCAATTTAATAACATTGATATTATCCATCGATGTTATTATAATCACCCCTATCAATCAATTTTAATATTGTATCATTTAAAATGTCCATTAAATGTTGCATATTCTTAATCCATGTCATGTATCCTTGGCATGTCACCAATTCTAATCAATCAATCAATTTGATCATGGCTTTGATCTACCCATCATTTTCCTACTCTATCTACATAATCATCTCATTTCATCAAAGGATATTATCGCATTTATCTAATCAAATTTGCCAATCATTTACTAATTCATCCTATAGGATTAGATGACCCATAGTCTAATCTTATATCAGTTCAATCATTTTCATCTCACATTACTAATTGTTCTTCCTAACCAACATTCTTAATTAATTAATATTTTATTAATTAATTGACTCCCCTTCACAAACTATGGGAATTCTCAATTTCCTAACTTCTATTTTCCACCTCTAATTTTCATTTTACTAATTTTTATTTGTGTGGATATATGAATTTTTTATTCAAATATTCTACCTAGCCTTGACACATGGACATGATGCATCATAGATTCTCTCCTCACACTTGGCTAAAACATGTCATATTGGATATATTTTATTCCTTACACATGTGTATAATAAGCCTCCATTGTTATAGATTCTTGGCTATAAGTGGCTTTGAGCTGTCATATGCATGTCATATATTCTCCTCCACTTTTAGCCATGTTAACTTTCATACATCATAAAATCCTAAAAGTGTCTTTGAGGTGTCATATGCATGTCATAGATTCTCCTCCACTTTTATCCATGTTCACTTTCATGTGTCATAGAATCTCATATTTGGCATCTTGTGTCATATGCATCATGGATATTCTAAGGAATATCATGCCAAGTTGCACATTTTTGTTGACAAGTGTCCACCCTCTCATTCAATCTTCTCCTCTTGTACGTTGGCTATAAATTGAGCCTTCTTGCTCTCATTTTCCATCCTTAGAGTCTTCAACATTTTTTCTTCAACATCTATCTTCAACATCCTTAAGAGCCATATTCTTAGAGTCTTTGTCTTTAGCATTCATCCAGCTTTTAATCACTCTTCTAGTATTCTCAATAGCATCATCTCATTAATAGGCTTTTTCTTTCAATTGTGTGCACTATGGGCAATTGGAGCTACATCAAATGGAGAAGAAAGAAGAACATGAGAGATATAAAAAAACAGGGAGTTTTACATATGTTTCTTTCTTTATTTTGGTTGGATTTTATGGTAGATTAGAAGGTTTTTAGCATATTTTTATTGAGTTTTGTGATTTCTTATATTATGTTAGATATTAACCCATTTTCTAGTCCTGCAACTAGTGAACTTGACGTGAAGGTCATGCTTAACTAACTTGGGTTTTCTTTGTACTTGTAGTGGCAAGGAAGGAGCTTGGTTGGAGGGGTGTAATTCTTTTTTTTTTCTCTCTTATCACACCTAGTCTAATTAGGAGGCCTAGTAACATGTTTTTAGCTTTCATTTATTCATTTATGTGGCTTGATGTCCAATGTGTGCACTATTCTATGTTAGGGTGCATTTGGGACCTCTAGGAGTCAACATAACCCCTATCTATTTTTTATACCTTACCAACTACATTCCAAAACCACTAAGCACACCCTTCTAGGCCCCAAGTTCACTATGGGCATACTTTACACTATCTTAGTGGACTTGGTTGAGTAGGTTTCAAATTTGCAACTTATGGTTATTGTTTTGGCCTCATTTCCCTACAGTCTGCACCCACTCTTTCAATTGTGTTTAGAAACTACAAACTATACTCAAACTAGCCCCAATTGCACCAAGGGCATAGTTATCACTATTTGACTACACTTGGGGGCCTCCTACATCTTTCGATCATTCTGGGGCATAGTCTTCTCTATCAGAGCATAGTTGGTTCATAAAAAGCACATGCTTTGATCAGAATTTGCATCTAGGGTTTTAATTTCATTATAAGACCTATGATAGATGTTTTCATGTTATTTTTGATCTATTTTTAGCATGTGGTGATTTTTGGGAGAATACATATCAATTACAAAATACCAATGCTTATTTGTAGGACATTTTTGAAGACTTGTGTGCTTGTCTAAACCTTGTGTGTGGATTGCTTAGATTAGATAACAATTTGTTTGGTGCACTAAAAATATTTTTTATTTTCTATCTAGTGTCCATGCATTGTTTAGAACCCTAGGAGTTACATGTATGTATCCCCTCCCATCACCATTCATGGATCTTGGGTGCAAGAGAAACCTATGTAACTTCTTTAGAGAGGCATGCCTTGGACCCAAGACTCACCACTTGATGAGCCCCAAGGGATGACCTAAAAGTGGTAATGGGCCAAAACTAGTTCAACATTCCATCTTCTATAACAAACTCAATATAGTTAATGTCATGTTAGTAGTATTATTGTGTGATAACTCTCCTCTAGTGCCCTTGTGGTGCGTCAAACCCCAATTCTTGGTTTTGGGAGACCTTCTAAGAAAGTTTATCATTCACTTGTCAAATAGAATGTCCAAAATAAACACATTGTCTTAGATGACAAAAACCTTTCTATCCACTAGCTTAGGGGGTCACCCATGCCCATGAAGGCATCCCACATACTCGTGGTCCTTAGTAGAGGCAATAATCCCATGGAAAGTGATGACCCTTGGGATTCGATTCTTGGTAGCCCAAAGAAGTGAGCGTGTTTTAAGGGGAAACCTATGGTGCCAAGATCCTAGGTTTTTCACTCTAGATAAGTGTGGTTGAACTTTGGTTCAAGTGGGAATTTAGTGGATATAATCTTAAAGCCTAGGTTGTAGTGTGTCTTTTAAGTTTAGCAATAGTTATTCTTATTTATGATGTCTTTCATGTGTGAAGAACATTAATCAAGATAAAGCTAAATTTACAAACATACATCAAAACACCTTAAATCTTGGATACTATTAAACACTACAAAACATTACACCTCTTGTCAAAACATTGCAAACTTTTGTAAAAAATACTTGAGACGTCGAAAACATGGCAACTTGTAACCTTAGGAGTGCTTGGCATGACTTAAATTCCATCCTTGAATAGCATGCCATTACACTTGTCATTCTTTTAGCTTCATGTTTTTATTCCCTAGGCCTCATTTTATATCTTATTAGTCCTCATTTTTCATCCCTTTTCATATATATTGCATTTCTTAGGCTTCATTTTGCATCCCTTAGTCTTTGCATTCCAGCCCTAAATCTACATCTTACATCTCCCAACTTGCATTCTTGCACACCCAACCTTAATTTTGCATGTATTAACCCTCACTCCATGTTTCTAAACCTCAATTTTTCATCCTTAATTTTATCATATCATTTTCCTCTCTCATTTAGCTCTCTAGAACAACATTCTGGAAGTCACCAAGCCCAAAAACCCATTAGTTTCATACCACTTTACCAGTTGTGTTGTGAAACTACCAACTATGCTCTAACTAGTACCAACTACACCAAGGGTCTAGTTGGTTCTACCTGAGCACACTTGGTTTCTAGAACACCCAATTTAGACTTC
This sequence comes from Cupressus sempervirens, assembly GCA_028749045.1. Taxonomy (NCBI): domain Eukaryota; kingdom Viridiplantae; phylum Streptophyta; class Pinopsida; order Cupressales; family Cupressaceae; genus Cupressus; species Cupressus sempervirens. The sequence continues at coordinate 423,198,481 of CM053790.1, forward strand.
CAAATAGCATTTTGGGATCCCTTGGTTGTCACTAGGTGCCTAGATAGTTCCCCTTTCTTAGCATGTCTTAAACCTCACTCTACATGTCCTAATATTCATTGTGCTCACTTGGGGATTCATTCATCAAGTTATAACATTCATTTTTCATCTCCAATATGATCCTAATATCATTCCCAACAAACTATCTCTCTTGTATAGAAACATGAGAATCCCCTTGTCCAAAATCAGCAAGCTTTCAACCCAGTCTCCCAACTATGCTATGAAACTAAAAATTGCACTCAAACTAGCCCCAAGTGCTCCATAGGTGTAGTTGGTACTATCAAAGAGCACTTGGTTCTATCATAGTGCACTTCATGACTAGCTTGACCATTTTAGGCCTCCAAACTGCATTTTGGGACCCTAGAACTACCCCCAAAAGCTTGTGTAGGTCCTCATTATGAACATGATCCAAAACATCATTTTTTATCCCAAGACCTTTTCATATTTCATATCCAATCATCATCATCCTCATTTTTATCCCCTGTAAACCTCATTTTGAACTCAAAACCATTTGAACTTAGTCAAAAATCAAAATAAAGTATGAGTCTTAGAGTGTCTCCTAATTTTTGATGGATGATTGATCTTGACTAGTTCTTTGGGTCATCTTTTTTATCATTTTCTTCAGTCAAACTCTATCTATGTCTTGATGGATTTGGTCTTTTCATTTTTATCAACTTGATCTTTTTCAATTTTTGTCTCTTTTTGGTCAAGATCCAAAGTCCATCTTCACAAGGTTAAACACTTAGACTAATACTTTCCAAAGATTTGATCCTAAGTTCAAAACCTTTCATACACCCTTATCATAGAATTATCATATTCCTAGTCTCCCTAATTGTCATTTTGACTAACCCTAGTTTCCTAACCACTTCATCTTTCATAGTTCAAAACCCTAGCATCTCTTCTAATATCAAACACCATCAACTTGTCTATCAATCAACTTGTCCTCTTGATCTCATATCCCTATGTTGCATGTCCTAAACATCATTATCAACCTCAGCATACCTCCCTTTTCACAATCCAACTTGCATAAATCAACCTATAACATCACTCCCAAGTCCAAATTTCAACACTAATTCACATTTTGCATACTATAGAGTCATTTTCATACCCATTAGTCAAAATCCAAAGCATCGCATACATTTTCATTTGTGTGTCATTTCCTTAGGACATTTACATCTTGCATATCAAAACCCTAGGTTGCCTAAGCTCTTAAAAATCCAAAAAATACTCATATCTTGCATACCCACTTCCAGATTATTAAGTTTTTCCCTTTTTACCAACTGCACCTCTATTTTACCAATTGCACACTTTAGGTGTGAGTTGGTATTTTAGAATGCACTTGGTGATTATGAATTTCATTTTAGGTTCTAGAACACTAAACTGTATTCTTATAGCTTTCATTACATCTCTAAACCCTGGAAAGCACCTAAAAACACTTAGTGTTGGACTAACTACCAACATTCCCCTTCAAGATTCGTGACATGGCTTAACTGCCTCCTATTTTCTATAAGTATAGTGGTTGTATTGGGCATTGATAGGTCAATCTTTTGGTGTAATGGAAACTCTAGCTTGTAACAAGCAGTATCAAAGCTTGGTCACAGGTTGAAATCTCCTCGGGTAACACTGAGGGGGGGATTTCCAGACTAACCACCAATGTTCCCCTTTAAGACTCATGACATGGCTTAATTTCTTCCTTTATTCTTAAAGTCTAGTTTTTGTATCAGGCATTGCCATGTTGATCTTTTGGTGCAACGACAACTCCAGCTTGTAACATTTAGATCATTCATATTCTGCATATTTGTCACCCTAACACATCTTTTTACTAATTGCATACCTTCCAATTACCAACTACTTACCTTCAAGGCCCCATGTGCACCAAGGACACACTTGCTACTATCAAAGCATAGTTGGTAGCATAGGTATGCACTTGGGAGGAAGAGTGTCCATTTGGGGTTTTATCCATTGCATTTGCACCCTTAGGTATCATGCCAGCACTTACAAGGACACCATCAGCCCAAAAGACCAGAAGCACTATATCAAACCTTGTTTTTTGAGGTACAAACACAACCTAAAGCTCATCCAAGACAAAAGAAGAGAAATAAACCTCAACAAATGTTTTAAAAGGACCAAACTAAAGCATCACAACCTTTACTAATGGACCCATTAAGCATGTGCCCACAATACCCTAACAATTGAAAAATGGTGCAACCAACCCTAGGAAACACATCTACTATAAGGTTTCCTTTAAAAACTTCCCATACACATGGAATGGTTCAATGGAGTCCTAATTTTGAAACCATATTCATACCTATACCACCTAGATGTAGAAGTGTACCTACATCTTCTGAGGATGAAGAAACCTGCTCATCAAATTCACTAAATAGAGCACAAGTACCTTCAACACCTAAACCATACAAGCTACTTTGCACTTAAGAGATGATTTTGACATGGATTATGGTATCACAGATGAAGAAATAGCTAGGGCTTTCCAAGACAAGTCTTTTCAAAAGAACTTTAAATTTTTGGCAACCCAAGAAATTATCAAATTTAATCCAAATTTGGAAGGACCTAATTCCAAATATCAAGACACCCCAACATTTGAAAATGCACAACCCATGATTAATTTGGACATGGACAAGGTAAAAAAACCTTTGGAATTTTTAAACACACTAATAACACCTATAAGATCTCACCAAGAATCAACCATTGAAATTCTCTAAAGTAATTTTGAGCACAATAATATCAATCCCTTGTTTGACAAACCTCCATCAATTAATGGCACTAAGACTCTTCAAATTATCCCAAAAGGACATTAAGAATTGACCACAATCAAATAATTCAACAACAAGATGTTCCTAAGGGGACTTACACTCTATGGATTCCAAACATACCTCCTTTTGAGGAAAATCAACAAAGCGCACCCTTGCTCCTAACTCTACCAACTATTGTGATATCAAATGTCATAGAGCCCTTGTGAATATACCATGTGAAACATCAATTGCAAAAACCCCTATTGACATACAAAGGAAGATTCTTTTTGACATTTCACCCATTCCCCAAAGGAATACATCCCATTTCCAAATCAATATGATGTCCTAAGTTGAAACATCTAACATCAAAATGTATCAAAACAAAGACCCTAATATGATGTTTACCTCTAAATGATATAACCAACTTCCAAGACAACAACAACCTCAAATGGTACAAGGACTTAACATCCCTAACACACAACCAAATCAAAATCCACTCAACATACATCCAACATATCAACATCAACAATGACAATAACCTCAAGTGGTACAAGGATCCAATGTCCCTAATACACAACCCAATGTAAATCCATTTGACTTATACACAATGTACTAGCAAAAATTCTAGCAATAACAAGCCATGTTTTCTAAACAACAAGTACAACTAAAACAATAGTTAGAATCACCTTGAGTAAAAAATTTCCTATCAATAACATATGCCGCACCAACCTCAACAAAGACCTTTACAACAACAGTCATATATGTGGTCTCACATTCAACCAATAGAGGTATCTCAACAATAACCACAAAAAATGGTATAAGAACAACCATAACAAGTGATGCAACAATAGCCCATAGTAAAAAAATTGCAACTAATACCACAACAAGTAATACAAAAAATATCACAACAACAAGTACCACCACAAGGACCATTTTGTCTCTAACATGCTAACATACCTCACCTCCCAATGACACATCACCTGAGTCTTCAAATATAGAAATATCATAACAAAGTAGACATAATTCTTGCCATTGCAAGAGATCTACTCATAGAAATAAAAGACTCAAATAAAGGACCATAATTCAAAATCCTAATGAGGACTTATTACATCAATTCAAACTACTATCTAAACAAGTTGAGGCATTAGGAGTCCAAAAGAAATAGACTATATACATAGAAAGGCACTTATATCCAAATCCCTTTAATAAAAAATTTTATGTGCTTCCATTCACAAAATATTTCAAGGCACCAAGATTTGAAAAATATCATGGAAATGGAAACACATTGATCACATTAGAGAATTATATGCCTCTTGTACTAAACTTAGTGATGAGCCCACATACCTCATGAGACTATTCCCTCGTTCTCTAGGTGGGCTCACACTCAAATAGTGCTCCAAACTACCTGGTAATATAAAATCTTGGTTAGAATTAGAAAAAAAATCATCTCCCACTTTTCCTTCAAAATTAAAAATGAGGTGACACTTTTTGATTTGTACTAAACTAAACAAAAGAAAAGAGATGCATTCATCACATTCTTATTACATTGGAGAAACCTAGTCAGTCCATGCTCACTGAACATTCTTGAAGAATAATAAACTAATATATGCATTGAAAACATAGTCCCTAATTTATTGTATGAACTCAACATTAAAAGTCCAAGCACCATTGCTAAGCTAATGAAAAAGGTAGCTAGCATCGAAGATTCAAACAAGACATCCTCAAAGACAAACAAGAAAAACAAGAAAAACACAAATACAAACTCGTCTAATGACAAGGTAATTTTTTTCTCCAAGAACAAGAACAAAACCAATGATGGTATTATTGTGTATGCATGAAAAATCAACACAACACAACCTCAATTGGCTCTAAAAGGTTCAAACACTACAAATTCACAAACTCCCAATCAAACACCACCTCAACAATAGAAAACTAAGACTTCCATGTAGGATGGACCTTGAAGGCGTCCTAGAAAGAAAGATAGGAAATTCACACCCTTGGGGTTACCTCTTGAGATTTCACTTCAAAAATTACTTACTAATAACTTATTTCAATTAAAACCATGATCAAATATGAACCATTAACTAAGGCCTCTCAGTGGGATGACAACAAATTTTGTGATAACCACTGTACCAAAGGACATAAGACCTCATCGTGCTTTTAGCTGAAACATAAAATACAAGACCTTATTGATGATGGTGTGATCATAGTTGATCCATCACTAATAGCATCCAATTATAATCTTACTATTTTTAGATATTCTTTTGGTAATCATGACAAATGGAAAGCCTCCAATTCAAACTCTGATGTAGGAGCATCCTAGGCTTTCCTACAATCCTACATGTTTGGAGGGATTTTGGTCAGGTCTTGAGGTGAATAAAGCTTGGATTTTGGTGGAGTTATTTTTTTATGGTTAGGTATTTGTTGGAGACACATTTGAGAACCTTTCCTTATGATTTCATAGAGATTGGATGGATTGAGTTGAAATTTAAACTATTTTTTTACCCTGTTGATGGAACTGTGTTTTTCTAGTTTCTAGGTGCCTATTGCGAGAGGTGTAACTAATTTTTCAAAATGAATGCAAGGATTAAAAATTTAGGGATTGAAGAGGGCCTAGATTAATATCTCTATTTAATGGAACAATTCCTAACTCAATATAAGTTTGGAGATATGGAAATTCTCCTAGAGTATCAATTTTTGGTAGTTTTGTGCAATAGTCTGATGTGCATGACTTTTAGGATGGATGCACACTTTTTTACTTGGGGAATCAGCCTTTGTGAATTTAATGAGTTGTAGAGGAACTAAAGAAATACCTATGGTTCAAATTATTATTTCTAATTTAATTGGAGCTAGGAGATATTGTGATTTTTCTTGTATATCAATTTTTGGACATTTAATTGTTGTTGTTGGCCAACTTGTGGCATTTAATTTATGTATTTGTATATAATTTGTGTTCTAGACCAAATTGTGGCTTAGATTGGTATAATAAGGGGTCTTTCAGAGTCTTTTATTCATCCATTTGGAATGAAATGAAAGATAGATGCGAATTTGAAGAGCTAGAGTTGTAACTTGGAACTAGAAGATCTCTTGGTTGACCTTAGGGTACAAGTGTGGATTCTTCTTGGTGTTCTTATCCAATTGTGTATCTATACTAGCTAAGATTTTTTTTAAATTTGGATCTTTTTGGACCTTTCAAAACTAATTTTTTAATTTTTGTTTGTAGTTGTCCCTAACCTGAAAGGCCTTTCAGCTGGGCATGTTGCATGTATTCAATTATATATCTATGAATAAAGAATTGTAATTTGGTATCAAATCTTCCATTATTTTTTCTTGTTTTTGTGTTTCCATTGTGTGGTTGTATTGTTGGGGGTTAGAAAAATTTCATTTGGGATACTCCTACCTTGCACTACATTAGGTGGTATCAAAGTGAAAGTTGTTCCTAAGTGTGTAGAAAGATCGTCGAAGTTGAGGCAGTTTGCACCAGGACTTGGGTTGAAGAAGTAGATCTGAGTTGATCTTGATCTGTTGGTGGAATTTTTTCTTAGGGTTTGCTAAAATTTTGGAAGATACCTCCAAGGAGATTGTACCCCAAGGTGATTGATGATCTTAGTGATATTTTAGAAGAACGGATCTCAAAGAAGATGAGAGCAGAATTCAAATCTGAGATTGCATTGATGAAGAGTAAAATGATTGCTGAAATTGTAAGTGCTTTAGGTGGTTTACCTAGACATGTGGGTACTAAAGAAGGTTATGAGGAAGTTTTTTAAGACTTTTAATTGGCTAAATCAAGTGGTGAGGCTAGAATTGATCATATGGAAAGACCTATGGGAAATAGAGTTGGTCAATTTGCTCAACCTAGATCTCAATTGAAGTTGAAGCATAAGATGAAGGTTTCTAATTTCTCAGGTACTTTGAATCCTAAAGACCTGATTGATTGAATTTGTGAATTAGAAAACTACTTTGAGCTTTGAGATATTAAGGATCCACTCAGAGTAAGGTTGGTACAAACTAACTGGAAGGGATATGTTACTCTTTGGTAGAAAGAACTACAAAGAGATAGAGAAGAGGAAGGTGAGATGAAGATCTCTAGATGGAGATTGATGATGACTAAATTAAAGGCTAAGTTCATTCCTACTAATTATGAACTTTATTTATTTAAGAAGTTGTAGAATTTGAAGTAGAAAGATATGACTGTGAAAGATTATAGAGAGGAGTTCTACAAGTTGACTATTCGATCTAGGAATAGAGAATTGTCAAAAGAGAAGGTAGCTTGGTATATTATGTTAGTTTGTGGTGACTGATCAAGAAATTACTATACATGCTTCATAAATTTTTTGGGGTTTAGGTCATGGCTGAAATATGGCCAACATATGGCCGACATGTTGTCACCCTAAAGTGGCATAAAATACTTGTATAAAAGGACTTAGGGTTAGGTATTTTCATTAAGTTGTGATGTGAAATTTATTCTTGTGGTGGTATTGAGTTTTAAGGGATTATGGATTGTAATCAAGTCATAATCATTGGGTTTTAATAAGATCAGACTTGCTATTTGGTGGATGTAGCCTAGGGATTGGGTGAACCACGTTAAATCTTGGTGCCTTGTGTTTTTTTTTATGTGATTTTTTTTTTTTTGTTATTGGTCATATTTGAATTTAATTTTTATTTTATGTCTTTGGTTTAATCCTAACAAGTGGTATCACGATTTTTTTCAATTATCCTCTATAGGAAAGTCTCACGGTTGAGTGGGAGCCTCCCGGTTGAGTGGGAACAATGCCAGACAAGGGTAAGCTAAGGGTTGATAGGTTTAATGGGAAAAACTTCCAATTATGGAAGATGCAAATGGAAGACTATCTTTATCATAAGGACTTATGGAAGCCATTAGAAGGAAAAGCCAAGAATCAAGGATCTATGTCAAATGATGAATGGGATCTTTTGGACAGAAAGGCACTTGGAAGCATTTGATTATGCTTGGCACCATCAGTGGCATTTAATATTACAAAAGTGAAGACAATAGAAGAGTTGATGAAAACCCTAACAACACTGTATGAAAAGCCCTCCACTTCAAATAAGGTATTTTTCATGAAGCATTTATTTAATATGCAAATGGAAAAAGGTGGGTCTATTGCAGATCATTTAAATGAGTTTAATATGATTACTAGTTAGTTATCTTCTATGGGTATCAATTTTGATGAAGAAATTAGGGCTCTCTTGATTTTTTGTTCTTTGCCTGAAAGCTAGAATGGCTTGGTAATGGTTGTTAGTAATTTTGTTCCTAGATCTAGTACCCTAAAATGTGAAGATTTGATTGATGGTTTTTTTGAGTGAGGAAACTCATAGAAAATCCTTAGGTGGATCTACATCAGGAAGTGCTTTGAATACACAAAGTAGGGATAGAATGACTAAGAGAGGACATAATTCTAGAAATCATGGAAAATCAAGAGGAAAGTCAAAGGGGAGGAGGTCTCAATCAAGAGGATCGAATGACTGTTGAACTATGGGAAACTAGGGCACAAAAAGAAAGATTATTGGAATCAAAAGAAAAATGGAGATAAACTAGATGGAGACAAGGAGGCAAATGTGGTAAGTAACAAATCCAAAGAGGATGCTTTGCTTATTTCTTTAGAAAGTGTTGATGATTCATGGGTTTTAGATTCTAGTGCTTCATTTCATGCTACACCTCATAGAGGTTATTTCACTAATTATGTCCAAGGGGATTTTGGGCTTTTTTATTTGGGGGATAATGAACCCTGTAGGATTGTTGGAAAGGGAAAAATTAAGATTAAGCTATAGAATGGGAATCATTGGCTACTACATGAAGTAATACATTTTCCAAGGCTAACTAGGAATTTAATTTTAATAGGAGAACTCAGTGATGAGGGTTGTGTAGTTACTTTTAATGATAAAAATTGGAAGGTTTCAAAAGACTCCCTTGTAGTAGAAAAAGGTGTGAAAGTAGGCACCTTATATCTTTTTATAGGTCATATTGTTCCTTCTACTTTAATTGTTTCAAAGAAAAATGAATGTTTAGGAACAATTGTTGGAGTTGAGAAGGGAGAACAAATAGTTGTTGTAAATTTTGATACAATGTTGTGGCACAACAGACTTGGGCACATTAATGAGAAAGGTAGGAAAGTATTTCATTCAAAGAAATTTTTTCCAGGTCTAAAATGTGTTAATATGGATTTTTGTGAAATTTTTGTATATGGAAAACAAAAGAGAGTAAGTTTTGTGAAGACTAGGAAGGAAAACAAAAAGGAGAAATTATAGCTTGTGCATATTGATGTATGGGGACCGGCTTAGGTATCTTCCCTTAGTGGCTTTCATTATTATTTTACATTTATTGATGAGACAACTAGAAAAGTATGGGTTTATTTTCTTAGACAAAAATCTAATGTATTTCAATCTTTTAAGAAATGGAAATGCTTGGTTGAAAATGAGATTGGTAAGAAATTAAAATGTTTCAGATCTGATAATGGTGGTGAGTATTATAGTCATGAATTTGAAGATTATTGCTCCACTAATGGTATTCATAGATAGAAAATTTTTCCAAGGACTCCACAAGAAAATGGAGTGGCTTAATGCATGAACAAGACTATAATGGAACATGCAAGGAGCATAAGGTTGCATGATGGGTTGCCTTGTGGGCAGAGGCTATCAATACTATTGTATATTTAATTAATAGAGGTCTCTCTATTCCTTTGGTTTGTGGTATTCTAGAGGAAGCATGGATTGGTAAGAAGGTGAGTTATTCTTTTCTCAAAACCTTTGGTTGTGAAGCTTTTACTCACATAGATTCTGAAAATAGAACCAAGCTAGAAGCTAAGTCAAAGAAATGTGTATTTGTTGGATATGGCATTAATGAATTTGTTTATAGTCTTTGGGATTTTGAAAATCATAAAATTTTAAAAGTAGGGATGTCATATTCAATGCGAAAGTGTTGTACAAAGATCTATTGCAATAACATGAGAAGAAAGAAGATGATTATGTAGTGTTGGATGATACTCCAAAAATTGATGTTCTAGCCATTCCTCATGATGTGCAACAACCACAACAATAACTACCACACACACCAGTGAATGTTAGATGGTCAACAAGGCACATTAGACCTCCAAAAATATTCTCTCCCTCTTTGTATTCTATTTTACTTACTGATGCTGGTGAAGCTAAAATTTATGATGAAGCTATGTAGGTGGATACTAAGATTTAGTGAGAGTCTACAATGAAAGAAGAAATGGACTCTTTGCTAAAGAATAAGACATGATATTTATGCAAGTTACCTATGGATAAAAGAGCTTTACAAAATAAGTGGGTTTATAAGTTAAAAGAAGAGGATGGAGGTAAGAAAATATTTAAAGCCAGGTTAGTTGTGAAAGGATTTGCACAGAAAAAGGGAATTGATTTTTATGAGATATTTTCTCCTGTTATTAAAATGACTTCTATCTGTACTATTTTAAGTCTTGTAGCTATCAAAGATTTTCATTTAGAGTAGTTGGATGTTAAAATAGTCTTCCTTCATGGTGATTTGGATGAAAAAATATATATGGCTCAGCCACAGGGTTTTGAGGTCAAAGGTAAGGAGAACTTAGTGTGCAAATTGAAGAAAAGTTTATATGGCTTGAAGCAAGCACCTCGAAAATGGTATCTAAAATTTGATAGTTTTATGCATGAGCATGGATATAATAGGTGTCATTTAGATTACTATGTTTATTTTAAGAGGTTGGATGATGATAGCTACATTATTTTATGTTTATATGTTGATGATATGCTTGTAGCTAGGTCTAACATGGATCATTTTAAGGGGCTGAAATTTTAGTCAGCACATGCATTTGCTATGAAGGATTTGGAGGTAGAAAAAAAAATCCTTGGTGTTAAGATTTGTAGAGATAGGAAGAACAAAAAATTGACGCTATCTTAGGCTGATTATGTGGAGAAGGTGTTGCAACATTTCTCTATGGAGAATGCTAAAGTTGTTAGCACACCTTTGCCTAGTCATTTGAAGTTGACTAAGGAGATGTGTCCTAAGACATAGGAAGAGGAGGATAAGATGTCCAAGGTACCTTATGCTTCAGCTATAGGAATTTTAATGTATGTTATGGTATGTACCAGGCCAGATATTGCACATGCAGTGGGAGTTGTTAGCAGGTATATGAGTCATCCAAAAATTGAGCATTGGAATAATTTCAAATGGATTCTCAGATATTTGAGAGGCACATCCAATAAGTATTTACACTTTGGGGGATCTACTATTAATTTATAGGGCTATTTTGACTCAAATTTGGTAGGGGATATTGATACCAGGTGGAGTACTATAGGTTATGTCTTTACTATTGGTGGGGCAGCCGTGAGCTAGGTTTCTAGGTTACAGAAGATTAATGCTCTATCCACTACAAAGGCAGCCAAGGAGATGATATGGCTTTAGTTCTTCTTGGAAGAATTAGGACATCCTTAAAAGGATAATTATTTGTTCACGGATAGTTAGAGTTTCATTCACCTTGCAAAGAATTTAGCTCTACATTTTAAGACCAAACACATATAGTTGCAATACCATTTCATTCGGTCAATTTTGGAGGATGGATAGTTAAAGCTAGAGAAGATACATACAAATGACAATCTAGTAGATATGTTGACAAAAGTAGTAACAAGGGAGAAGCTAAACTCTTCTTTAGCTTTGGTTGGTCTTCTAGACTGAACATGAATAAAAGAACAATACAATCTAGGTTGGTTTGATCTAGTGGGAGCCCCATGTGGTAGCAGTATTGCTACAAGATCAGTCTCTGAATGGGAGATTGTTAGTTTGTGGTGACTGATCAAGAAATTTTTGTACATACTTCATAAACTCTTTGGGGTTTGGGTCATGGCTAACATTGTGGCTGACATATGGCTGACATGTTGTAACCCTAAAGCGGAATAAAATACTTGTATAAAAGGGCTTAGCTTTAGGTATTTTCATTAAGTTTTGATGCAAAATTGGTTCTTGTTGTGGTATTGAGTTGTAAGGGATGGCGGATTGTAATTAGGTTGTAATCACTAGATTGTAATAAGATCAAAATTGTTGTTTGGTGGATTTAGCCTAGGGATTTGGTGAACCACATTAAATCTTGGTGCCTTGTGTTCTTTTCTATGTGATCTATTATTTTATGTTATTGGTCATATTTGCCTTTAATTGTTATTTTATGTCTGTGGTTTAATCCTAACATATTAATGGTTTGAGATTCAATATTTAGGATAAGGTTGGTATGTTGAATATTTTTTCAATTGAGGATGCTTATTAGTATGATTTGAGAGCATAGGAGAAGCTAAAGAGGAAGAATCAAGGTAGTTTCTGAAGGAAGGAGAACTAAGATAGTTTAGCACAAGCTAAACTAAAAGCAAAAGGTGAACCAAAACCTATTGAATAGAAAAGAAGGATACGCAGAGGTGGGTTTAGAGGTAATTTTTTCAAGGGTGGTCAAGAAGGGCATAGATATTTTGAATGTCTGATTGGAAGGAAAACTACTATTGTGAATGAGGTTGCAGTCCAAGATAGTTAGCCTAAGAAAGGAGAGAGTTTTTAGCTCGACAAGTACTAGTTCATGAAAGAACATTGGATTCTTGTCAAAAGACTATTTTTTTTAAGACTTGTTGTAAGTCTAGTGGCAAAATCTACAAGGTGATTGTGGATGGTGGTAGTATTGATAACCTTGTCACTGAAGAGATGTTTTAGAAACTTGATTTGATGAGAATGAGACATTCTTGTCCTTATAGGATTGGTTGGTTGCAAGGTGAGCATGCTTTGGAAGTGAAGGATCAATGCCTTGTTGATTTACAAATTGGGCAGTAGAAGGATCAAGTGTTGTGTGATATTGTGGATATGAAGAGTTACCATGTGTTACTTGGTAGTATGATTGTAGGGCTATGCATGATTATGTTAGGAATGTGTTTACTATTGAGAAAGGTGGTAGGAAGTTTTCCCTAATTCCTTTGTAGAATGAAGAGCTTGGTAGGAGGAACCTAAGTATTTGTAGCTGAGCTGAGTTAGTAGATTCTAAAAAGGTTGGAGATTAGTATGGAAAGTAGACTTATGGAAGACTTGTGGTAGATGTGAAGAAGAAGAAGAAAAAAAGGGAAATAGTGTGTAAGTTGAAGACTTGGAGGACATGCATGTGAAGAACCAATTTTGGACTTATGTGTTGAATCCCAGAAGATATTCTTTCAGTTAATAGAACATCTTTCTGAACCTAGAGTGTCTAATGCAAGAGCATCCTAGGATTTCCTACAATCCTGCATGTTTGGAGGTACTTTGGTTAAGTGTTGAGGAGAATCAAGATTGGATTTTGTTGGAGTTATATTTTCATGGTTAGTGATGTGTTGGAGACAAATTTTAGAACCTTTCCTCGTGATTTCATAGAGATTGGATGGATTGAGTTGAAATTTGCACTATTTTTTTTACCTTGCTATTGGAACTATGTTTTTCTAGTTTTTGGGTTCCTGTTGTGAGAGGTGTAACTAAGTTTTCACAATGAATGAGAGGTTTCACACTTTAGGGATTGAAGAGGGCCTAGATTAATATCTCTATTTAAGGGCACAAGTCCTAATTCATTATAAGTTGGGAGATATGGAAATTCTCCTGGAGTATCAATTTCTAGCCATTTTGCATGATAGTCTTTTATGCATAACTTTTAGCATGGATGTGTACTTTTCCTTGGGGAATAAAAATTTTCACATTTAAATGGTTGTAGAGTACCTAAATTACTACCTATGTTTCAAAGCATGAGTTCTAATTCAATTGGAACTAGGAGCTATCGCATTTTTTCTCAGATATCAATTTTTGGACATTTAAGTATTGTTGTTGGCCGATTTGTGGCATTTAATTTATGTATTTGTATTTAATATGTATTTTGGGAAAACTTTTGGCTTAGATTGGTATAATTAGGGGTCTTGTGGAGTCTTTTAGTCATCCAATTGGGATGGAATGAAGGATAGATGCAAATTTGAAGAGCTAGAGCTATGGCTTAGGAACTAGAGGATCTCTTGGATGACCTGAGGGTACAAGTGTGGATTCTTCTTGGTGTTCTTATCAAGTTGTGTATTTGGACTAGCTAAGATTGGCTTGTAAGTTGGATCTTGTAAAACAAATATATATATATATATATATATATATATTTGGCCCAAACCTAGAAGGCCTTATAGCTAGGCATATTGCATGTAATTAGTTATATATCTATGAATAAAGAATTGTAATTTGGTATCAGATCTTGCATTATTGTTTCTTACTATTGTGTTTCCACTATGTGGTTATATTGTTGGGGGTTAGGAAATCTCCTTTGGGGATACTCCTACCCTATACTACATCAAACTCTTATTCACATGCTAATTACACACACTGGATATGTCTACATCATCAAATGCTTCAACAAGACTGACTCTCGCACATCCATATTCACCTTAAAAGTTGAAGACCCTCATTATGTTGTCACCACCCACTGCACTCGGATTACATTACTTGGAGTCCCAGATAGACCTATGTTTCCAATTAGATCTATAGCCATAGCTAGACCCATAGCCCCTAATAAACCTATTGATCCTACTTCTTCATATTGCATCCTTGTAGACCAGCTTGGTAAAACCCTTGCACGAATATCCATCTCAAATTTATTTTTCTGCATCACCCAACATCATAAGATCCTTGACCAAGCTTTAAAAGAGTCCATAGTACTAGATAACATTAATGTTTCCTAGTTCTAGGGAACCTATCTGCATCACAGTATATCACATTTTCCCCTCAAAATATTCCTAAGGACAGACCCAACCATAATCACCCCCTCCATCTTCAAGTCTTTATCCATAATGCAAAGGTCAAATATGTCATGATAGATGGAGGAGTAGGAGTGAACATCTATACCCTTAAAGTTTTCAAGGGTTTGGGTTACTCTAAAGGAGATGTGGATCTCTCTCGCAGAATCATAATAAAGGACTATGATGATAGTGAATGCTTCTCCAAGGGCATTATCATATTAAGTGTTGGTCTGACTACTGAGAAAACACTATTCCAGGTCTTAGATATTCAAATGAATTGCAATATGATACTAGGACACCCTTGGATCTATGATATGAAAGTAGTACCCTCTACATACCATCAATGTCTGATGTTTTCCTACAACAATATGGAGGTTACTATCCCTGGTGATCCAGATCCTTTCTAGTTTTATGAAAATCTAAGAGATGCTACTACATACCAACTCCCAAAAAATAATTAAGCACAACCCATAGATTCCTCTAAATATGTGGACCCTAATATACTCCTTAGTAAGGCCAATGAAAAGCTAAAAATTGAAGACAAAGGTTATGGAGAATACTTTATGTCTCAAGTATTCCACATTAGGGAGTCTTACAAAAAATCACAACTATTGCAAGCACATCATTATCAGATTAGTACACAAAATACCTCTTCTATCAATTTCATTAATGGAGGTGTCGTACATGAAGAAAATGTTTATGAGAATAAATTTTTTAATATTCAAAAAGAAAAAGTAGAACAAGAACCCACTTTGATATCTCCTAACAAGTATGGATCTACATTTACTATCATGTAGAAACAAGGCTATGATGGATGTAGTGGTCCTAGATCTCAAAAAAAAGGAATGATTGAACCTATCACTACAAAAGGATGACCCTATTTTTTAGCTTGGATTCAAACCATTATGAATAAGTCCTCCTATTACTAAGGTGCCCTCATGTAAGATTGTGAAAGTTTTAAACGACAAAAAGGCATCCAAGGATACCCAACCCAAAATCAAAAATATTGATACTCCTTATGCACTTGACCATATCTTTTTTTATCCTAATAGCCTACCCATGGAGAATAAATATCTTACTATAACTCCACAAACCAATCATACACCTTAGATTTATACATTATGGTATCCAAGTCCTCCAACTTCTAAGCATGAATCCAATAATACCAATGAATCTAATACCCACACACACACACACACACACATCTTCAAGTAGAGCCCATTCATCATTGGTGATGGCATCCCCTCAAGTTATCATGAACTATTAGATTGGAACCAGGGTGGACCACCAATTTTTTATCAATTTGATAATGATGACACTCTTGTAACAAACTTTGAAATCTATGAAGGCATTATGATTGACAATCATAAAGAAGCAATTTCTCCTAAAGAGAACACATTGTCATATTTTGGGGACTCAACTCCATCTTAGATTTTAAAAATCAGAAATAAAGGAAAAAATATTGAGCATAGGTCTCTTGGTGAAAAATAAAAAGGCACAATTTGACTGTTAAAAATAAAAAAGGTAAGCATCTCCCAAGGACACAAAATGAAAAAGATAATGCCATGAATATAATTGTTCAAGTGTTCAACATTCAATGAAATTTTTTTTAGCCCTCTCAATCAACCTTCATATCAAAATTTATTGGTCTCAATCCTCCCATTTCTTCCTTGTATCTAGCTACTTATACCCAAATCCTACTACCTAACTTATTTGATAACCAAAATCAAACCTCTATCCAATTAGCCTTTGAGCATGTCATCGTCAATGACATCTTATATGAAGGATCCTTTGGCCCAATTATCTGTAGATGCCTTGATTCGTAAGAGGGAGACATTTTCTTATATATTCTACATGGTAGTATGTAACAAGGCTATTCTAATGGTTTGAATCTATCTAAAAACTTGGAATGAATCTTATGTAGTTATAGTAACTCATGTGTCCAAAGATTATTAGCTAGCAGCACTGACAATAGATTTCTTTTTAGTAGTCGTCAGCAACATTCATGATTTTGTCTAAAAGTCCTAAAAAATATATCAAAAAATGGCAAAAAGTCTTGAAAAAAAAAAAAAAAAAGTCATGAAAAAATGGATGCCTTGATGAAAACCTGGCAAACACACATCTTGGCAAGAAAAATTGAGTCAAGAGAAAAAATTGTCCAAAATTCAAAACCTAGCAAATAGCCACTTTAGGCAAGTACCATGGTCAAAACCTAGCAAATACGTGCCATGTGTAATCAGTTGTTGATCCTCCATCTATTGGGATTCCATCTAGTTTTTCTCCCTTTTTGTCATTCCCTTATCACATCCTTCATATTGCAAGACATTCCTAGTCCTTGATCATGGCCCACAAACTAGCTAACATCCATTATTATCTTACCCAAGTGTCACTAATCTATACATACTCTAGTTGTGGCCTTTCTCCATAGTTTGTGTTTGGCATATCACCTACATAGTGCACAATTTTGAGCTTGAACTAGGGGCATGTTCTAAAGCACATCTTATCCATTGGACTTATTGCATATCGAATTGGAGCTAACACTTGTAAATCCTTACAATCCTGAAAAATTCTAAAAATTCAAATATGATCCTACACAAAATCCTAAAAATTCAAATACGATCCTAAAAAACTCCTAAAAATTTACACATGATCCTGAAAAAATCCTAAAAATCACATAATGTTCTAAAAAAAAAACAAAAATTTATATAACATCCTGAAAAAATTCTCAAAAATCATAAAATGTCCTAAAAAAATCTATAAAAATCATAAAATATCCCAACCAAATCACTAAAAATCATAAAATATTCTTTAAAAATCACTAAAAATCATAAAATATCTTGAACAAATCCATAAAAATTGTAAAATATCTTGAAAAATTTCCTAAACATCATAAAACTTCCTAAAATAAACCTTAAAAATCATAAACTATCCTGAATAAATGAGTAACAAAAAAACATCAAATTGTAGACACCTAAAATTGTCCAAATACCCTTATCCTGACCAATTAAATAGATATTTATTATTTATTTAATTACCCTACCCTTAATTTAATAAATTTACATTTATTTAATTATGTTCATCTTTCCTTGATTTAAATAAACTAAGGTTTATCTAAATCCTAGCCTTTCCCCTCTTTCCACTTGCATCCTAACTCATTCCCTTTAATTAAGTAAAGTACTTCATTTTCTTAATTAAACCCTTCTAATCCCACTTGGAATTAAATGTTAAATTTAATCCTATTTGAGCACATGGCTCCTAACTTAAACCCTCACCTAACCTCACTATCCTAACTAACCCATCTTTCTAAACCTACCACTTCCTTAATCCCACTTACCTTTTTCCTAAATACCTTGCTAATCACCTTTTAATCCTAGGTGTGTGCTCACACATGTGTGAGGAATCCTCACACTTCTCACACCCCTCATGCCTTCCACACCTCTTGCACACTTGTCCCCTTACATGAGAGTCAAGGTGTCTCACACGTGTGAGAGACTATGATTCTCACACCTCTTGCATACTTGTCCTCTTGCATGAGAGTCAAGGTTTCTCACACATGTGTGAGAGACCATGCTTCTCACACCTCTTACACTTGTCATTTATCATGGCACCATCAAAGGTTGGTCACACATGTGTGACCATATTTCTTCCTTTGAATGGTCAAAACCCTAATCTACATGGAGTCCACTTGGCCTCCACCTCACGGACACCTCATCAATCCTGAGAGATCCTAGCCCTTCATCTTGAATTAAATCTCAACAGTCCATTTCATCTCATTTCCTATAAAAGGAGATCTCTCTCCTCATTTCAACAAGCACTATCTACCTCATTGTTATGTAGCAAGAATTCTAAGCAACCACATCCCACAACAATGAAATCATCTCTACTTGTTGATTTCATGAGGTTTGCATTGGTGTTTTTTTCAATAGTTTAAGATCTTTGTTATTTCATGTCATCTTTATTTGCATGTTTACTTCTATATTTTGAGGTTTGAGTGATCATGTAGGAATATGTATTAGTTGCTTAGTGTTTATTCTGTTTATTACATTTTTATGCAATACATTTTGCCACACCTAATGGGACCCACTTCACGAGTTCGAACTAACCATCTAATGTTTTTTGAGTATTTTGTGAGTTTAAGCTTGTAGGTTGAAGGCTTGTGCTTGGAGACCAAATCTTACAAAGAGCCTCTAATCGAGCCATAAAGTCCATCATCGTGTTTGGAGCACATAAGGGAAATTTTTTGACATAAAACACTCTATATTTTCTTAGTGCTTTATTTCCAAGTTGTAGAGGTACATATACATTGAATAAACTCTTCATTATTAGGAAAATAGAAAAAAATATACATCCTTCTTTGTTGATAGATAAATAGGTTAAAAAAAAGGGGGGGGGGGTTTTGTTTCATTTTGTTTATACACTTTTTTTTTATCATTTATATTTACATATTAATAGGAGAAAAAAAAAGTGTTAAAACTTAGTCTAGGTAGAGAAACTTTTTTTTTTAAAAAAATTTAACTCTATTTTTGGTGCAGGTTCGGCCACCCATGGTGCTTCCCCTGTACCCCCTTCCCCCTGCACTTAACTCACACGACTTCCTCTCCATTACAACCCCAACTCCTGTTGTCATTGCATTCTACCTCCTGCCATTCCCGCAAGCAGCACAATTATCGGCGGCCCCCCTTGCAACTTCCACCACACTGTGTACTATCCCTAGTGGAGTACCTTGCAACTCCTGCACTGCTTCACCTACAACACACCACCTCCACTCACCATTTTCTTATCCCACACCCCGCATAGCCCACTACCTCTCCACCTCCCCATGCATGGCCTCCGCTCCCCCCACCCACGGTGGTCATAACCCTTGCCATCGTGGCTTGCATCACCACCACTACTTAAACCCACCATTGTCACTAAAAAACCTCTGTTGTGGCCTCAACCTGCTTGATGCCCATAGTCATCCCTCAACCCGCGGCCACCCCTCTACCCCTGTTGCCTGTAACATTCTGCTCTGCCATCCCGCTGAAACCCTCCCTGCCTGTTCCAAAACTTTACCCACCTCCGCCCATCTCTTTCTTCTTTTTTTAACAAAATAAATGTTTTTAATCTAACTTGAGCTTGGATTTTCATGTTTCTTTTTAAAATAAAATTTATATTTTTACTAAACAAGATAGATTTCATGTTTTTTTTTCAAAAACATCTAAAAAAAAAAAAAATTCTTGACGTTCCTCTAACCATCAATTTTAACCTCTTAGGTTGCTGATGTCATCACTACATTAGCATTCCACATGCCCTTCTAAGCCATAAGGAGTAGCCTTACATTTTTTGCTCATAACTTGAGCATATGGACTATATTTTTAAAAAATGAAATATTGCCAGAAAGCTAATTCTAAGCCCGTCATCACGGTGCTAGTCTCATGTGATTTTGATGATTTTTAGATCCCTAATTTTTTTGTCAAAGGCTAAACTTTTTGTTAACCTTTTCATTGCAGGGTTGTTTCACCTTTGCCCTACATTTTTGTTGCCCTAACTTGTGGGTTTCCAAGGATATTTTCTCACTAACCATATTGCTCATAGATTTTTGCTTTAATTTTTTTTTTGGAATGAACTTGTATACCTAAACACTCATCTTTGAATGCATGGTTAAAGCTAAAACAATCAAACGCACTCTTGAATGCATGGTTAATTGAACACTTTTGCTTCGGAATGAATGACAACATAATCTTGCATGTCTAAGGATCAACAAACATTACAATACACATTTCAATTTGGTGCTTAAAACAAACAATCACTCAATCTTGAATGCATAACAAAATTGATTCTTTCCTTATCAAATTTGCTTATGTTGACAACGCTCGATTTACTTATGTTGGTGAACTCTCGATTTATATGATGTTGTCAAGTTGGAAAGAACATTGTATGTTATAAACATGTGTGTCTTCAAAGTAGATTACAAAACCTAAAGTTTCATTGGGAAAGAATGTGTGTCTATTAAACTCGAAGGCCACTTATGTATTCTCTCTCCTCGCGCCTTTGAGTGATCTTGGGTGCACAAGAAATAAGTGGTCTTGTTTTTCTTTTTTAGGAGGCCTACTTGGGAATTTCATCACCCCTTAGGATGACCTCAACTCCTATGTTCTGGAAGAGTATAAAAATTGGGAGGTGAATCGAAAGACACTTCTCTTAGAAGTAAAATATTGTCACTCTTGACTAAGCCCCAAAGAACTTTATACCTTTGGGAAGTGAAGGAGGAGATTTGGGTTACTGTCTCCCCTTAGCTGTGTGGCAGTATTTTCTTTCATCTATAGATTTGGGCCTCATGTACCTTGCATATATCAAGGATGCCCTCTAGTTGATTCATGTACATCCTAGTTGCAACCTCATAAGATTTTTGGTGTGGTCGACATTCTTAAGTGTTTGAAACACAATTTCCTTGTACATATTTCATTGTTTGATTTTGCATTCCAAATTTGAAAAATCCAAAAACATCATAAAGCATAAAACTCCAAAAAAATCATAAAAGTTCAAAAAATCCAAAATCTCAAAAACAACAAAAACAAGTCTTGTTTTAAGTCCTCTTAGTCAAGTTTTTCACATCAATTCCACCTCACTTCTTCTTTCCATCAAATTCATCACCATCATGCATCTCTTGTCTTCATCATCCAAACCATTCTTTGACATCTCAATCATCTCTATTCATCCAAATCATTTCCTCATCATTCAATCTAATTCCTAATCTCCATCCTAGTCATGCTTCATCCTCCACCATCCTATATCCATCATCTCCTTCATCCATTTTGGGTCCATATATCCCAAAATTTATCCTACATATCCTCCACAATTTCCTCCTTTCAATCACCCTTCAAGCTGTTTGCCAATGATGATCTTTTCACTTCCTTCATCCATTCATTCAAAAGTCTTCCAACCTAGCATCCATCAACCATGTCTTCCTCACACCCACTCCATACTATTAATCCAAACCTTTTCATAAGTCCTTGACCTCCATTTCCCAACCCATTTCACCCTTCTTTTCACTACCCTCTCAATGTCTATGAGAAAATAGTAAAAATTCCTTGAAAATAAAAAAGAAAGAGAAAAAAAATCAAGGTATCCCATCCATGTATCTAGATGCTTGAGTCCTCCCTTCATTATCCTATCATGTATCCATTGCCTTCCAATTTTGATTATCTATCCATTCACATTTCCTCTTCCACTTGCACTCTACACTAGGGGCAAGCTCCATCCATACCACTCTTCCATACATCTCTTCAATACTCCCATCTACCATTCATCATCCAACTCCATCTTTGATCTTGACTTTCGCTTTCCTTTCATTCATCCATATGCACTTTCCATGTCCCTTTCTTGTTATCCATACATTTTCCTACATACTTCCATCATCCTTTCATATATTTGATCTTGATATACTATCCATATCTTGTATCCCATAGTCCTTGTCATTTTCATTTCGTCCATTTTCCATCCATACTCCTACATACTTCCATCCTTATTTCATATGTCCTTGATCTTGGTCCATTTCATCCACTTCATATTGCACATTTCATCCATATCCTTCATATCATTATCCCTTTTTCATACCCTCCCTCCCATATCCCTTCTTCATTCCACTTTCATATCCATGCTTGTGATCACTATTAGAGGCACAATACCAAAATGTTCATACATGCTTTGGAAGAGAACATGCCATCTTTTCCTCCATATGCTTGCCTTTGTTCCATCTTGTCATTTTCATGCATTCGTTCCCACCACATTTACTTCCATTTTCCTATCCTTGGTATGGGGCATTTGGAATCCTTCAAAACATGGTCCTTGGCTCCGCATTTTTTGATAACCTATCATTTGGCCACTCATATCCTTTCACCATTCCTTTCATCCACCGACTCGCATTGCTTTTCCTCCATTTACCATGCCTTGGCTCTCCCTTTTCATTGGTCTCAATCCATTCTATTCCACATTCATTCAATCAATTCATTTTTATCCATTCTATTCATTCATTCATATCACATTCAATCTCATTCTTTCATTCACTTCAATCAAATTCATTCAATCAATTTTCAAATCTTCTAATTCTTTCACATCCAATCAGTTTCTATTCTACTTTCATCATTCTTCATTGTTCTAATCTCATCCACGTTCATTCTTCTACTTGCATTTCAATTTTTTCTATTCATCCAAATCTCCAAAATATCAAAAAACAAAAACAAAAAATCACTTGTGCAATCAATACTAATCCAATCAATCTAATCTTGCAATCTTGTACATCAATCCTTCATCAATTCATCAATTTGACCCAATCACCTAATAATCCATTAACCATATTCAAACATTATCATGGGATGAATCCTTCCCAATCCTTGGATGTGCATTATGCTTATCGATAGCTTTTCCATCCTTAATCAATCATCATCAATCAATCTATTAATTGGTTTTCAGCTTGACTAGGGGCAAATTTTGCTTTGATTTTGTTTTTTTGTGCATGATTGCTTGTTACTTGTATGCACTAGTACTTTTTGCATTTATCATGGTCTTTGCATCCTATTGTCCCCAGGAATCATGGTCTTCCATATCATGGTTTCATAAGGCATATGGTTGTATTACACGCTTTTTATCATGTACTTGATACATTGTCATATTGGTTCCTCATACTTTGGTGCATAGTGTTCAATACAATATCAAACTTAGGTTTTTTACGCCATTGCTTCATAACGTCCTTCCATCCTCCCTTCCATTTCAAGAGAAAAAAAATTTCTCCTAACCCACATGTCCTCTCAAGGGGTTATACCTTTCCATCCTCATCATCCTTCCTCATCCTTCCATAACTGGGGCATCATGCTACTAGTCTTATCCTCCTAGCCACTATATTTTATTCTTCTTTGATATAGCATTACTAATGCTATATCAAAGAGGGACAAAATGTAGACACCTAAAATTGTCCAAATACCCTTATCCTAACCAATTAAATAGATATTTATTATTTATTTAATTACCCTACCCTTAATTTAATAAATTTACATTTATTTAATTATGTTCACCTTTCCTTGATTTAAATAAACTAAGGTTTATCTAAATCCTAGCCTTTCCCCTCTTTCCACTTGCATCCTAACCCATTTCCTTTAATTAAGTAAAGTACTTCATTTACTTAATCAACCCCTTCTAATCCCACTTGGAATTAAATGTTAAATTTAATCCTATTTGAGCACATGGCTCCTAACTTAAACCCTCACCTAACCTCACTATCCTAACTAATCCATCTTTCTAAACCTACACGTCCTTAATCCCGCTTACCTTTTCCTAAATACCTTGCTAATCACCTTTTAATCCTAAGTATGTGCTACACATGTGTGAGGAATCCTCACACTTCCCACACCCCTCATGCCTTCCACACCTCTTGCACACTTGTCCTCTTGCATGAGAGTTAAGGTGTCTCACACATGTGTGAGAGACTATGCTTCTCGCACTTGTCCTCTTGCATGAGAGTCAATGTGTCTACAACATGTGTGAGAGACCATGCTTCTCACACCTCTTACACTTGTCATTGATCATGTCATCATCAAAGGTTGATCACAAATGTGTGACCATATTTCCCCCTTTGAATGGTCAAAACCCTAATCCACATGGAGTCCACTTGACCTCCACCTCATGGACACCTCATCAATCCTAAGAGATCCTAGCCCTTCATCTTGAATTAAATCTCAATCGACCATTTCATCTTATTTCTTATAAAAGGAGAGCTCTCTCCTCATTTCAACAAGCACTATCTACCTCATTGTTATGCTACAAGAATTGTGAGCAACCACATCCCACAGCAATGAAATCATCTCCACTTGGTGATTTCATGAGGTTTGCATTGGTGTTATTTTTAATAGTTTAAGATCTTTGTTATTTCATGTCATCCCTAGTTACATTTTCTCTCGCATATTTTGAGGTTTGCATGATCATGTAGGAATATGCATTAGTTGCTTAGTGCTTATTCTCATTATTACATTTTTATGCAATACACAAATATCCTCATAAACCCTAAAAAAATCACAAAACCCACTACAAGTTTGCAATAAACCTTGTAAATAGTCACTATGGATAATCACCCCTTTTTCTTGAACACACAAACTTTCACAGACTAAAACTCAAAGCACTACACTTGAGTGATAATCACAATATCTAAGAAATGTGAACCAACAATCCAACCTATCACATCATCAATTTGTCACAGACTATTTGAAGACCTAAAACACCAAAAAGAAAATAATAATGGACAATAATAGTTTTTGGCTCATGTTGTTTAGTGAGTGATTTATTTTTTCTTTGTTTTTCTTTGATTATGTTCCTATGCCACTCGATGATATGAATTGGTCTATGAGAGTGGTCGGGATGGTTCATGGTCATCTTTATTTTTATGTCTATTAAAATGTACCTTTGAGAGTCTAAGGCATCTATATATGCATCAGAAAGGACACGATCATTTTATATCTCTATCATGCTTCTTTACATAAAAGGTTTGCATCTGCACTCTGGCCCTTTATGACCATGATGTTTTGTAGTCCATCTTCCATATCAAAATAAAGCTCCATTTACATATAGTGCACTTTACAAAAGAAAAAGTCCTCACCTAATTTTAATTGTTCCTCATCTCATCTCCTCTATCTTCTAACATCCATTTCATCCACCACCATGGCCTTGTACTTTGATACACCAAAAACACTATCATCCTACATTCTTGCATATATCAAAAAGTCAAAAAAAAACCCAAATCGATACATTTATGCATAAACATGACATTCATATCATTTTACATTTTCATTTGCATTCATTCCATATAATTTTACATTTTATTGGCATTCATTCATGAGAAAAATATGTGGCAAAGATAAAGAAATCATTTCCTAAGCATCTGATATCACTTACCAACACATGATGTCATTACATAAAGTTGATATAGAAAAGCATAAATTCATCCATATAAAGCATAAGAACATGTGCATATTCTATCTCATATAATAATCATAACATAGATGCATCTCATAAATGTCTCAAAAATTATCAAAGTACATGATCATGGTTTATATCAATACTAATTGCTCCTAGGTGTGAACCATGAAAGAGCATAACAAAAAGCAAAAGAAGCCCCTCTGCAAAAGTGTGAGTCTATGTCAACCTATACTATTCCTAGCCTCATGCCCTCTATCTTGACTCAAGGATGACCCCTCACCTATCTATGGTGGCCTAATCAAGACCATCACATGTCTATTACTATGTGTCATGTGTATCTATTGAGATTGGGACCTCGTTGACCGATAACTCTCTATAGTCTACCCTAGTAGCACTGTCATCTCATAATGATCCCTCTAATATTGTGCCTCTACATGTGCCATAGCCATCATTGTGGCCATCTCTCAAAATCATGGATCCCTTATGTTACTAATAAACTCTCATGACTCCTACACTTCCCTTGTTTCCCTCTGCATCATTGTATCCCTCTCTACAATTTCCTAATCCCTCTCTACTATCACCACATCCCTCCCCACTATCACCACATTTGTCTCTACTATAACCTAGTCTAACTAACTCTGAAGCTCTCTAATCACCTCCATAAGCTCTAACTAGCTAGGCCCTAGTTGTACTAGTATTAGCATCACCCCTATGTCATCCACCAGATCTTCCTCTACATCCATCACTATAGCATCCACACCTCTCCCCCCCTCATCATCTCCTCTCTTATCAACACCCTCCCTAGCTTTGTCCTCCCCTCCATCCTCTTCATCATCCTCTCCACCATTATCATGCCCACCCCCACTATCCCCACCCTCCTCATCATCATTTTCCCCATAATTATCTCCCTCATCATCATCTCCCTCGTCATCATCTCCCTCATCATCATCATTTGCACCTGCCTCATCCTCTCCCTCCTCTACATCCTCCCTATCCCCCTCATCAATTTCATCATCCCTCACCTCCTCATCTACCTCCTCCTTTCCCTCAGCATTCACATCCTCCTCTTCATCCTCCTTACCACATTGCTCTACCTATGGTATTGGCATTGTTAAATCCATCAACAACCTCAGTCGATCTTGAGAAAACCATCTCTCATACATTGTTATTCTACCTCTAGGTAACACTTTTGCTACTACCCCCATAACCTAGGTTGTAGCTCCTCCAATTGTGGATAAGCCACCTATGTCCTTATCAACATTCCCCACTCTTTCATCTATGCCCTCGATTGAGAAAATAATGTAAGACCTATTGGCACATCTTGCCTCTCACCAAAATATCAATATAGTTTCTCTAGAAAGTACATCTCAATTACTAGGTGTCCAATAATTGTGCACCCTATCAAATACTACTCCTATCTATAGTATGGAAGTTGGATCTCATCATCATCCCACCCTAAGAAATCTTTGTAGGGTCTCCATACAAACTATGTCATAGTATCTAGCTGATGTCTAAAGAACCAAGTATATCTTAGTGGCCCTCATGCATGTATCCCCTATAGTTATATGTATAGGGCATATCCTCAACTAACTCTCTCTCTCTCTCTCTATGAGTGACCTAAAGATAGCAATAAGCCCATATCTATAGTAATTTTCATCCAGTGCTAAATGTCAATCCACCTCTATATGCCACCTAATACAAATGGTATTATAAAATCCCAAGCATGTACAGTCTCCATGCAAACATGGTCCCATCCATCACCACCCTCTCTAACACTCAGCCCCATTTGACAAGGAATCCATGAACTCATCTATCTAGTATCAACAATTTTCTAACAACCCAATAGATCATAGAAATCAGATACTCATGGCATGCCACTAGTAGCTCCCATCCAATCTTATGGTCATGGATCCTTATCTCTATATCTCCATAGCCAAATCTATTGTAATGTTTCCCACCCACTAGTTGAATCATACATTGCTAGCTCTTTATGGATCAGAATCTAGAGGATGCACCATATATCCTCTAAAGTCATTGTCGCCTCTTTTATGAGAAGATGGAATGAGCTAGTCTCAGAGTGCCATCTATCTATCAGTGTCGTTACCAACCCCCTATTCCCTCTCACCTCTGGCATGAAGGTAATGTGGTACAATCCAAGTCCTATTAGGATCTCTCACTCATCAATAGTCATTTGGTGTCTCAATAGCAAGCACTAAGGTCTATGTCCCCTTGTGTGCAATAGGGGTAGATCCTCTTGCATAACCAAAATCTCTATGTCAACCTTTTGTGGCTTTCTACCAAGTTTAAACTATGTTTCACACAAATTTGACATAGTTTTACCTTGGTTTGACTAATTTTGACTTTTTTTAAATATGTTTGACTAATTTTACCTATATTTTGAACTCTTTCTAGGTTCTTGAACATGTCTACCAAGTTTTGGGTTATTTTGAGCTAATCTACATTGGTTTTGACCCTCTACCTACTATTCTATCAACTTTGACCCACATCTAACTTAGGTTTGACTAATTTTGAATTTTTGAACATGTTTTGACCTATGTTTTGAAATCTTTCTAGGGTTTTGAGCATGCACACCAAATTTTGGGTCATTCCAAGTTTGTTTTCACTCTTTCTAACTCTTTGCATCACTCCCTATCAACATTCACCTAGGTTTGACCTAAATCTGACCTAGGTGACCAAGTTTGACCACTTTGGTAATGTTTGACTAATTCACCCTATGTTTTGATGTTATCCCAAGGTTATGGTCATGTGCTCCAAGTTTTGGGCTGATTTGGGCCCATCAAGACCCTTTTCGGAGCCCTAGAGCATCTTGGAGTGCATTGGGGGCCCTCAACTGCACTCAGTGCACACTTGGCATGACCAAGTGCACTTAATGTACACTTGGCATTATCAAGTGCTCTTAGTGTGCACTTGGCATGACCAAGTGTGCTCAGTGTGCACTTGGTATTGTTTTGAGTGTAGTTGGGTCGTTTGGATGCCCTAAATTGCTTCCAGGTCCCTAAGTGGGCTCTGTTTAACCCCTAACTAACAACAACATGAAAGAAAAGCATAAAATACATGATGGGGCCCTCAATTTACTCAATAGTAGTCCTAAATCTAAATGATATTGATAGGTAGGCAATCATTCACCATGGTGTTGCTCCTTGTATAGTCGATCCATTATGCTTTCTCTAGAGCTCTTTCTTCCAACTGAGAGGGTGCAAATGACCTCAAAAACCTCTCCAAGCCCTTTTTTAGTACTTATGTTTCCTTGGTGGATGTGAAATAGGTATTTTTGTATTGGTCATGATGCTTTTTCCACTTTAGACCCCATAACTTTGCATTGGGATTTGATTTGTGATTTGTTAGTTGCTATGGTTTTGTCTTCTCATTGTCAACAAAATTGACCTCTCATATGCCTATCCAAGTCAATTTCTCAAGGGGGAATCCATATACACAACCCTTACTACGGCATGTTTTTATGGCCTCTCTATCAGTTTTCTTTGGCACAATGCTCTAATCACATTGTATCAAAGAGGGGCAAAATGTAGATGCTTAAAAATGGTTTGTGTCTATAGTTTTATCACTTTTTCACACTAACTCATCCCATTTTCTCATTTCACTAATTCTGATCTTTTGGCCAACTTGATTATCATTTTATTATATTTCAGCAATATATGTCATCACTCATATTCCCTTTCAAATCAGTTGTAGATCGCTTCAAAACCAATTCCCATTTTACCCAAAATCATCCCAATCAACCCAGAATCATCCCTAATCAACCCATATCAGCCCTAATCAACCCAAAACATGTCAGATATCTAAAATCAACCATCATCTATCAAACCCTGGGTATTTTCATGTCTCCTAATGCCTTGGAAACCTATCAAAACTATCAAATCTAACCTTAGTATTGTCATGTCTCTCAAGGATAGGTCAAAATATCAGTTTTATCATTTGATCATTGACATTGTCGAGTTCCTTAGTGTTGGATTGTGGCATAATTAAACCAATCTAATAACATTGACACTATCCATCAATGTTATTATACTAAACTATATCAATCAGTCTCGATCCTGTGTCATTTACAATGTCCATTAAATGTTGCATGTTCTTAATCCATGTTTTGTATCTTTGGCATGTTATTAATTCTAATCAATCAATCAATTTGATCATGTTTTTGATCTACCCATCATTGTCTTGATTGATCTACATAATCATCACATTTCATCAAAGGATATTATCACATTTATCTAATAAAATTGGCCAATCATTAACTAAGATGACCCATAGTCTAATCCTATGTCGATTTAATCATTTTCATTTTGAATTACTAATTTTTCTTCCTAATCAACATTCTCAATTAATTGATATTTTATTAATTGATTGATTCACCTTATGGGAATTCTCAATTTCCTTAGTTCTATTTTCCACCTCTAATTTCCATTTTACTAATTTTTATTTGTGTGGATATATGAATTTTTAATTCAAATATTCCACCTAGCCTTGACATGTGGACATGACGCATCATAGATTATCTCCTCGCACTTGGCTAAAACATGTCATATTGGAAATATTTTATTCCTTACACATGTCTATAATAAGCCTCCATCATCATAGATTATTGGCTATAAGTGGCTTTGAGGTGTAATATGCACTTTATAGATTCTCCTCCAATTTTAGCCATGTTGACTTTCATGCAACATAGAATCCTACAAGTGGCTTTGAGGTTTCATATGCACGTCATAAATTATCCTCCACTTTTAGCCATGTTGACTTTCATGTGTCATAGAATCTAATATTTGGCATCTTGTGTCATATTCATCATGGATATTCTAAGGAATATTGTGCCAAGTTGCACATTTGCATTCACAAGTGTCCACCCTCTCATTCAATCTTCTCCTCTTGCATGTTGGCTATAAATTGAGCCTTATTGCTCTCATTTTTTTATCCTTAGAGTCTTCCATATTTTGTCTTCAACATCTATCTTCAACATCCTTAAGAGCCATATTCTTAGAGTCTTCTTCTTTAACATCCATTAGGATTGAAATCATTCTTCTAGTATTCTCAATAACATCATCTCATCAATATGCTTTTCCTTTCAATTGTGTGCACTATAGGCAATTGGAGCTATATCAAATGGAGAAGAAAGAAGGATGTGAGAGCTACAACTAAAAGAGGGAGTTTTACATATGTTGCTTTCTTTGTTTTGGTTGGTTTTTATGGTAGATTAGAAGGGTTTTAGTGTATGTTTATTGACTTTTATGATTTCTCATAGTATGCTAGATATTAACCTATTTTCTAGTCCTACAGTTATATGTACTAGTTCCTAATAGATTCTTACCCTTTCAAAAGGAACTTTTATATTATTACATCATCTAGTAGGCATCATTCCCAGTAGGGTTTTCCTTTTGATCAGGGGTTTCCCTAGTTAAAGGATTTGGTATTATTGTGCATGATTGTTATATTATGGTTATTTCATCTATTGGTTACCTATTTTGGATTTGATAATTTTAATTTAAGTTGTTTAAGCACACAAATAAATCAACCCCCCCCCCCACCCCACCCCACCATTTTTAATTCCCTTCATCCTCTTCCTAGAAACCTCCCTAGGAATTGTTTTATTTTTTTATTGTCTAAGGATAAGTGGACAT
Source organism: Cupressus sempervirens (assembly GCA_028749045.1). Taxonomy (NCBI): domain Eukaryota; kingdom Viridiplantae; phylum Streptophyta; class Pinopsida; order Cupressales; family Cupressaceae; genus Cupressus; species Cupressus sempervirens. The sequence goes on from CM053790.1 coordinate 423,229,640, forward strand.
GGTCATTAGAATTTTAAATTTGATCATCATAGATATTGTGAAATATCAAATTTTTTTTGTATCTATGTCCAATTTGTCCCCTTATTAGAGGAGTTAAACTTCAATCTACACTAATTTCAGATTGTGTATATATTTGGTCTATCACATCTTGATTATTTAATTGGTGGAAGTACAAGTGCATAATAACTTTATAAAGTTGGACGTGAAAATTTATTGAAGTTTTCTCTATTGCCTAGATGAGCAAAGGCACTAGTCTTTCTATTATTGAAGTCAAAAAATCTATATATTCCTTCCTATAAGCATCAAATTCATTATAAACAAACTTTATACAATGTATACCATTCAAACACTTGAGAATTCAATTCCATTTTAGTTGAGTTCAAGGACCTTGCTAGCTAGAGAACTCCATAAGTTTAAATTTTCTATAGAAAATCCTTGAACTAGATAGTCAGCATTTGAGGTGAAGGTTTGCCCATCTAGGTATAGCAGAGCCTGAAGTGCAAGGGAATTGAGAAGTAGTTGTGTTCATTGGCTAGAACTAATTGAGAAGTCCTATCAGAGAAGTGGCAGGTTCTTGGATTTCTAATCTATGATTTTGGGAACCAACACCATCTAGACCCTTCTTATACAAGTCACCAAAGACCAAGGTGTAGTGTCAGGCATTGTGAAGGAGTTGGCATTTTTTATTTTGCATGAGATTTTTAGGAATGACTTGATCACATTGGTAGGAGAAAATGGTGGAGTAACATGAGGAGTCATGGCCAAAAACAATGTGGATCAAATGATTGTTAGAGGAGTCATATGTGAGGTGACACAATTCATCCACCAAGAACTCAAAACACAATTCATGTTCTTGTAATTGAAGCATAGATGCTATGGAGATGATAGGATTTGCAACCTTATTTTTTTCTCCAAGAATTTTTTTAAAGGTCACAAACGTGAAATAGTTCCATAGAGCATCAATCAATTTCTTATAGGGTACCAACTTTTCATCTTTGGGTTGATAATAGTTATTAACTTGGTTAATAACAAGATGGGAATCTCCATAGATATGTAGCTTTATAATCCTCCATTCTAGATGACCAATTTTATGTGATTACAACACTCACTTCACCTCTCCAATGATTAAATGTAATACAACTCCGATTGCTTCCTTTATCGTGCTTCATTTCCCATGCTCATGCTCATCTATTTATGGCCATAACTCAATAGGCATTGCACTTTTTCTACCTTGCCACACATTCACTCTACACTATCTATCTCACTAGTATCAAGTATAATCGCCACTGTACTCTTACAATATTGTGCCATAGTGCACCTTCTCACCCACCACATATACACATCTTCTGATACATCCAACATAAACCTTGCTACAAAATATACACTTTTACACTCTATTGACTCATTAAGAGAATTATACAACAACTTTAATCTATAGAGCTAGACAAAATTAACACCATTGCAAACAAATCATGGCAAAATGTTATGTACGTGATAGGCAAAAGGACAAGGGATGAAACCATGGAATTTTATCTACCTTTTGCTTCCACTATTTTGATCCCATGATCCTTTTATTTTATGTAATGTTGGTTTCCACTAATAAGTGCCTCTTCCTAATTGGAATGCCATGTGTACCTTGACCAATTTTACATAAAATGTCAGGTGAGGTTTCTTTTTTGAAATTTGCATATTTGTGTGTCTACCATGATTATCGTTATTTTATTTTATTTTGTGGCAATCTTATGATAATGGTTCCATATTATCCATATATATTATTCATTTTTTTTGAAATTCTCAAAAATTCATATTACCATAGTTAAGCTAGTGGTATTTGTACTATATCCCTTTTTAGGTGCTCAATTATGATATTTCATATGCATCTCTTTACAAAATTTGATAGTTAGTTGCATCCATGAAGATTGCATTTTTTATAAGAGGTCACTTAACACAAATTTTGGCACACAAAATGGAATAAATGGGGAATAATATTCAAAATTATCCAACAAATTGCTAGCCAAAACTAAGAAAGGTAGCAAATAAATGACAACAACACCATCACAATGAGTTTTCATTGTGTAAGTATTGTGGACTTTTTTTTCATCAAATTATCATTAAACTAAGTTATATTTCATTACACCATTATCTCACATTATTCATTCCTTTGATTTCATTACATTATTCCAAGCACCCTTTTTTGGCCTTTAAATCTCAAAAATTTGGATTACACTTTCCTCTCATTCACATTACTTTTCATGACCATTTATGTTCTCATTTCCACTTTCATTATCCTTAAATATCATCACATTTAGTCCCATTTAATTCACCCCTTACTTCACATTAATCATCATTTTTATCATTAGTGGGTCATGAACTCTTTGTGGCCTTTGAATCTCAAACATCAGAGCTGTACTTTCATATCATTACAATCACTTTCACTACTCACGTACATTACAATAATTTTTTGTCACCTCATCATATTCTCAAAATCCTATCATTTCCATTTAATTACCACATCAATCCCATTTCATTTCATTTTCACCAATCATTTCCTTTCACTCATTTCATCTCTTTTTCTTTTATCATGTTCATCATTTCCTTCCATTCATTAACTCATTTTATCTCATTTCCATTTCATCATATTACATCATTTTCATTTTATTTCATCATCTCATCTTCTTTCATCACATTCAATCATTTTCTTTCAGTCATTAATTCATTTCATCATATTACATCATTTTCATTTCATTTCATCAAATGTTTACATTTTATCACCTTACCTCATTTCATTTTCATCACATTCCACTAGATCCAATTTTCATTCATATCATTTCTTTACACCATTTCATCTCATAATTTTAAATAAATCATTTTATTTAATTTATCAATTTCATTTCATTGTCATTTCATCAAAACATCATCATTGTTGTTAGTAAAAAAAAATTGCATAGACTTGAACACTTTTGATTAGGGAAATGTTTGTATACTAACAGGTTAAATTTTGAAGTATAGATAAGGAATTCTCTACTAGTATCATTTTACAATACTAATTGGTGCAACTACCAATTTGGAAAGATAATCATTAAGCCCTCTATTGAGGGAAGATCTTCCCAATGAGTATTTTACTGAAAATACTAAAAAGCTTTGAATTATCTCATGAACACAAGATAAATTTGAATACCCAAAAACCATTCAATTTTAACAATTAGTAGCATCCACATGATTGAATGTTAAAACAAGGATAGATAGTGAACTAATATAGATTCCACCTCTGACAACCTTCAAGATTTAAAACAAATAGTTCCAGAGTATACAGCAAATGTTACTTCACTTCACATACAACATACATCTCAAGAATGAAAATTATCATAAAGTAGACAATAGTATCCACTTCAGAAAGCTTTAGCACATAAAACTATAGAATTTTACTTTAACATGCTACTATTCCAGAAAATATTTTATTAAAAATTCAAAGTGCAGAACTTTAAAACAAAACTATTTCTTTTTTAGTCTACAGAGAGATGAACCCTATTAGATGTTATCTATTACATATTTATATGGCATAGGGCTAGATAACTATCCAAAATTACGCACCAGGAGTAAATTGTCTCTTAGATAACACAATTGTGTTAACTGAAATGCATAAAAGGGAAATAAATAGGAGAAAACAAAATGCAACTATTCAATGACTACATGCCATGTCAAGAAGAACTATCCGCACTAGTTGTGATTCTTTCAGCCTTCCATGTCTCGTAAGTAGTGGTAAATGCAAAGAAAATTGACTAATGAGGTAAATCAATGTAGGTAATTCTCTATTTCTAGATTCCCATATCCCTCTTCAACACTGTTACTTTTTCTTCATGCATTTCCAAATATTTTAGGTTTATTATCAACATGGCTTCAGTATGAGCAACATTTGAAAAGTCTTGTCTACACGGCATTTTCTTCTCCTGAATCTCTTGAAACTTCTTTTGGACTTCATTTATTATTTCCTCCACTTGGGCTATGGAGTCATTTTCCTTACCCATGCAATTCTTGTTGAACCACTTTAGATCACCTTGGATTATCTCATCCACAAGCTTGAGATCATCTAGGATTTCTTTGATTTTAGTTACTCCCTAGATGAGTGCCTCATTTTGACATTTGATATAATCTTTAATCACATACAAAGTCTTATCATCAAGGCCAGCCATAGGGCATTCAACTTGGAACCTTTGCAACCCAAAGCTTTGAATTTCCTCTATCCAGAGCACCACTTTTACCCAATTATTTCTCTCTTTTCCAAAGCTTTCATTATTAGACTCCACCTTTTTTATGATGGCAGTAGTTTTCTTTGAAGCTTTTTCTAAAAGACTTATCTATTTCATGGTTTCACTTAGCACATACTACAACCATTCTTCAGATGTTCTTGCAATAGCTTTACATTTTTTCAAATTATTAAGAAACGATTGATTGGCCAAAGAAAATACATCTACAATTATAGAAATCTCATTTAAAGGCTTAGGTTATGGGTTTAGGATAGTGTTAATGTATTGTGCCATGCTCCTCATTGCATCTTTCATATCTTTCTTATCCTGAGCATCTTTGCAAACTCTATCTACAATCTTTTTTTTTGAAGCTTCAAAAATCTTCATATCCACTACATGGCTCCCCTTCCCAAGGTAAATCCTTGATACTTGATAATCTTGAGGAGTGAGATCCTCATGTGAGCTACCTTTTGGCAGCTTGGAAATCTCGGTTGACCAATGCCCTAAACTTTTATCAAACTTTATCTTAGGTTTAGTTCTAGCCTTTTTGGTTTTCAATGATTTTCTGAAACATTTGTTAACCAAATCATCAATAGGCATAGACAAGGGCACCATACTTCTTTTCTTCTCAATGGAAGTCTCCTACCACTTGGGTGTGATAGGATCTTTTCCTATCATGTGAGAACCTTAGTTAAGGCAAGGGTACTTGATTGAGTATCAATGCTTTTAGGTAACTTTTGAGGACCTAATGCATTATCTGCCATGGGAAAATTGGGAGGCTACTCTAGGTTTTCCTTTGTTTCTACAGGATCTAGATCAACTGTCACAATGTATTTCCCTTTGCTTGGTGTTGCCTTCCTAGTACTTAAGAAGGTTACTCTTCTGACCTTCAGCACCTATTTATGAACTTGAAGTTGAAGTGGTTGTAGCGTTACTTTAACTTGAACTTTAGGTGAACCTGCAATAGGATCATTAATAGTAGGGTTAGTGATGACCTTTGGTTTTGAGTGTGCCTTTATATGTTTGGCTCTTGATTATTTCTTAGGGGCACTAAGGGTGGCAAATTTAATAGTCTTTGATCTTAACCAATTTTTAGTTCTTCTCAATACTTCTAAGGTATGGGAGAGAAAATCATCCTCTTCCCTTCTACTCAATTCAATTTTGGGAATTGGCATACATTCAATTTGATTAACATAAAAGGGGTTAATCACTTCTTCAAATTTATCCTCTTTTATCCCATTGGTGTTGAGGTCAACTTTGAACATATTAATTTGGCTAACTATTAACCTAGACCACAACCTTTTTCTAACTTCAAATTCATTAGACATGGACTAGTGAAACTGCATGTTTGAGATTATTTCTAGCAAAACCCATTTAATCAAAATCTTCTTTGGGAGAGTAGGTTTGAAGAACAAGTTTGAAAATTTAATTTTTGATAACATAGCTTGCTTGAAATTTAAGCATCTACAGTGATGAATTTCTATGTAAACAATAGCAAAGTAACCAGAGAGGTTCACTAGAAAAACCTTCAACTTTGAGATACATAAATTTAGGAAATCGGATATAGAAATAGCTATAGATCTTGATGGCTTGCATTGATTCTTTAGTTAACTTATGACTTTCATGTCCTTGGAGCTCAAACACTAACCTTTCAAGGAATACATCATTCACCCTCCTAAATTCCTTGTAAAATTTAGTTGCCTAGAAATCTTTGTAGTACTAATATATAGGAATTTCATTGGTCCAAGGCATGTTTGGAAGACCTTACCACTCCTTAGATGTTGCTAAAATGTAGATTAATAAGGAATATAGAAGGAATGAGTTGAAACTACTGACAACTATCAAGCCCTTATGTAAATTTTCAGTGATTAAATTAGCCCAATCAATGAATTTTTCACCTTCAATAATATTCTACATAAAGAAGTACATCTAGATTTCCTAGTGAAAGGCATGATAATTACCTTTAACTCTATTCAAGAGTAGCACAATATTTTCAATTTCTCTAATGAAATTCTCAATAGTCAAGGGTTTGGGCAACCTAGAGCCTCCTTCGGCTAGTTTTAGGAGCCAGGTTTGAGCTACAATAGAATCATAGTCTTTCTTTCTATCACCATATAAATGCTCTACTTCCTCAAACATCTAGGGTTCATAAGGTTCTTTGTGAGGAATTCTTAGAGCCAAGCTAATACAAACCCTATTTATCCTTACCAACACTTCTCCAAAAACCTTCTTTATGCACCTAGTGCTAGGGTCATAATGATTGCACATTAACCAACCAATTTTGGACACCTGTTATGAGCCCAAATTTAAGAATATTTGAATATTTGAATAACATATTATACAATGATAATAATTAAAAATAATAATTAATAGATAATAATAAATATTATAATTACATTATGAAACCAAAGAAGATTATAATATATTTACATTTGAATATATATGATATTAATAACTAATGATAATTATAATAAATTGATTAATAGACTAATCAATATAACATATATTAATGATACAAGAATTAATATAAACAATAATACAATATGGTATTATATTTATCACAACATATATTTGAATATTTTATAATAACATACAATATTATATAACATATTTAATGATAACATATACCTTATAAAATATAGCTATTATTCAATATACATAAACTACGATTATAAAACACATTTAATTTGTATTGAATAAGATTATATAATTAAAATAAATATATATATGCTATCATTGGTTATTCATAAAAGATAAATATTTATAATCTATTCAATCATTTGATGATAATATAAATTTATATTATCATTAATACACATTTAAATATAATTCAATAAACATTTATAAACTAAACCTTATCATACATCTGATGGAGAGAACATGAAGGATGATTGGTAGGAGATGTGTCCTAGCATACATGAAGAGGTGCAATCCTTTCAAATTACAAGCTATAAGAAGGCCATCAATCTGATTCCAGCAGGGGTAGAATAAAAAATAGGTTTCATGATCACATCAAATGGGCTGAAAATCATAAGTAAGGAAAAATATAAAGGAAAAAAGAGGAATGATCTACGATCTAAGAGAAAAAAGGAGAAAATATATTTACAGTAAGGATATAAACCCTAATACGCCAAAAGGGGACATTACAACACCCTATGGCTGACAAAAAGGTGGTAGCTTTGAGTAATCCACTATTGGCCAATTTTTGGGTATATGGGTCCAAACTAAGCATTTTTTCCCACTCTACTATATCAACTAGGTTTTTATTTACTAGGAAAGTATCTCAAATTTTTGGGAGGGAACTTAAGAGGCATGGCTTTTCTAGCTTAGGCATCTTAGGGTGGAAGAGTGTGATGGTTTGCATTGAAAAAGAAGGACTTTCATAGATAAATCAAAACACTTTAAAATGAAAACCAAGCACAATAAAAATAACAGAGTAAGATAGGATAATGCACTTACAGTTCTTGATAGAGCTTAACCCTTCACCTCTCTTGCTTACTAGTCGATGTCAAGAGCTCAAAATTATTAAATGAGAAATTATACTAACCTAATGGGTAATTTTAGGAAATTATTTCTTGGAAATCTCATGGGTGATGGTATTTATAACAAGCATGTCATCTGTACTTGACAAGACTTGCAATTTTATTTATAGTTAATACCCATCAAATCTATAGGTGGATCAACTCGTCATGATATCATGAGATCCAGACTCCAACCTTTCCCATAAAAGTAATTATACTTAGGCACCAATTTCCTTAGTTGTCACATTTATTGCTTTACATGCCTTCAAGATCACTTATTGGGCGGGACCCATTTTCCATTTCAAAAGTTGCATATGTCACCTATAGGAAAATAAGAAATCACTAGAAATACATGAAGTTGAGGTTGAAGTTGAAGTTTGTTTGAATCAACTCTGACTTCAACTTCAACTTCAACTTCCAGGTTGTACACTCAGGCTAATGGATAAAGATCTTGTTGGTTGATGCAAAAGTGGGCAAACTTGAAGTTGAAGTTAAAGTAAATTTGAACTTCAAGTTACAAAAAGCACTCTTGGCCAACACATTTCATTTGTGTAAAAGTGGGGTAACAATTAGCTCCGAATAGGGAATGAGACTGAAAAGGATCATATACAAACTTAAGATCTCTAGTTCTGCAAACCAACTTTGAACAGGCCTAAACTAAAGAGACACAAAACAAGAAAGACACAACAACACAACTCAAAAGAAAACAAAGTAGGGGGAAATGGGTATTTACAATGAAGGCGACAAGTAGACTTAAAACTTAAAAAGCTTGAGATCCTATCCATTGTAAGACAAGGATAAATCATCACCATTAAGATACCTAATTTTGAATGCATTGGAGCCCAGCTCTTCTAATATGACAAATGGTCCTTTCTAAAAGCTTTCAAACTTGGTGTGGACTCCCTTGGGCTCTCTTCTTTTATCCCATAGTAACACTTGGTCTCCTTCCATGAGCTTTTGAGGCCTTTCTCTCTAATCAAAAATCTTTTTTACACTTGCCTGATGATTGGTGATGTGATCTACCAATTTACTTCTCTCCTCTTCATTCTTTTTAAGGTACAATATCCATTTTTCAATAGAGGTATATAACACCTTATCTTCAATTACTTTTTGTAGGTTTAGAGTGGCTAGATCTAAAGGTAGAGACAACTATGCTTCAACTCTATATAACAACTCAAAAGGAGTCATACCAATAGCCCTCTTGGGGGAAGTTCTATCTACCCAAACTAATTCATACAATCGTTTATGCCAGTCTCTCCCTTTTTCATCCACTAATTTCTTCATGATATTAATTAGATTTTTGTTTGTGGATTTTTCCTACCCATTTCATTGAGGAAAGTAATTAGAGGCATGTGATAGCCAAACATCATGATCATAGCAAAATAACTAAATTTCTCAAGATGAGAAATTCTAAGCATTATCGATTACTATCTTGTGTAGTACCCCAAAGTGAGTTAGAATATTTTCTATTAAGAATTCACAGACCACCTCTAATGTTGTAGAATTCATAGGAATCACTTTGACCCATTTGATGAAGTAATTTGTGGTAGTGAGAATATGAGTTAAACCAGTGTTGGAGCTTGGGTTGATTAGGCCTATAAAGTCTAGTCCCCACTACTAAAAGGGCTCTTCTATAATCCCTAACCTCAAAAGTATGGCAGCTAGTTGTGGCTTTCTGGTAAACAATTTACATTTTTCACAATTACCTAAACATTTATAGGTAGACTTAAACATACCTGGCCAATAATATCCACTCCTTAGAATTTTAAACGTAGTTACTGTGGATGAAAAATACCCTCTACAAGCTTCATTGTGAAAGGTTTTGAGTAGCTTCTCTTACTTATTAGTGTCTACACGTCTCAAGAACATACCATCTAGTCCTTTTTTATACAAGAAATCATCAACAATCAAAAAAAATTCTACTTTGAGCTAAAGAATTCTCTGATCTTTTCCTCTCAGATGGTCTGGACATTCTCCATATGTTAGAAAGTATGTTATGTTTGAAAACCATTCAACCTTCAAACTAACTAATAAGTAATTAGGGTATGTTCCTTCTTTATTTTTTGACATAATCTTGCCAAGACCTTGACCATAAACTAGCTTAGATGGTTTGATATCTAAGTCAAACTCCTGTACCTTTGACACCCAGGTAGCCCAATTGTTTACTACTAGATCCTGTTGCATAATAATGCTTTTAACTATTTTAGATGGTACATGTTGGTGTTTTAAAAAGAAACTAAAAACTATTGAACAAAAAAATGCTCAATACCAAGATGACATTACTCACACAATCTAAAGACTAGCCAATTCTTATTAACAATTGTATGTGCAAAGCATTTGGGCCCAACTTCAACAAAACCAAGGGTGGTTTTCTACTCTTCTAGCTCTGCAAAACCAGGGTGGGTATACCCAGGGATGATACAAGATTGGGAAAACTATATGAGAATTATTTTAATTTCATTCTAATTTTTGTCTCAAATCCTCAAATACATGCACAATTCTTGATAACTTCCTAAACACATCCCATATAACAGATATGGCCAAAAATTCTTCTATAGATTTGTAGGTGTTCTCAGTGATAGTGGCTAACTAAAATAAAACATTCCATGCAAACAAGTACTGGCCAACTTTTAAGATCTATAGGAAATAATAGTAAAATTGATTTAATTCTGCATTTTTGACAACCATTGGTGACATATTTCTCTTTCAACTGGATCAAATTTGGTCAGTGCCTAATCCATTGGGGTTCAAAGTCTACTACAAATTTCTAGATCTAATTTGTTGCCTTACAACAAATTTCATCAGCAATTCTTATGAGAATTCATCATTCAAAATCCTTTCCAATACTACAACAACCTTATCAAATTCATCAAAGCTTTTACTTAATCCATTGAACTAATAGCAGTGATGAACAGATATACAACCTAACTGAATTGCATTCAATTGCACAAGCCTTTACTTATACAACATCAAGATAACCAAGTAATCAAAAGGAGACAAAGTTTAGTAAGAATTGATATGGGGACAGCTCATAATTTGTATTCATTTTCCTTGAAAATTGTATACAATTTACAGTAAACTCAAAATGACCTTCAAAAAGAAACAAAGATCATTCTATATTCATGTATTCTCAAGATCTGACAGAGAAAATATACCATGAATTTTTTTCTCAAAACAATGGACCAAAAATAGACTAAGTATATCACTTAGAAAAATAGAATCCAGACCATCACATTGACTTTAAAACTCACTTATATAGGTGTGAGTTGCAACAAGCAAAGGGAAAATGTCACTAACAGGTGTCCCTTACAAGAAGAAGATGCATACATCTACCAGAAAAGAAAAATAATTAACAGGAAGTTATCCAAATCATATATTCTCTTGTGGGCTTCCATCTATCACCTCCTTTTGTTTATTTAGCTCCAACTATGATTTTGTCGTATATGTAGCTACTAAGCTTGTCCCTAACAAAATTTATTCTAATGATTGCAAACTGACTTGAACCTGTGGGTTTTACCATTATTACGATACTGGGAGAAACACCCTTACTTCCCACTCTTCACTAATTAGCATAACTCCTTAAGATAATGGGATTAACCCTTAAGAAAAAACACTCAAGCATGGAAATAATGTGGCTGTCAAATATTAAAAAATGAGCAATTTTTGCGTAGCTAACCATGTCTACATCCAAAACCAGCATTTAACCAAAAATTTTCACCTACTAACACAAAAAGATGTGCACTAAAAAAAAGTCAGAGGGACTATTCGCATGCAGCCCATGGGTATAAAATCTTCTTCACCTTCTCTAAAAACTCTACACAGGGTCCTACATACTTCTGCTGCCATGGCATTGAAGTGTGCCATCTTGAAAATTTCTTTAGAGAAAGGTGTTACTACTGACAGGATTTTTATTTTATCAAGTCTACTCTTTCCTCCTCTCATTACCTTAGTAGCTTGATCACAACCCATAAAAACACTTGGAATTACTAGTCTTCCTCGATCAAAATTCCACATACTAACATATGAGACAAACAACTTCCTCTCTACAAACCAACTTTCAAAAAAACTTGAACTAATTTGAGAGGAAGAAACACTAGGGATCCAATTACTCTTGTCAAGTAATCCCTCTGCTATCCATAGTCTAAGAGTTAGTGAGTTCTTTGGAGCCATTTATGTTATACCATGCAAGACTACATCACTCAGAGACCACAGTAAAATACGCACTTGGAAATCTCTATTCTGTAGTTTTTTTATGTTGTTTGGCACTTGTGCCAAAATCTGCACAATCCTGTTAGTAAATGATCCTATTCAGAAAAGACTTCAAATCTTTATTCACATAAGGTGCAACAGAGAAAATCTTATAAGTTACACTCTATTTTTTCTCTTCACATGCGAAACTTTTCATATCTCATTAATATGAAGAGTGCCACTACCTTCAGTATTTAAACCTGCGCTATCAATCTTTGAAATCATACGATTAAGCAATGAAAACTAGGCTGACTCAATGTTCCTTTTAGCATGCTGGTAGTCAAACCAATAAATTGCCTCCATCTATATTTTTTCTTCAAAGCTGGCATTTCAAACTAGGCCCACGGATGACCAAGGACACATGTCATCGACTTGCTAACTCACTATACTTATCTTTCGAGCAGCTTTCCATAGCGAGCTAGCGATAACCACTGGTCTTGCTTTGATCATATGACAGATATTCAAAATGACTTTTAAGAAAACAATGGTGGGTCCCTCCCTCATTAACTTGGTATACTTAGCTTTTGCACATCTCTTCATAGTGAGTTAACGAGCACCATCAATCCATACTTGATCTTGTGGACAGCAATTTACTGCAATAGTGGTGGGCCATCACTCGCTAACTCGCTCTACCTAACTTTCAAGCATTTTTCCATAGAGAATTAACAATGGCCTTTGATCCTGGTTTGATCTAATGATTAAAATTATTTGTGTGCTCTGTACATGGGGATTGGGTCCATATACTGTTGTCATTGAGATGGTTGAACACGCTAGCACACACATGTACTCTTTTTTTAATCTTTTAATGACATCACATGTTGTCGGCCTTGCTACATTTGTGTCTTCTAGGCAATCGCTACATCGCTACCAGCAAAACATTAAATATCCATCAAATGATACAGAGACCTCCTGGTAAACAAACATCGAGAAATAAAGCTCAACTTGTGCAGAAGTAAAAGCAAAGTCTGCATAAGATTTTCTTCGGGATCCTCAAAATCATTTCTAGTAATAAAGAATGTCATGTTTTGCAATGATCAGGCCCTCACTATGTCGCTACTAGAAAAGTGGTGTTATTTCGGCTAGCAATATAGCAACCGTTGACGAATTCTCAATTTCGGTGACAAAAAACAAAACACACATTGATTGAAAACCCTACCAATTAATGTTGGTGTCAAAGAAGGTGGCCATGCTCATTTATAATACTGCGTGGGAACTTCCACAGTCATATCAACCTATTAAAAGAACACTACCTTTTTTGCAAAATTCAAGCATTCGTTATGTCACCACCGGCAAGTCGCATGGATTTTTCCAATAGTGACTTAGGGAATTGCTAGAAAAACTTGGATACCGGTGACACCATTCATAGTTTTCTTCACATGCATTTATTCTTAAAACTGACAAGCCTGGGATATAGCACGTGCCAAAATTTACCTAATGTTAACATAATTCTCGGTGTTGGATTTCACTTTTTAGTATCACAAACACATGTCATCAATCTCGCTAACTCACTATATGTAACAATCAAGCATTTTTCCATAGCGAGTTAACAATGACCGTAGATTCAAAAGGATCTGACACTGGGGTAAAACTTCTTTCACAAGGATTGAACAATGAACTCAACACGAGCGGGAAAAGAATATTCGCTTATCCTCCTATTTTTTAAAATTCTCGTGCCAAGGAAAAATTTAAATGGAATGGGACACAAGGTTTTAACAAAAAACTTCAGAGGCTAACAAAAATATGACTTATCTAGGAACCCTACTCACCATTAATGGAGAAAATCTGAATTTTCTATTCCTTGACAGAGGAATTTTATCATATGAAAATTCAGACCAACAATGGCTCTGTCTAGGGATGCATGCCCCTTGTGGGCATGGCAAGGATTTAGATCTTTGTGGAAAGCAGACCACACACCTGACAACAAAATTTTTCACTCTGACAGCTTTACCAAAAGCAAGAAACTACCACTAAGATTATGTATAAACGATGGCCCCGGGCCACCGCAATTCAACAAAAACTTTTACCTCTATCATAAATCTAATTCTCATCTGAACATGCATGAGGCAAACTGAAAATATTTCTTCTATCAATTTCACCAAGCAGCTTGGCATCATGAATTAACTATCTTGGTAAAACTGAAACTACAACTTCACCTTCATAATGTATATAAAAACTAAATTCACTTGCAACCACTTGCTCATTATAAAGGTTCTGATTAGCATTCTCAAACATACCAAATTGGAAATCCTCTTCATTTAATGACTTATGCATGCTATCAATCTCAAATATGAAAGTTTCATAGTCAACTGGAGGAAGAGGATCACTCATACCTTCAAATTGTGTATCCTTGTGCATATCCAGATGGTACTCTGTAGAATAATCTGACTAGTACTCATACATGTCATCAATTTTAGAAACTAAAACTAATCTGAGATCTTCAAATGATTCTTTGAGATCAGCAAGTGGGTTAGTCATCTCATTAGAAAATTTATCATAAAATTCATTACAAGGTGCATGCTAATTTTCAAAAACACCTTCATCAAACACCTTGTAATCAATTTCATAAGATGCCATCTCATCAATACTTTCACCATCATATCCAGAAGTAGAACAATCTGATCTCTCACAATAGTGAGACAATGTATCATCATTAAACTCATTCTCAACTAAATCCGAACTTTCCATGTCTTCTTCAAACAATGGGTTAATGACTCCATGCATTGATCCCTTTTGAACATCAAGAAAAAACATGAGTTGCTCATCCTCACAAGCATCATCATATAAAGCGATATCATATACTTTAAATTTGCTACCCATTTTATTCTCATGGAAATTTTCAGCGTATGAAGAAAAGTTAGAACTATATGAAGACCCCCTTTTTATTTCTTCTACCAAACATATAGTGTCCATAATTATATCCTCTTCATCAACTTGTTTAGGATAATTATTACACACATGCCCTGATTCATTCCTAAACATCTCACTATATGTTGAATCTTTACTATCTAAAATAAAAACACCTAACAACTCTTCCCTGAAATCTTCATATTCAAACTCATTAACATCAACTGACTTCACCATCTCTTTATCTTCATACATTGTGGATAAATCACTTTCATATTTTTCATTGACTAACTGATTTGTATAACATGAAAACTACAATGCACTTTCTTTTTCAGATTCAAAAGAAGAATTCATACCTTTACTGACAAAAGAGTACTCACTTTTTTCATTTCTCTCTTCCTCCCAATTTGCATCTGATTCACATGAAGACAAATATAGACTAGCACTTTCCTCTTCTTGAATTGAGTAACCTCTCTCATCATTTTCTTCACATGATGCCTCTTCACAATACACATTTACTACTGAAACATTAGAAGCATGTGAATTATGTTCTTCTGACTATGACTGAGATAAGTGTGATTCATATTCTTCATTTTGTATCACCTTTCCATGGTATGTCAGATCAGCAATATCAAACTTAGCTTCCTCACTTGCACAAAATTGAGATCTAGGTGCAGCAACTTTATTAGCAATAGAATCATGTATACAATCACCATTACAAGAACTTGCTAATGTAACTAATTCTTGATCTACAATATCAACACATTGTTGAACCCTATCAAAGTTTGAGATACATCCTACTATTGTAGCATCATGAACATGTGTGTTGTCATTTGTAACTAGGCTAACCTTACCTATATACATATTCTAATCTAAATTCTCCATTTGATTAAAACCTACAGCAGGGGTAATTATATGCTTATTTGAAACTGAAGCACCAACACCACATTCATCCTTTCTTTCAAATACATTATACCGACAGTCATACATAGAAAAATGACCTTTAGTCAATCTGTACCTCAAATTATTTTCAATATCCCTAGCAGCCACAAAAGCCTGATATAATGTCTGTGGTTCTTTATCCCTTAGTAGATCATTCATTTTCTTGTCAAATGCATCACAATACACTGCTAAACACATTTGACCATTGGGTCTATAATTCTCATGGATTTCATTCAAAACCCTTGCAAATTTGATGTTAAATTGAGAGACAAGTTCATCACTCTAAACATGAATCTTTAAGAACTTGTTATATGAATCAGATATGCTTACCCTTTCTCCAAATTGCTTCATGAAGGTAGAATGTAATTCACCCCAAGATGAAATAGAACATGCTAGTAGAAAAGAAAACCAGTCTCTAGCATCACCTTCTAAGGTTTGAACAAATAAATTCATTTGCACATCCTCATGAGCAATCTCATAGTCACCCATCAAATCAGTAAACAACTCAATATGATGACTAGTTGAAACAAGGTGGTTCCCATTAAAATTAGGAAAACTTTTTCTAACATCACTAGGAATGACATTCAAGAAACCATGAATACCATTGAAATCCAATGGCATATATTGCTAGGTAGAAATGGATCTAGGAACTTCAGTAACTGGCTACATCTTAGGTGGAATGAATATTGACATCCTTTATTAAAAAAAAAAATTAACCTCATTCACCTATAATGACTTCTGATTTGAAATTTGCAGCAAATCTATACCCTTCTATCCATGAACCACTTCAAACTATACACTTCATAAACTTAGAAACAACAACAGAAACTCGATCCAATGAAGTGTATGAAACCTTTTAGACTATTCTCCTCCCCTTAGTGCTAAAATTCACTTGATGGAGAACACTTTTCACAATCAATTTTCATGAAAAGAAATTACATGAAAATGAGAATACCTTTAGTGTTGTTGTATGAAAACACTGGTCTATTGATTAGCCTGGTGCTAATCTAAAATCTTCGCACCACTGGTCATAACCTTACATAGTCGCCATCTCCTTGGGGAGAACTAATTAAATCATAGCTGTAGTTCATTTTTTATCATTAAAAAATCTTATAACAGTAAATCAAAAAACACTTCCAGGCTTATTGGTCAAAAACTTATACACTCTCTTCTTCTTGTTTAAAAATTTACATAATTTTCAGATCAGCCTATTTCAACTGAAATCTCTTGAAAACAATTACATGTAACCAATCTACACTGGTTTAGTGATCCTTTAGATAGAGTCACCACTCACTATTGTGAGAAAGATTCGAAACATGATTCATAACACTATAGATCTGAATTGTCACTTTGTAGAATTTAAAACACTGTAAAGAGAGAAACCCCTTTTTCGCTCATTCTGACTTTGAAATTACAGTAGTACTCTAAAAACTACATTGGACTAAATTGATTGAAAATAACACTTAATAACAACACAATCTGCATTCAATCTTGAAGAATACTACTGCAACTAGATAAAACATATTGGGGGACATGAAACTTCAGCAAAGAAATGGAAAACACTTCATGACCTTGCTATTTATACCAGAGATTCCAGTAATGCTAACAATGAATTTCTTCATAGACTCCCTAGCAGAGTCACCATTTTGTTGGTGTTTTAAAAAGAAACTAAAAACCATTGAACAACAAAATGCTCAATACCAAGATGACATTACTCACACAATCTAAAGACCAGCCAATTCTTATTAATAATTGTATGTGCAAAGCATTTGGGCCCAACTTCAACAAAACCAAGGGTGGTTTTCTACTCTTTTGGCTCTGCAAAACCAGGGTGGGTATACCCAAGGATGATACAAGACTGGGAAAATTGTATGAGAATTATTTTAGTTTCATTCTAATTTTTGTCTCAAATCCTCAAATACATACACAATTCTTGATAACTTGATAAACACATCCCATATAACAGATATGGCCGAAAATTCTTCTATAGATCTGCAAGTGTTCTTAGTGATAGTGGCTAACTAAAGCCAAAACATTCCATGCAAACAAGTACTGGCCAAATTTTAAGATCTACAAGAAATAAAAGTAAAATTGATTTAATTATGCATTTTTTACAACCATTTGTGACATATTTCTCTTTCGGCTGGATCAAATTTGATCAGTGCCTAATCCATTGGGGTTCAGAGTCTACTACAAATTTCTAAATCTAATTTTTTTCCTTACAACAAATTTCATCAACAATTCTTATTAGAATTCATCATTCAAAATCCTTTCCACTACTACAGCAACCTTATCAAATTCATCAAAGCTTTTACTTAATCCATTGAACTAATAGTAGTGATGAACAGATATACAACCTAACTGAATTGCATTCAGTTGCACAATCCTTTACTCATACAACATCAAGATAACCAAGTAATCAAGAGGAGACAAAGTTCAGTAAGAACTAATATGGGGACAACTCATAATTTGTATTCATTTTCCTTGAAAATTGTATACAGTTTACAGTAAACTCAAAATGACCTTCAAAAAGAAACATAGATCATTCTATATTCATGTATTCTCAAGATCTGACAGAGAAATATACCATGAATTTTTTTTTCAAAATAATGGACCAAAAATAGACTAAGTATATCACTTATTAAAATAGAATTTGAACCATCAAATTTCCTTGAAAACTCACTTATATAGGCGTGAGTTGCAACAAGCAAAGGGAAAATGTGACTGACAGGTGTCCCTTAAAAGAAGAATACACATACATCTGCCAGAAAAGAAAAATGATTAACAGGAAGTTATGCAAATCATATATTCTCTTGCGGGCTTCCATCTATCACCTCCTTTTGCTGATTTAGCTCCAAATGTGATTCATTCGTATATGTAATGGCTAAGCTTGTCCCTAAAAAAATATATTCTGATGATTGCAAACTGACTTGAACCCATGGGTTTTACCATTATTATGGTACTGGGAGAAAGACCATTACTTCCCACTCTTCGCTGATTAACACAACTCCTTAAGATAATGGGATTAACCCTTAAGAAACAACACTTGAGCATGGAAATAATGTGGCTGTCAAATATAAAAAATGAGCAATTTCTACTTACCCAACCACTTCTTCATCCAAAACTAGCTTTCAACCAAAATTTGTCACCTACTGACACAAAAAGACGTGCACTAACAAAAAGTCAGGGGGACTATTTGCATGTAGCCCATGGGTATAAAATCTTCTTCACCTTCTTTAAAAACTCTGCACAAGGTCCTACATACTTCTGTTGCCATGGCATTGAAGTGTGCCATCTTGAAATTTTCCTTAGAGAAAGGTGTTACTGCTGACAGGATTTTTATTTTATCAAGTCTATTCTTTCCTCCTCTCATTACCTTACTAGCTTGATCACAACCCATAAAAACACCTGGGATTACTAGTCTTCCTTGATCAAAATTCCACATACTGACATATAAGAAAAACAACTTCCTCTTTGCAAAAAAACTTGAACTAATTCAAAAGGAAGAAACACTAGGGATCCAATTACTCTTGTCAAGTAATCCCTCTGTTATCCACAGTCTAAGAGTTAGTGAATTCTTTGGAGCCATTTCTACTATACCATGCAAGATTGCAACACTTTAGAGACCATAGTAAAATACGCACTTGGAAATCTCTATTCTATAGTTCTTTTATGCTATTTGGCACTCATGCCAAAATCTACACAATCCTCTTAGTAAATGATCCTATTTAGAAAAGACTTCAAATCTTTATTTGCATAAGGTGCAACTGAGAAAATCTTATAAGTTACACTTTATTTTTTCTCTTTACATGAGAAACTTTTCATATCTCATTAATATGTAGAGTTCCACTACCTTCAGTATTAAACCTGCACCGTCGATCTTTGAAATGATATGATTAAGGAATGAAAACTAGGCTAACTCAATGTTCCTTTTAGCACGTTGGCAATCAAACCAATAAATTGCCTCCATTTATATTTTTTCTTCAAATCTGGCATTTCAAATTGGGCCCACGGATGTCCAAGGACACAGGTCATCAACTCGCTAACTCGCTATACTTATCTTTCGAGCACCTTTCCATAGTGAACTAGCGATAACCATTGATCTTGCTTTGATCGTATGGCAGATATTCAAAACAACTTTTAAGAAAACAAGGGTGGGTCCCTCACTCATTAACTCACTATACTTATCTTTCATACATCTCTTCATATCAAGTTAACAAGCACCATCAATCCATACTTGATATTGTGGACAGCAATTTACTGCAACAGTGGTGGGCCATTGCTCGCTAACTCGCTATACCTAACTTTTAAGAATTTTTCCATAGCAAATTAACAAAGGCCTTTGATCCTAGGTTGATCTAACAATCAAAATTCTTTGTGTGCTTTATACATGGGGAGTTGGTCCATATACTACTATCACTGAGATGGTTGAACATGCTGGCACACACATGTACTCTTTTTTTAATCTTTTAATGACATCACATGTTGTTAGCCTTGCCACGTTTGTGTCTTCTAGGCAGTCACTACATCGCTACCAAAAAACATTAAATATCTGTCAAATGATATAGCACCCTCCCGATAAATAGACGCTAGGAAATAAAGCTTAACTTGCACAGAAGTAAAAGCAAAGTCTGCATAAGATTTTCTTCAAGATCCTCAAAATAATTTCTAGTAATAAAAGAACATCATGTTTTGCAATGATCAAACCCTCACTATGTTGCTATTGAAAAAGTGGTGTTATTCTAGCTTGCGATATAGCGACCTTTGACGAATTCTCAATTTTGGTCACAGGAAACAAAACACACATTGATTGAAAACCCTACCAATTAATGCTGGTGTTAGAGAAGGTGGCCATGCTAATTTATAATATTTTATGGGAACTTCTACAGTCATATCAACCTATTAAAAGAACACTACCTTTTTTGCAAAATTTGGGCATTCACTATGTTGCCATCGACAAGTCGCATGGATTTTTTCGATAGTGACTTAGGGAATTGTCGAAAAAACTTGGATGCTGGTGACAGCATTCATAGTTTTCTTCACGTGCATTTATTCTTAAAACTGACAAGCCTTGGATATAACACGTGCCAAAATTTACCTCATGTTAACATAATTCTCAGCACCGAATTTTACTTTTCAATATTACAGACACGTATCATCAATCTCGATAACTCGCTATACGTAACAATCGAGCATTTTTCCATTGCACGTTAACAATGACCATAGATTCAAAAGGATCTAACAGTGGGGTAAAACTTCTTTCACAAGGATTGAATAATGAACTCAACATAGGCGAGAAAATAATATTCACTTATCCTCCTATTTTTTAAAATTCTTGCACCAGGGAAAAATTTAAATGGAATGGGACACAAGGTTTTGAACAAAAAAATTTAGAGGCTAACAAAAATATGACTTATCTAGGAACCCTACTCACCATTAATGGAGACAATCTAAAGTTTCTATTCCTTGACAAAGGAATTTTATCATATGGAAATTCAGACCAACAGTACATAGACTACTAAATGTGAGTGAAGAATGTAGTATCCAAATTGCTTCACAACTTTTACAACAGCGAATGCTTGCTTCTTAGCTAGAGAATAGTGCAGTTCATGCCTCTTTAGGGGAATACTCATAAAAGAAATAGGCACTTCTAGCTTTTCATTTTTTGAAGTAGAAGACCAAACATAGTATGATATAATGCATAGAAATACATTATAAAGTCATATTCTCAAAATACTATCATTTCCATTTCATTACCTCATCGGTCTCATTTCATTTCATTTTCACCAATCATTTCCTTTCACTTCTTTTATCTCATTTTATTTCATCATATTAATCATTTCCTTTCATTCATTAACTCATTTCATCTCATTTACATTTCATCATATTACATCACTTTCATTTTATTTCATCATCTCATCTTCTTTCATCATATTCAATCATTTTATTTCACTCATTAACTCATTTCATCATATTACATCATTTTCATTTCATTTCATTAAATCTTTACATTTTATCACCTTACCTTATTTCATTTTCATTTCAATTTATTTTCATCACATTCCACTAGATTCAATTTTCATTCAAATCATTTCTTTACACCATTTCATCTCATTTGCATTTCATCAGAGCATTTTTACTTGACCCTATTGAATCAAATCATTTCCTTTCATTCATCAATTTTGCTACATTTTCATTTCATCACATCATTTGTTGATCTCAAATTGGTTTTGACAAGTGAGTGTCTATATACTTAATTCATTATAAGTCATTTACTTAGTTCATGTCGAACAAGTAATATATGCTAGGAACAACATATAAGATAGAGCATGCCAAGTAAATAGTGAGTGCTAAGCCACTCAAGTGTCAAGTCACTTAGATGCAGAGCAGAAAGTATGTGCTGAGTGATTCAAGTGCCAAGCAAGCAGTGCATGCTGATTCATTCAGATGCCAAGTGACAGCATTGAAGTTATAATTAGTATCAAGCACCAAGGACTTTAGATGCTGAGTAATACAATTTTGACATAGTTATTTGTATTGGCACAAACTATTATGTAAACCATTTTAAAGATGACTTAAAGATTTTTTACAATCTTTTTTTATAAGGATGAATCTTAAATGTGAATTCCTATGCATTACATGCATCCAATTAAAAAAAGGGAAGGTTTAAGCCATAGTATGGATGAATTTCTACTATTGATTCATACCTAACCCCAAGTCACCTAGGTCTTCTTAAGGAAGAAAAACTCTAAACTTGTTAAGAATACTTTTTAAGGAGAATTGATGAGAGTTTGCATGCGTAAATAGAGCATTCATGGTGATTAAGGTGTTATGAATTGAGTTACATTGTAGAATCAATTAAAGGAGAATAGAGGAAAGGAATCAAAGAGAAATAAAGATACATCTAATTATAAAGGATCAAGTATACATCAAGATAGAGGTGACCTGACATCAAGCAACATAGTGCTAATCGAAGGATCATTGGTGAGACATTCTAATAGGTGAATCAATTAAATATCTTAATAGAGTAGTCTTGGCAAGCTATTGTAAATCCTTTAATAGGGTGCTTACTTCGTTGTAAGTTAAAGTTATTTTACCAAGCACACTTTTAGTAGCATGTTTAAATCCTTTAACATGTTAAGATCTAACAATCTTGTAAGCCTTTAATAGTGAAGACCTTTCACAGGGTGGATCATGTTTCATGATCAAACATTGTAACCTTCATTGGATACACTTTATTGTTAGAAATAGGGATTACTGAGAGGGGGCTAGATATTATTACTTACTTTAAACCATGCATAATAAAACAATAAAGTAATGTTGAACAATAATAGTAACAATGCACAAAGATAACTCATAACACCATAATTTTTTAACTAGGGAAACCCTGGCCAAGAGAAAACCCCAATGCGGATGATACCCACTAGCTAATATACCAATATATAAGTTCCTTCTTAGAGGATGGACCTTTTTAGGAGTTAATGAGACAATTTAGTATAAGCAGTCCCTATTAGGAGACTTTCAATCCTTGTTAGGAGATTCCAACCCTGTTAGGAGTTGTAGTACAATGTATGCAAGAAGAGCCCACTGCCCAAACATGCAATTTCAACTACAAGAAGAGCTCACTGCTCGAACAAGTAATACATTGTTATCTTTCTTCTTTTACTAATCTCTAATCTTCAACTCGATCTTGGATCATCAAATAGCTCATATAAAACTTTGCATATATCACTTTCACAAAATTTTGCATATAGCACTTGCACACTACTTACACACTTCTTATAGAAAAATGTCCTTTGTATAAATGTCATGCCTTTTCACAAATTGTTGATGGGTCAGTCAAGACCATAAACCACTTTTCCAACTTAGAGTAAACATCTAGGATTTTTAGGTCAACCTTAATCCAAAGGATTTATCTAGATTGATACAGATTAATCCAAAGGATACTATGAAGCAACACCCTAGACTTCTTGTCTTCCTTAGATTCTTGCATATGAAAACCTTTTCTTCTAGCTTGTTATCTCTATAAATAGAGAAATTAGGTATTTTCCATTTTAGGGTTAGGTAAGATTCAATGAATCTACCCACTTTTCCATTTTAGCCCCTCTAGAAACTTCTATAATCTTCCTTGAATTCACCTCAAAATAGTTATTCTTGAATTTTGTGACACCAACTCATCATACTTATCTTCCACACACTTTACATAATTCAAGAAATCAAATTAGTTACCTCAAATTCATCAAATCTTCAATTTAACACTTTTTGTTGTTACTCAACATCTACGCTATTCTCTTGGCAATAATAGTCTTTTGATGCTCGACCAACACTGGGTTTCTTGGCACCAACTACATATTCTCAGCTCAATCACCACTAGTATTTCCCTAATGCTTGACACTTACTAACTTTCTACCCGAACTGAACTAGAATTTTCTCAGTTTGCACTATTTGCTCAGTCAAGCTTGACAAAAACTTTTTATGAAAACACTTCTTCTGATCTTAGCTAAAGTAACCATTTACTTTAGCCTTAATTATATCAACAATACATAATATCATCAATGTCTTACTTGGTCTTAGTTCTCCTTTTATACACTAAATAACTCAACCTTTCGCTAGGTTCTCTTGTTAACTTATCTTTTCAAATCCTCTTCATCAATCAAACAAATGATAACATTAATACCAAAAAGAAGTTGTCTCACCAACAAGTATAAGGTTTTACTTCATTGAAAAAATAATGATTTTTCCATGATAGGTTCTATACTTCAAACAATCTCTTTTTAACAATAATTACCTAATTATGGATATGCTTTGTTCTGCTCTATATATTGCCTTTACTGGTGTTTATTCTATAACTCTTGTACTATTCATACTAACTTGAGAACTTACACACATCATCCTAACATATTGTACTATTTGTATCTAACTACACACATGCCAATAATAACTCTATCATTCATAAATATCAAAACTATCTCTGCTCTGCTAGATAACTATATGATACACAATTTTCCATGTCTAACTATGGAATCTTCAACTATACATAGTGCCTTCTTCACACAAGGTATATGTTGCCATACTGAAAACTCCAACAATATACGAACTTACCTTAGTTATCCATATTGCCAATAGTAAGAATAATTTTCATTCAATATATGTTTAAGATAATGATATTGGTTATGCCTCTTTTTTCGATGATGTTCATTATGATTCCTTGCAAAGTTATTTGTGTACATAAGGAAATGATGTTTTTTTTGTAGTAATTAAGAACAACAAAATATTACTTTGGTTTCATGGGAAAATATTTACAAACCCAATGAGGGGTAAGTTTGAGGAATTAGAAACTCTAAATGAAGTAATAATTCTAAAATTGGTTTGGAGTACATTTAAATATCTAGACTTGAAATGTATGAAAATCCCTAAATCCATATATTTGGATAGCAATGAAAAGTTCAAAATTTAGACAATACAAGATCCACCTTGTGGTTTACCATATTGGTATTTCAATGTGAGTTATAGACTAGACACAAATGATAAAAGGAACCAGGAAAGGAACTCCAGAACTAACAGAGACAGTGAGGAACAAAGAAACATTGTTAGTGAACTTTGAGAAGAACTTAATGAAGCATTTGTAAAAGGAGTATATGTCTCAAAAGAAAAGCTAGATGATGATGAGATAGGAAGATCGAAGTCAGTTGTTGAGTTTGACTCAATTAAGTTGAATTAAGCCTATTCGCAACATCAAAATTTGATAACTTCATTTAGAGGCCAAATTAGAAGTAACAAAGTTGGGAAAAGATGTATCCAGTTAAGTTTAGATGGTACCTAAGCTCACTTGTAATTTGGAGCTCATCTAAACAAGTTATGAAGGAACTTAGAGTTATTGGTATTATAGTAAAGGCTAATTCTATAACAAAAGGTGAAAAGTATTTTTTTGTAGAGAATTTCATGATGCAAAGTCTTGAGGAGGTTTTTCATGATGAAAGAAGGCTATAGTGGATGGCATTTGAAGATTGGATAGATGATCTTGAGCAGTTATTTGATTACATAATGTAATTGGTAGCTTTTTCATATTTGCAAAGTATGCAATTAATGCAAGTTCAAGTTGATGGAATAAATGGAGTACAAAATTGATTTTCACATCACTACAAATACATCCAAAGTGAAGAACACTCAGAAGAAACTTGTCAAAGTGATTTTGAAGAAAACCCTATTTTTGGAAAGAGGTATTTTATCATTTTTCCACAAATTTATTCGCTAAAAGATCATAATTGATAAAATCATGGATATATTAGTAGTATATAGTGTTGAGAATGAGGATAGACTTAATTTAAAGGTTGTTTTTGTAAAACCTACTAAAGGAAACCCTAACTTGGCATTGTCTATCACTCCAAACAACATAGTATATCTTGAAGATGTAGGAAGTTATCTTAATAGAAAGTTTGAATTGATTGGTAGTGAATTCATGAATAAAGATATGGAATTGGTTTTCAATCATGACATGATTGTGAAACCTAATTTTTAACATCTAAGGGAATTAGACTTCTTCAAATATCACTTCTACCATGAATTAGACATAGATGAGTGGACACAGATCATATTGAGAAGGGTACATGATGGTAAATTATGGATGCAAGACAATGTAGTTGATATTTTTGCTGACATTATCCATGAGGTAATTGGTCTTAGTAAACAAGGTAGTGTACCTATAGGTGATAAATTGGTCAAGAAGAAAGTTGAACAGTGTATAATGGAAAGGCTATGGTGATCAACACCATCAAGCAAGATGATCTAAGATTTTTAAGTAGAATTATTGCCTATTCTATTTGTACAAGTTCTAAGATTGATGAACTTTTAGTGGGATTCATCTATGTAGCATGTAAGATATGTATAGATAAAGAACAAGTGAATCTTAGTGAAATATTAAGAATGCAACTCTTAGAGAACCTAGAAAAGGTCAAGAGAACAAAGAATGGTGTGTTTAGATTTCAGTCATTGATGAATCACATATTATTTCATGTAGTTAAAAGATTTCCTTTCTTATCAGTCATAAACATAATGAGTAGTGATAGATGCACAATGGAGAAGATTACAGAGGTATGCAGAAGGCATCCTATAGATAAGATATTAGACATTGGCAACTTGATAATGAGTAAATTTTAGAATGAAATGAAATAGAGATTTAGAATTACACCTTAAATTGTTGAAAGATATAAGGAAGACATTTGTATTTTGGTTGATATAGATTATACCTACATTCAAGTAGTGGAACCTTGACAAACATTTCTTGATCCCTTGAGCTATGAATTAAATGATGATATAGTAGTTGGTTATATTTATTTTTTGTTGAATTCAAATAGAGATAAAGTAGAATACAGATTTGGTACATATGATGAGATCACGTAGTCAACTCATCAAGCAACCTTAGAGAAGGCATCACACAAGAAAGTAGAGTCTATAATGAAGAAGGCACTACCAGAGGTCAGAATGATAGAGATTGAATTTGAGGTTGTAAGGCAAACAATGAAGCAAGGAATACTAAAAATTCAACCTTTATCAATATATATTGCACAGACATCTTTAAAACAGAGTATTCTATATAGAGAGAAGTATTCCATGTTCAGCCTAGTGAACCTAAAAGAAAATTTGAAAGATTAGTGGAAGTAGTAACTACTAAAATAAAGAGAGTCAAACAATAGGCTAGAAGACCAAGAAAAAGATAGAAAACATTGTTAACAATTGATTCGAATGATGTAGAAGAAGAAGAACATGAGATCAAATGAGTAGAGAAAGTGACTCCATCTAAGCAATCAATAGGCAAAGCTTGGCAACCTTGGAAGCCGAAGATAGAAAAGATCAACATGGCTATTGCTAATGAAGGTAATTTTATTCAGATGAACAAGTTTTATGATTTGTATAATAGTTTTGAGAAAGACTAGATTGATATATCTACTGTGAGATATATTGTTTCAAAAAATATGAAATTGAAGGATCTTGAGAGCTATTTGATGATCTGAGATCAAGTTGAAGGTCAAAGATTAGTAAAAGAAGAAAGATAGTAGTAAATTAAAATTACTTGTTTGAGCAGTGAGCTCTTCTTGTAGTTGAAATTTCATGTTTGGGCAGTGGGCTCTTCGTGCATACATTGTACTACAACTCCTAATAGGGTTGGAATCTCCTAATAGGGATTCAAAGTCTCCTACCACAAGATGCCAAATATTAGATTCTATGACACCTGAAAGTAAACATGGCTAAAAGTAAAATGGAAATTAGAGGTGGAAAATAGAACTGAGGAAATTGAGAATTCTCATAGTTTGTAAAATTAGTAAAATGGAAATTAGAGGTGGAATTCATATATCCACACAAATAAAAATTAGTAAAATGGAAATTAGAGGTGGAAAATAGAACTAAGGAAATTGAGAATTCTCATAGTTTGTGAAGGTGAATCAATCAATTAATAAAATATCAATTAATTGAGAACGTTGATTAGGAAGAACAATTAGTAATGCAAGATGAAAATGATTGAATTGAGATAAGATTAGACTATGGGTCATCTTGGTAAATGATTGGCCAATTCGATTAGATAAATGTGATAATATCCATTTATGAAATGTGACGATTATGCAAATCAACTAGGATGATGATGGGTAGATCAAAGATATGATCAAATTGATTGATTGATTAGAATTAATAACATGCCAAAGATACATGACATGGATTAAGAATATGCAACATTTAATGGACATTATAAATAACACAGGATCGAAATTGATTGATAGGGTTGATTATAATAACATTGATGCATAGTTTCAATGTTATTAAATTGGTTTGATGATGCTACAATCCAACACTAAGGGACTCTAAAATGTCAATGATCAGACGATAAAAATGACATTTTGACCTATCACTGAGATGCATGATAGTACTAAGGTCAGATTTAATAATTTTGATAAGATTTGATAGGTTTAAAGGGACTGAGAGACATGAAAATGCCTAGGGTTTTATAGATGATGATTGATTTGAGATATCTTACATGTTTTGGGTTGATTGGGGCTGATATAGGTTGATTAGGGATGATTCCAAGTTGATTGGGATGATTTTGGGTAAAATGGCAATTGGTTTTGAAGTGATCTACAATTGATTTGAAAGGGAATAAGAGTGATGACATATATTGTTGAAATATGATAAAATGATAATCAAGTTGGAAAAAAGATCAAAATTAGTGAAATGAGAAAATCAGATGAGTTAGTGTGAAAAGTGATTAAACTATACATGCAAACCATTTTTGAGCATCTACATTTTGCCCCTCTTTGATACAATGTGATTAGAGCATTGTGTCAAAGAACACCAATGGAAAGGCCATAAAAGCATGCCCTAGTAGTGGTGGTATATATGGATTTCTCATTGAGAAATTGACTTAGATAGGCATATGAGAGGTCAATTCTATGGACATTGAGAAGACAAAACCATAGCAACTGATGAATCACAAATTGGAGCCCAATGCAAAAGTTATGGGGTTCAGAGTGGAAAAAGTGTCATGAACAATTAAAAAATACCTATTTACATCTTAAAAGTACTATAAAATAGCTTTGAGAGAGCTTTGAGTTTATTTTCACCCTCTCAATTGGAAGAAAGAGCTGTGGAGCAAGTAGAATGGACCGATTATCCAAGGACCAACACTGTGGTGAATGAGTGCCTACCTATTGATATCAAGTAGAAGAAGGACAACTATTGAGTGAATTGAGGTCCCCTTTATGTAGTTCATGGTTTTCTTTCATTTTGTTCTTAGTTAGGTGTTAAAAGGGGCCCACTCAAGGTCCTAGAGGCAGTTTAGGGCATCCAAGCACCCCAACTATGCTTAAAATAATACCAAGTGTGCACTAAGAACACTTGGTCATGCCAAGTTAATTCTAAGAGAACTTGGTCATGCTAAGTGTGCATTGAGTGCACTCGGTCATCTCAAGTGCACACTGAGTGCATTTTTGGGCTCCAACTGCACTCCAAGATGCTCTGGGGCTGCCAAAAAGGGCCCAGATGGGCCCAAATCAGCCTAAAACTCGGAGCACATGACCATAACCCTAGGATAATGTTAGAGCATAGGGTGACTTAGTCAAATATTACCAAAGTGGTCAAACTTGGTCACCTAGGTTAGATTTAGGTCAACCCTAGGTGAATGTTGATAGGGAGTGATGCAAAGAGCTAGAAAGAGGGCAGACGAACTCAAAATTACCCAAAATTTGGTGTGCATGCTCAAAACCCTAGAAAGAGTTCAAAAAATAGGTCAAAACATGTTCAAAAAAGTCAAAATTAGTCAAACCTAAGTTGGATGTGGGAAAAAGTTGATAGAATGGTAGCTAGAGGGTCAAAACCAATGTAGATAAGTTCAAATTGACCCAAAACTTGGTAGACCTATTCAAAAACCTAGAAAGAGTTCAAAACATAGATAAAATTAGTGAAAATTGTTCAAAAGAAGTCAAAATTAATCAAACCAAGGTAAAACTAGGTCAAACTTGGGTCAAACATAATTTAAACTTGGTAGAAAGCCACAAAAGTTTGACAGACATTTTGGTTATGCAGGAGGATCTACCCCTATTGCAGACAAGGGGACATAGACATCAATTCTTACTATTGAGACACCAAATGACCACCGATGATTAAGAGATCCTAATAGGACTTGGATTTACCACATTACATTCATGCCAGAGGTGAGAGGGAATAGGGGGTTGTTGACAACACTGATAGAGAGATGACACTCTAAGACTAGCTCATTCCATCTTCTCACAGGAGAGGTGATAATGACTTTAGAGGATGTATGGTGCATCCTCCAAGTTATTATCCATGAAGATCTAGTGGTGTATGATTCAACTAGTGGGTGGGAAACATTACACCAGATTTGGCTATAGAGATATAGAGTTAGGGATCCTAACTATGAGATCGGCTGGGAGCTACTAGTGATGTATCATGAGCATCTAATTTCTATGATCTGTTGGGTTGTTGGTAGACTGCTAATACTAGATAGATGAGGTCATGGATTCTTCATCAAATTGGGCTAAGTTTTAGAGAGGATGATGATGGATGGGACCATGTTTGCATGGGGACTGTGCATGCTTGGGATGTTATACTACTATCTTTATCAGGTGGCATATAGAGGTTGACTGACATTTAGCACTAAAGGTAAATTACTACAAGTATGGGCTTATTGCTATCTTCAAGTTTCTTGTAGAGGGAGAGTTAGTTGAGGATATGCCCTATGCATACAACTATAGGGGATACTCACACAGGGGCCACTAAGGTATACCTGGTTATTTAGACATCAGCTAGATACTATGAAACAATTTGTATGAAGACCCTATAGAGATTTCCTTGGGTAGGATGATGATGAGATTCACCTTCGATACTATAGGTAGGAGTGTTATTTGATAGGGTGCACAATGATTGGACTCCTAATAATTGAGATGTACTTGCTAGAGTGAGTATACTGATAGTTTGGTGACACGCAGGATGCGTCGATAGGTCTTGCATTATATTCTCAATCGAGGAAATAGATCAGAGAATGGGGAATGTCGATAAATAAAGAGGTGGCTTATGTACAGTTGGAGGAACTACAACATAGGTTATGGGGGGTAGCAATGAATTTTTTACCTAGAGGTACAATGGCAATGTATAAGAGATGGTTTTTTCAACATTGACCGAGGTTGTTGATGGATCTGATAGTACTAGTACCATAGGTGAGACCACAAAAGAGTAGGGTGGAAAGAAGGATGAAGACAAGGATGTGGATGGTGAGGGAAAGGAGGAGGTAGTCAAGGAGGTGGGGGATGATGAGAATGATGAGGGGGATGGGGAAGATGCAGAGGAGGGAGAGGATGAGGTGGGTACAAATGATGATGATGAGGAGGGTGGGGATAAAGGGGGTGGACATAATGATGGTGGAGAGGATGAGGAGAAGGATGGAGGGGAGGACAAAGTTGGGGAGGGTGATGATGAGAGGGGAGGTTATGAGGGGGAGAGTGGTGTGGATGTTATAGTGATGGATGTAGAGGAGGATCTAATGGATGACATAGTAGGGATGCTAGTGCTAGTAGAGGTAGGGCCTAGCCAGTTAGAGCTTATGGAGGTGATCAAAGGGCTTCAGAGTTAATTAGACTAGGTTATAGTAGAGAGGGATGTGGTGATAGCAAGGATGGGTGTGGTGATAGTGGAGAGGGATCAAGCTATTGCAAAGAGGGATACAATGGTGTAGAGGGAAAAGAGGGAAGTGAAGGAATCATGGGAGTTTATTAGTAGCATTAGGGATCCATCATTTTTAGATATGGCCGTGATGATGGTTTTGTTACATGCAGAGGCACAATATTGGAGGGATCATTATGAGATGATAGTGCCACCAGGGTAGAGAGTAGAGAGTTATTGATTAGCAAGGTCCCATTCTCAGTAGACACACAGAACACATAGTAGAAGGCATGTGATGGTCCTAATGAGGCCACCATACATAGGTGAGGGTTCATCCTTGAGGAAAGATAGAGGCTACAAGGCTAGGGACAGTACAAGTTGACATAGACACGTTGTTGTGCAAAGGGGCTTCTTTTGCTTTTTGTTATGCTCTTTCATGGTTCACACCTGTTGGTGTTTTTCAACTACTGAACAACAAAAGATCAATACCAAGATAAGAATACTGTAAGAAATGAATAATTTTGAGCAAGGAACGAGAAACAATCCAAGTAAGTTAAGTGTGAAACAATGTTACCATAAGATAAGCAACTCCAAGAGCATACACCAAGATGGTTCAACAATGGAGACAAGGATTTATAAGGGGAAAGCAAAGAAAACCCCTTGTGAGTTATTATGAATGAAGGCAAATGCCTAAAGAAGAGAGAGAGAGAGTTTTGGAGCAAAGGTAGCTCAATACAATAACATCAAGTGCTTAGAGTGGTGTGTAGTTGTGAAGAAAGAAGGAGGAGCATCTCTTATATAGAGATGAGAGAGGAGTTGCATTTGTAACTCCCATTTCTATGAATGCCACATTCATAATAGGTGTGTGCAAAGTGTCACAATCCTCTTAAGGAGGATAAACTAAATAAAGAAATAAACAAGAGTTGTCCTTACATGTGGAATAAAGGACAAACAATGACATGTCCTCCACATGTGTACAAGTGGACAAACTACATGTAGGGACCCTTGGAATATCCCAATTAAAATATATCCAAGGAAAGATTAATCTTTCTAACACCCCCCCTTAATCTTTACTTGGGGAGTTTACTTCAACGGGTTGTAAACCCAAATTTTTACAATGGAACTGAAATCTCTCTTTAGAAAGTGGTTTGGTTAAAATATCAGCCACTTGATCTTCTCCTTTACAATAAAGAAGAATAATTTGATTGTCTTCAACTTGTTCTCGAATGAAGTGATGTTGAAGTGAAATATGTTTGGTGTGGGCATGATACACTGGATTCTTTGCCAAGGCAATAGCACTTTGATTGTCACAATGTATAGGTGTAGGTGATTGTTGAGGTAGACCAAAATCATCAAGAATTCTTTGAATCCACAAAGCTTCCTTAGCTGCATTGGTACAACCTTTGTATTTAGCTTCCATTGAGCATAGGGAAATAGAGTGTTCCTTTTTGCTTTTCCAAGAAATTGGACCTGAACCAACAAAGAAAAAATAACCACAAGTGGATTTCCCATCATTGGGATCTCCACCTAGATCGAAATCAGTATAGCCATGTAAAATGAATTCAGAGTTTGGATCATAAAATAAGCCTATATTAATAGTTCCTTCAATATACCTTAAGATGCGTTTAGCAACTTTAAAATGAGTTTGTTGAGGTTTAGACATAAAGCGAGACACTAAACCAACACTATAAGAAATATCAGGTCTAGTAAGAGTTAAATAATTTAAACTTCCTACTAACTGTCTATACAAAGTTTCATCAACAAAAGGAGTATTCATATCATTCATTAATTTAGTTCCTAATTCACATGGAATTGAAACATGGTTAGAGTCATTCATCTTAAATTTTTCTAAAAGATCATAAGCATACTTGATTTGAGAAACAAAGATACCATTAGGAGTTTGAAAAATTTGCATACCTAAGAAGTAATGTAAGATACCTAAGTCGGTCATTTGAAATTTTTGTTTAAGTTGGAATTTAATATCAGAAATCAAGATGTCTAAACTAGAAGTGAGAATTAAATCATCTACATAAACAATAACAATGATAATATCATCGGTAGTATGTTTAATAAACAGATTAGGATCATTTTTGCTTCTAGTAAAACCTTGAGAAATGAAGAAAGAATTAATTTGAGAATACCATTCTCTAGGTGATTGTTTAAGACCATAAATAGATTTGTTTAATTTGCAAACTAGATTTTCACTACCTTTCTTAACAAATCCAAGAGGTTGAGCCATATAGATTTCTTCATGTAACTCACCATTTAAAAAGGCACTTTTAACATCCATTTGATGAATGGGCCAATTCATTTTAGATGCTAAAGCAAGAACTAATTTGATAGTAGGCATTTTAGCAACAGGTGCAAAGGTTTCATTATAGTCTAAGCCTTCAATTTGGGAAAAACCTCTAGCAACTAGTCTAGCTTTAAATTTACTAATTTCATTATTAGTATTCAATTTTGTTTTATATAACCATTTACATGAAACTAGATTTTTGCTAGGAGGTAATGTGACTAAGTCCCAAGTGTGATTAGCAAGTAACAAATCATATTCCTCTTGCATGGCTTTCTGCCAATGAGGTTGAGAGTTAGCTTGATCAAAAGACTTAGGATCGTTAGAATTCATAATAGTAGTCATCAAAGCATAATTACAATAATTAATTCATCTATGTTTAATTCCACCAGATTTAGAAATATAATCATCAGCTTCATTGATGAGATTTTGAGCCCATTTAGGTTTACGTTTAGTTGTAATGGAATTATCACTAGAGGAAGAATCATGAGTAAGAAAAGTATCATTAGTATCTATTTGAGTATCATGAGATGTAGGAGTAGAAATAACTGGTGGTACTTGATTAAGAGAAAGAGTAGGGTTAAGAGAAGGAGGTTGGTCCTCCACGAGCACAATTTTAGTGCCACTGAATTCTTCATCCATTGTAGTAGAGCAATCATGAACTCCATTTTCTGCAATACAAACATCTCTAGCAACTTGAACTTTGTTAGTAGTGGAATCATAAACACGATAACCCTTAGTGTGTTCATCATAGCCAACAAACATATAAGGAGATGACTTAGCATCTAATTTATGCCTTTTCTGTTTAGGCGTATGGACATAAGCAATAGAACCAAATATTTGTAAGTGATGTAAATTCGGTTTCCTACCAGACCAAGCCTCTTCTGGAGTGATAGCTTTGAGAGCTTTGGTAGGAGTCCGATTAAGAATATAAGTTGCACAAAACATGGCTTCAGCCCAAAATTTATAATGCAAATTCTTAGCATGCAACATGCTTCGAGCCATTTCAACAATGGTCTGATGCTTTCTTTCTGCTACACCATTTTGTTGTGGTGTATAAGGAATAGTAAGCTCGTGCTTAATTCCACACAATTTCAAATAAGAATGAAAAGCATTATTCACATATTCCTTCCCATTATCAGTTCTAAGAATTTTAAGTTTATACCCAGATTGCCTTTCAACATATAACTGAAATTCAATAAATATATCAAGAACTTGATCCTTGCTATGCAAAAAATAGATCCAAGTTCGTCTAGAAAAATCATCAACAAAGGTAAGTGCATACCGAGAACCTTGGATGGAGGTATTCTCCATGGGACCCAAAAGATCACTATGGACAAGATGCAACTTATGAGTTGCTCGCCACGATTTTCCACTTGGAAAGGGCTCCCTATGCATCTTACCACTCATACAACCTGTACAGGTAATCTTGGAAGGAATAATGTTAGGCAAGCCATCAACCATATTATGCTTTTGCATGAAAGTAATATAATCAGAATTTAAATGACCAAGTCTTTCATGCCATATGTTGAAATCAATAGAAGTATGTAAAGAATATCGTGAACTAGCAAATTCATGGAATTTAAACAAATTGTCGTTATCCATTTTAGCATAAGCAATCACTTTGAGAGTTTGAGGATCTATAATATAACATGTATCTTTGTAGAATTCAACTTTATAGTTCTGACATAGCTGTGAAACAGAAATTAGATTAGTTTTCAAGTTAGGTACATATAAAACATCATGCAATTTACCATTAGGAATAGTAACATCACCTAATCCTTCAACTTTACAAGTCTGATTATTAGCTAACTGAATAGGAATGTTAGCAATATTAGGTTGTAAGGAATCAAAAATTTCTTTATGAGAGGTGACATGTTGTGATGCACCACTATCAACAATCCATTCTAAAGGTTTACAAAGATTAAAGCTACAAGTAAAAGCATGACGAGGATTAGAACTAGTTGAATTACCTTTTCTATGGTTTGAGGTTTGATGATTGGTACTATGATTCATAGGTTTTTTATCATTTTGTTTTTTAAAACAGTTATTGACAAGGTGACCATCTTTGCCACAATAAGAACAATGAGGTTTGGAATTGGAATGGTTCCTTTGATTATTAGTATTACGAGTATTATTAGGATGATGGGTATTATTATATTTGGGATGAAATTTATTGTTGGTGTTATTTGAATTAGATTGCTTGTAATTATGATT
The DNA here is from genome assembly GCA_028749045.1 of Cupressus sempervirens. NCBI lineage: Eukaryota > Viridiplantae > Streptophyta > Pinopsida > Cupressales > Cupressaceae > Cupressus > Cupressus sempervirens. The sequence continues at coordinate 423,266,113 of CM053790.1, forward strand.
ATTGGAACGAAAATTATTAGTTGAATTTCTAGAGACAAATGCATGTTCAGTTGATTTGAGAGTACCAAACTGAATTAGCTTAGCTTCTTCCTGTCTCAATAGAGTTTGAAAAATAACATAAGTTAACTGAGAAGATAAAGTAGGAATAGCAAGCTGTGCATGAATATTGGTTATAAACTATTGAAACTGTCTTGGAAGACATTTTTTAAGAATAAGATGGATTAAATGAATGTCCTCTAATTGAACACCTAAAGCCATAATTTGACTTTTAAGAGAATCAAATTTTAAGAGGAATTCATCCATACCTTTTAAAATCTGCATACCTGAGATCTTCGAGTTGATCTTGCAATTGTATTTTGCGGTATTCATCGCCACTGTCATACTTGGTTTTCAAGATGGACCATGCATCATGAGCTTTAGAACAGTGAGCAATTAAGACATATAAATCTGGAATAATAGAAATACCAATTAACCCTAAAGCTTCTTTGTTTTTAGCTTTCCAAGTATCTTTCTCATCTTGAGTAGCCGCTGAACTGGGCTCAAGAGAAGGGTCAGTGGCTATTTCGAAGAGATGTTTAAAACGAAAAATAAATGAGATATGAGTTTTCCAAGAATGATAATTCGAATAATTAAGTTTGATTTCTGGAATTAATGTTGACATGATTAGGAAAAAAATTCTTCGCTTTTTGGGAAAAAAATAAAATTAAAAAAATGCCCTTAATTTGAGAATTAGATAAATTGGAAAAAAAAATTAAAATTTTATGAATTGAACAAAATTTGTTTTTTTTATTTTTTATTTTATTGTTTTATTTTTTTTTTTAATAAGATTAAGAATATTTTGTTTTTAATTTTAACTAATGGTGATAGAGAAAATTAAAAAGTAATTTAAACAATTTAAAAAAATGACTATAATACAAGTTGGATTAGGTTTAGTTAAAACAAAATTGGAAAAGAAAGAGGGGGAAACATTTTTTTTTAAATTGGAAAATGGAGGGGAGCGGGCGGTGGCTTTCGCGTGGCGAAAGGAGGGCCGCGGTCGGTGGTCGCCGCGTGGTGGGAGCGGCGATCCGCGGGCGGTGGTTGCCGCGTGGCGGGAGCGGCCGAGGTCGGTGGTCGCCACGTGGTGGGAGCGGAGGAAGCGGTTGTGGGGTTTTTTTAAAAAAAGGCACATAGAGAGGCGATTGCGCGCGGCAAGGGTCGCAGAGGTGCAGAGTTGTACTGGCGGCGACGGCGGAAGTTTGAACCGGCGGCTGTTGGCACGGCGGCGCAAATCTGCAACGGCGGTGTTTGCGCGGCGGCGCGAATCGGGACCGGCGGTGCAGAGGGGTACGGTGGCGAGGTGTTTCAGCGGATTAAATGTTAAGTGGCCGAGGAAGGTCCTCGGGCCAAAATGCAGAGATATGGGAACAGTGCCTTCGGCGATGGTTGCTTCGCTAAGGCACGGGGTGGCGCGCGGGTGGCGCGGCCGCCCTATTAAAAATAAAAGAATGTTTTTTTTTTTATTTATATATATATAAAACTTTGCACTATGTTTTTTTGTTTTTTTTTTTTAATATTTTTTTTTAAAAAAAAACACAAAGTAGTAAAATATATTTTTTTTTCTAAAGAAAAAAAAAAAATTTGATAAATGAAGTAAGAGAAAAAAAATAGAGAGATAGAAAGCTTTACTATTGTGTTTTTATAAAAAGCTTTACCAATGTAATATGTTTTGTTTTGGCGGCATGCCGTCCAAAACAAACCAAAAAAAAATTAAAATTTACTAAGAAAACCCTTTGGCGGCAAGTCGTCCAAAGAGGGTTAGTAAAAAATATGAAGCTTTGCAAGAAAACCCTTTGGCAGCAAGCCTTCCAAAGAGGGTTAGTAAAAAATATGAAGCTTGCATGCACAAGATTAGTTAAAACGAGCTAAAATCACAACACAATCTTCTTCTCTCAATAACGTCTCCAAATAAGGTGTGCTCCAATGAATGGCAACCTTCACCACAAAACTTAAAACAAGGATTAGATAACCAAGCTCTGATACCATGTAAGAAATGAATAATTTTGAGCAAGGAACGAGAAACAATCCAAGTAAGTTAAGTGTGAAACAATGTTACCATAAGATAAGCAACTCCAAGAGCATACACCAAGATGGTTCAACAATGGAGACAAGGATTTATAAGGGGAAAGCAAAGAAAACCCCTTGTGAGTTATTATGAATGAAGGCAAATGCTTAAAGAAGAGAGAGAGAGAGTGTTGGAGCAAAGGTAGCTCAATACAATAACATCAAGTGCTTAGAGTGGTGTGTAGTTGTGAAGAAAGAAGGAGGAGCATCTCTTATATAGAGATGAGAGAGGAGTTGCATTTGTAACTCCCATTTCTATGAATGCCACATTCATAATAGGTGTGTGCAAAGTGTCACAATCCTCTTAAGGAGGATAAACTAAATAAAGAAATAAACAAGAGTTGTCCTTACATGTGGAATAAAGGACAAACAATGACATGTCCTCCACATGTGTACAACTGGACAAACTACATGTAGGGACCCTTGGAATATCCCAATTAAAATATATCCAAGGAAAGATTAATCTTTCTAACAAATACTCACAAATCTAGGGACTAGGTACTTCCCATTAACAATTATGTATGCATATTATTTGGATTCAACTTCAAAAAAACCAAGACTAGTTTTCTACTCTCTAGGCTCTATAGAACCAAAGTGCGTATACCTAGGGGATGATTCAAATCAATGTTGTTGTATGAGAATCCTTTTAGTTTCATTCTAATTCTCATCTCCTATCTCTGTCATATACATATTTTATCCATTCCTTGACATTTTAAGATGATATACATCCCTTATAAGCATATTTGGTCACAATTCTCCTTAGGTTTACAAATATTTCTGAAAATAGTAGCTATCTAAGATTAAAAATCAGATGTAAATGAGTATTGGCTCTCTTTGAAACTCTTCGAATGGTAAAATAAGATTTATTTTAATTTTAGTATTGGTGCTTATTCATGATCTCTTTATCTGTAGACTCGATTAACTAGATCAATGCTTTATCCATTGGGATTCAAAGTCTACATCAATTCATAGATCTAATTGACTGCATTACAACCAATACTATCAGCAATTCTTACTGGAAATCATTCTTATAGACATCCTTCCTATTACCTTAGCAACCTTATCAAATTCACTAGAGCATTTACTTAATTCATTGAATCAACAGCAATAATGAATTGACATACAATCTAAGTGAATTGCATTCAATTGGACAAGCTTTGCTTACATAAAATTAGAATGACCAAGTAATAACAATGGAGACAAAATCCAGCAAGAACAGATATAGGGACAACTTAAATTTGTCTTAATCTTCTTTGAAAATTGTATACACTTATAAATAAAACTCAAAATGATTCTAGAAGAAAACGTTAGACCCCTGTAACATCAATATATTCCCAAGTATTTGCAAAGAAAATATATCATAAGTTTTGCACTAAAACTGGACCGAACCATATTCAGTAGAGACCTAAATTATAATTGAAATCAGACCCTTCTCTAGCATTGGAATCTCACTTAAATAGAGTGAGATGCAACAAGCTTCAGGCATAGAGAACTGATAGATGTCAATTAGACAATAGATATTTACATTTAGCTATCACAAAAAGGCAAAAAACTATGTAATAGAAAAACTTATATATTAGATTATTCCTTTGGTAGGGCCCTCTTCTGTTACATTTTCAAATGCTACAAATCCCATGATTGGCTTTTAGTTATTCTGAGTCCCCGGCATATGTAGCTATCAAATTTTCTAATGATGTCTCACGCTCTGATTCCTACAAATTCACCTCTACTCTAGCATTTCCACTTGCATCATCATGTACTACCAAGGTGATAGTTATATTTGGTTTCATTTATGCCACATCATCCATTTGGCCTAGGGTACTTTCCACATGAGATGATTGCCCTTCTTGGTCTTCTTCTCTCTTCTGACCTTCTAAAGGTGTATCAATGATTTGTACTTCATCTAGATTCATCTCATCATCATCACTCTCAACCTCTTCCCACTACTCATCAGAAGCAACATCATCCATCCACTTATCAAAGAGGGTGTCATCTGGCCAATTAAACTACAAAATATCACTTTTCTTTTTGATGATATATTTTGCATCTTTATCAATACTAATAAAATATTGCTTTAAAGAATCAAAGAATAATTGAGCCTTCACTATTTCTTCTATTGTGGCTGCCCACCATGCATGTCCTTTTTCATTTATGACTTCATTCATTCTTAAATGAAATAGATCATCTAATTCTTTAGCCCATTCATCTTTATTTTTCAATTTATTTTTCTTATCCAAAGAAGGTGGGAATAAGTCAGATTTCTTACTCTTGTACTTATCCAAATAGCTAACAATTCTTCTTTGTAGCTCAACTCTCTTATCATCAAATTCTGAGAGATCATGAGAAAGATCATAAGTTATTTCAATATGATCATGTGAAGACCTTATCATAGAGTAGCACAAGAATGTGATTTCCTTTTTCCTCTTACTCCACTTATTGACAATAGGTTTCAATGCCTCATCACTTGCTTTTATTTCATCCCATATGTTTATTACTTTTGCTAATTGATCATAAAACAATGGCCATTCAATTTTATCAACCAAATACATGAGAGCCTTTCTCAGTTTGTCTTCATATTACACATTCAGCTCTACATGTAGTGCCCATAGTTTGCTCTTTTCTTCTTCAAAATCTTCAGTTGTGTAATATTGTGGCCTTTGTGGAGTATATGGCATTTCTATGAGAGGAGTGCATTTGAAATATTCTACTGGTGGGTGAGGGTATGTGATCCTAGGCCTAGTAGACCATCCCAACACCTTAGTCTCAAGTACAATTTTCTTTTGAACTTCTTTATTATAGGCTTCTAAAACCTTTTTGTATTTATTCTACAATTCAGACATTTCCTTCTCTTCTTTCTCTATAGTAGCCAGAACTAAGTGAGATGTTCTAACATACATATGTGCATCCTCCACATGGGTGGTATTTGCTACTCTTTTTACAATGATATTTTGCATTAATCTAGAGTCATTTGGCTGTGATGAAATAGCCCTTGATCCTTTTCTTAATGACCAAATAACTAAGTTGGCTTGGTCCTCATTGAATGTAGAACCTTTGAATTTTTTCTTGTTTTAATCCTATAGGTCCAATTTATTTGAAATAGAACTAAAAACTAAAGCATCTTTTATATCCCAATTGGGTAGCAATAAAATATTTGATGCTTTCACCATTTGCCTTCCCCTCTTTAGGGGTTATACTTTGGAATTCTTGCAGCATCTTTCTTTTACTTGATTCTGCAAGGCTGCCTCCTCTAGTTCTGGATGCTCTGTTCTTAACTTATTACATTTTTCCTCATATTTTTCTATGTGTTCTCTCCATACAAACTCGTAGAAGGCTCTAGACTTAAAAAAACTGACATCTAACAAAAATTGATGACTAGCTTGCTCTATCACAAGGTCTAGATCCTTTCCTTTATAATCTGTCACTGTTAAATCAAGGTCTAGCATAGGAGGTTCTTGGAGATTTCCCTCATCTAATTTTTCCTGGGTAATAAAAACTCCTCCTTGGGACCCCAGCTGTTCAATTTGCTATCCAATAAGTTGTTCCTCGTCAATCTACAAAGGGGATTGTGTAGGTGAATATTCCTCAATGTGAGGACCTTGATATTTTATTATTTTTGCCTCTTAGGGGAGGACTCATTAGGTCTCTCTTCCAAGACAACACTAGTGGATCCTATTATTTATTTACCCTTACCCATAGTGGCCTTCTTATTTTGTATCACATTATAACCTAACCTTTTTTGGACAATCAATTGTCCTACCCCTACATTGGGAGTGAATGCCAATCTCCTCATAACCTCTTTGGCCTTATCTAGATAAGCTTTAATAAAAAAAAAAAATTTCTCATTCATAGTTTCCATTATTTTAGGAAAAGTAATCACGAGTTTATTGATTCTATTTGCCTCTATGTTGGCATTATCTAGAGGACTATAATCTCCAGCAAAACAATGGATAAACTCTGAAACCCTTGAGAAAACCCTCCATTTTTCTTTCCTAGTTTCTTGCTCCTACAAGGAGAACTCATTTCTTATTATATCCTCAGGGTAATATGGCTCATGTTTTATTTTACCAAGTTTAGCTCTGTGCCTAAAAGCCAAGTCATAGAATCCCTCAGTGTAACAAAAATGAGAATGAGACATAGCCATCTTATACTGGTTTAGTATTTTATAAAGGGATAGCCAACCACCTTTTGTAATCACAAATTGGTGACTTGTAGTGCAAGTTCAGAAAATTGACCCTCTTCTCCTTTTCATCAAATAATTTTCCTCCAATCCTCCTAACTGCTACAAAAACTCACCTACCCCTACCTTTAATGGCACCTGGTAGGGTAATACAGAAGGAGTTCCTTTGAAACCATAAATCCTAAAAATGGTTGAAACAAAGTATGGGATAATGTCTCCCCAATTATGTGATACCTTCAAATCAGTAGGATTATCCATGGGCCTAATAAAATTTACCAATTCCTTAGGCACTCTGGGATTTTCACTTAATAAAAGGCACCTCAATTTTGAATCAAAGTACCTATCAAATCTAACAAAACTAGCTTTTTCTACATCCCATGTCATATCTTCACTCCATAACTAGATTTGCAGTGCTTCTCCATCTTTTTCTTTGTTCAACTTCATTTCCCTACCAAAATATGTTACTCCTTTGAACAAAAACATATGCATCAACAAAGAATAGTGACCAAAAGTTTTATCTACCTTTTCTTTTGCAATCCCAACTAGGCTTTTATGAATTTCTTCTTCTAAATAGGGGGAAAAATTAAAAATAACATCAACATCAAAAGAATAAATATGAGTGATCACATACATAAAACTTATGGCCATATCATTTTGTTCATCTTCACCAAAAATTCTACATAGAGTCCAGTATGCCTCCACAGCCCAGGTAGTGAAATACCCATTTTTTAAAGGTTCCCTAGAGGATGTTGTGATCACTAAAAAAGTTCCAATTGTGCCTATATGTGCCCTCAGTGCACCCTACCTAATTGCATCCTTTTTTGATAAATATTTTTTTCTAACTCTTGTAGGTCAATGGGTACATGATATTCTATCAATGGCTCTAGGCCAAATACCTCTCAAATTTCCTCAAGGTTGATAGTGATCAAAATCTCACCATCAATTCTTCTCACTACTCTGATTGTTGAATCATAATTTTTTGCAACAACCTCTAAGAGGTCATAGTCCATAAAGACACTAGGAACGACTAGCTTTCCCAAATCAAAATTCCAAACATTTACATGAGGGGCAAATAAATTCCTTTCCAAGAACTATTTTCTAAACAAAGAAAGCCAAGTTTGAGAATTTTTGGCATCCCTAACCCAATTCCCCTTATCATATAACCCATATGCAATTTTGAGTCTAGGGTTTAATGAGGTTAACTTTTTCACTTTAACAGTTTCATTTGTGGATTCAGGTAGTAATTCAAGCAGATCATCATGGATATTCCTAGCCAAATAGTCTTCCTAACTGGAGAAAACCTTCTTTAGAGGCATAATGAATACAATTTGTAGAAAACCAGACTACTTTGACAAGTGCGGTGCACAAGAACTCACTTGACTCTCTAGTTATCTTTCTCTATAATTCTATGATATTTTTGAACAAAGGGAAATTGTTTCACATTTCAATCACGCCCAGTACAAATTCTCAATGACTTCCTCTTTGGAAGCTAAAATTTTGTTCGTATAAGATGGAAATGGCAAAACTTTTTGCGATATACTCTATTTTTTCTTGCACAAGAAGCTTTCATTCCTCATAAATGAACTATAAGGAAAACAAGGTGGCACCACATTCGAATTTTAAAACTACGTCATCAATCTCCAAAAATCTAACAACCCAGGAATAAAACTAGGGATGACTCATTTTCCACTCACCACACTAGAATTCAACCCAATGAAATTCATCCATATGTTCTTCTCCTTCATTATTGGTGATAAAAATTGGATCCACTAGTTCTAGAGGACACGTGTCGCCAAGTCGCTACATCGTTATGCATAAAAGGTGAGCATGTTGTCTATGCAACATAGTGACAACTGTTGATTATATTTCAATCTAACAACATGAATTTGATTCATGGTTCAATACAACTATGGTGGGTCCATCCTTTTCTCTCTTTGGTCGCTATGTCAGTACCCTTCAGAAATGAGCAACTCCCCATAGCGATGAAGCAACGACTGTTGATCTAAGCTTGATCTGACGGTGAGGAATCTGCATTAATTTTCCATTAGCTATGGTGGGTCCACTTGTTCTTTACCTTAGTCACCATTTCATGTTGAGTAAATAGTGTGCAATTTTCCATAGTGACTTGGTGACAATCGTTGATTTGTCTTTAATCAATTGACCATGGTTTTAATCTACTCTTTCCATTTGGGTGTGGGTCCATATCACTATCTAACTTGGAAATATCCTAAAAAGATGGAAAATAATTCAATATTTTAATTCCTTTTGTGACATCATAAGACTAGGCTCCACCGTGTTTCATATTTTTAGGTTAGGCGCTATGTCACTATCAGCAGAAAGCAAGGACTTTTCGGTTGTGACATAGTGACATCCCATGTTCTTGAAAGTTCTAGAGAATTCACATTTCTTCATAGGATGCCAATGTGTTAAGGCAATTACATGTCTTATTTTTTATGAAAGGATTATTGGGACCCACCTTTTAGATTGCTACCGCAAACCCACTTTCTGTCAAGGTGCTATGTCGCTACCAACAGGATTCTTTATTTTCCTAATCACAACATAGCAACCTCCTTAATACTATTGAAAATCCAGTGTTGGGAAGATCTCCAGGTTTCCATCATGATTACCATAATCAATGCCTCTAAAAAATAAATAAAGGTGCACAACAATTTTACAACTGAGAACTTTATGGTGCCCATCTTTTTTCAAAACTCTTTCGTCCTTTCTATTCTCTGGTAAGGCGCTATGTCACTACTGACAAGACACATTCTTTTTTTAGTCATGACATAGCAACTCATTGAGAATAACCAAACTTTGGTGATGTTGATTTCAACTTGTTCCAGTTAGTCCCTTCTCTAGCACTGACAACTCTAACATCAATCACATCACAAAAAATTTTGAATCAATCAAGATTATGGCACCCACTTTCCACTTTTTGCACCGTCCTTATATTTCATGGTAGTCATTATGTCACATGGGTTAAAAACCTTGCACTTCCTCTATGTGACATAACAAACACTATATATCTTATAAAGATTGGATGGTGGAAACAACTTCGATAACAAGTACTAGAAAAGTGGTAATTTAAAGAGATCCCAAAGGAATATTCAAAATTCAAAATAGCTTTGCACCCAATTAAAATTTAAAAATCACAAGACCTAACATGCGTAACTAGGCACAAAGCTTAGGGTTTAATAGGGTTTTTTATAGGGTTTTAAAATTGCAAAGACATAAAACCAAAACCCTAGCATGCAAGACATAGAATTCATTCTGATTTTTATACCTAGAACTAGGAAATTTTTATTTTGTAAAAATCAAACCAACAACACCTACGGGCAATTAGTATTGATGTAAACCATGATCATGTAGTATGATACTTTTTGAGACATTTATGATATGTATCTATGTTATGATGATTATATGAGATGGATTGTGCACATGTTTTTATGCTTTATATGGATGAATTTATGCTTTTCTATATGGACTTTAGATAATGGCATCATGTGTTGGTAAGTGATATCAGATGCTTAGGAAATGATATCTTTATCTTTGCCACATATTTTTCTCATGAATGAATACCAATAAAATATAAAATGATATGGAATGAATGCAAATGAAAACATAAAATGATGTGAATGCCATGTTTATGCATATATGTATTGCCTTGGGTTTTTTTGACTTATGATATATACAGGAATGCAGGATGATAGTGTTTTTGGTGTATCAAAGTACAAGGCCATGGTGGTGGATGAAATGGATGGTAGAAGATAGAGTACATGAGATGAGGACCAATTAGAATGAGGTGAGTACTTTTTCTTTTGTAAAGTGTACTATATGTTATGGAGCTTTATTTTGATATGGAAGATGGACTGTAATGCATCATGGTCATAAAGGGTCAAAGTGTGAATGAAAACCTTTTGCATAAACAAGCACGATATAGATATAAAATGACCTTGTCCTTTTTGAGGCATATATACAAGCCCCAAACTCTCAAAGGCACATTTTAGTAGACAAAAAACAAAAGATGACCGTGAACCATCCCGACCACTCTCATAGACTAGTTTATATCATCAAGTGGCATGCGAACATGATCAAAGCAAAACAAAGCAAAAATACATCGCCCACTAGACAACATGAGCCAAAAACTATTCTTGTCCATTATTACTTGCTTTTTAGTGTTTAGGTCTTCAAATAGTGTGTGACAGATTGATGTTGTGATAAGTCAGATTGTTGGTTCACATTGCTTAGATAATGTGATTATCACTCAAGTGTAGTGCTTTGAGTTTCAGTCTGTGAAAGTGCAAGTGTTTAAGAAAAAGGGGTGATTATCCATAGTGACTATTTACAAGGTTTATTGCAAATTTGTATTGGATTTTGTGATTTTTTTGGGGTTTTTTGAGGATATTTGATGTTTTTGTATCTCATTTCTTCACAATATTTTATGGTTTTTAGGGTTTATTTTAGGATGTTTTATAATAGGTGATAGGCATCCATGGGAAAAAAATCACATAGAATCTTGTCTTTGTAGCCTCCAATAGTGAATTCAATCCATGCTTTCTCATTCACCAAAACATGTTGCTCCTTCTTTAGCCAGGTGACTTTGTAGGGAGTGCTATGAGGTATTTTTGGAATCTGGAGTTTAGCTATGGCTTCCTCTAAAATTATGTTATCAGTAGACCCTGAGTCTATGATAACTTTGCATACCTTTCCCATAATCTTGCATCTCACTCTAAAAAGTGATCTTCTTTTCTTTGGCTCTCCTTTAATAGGTTCTTTGATCAGAATTCTCCTTATCATCAAATTCTCCCCACTTTCAAAATCCAACTGGATATCATGTGACTTCACACTTGAAGCATCTTCATGAATGTGAGCTACCTTCTTTTCTCCTTGTAATGTTGATCCCTTTTTAGGACACCTATAAGCAGGATGTCCAAGTTGTTGACAATGGTAACACTTTATTGTAGCAAATTAGGATGGTCCTCTTCCTCCTGGTGATCTACCTCAGCCTCTACCTCTACTTGAACCACCTCTTTGACTGGTTTCTCCACTTTGTTTAGTCAGCTTGGACTCACCTTGGGATATTCCTTCATTGCTTCTACCTCCATAGCTTCCTCTTTTTCCTCTACCATCTCTACCTCTTCCTCTATTCTTTGAGGCACTGTCCTTCTTTCTTTTCCCTTTCTCTTCCACCTTTAAAGCCATTTGGTAACATTGATGGACTTTTTAGGAGTGACAAGGCTCATGTCTTCTTGAATAGACCACTTAAGTCCATTGAAATATCTTGCTAATCTGATGCTCTCATCTTCTACCACCTTGGAACTTAAGCATAGCTTTTGGAACTCTTCAGTGTAAGAGTGCACATCCATATCTTTTTGCCTCAGATTTTGTCTCTTTCTATGCAGCTACATCTCATAATCTTCTAGAATGTAGGCTTGCTTGATTTGAGCCACCATTCCTTTCCAAGTAACAATGGGACATTTTCCTTCTTTTTCCCTCTTTGTTTGAAGAAACTTCCACCAGGTTAGAGCAGTACCTCTTAACCTTTATTGTTCCACCTTGACTTTTTGAGCATTAGAGACACCATCACATTCAAAATGGTTCTCCATTCCTTCAATCCATTCCATGCTAAGGTATGGTTCCATCTTGCCATTGAATAGGGGAATTCCTTCCAAGGCTTTACTATTTATTGCCTTTATTGCCCTCAAGAAAGGATCTTCTGGTAGAATAGGGTCTGGTATTGGAGCTTCTTCTTCCAGCTCAATTTCTTTTTCCTTTGCTTCTTTCTCTTCTTTCTTCTCTATCTTGTCCTTGACTTTACCTGCTATGTCTTGGACCTCACCCAACAACTATTCAAGTTGTGCCAATCTTTCTCTAAAAGACTTGTTGTCTTCCTTTTGCTCTTCTACCTTCTTGGCCAATTCAGCATTTGTCACCATTTCAATAGAACCACTAGATTCACTAGGTGATAGCATTCACCTTGCTTTGCACTTTCTTTTTCCCACACATTTTTTCCTCTTGCTCTGATACCACTTGATAGGGAGAGAAGGGATGAATCAATCACCGATTCATGCTTCCAGTCTACCTCTGAGACTTAGGGTGTCCTCCAAGATCACCACATGGATTTATAGGATCTTTTTCAAGCAAATATCCCCCAATCCTAAACCCTTCTCCACTATCTTGAGAATTTTTCACTTCTTCCTAGCTGCTAGGCTACCATTCTCAATGAAGATCATTCAAAACCTTCAATCAAACTAGGTCTTCTTGACCAATATTACCAACCACTTTTAGTATCATGGAAGGAGTCTCATACCCTTTCAATTTACTCCTTTATCATGATAAAATAGGTTTCTGAAACCTTCTTCCTTACCGATTTCACCAAATTGCTCCAAAATAGAGCTACAAGGAATCAAAGGACAACCTGTTGTCCTATCTTGTTTGTTGGCCAAATGGATTGGTGGAGCACTATCCTTTCACCCAAATAACCTCCTTTCACTCCTATTCCAATCTCCTTCAGCAACCTACAACAAAATCCACAATCTTGCAATGTAAAATGCTTATTTATGCAACTCTTCCCTAACCAGGCTTGCTTTGGCTTGCCTAGGGCAAGAGATTAAAAATGCTTTCCAGAATTTTGAAGGGCCCTAATTTTTCTTGCATATAGTACATTAAGTTTACTCACTATCCCAAAAAGGCCATACAATTCCTATGGTGGGATAGTGAGTTATCTCATTTTCTTTACAAAGTGTTCTAAATTGGACAGCAAACTACCTAAAAACAAAAGATTTTTACAACTACCAAAAAAAAAGCTTTCAAGCCAAACTTCCTAAATAAAAATTGTTCTAAATCATGCCATATAATGTTATATCAGGTACAACATGCAAAAAAAATGAAGGAAAACCTCAAAACTGAAAAAAACCAGTCTTTTTGCTCTCAAAATGCATGCTACAGCACTTGTTTTTTTCAAAATGACAACTTCTTCTTCACTTTGGGGTTTGGGAAGTCATTTATACTTCCTTCTAGGTATTTTCCTCCCCTCCTAATTTTTTGCATCAGCCACTTTATGTTTTAAAGAAAAAAACTTCAATTTCTAGTAAAGGACAGCATTTTTTCAAAAATTGCAAAATTGCAATAGAGCATTTTGCAATTTTTCTTGCTTGTGCCTTTTTACACTTCCAACTTGTCAAATAGGTCACCCCTTAGAAATTTCATGCTAGAGACCCTTTCCTAAGTTAGTTACTCATCACTTAAGCTACCCATTACCCCATGGTAAGGTATACCTTGCCTTTTAGGCCATTTTGCACTCTACCTAGGACATTGTGACTTCCTACACCCCAACTACCACACTTAGGTCCAATGACCATTATTATTATTTACAAGAGTTCTCTTGGAGCACAACACAGCAACACAGCAAAAATAAAAGGTGAGGGTCCTATGTTTCAAGGTGCCCCTACACCACATGCCATCCTCCATCATTACTGATAATGGAGGACAATTTAAAAACATGGACCTTAAATAACTTTGCAAGAAATTCAAGATCAAAAAAAATTGGTCCTAAATCTATTGTCCCCAAGGGAATGGCCAATATGAGGCCTATAATAAGACATTTCTTGAAATCCTAGACACAACGGTTAACAAATTACATAAAGATTGGCACTTATAGATCAATCCTAGTGGACTACCCGGATCACCCCAAGATTTTACACTCACCATCTGTGTTCCCTTGGTTATGCTAATGGCATTTTCATGACAAAGCCAATATCTCTTGTGGGCAACCACTTGGTGTGAGGTGAAGGAGCATCAAGCGTGGGCTAAGTTGTTGAGTAATGAACCATGTCCTTTAGGTAGATATTGCTTGATGTGTTCTCAAATGTGGTATACTAGTGAAAATCTTTTGAACATACACATGATGATAATTCTAGGAATTTCTTTTGAGACCTCACATATGCTTGTATCATGCAACATTGCTTTGTCCCTTTCTTGATTGTTTGAAGACTACTCCATGTGTCACTATCTTGCTTGGAAAGAAATTGCTTTTGAACATCAAACTTGCTATGCTATCAACTATTGTCAAACTTTGTCAACCAAGTCAAAACATCAAATGCAAACATTTTCTTGTGTTGCTTGCTAAGGGGAGTCTCATCATTTGATTTTTATTTTCTATGTCTCTAGTTCTTGAACATGCTTAAAGTGACTCTTTGGTCTTGGTGCTCTTGGTCTTTCTATCTTCATGGTCTATGCATGCTTGCTAGTTATCTTTTTGCTGAAATGGTTTCCTTGATTTCTTGACTACACTCATGGATTGAAGAGTTGTTCACTTGTCACCTCGATTGCTCTATCTATTTGGCTATTTGGGCATCTTGCCTAGCTATTGGCTTGAGTCATTCATGTCGTAAGTTTCTTGGACATATTGTTTGACAAGTCACTTTAATCTCTCTCTACTATCTTGGCAAGTGAACACTCTACCTCCTATAGTTTCAACATCAAGTTATCTTCTAGGCTCTTTTATGCTTGGCTTTGCATCTAAAACTATGGGATCTAAACCTTGTGCTACCAAAATTCAACTGAATCTAGATGATCATGATATCCTCCATGTCACTAAAGAGTTTCAAGATCTATATGCACAATACAATGAACTAGAAGAGACAAATGATCTTTCTTACCTTCATCTCTCTAAGCACATGATAGAAATGAAGTCTAAACTTGAGAAAAGGTTAGAGGAGAAGATTGCATCATTACATGAATCTTCCTTAAGGTCTTTACATGCATGTGAGTCGCATTCTTTGAGGTCATCCTCTTCTTCTAGGTCTGCATGCTCTACTTCAAGACATCAAATGTCTTCATCTTCTAGATCTAAAGACCTCTTTAGAGAACAAGCAAGTGATACCTCCTTTGAGCCTATGCTAAAATTTCATGATGGACCTATCTTTGACCAAGATAATGATGAATACATGGATACATACCATTCACTTGAGAAACAAAAAAAGGACTCTAGACATACTTCTAATAGAACTTTTGCTCCCATGGAAGATTCTTATGATGACACTTTGCAAAAACTTCTTGGCAATAAGAGCATCATGTTACCTAAGTCTAGCTCATATGGAAATCCTTTCTTGGATGCTTATTTTGCTTATCATCAAGCTAATGACCATGCTACTTCTAATTGTATAGAGCTGAAACATAAAATCCAAGATCTCATTGATGATGAGATTGTTGATCTTGGAACCTCTAGTGACTCATGTGCTGAGGATACTTTTCTTGAGCAAGATTACATTGATGAACCTATGTCTAGTAGTGGCTCCATTACATCTTCCACTTCTTCCAACACTCATGCATCTTCCAACATTTCAAAGCTTTCCAACATGCCTCCATCAAATAAAGAACCTAATGCTTTCCACATAGACTATGTGTATCCTCAAGGGCTACCTCTAAAAGAAACTCTAGCTAACCTTCACTTGGCTGCAAACCTTTTCCATGCTACTAATCCTAAACATCCTCAACCTTCATGCACTACTATGCCTAATCCAAGCACTACTCCATTCACTCTTCATTCTCCCTTGTCCTTAGAAGTGGCTCCATGTCAAGAGGACTCTCAAAAAGAAAAAGCTATAAATGTCAAGAAAGATCAAGATCAACTGCCTGTTCATCTCTTTCAATATTTTTCCCCTACATATCCTATATCTTGTCGACCTCCTAAGTATGATGAAGATAGTACTTCCATTATCTCCCTTGAGCTTACTAAAAATTATGAGAAAATTTCTCTTCATATGCTATCCAAAGCTACTTGTCAAGATCAAAGCATCCCCTCATGTTCTACTTCTTCACATCCACTTCAAAATTGTGCTCAAGCTTCAAGTGCTTCTATTAAAAATGTTGTTCCTATGAAAGGTACTCATGAATCTATTGATGGCTTTGACCATGTTTCTCACTCTAAATATGTTGATATCCCTTCCCACTATCCCTTTGCATCTTCTAAATCTATCCTTGGTCCTTATCCATCTAAGCTAAAGCATTCAAACCTTCCATCCATTTTGGGGCCTTATGTTCCTCCATCTCCTACAGTCGCTCCTAACTCATTCCCTAGCTCTCCCATCATACCTCAAGATCAACAAAGACACTCATCCTTGATGACTTTTCACCCATCTATACATCTAAACCAGTCATATCATCCTTATTCATCCACAAATCCCAAGTCCTTTGGAAGTGAGAATAAACATAAGAATCGATTGAAAAATGAAGATCACTATGTCCCATATAATCGACATGTGAATGCTAAGAAGGAGAATGCACAAAAGAGACCACAAAGGTCCACTATTAAAAAAGCTAAATCAAAAAAAATATGGGTTCCTAAACCCATTATTGAAGAAATGTGTTTTGAAGTATCCAAAGGAAAATCTAAAGCTATATGGATTCCCAAGTCTCTTTTAGAAGACTTGAATATTGAAAATACTTCAAAGTTGACATTCAAGCTTCTAAAGGCTTCTATTCCATCTTCTTCCAAAAATCTTCCTAAAAATATTCCAAAGCCTTCCACTCCACTTTTTTCCAAATCTCTTCTACCACCTCATACATCTAAATCTCAAGTTATTTCATCCATGATTCCTCCATTGTTCCAATACCCTTCAAGGTGTGTGTTAATGTTGATCTTGTCCAATATTTTAGCTACCCACATGAAATCCTCTAAAGCTTACACCTCCTTTCTATACATGAACTCTTATCCTCCATATATTCTTCCTACTACCATTTCCCTTTCATCACCCTATCAACATCTTTGAGCATACCTTTCTATGGTCTTGGCTTATCATGACTTATCTTTTCTATAGGAGCACTATCTACAAACAGCTTGAGCTCTTTCTAAAAATTCAAAAAAAAAAAATTTTAAAAAAAAGAAAAAATGAAAATGTGTGGTGAAAACCACTTCTTGTGGCACCTTGGTAGCAAAAGTAAAGAGAAATAAATTTATCCTATGGTGAAAACTACATCTTGTGGCACCTTGGATAAGTACCATGATGAAAACCTGGCAAACAGGCATCATGTGTAATTCTTCCACCATCCATCTATCCCTTCTCTCTTTGATCTTCACAATGTTAAGCTATCTTTGCATATTGGCTATCTTATCCATGAGATTGTCTATTTTTGCTTTCTCATTCCCTCATAGTCTCCATCTTGAGCTTTATTTTTATTTCTCTATCCCATCACTATCCTATCTAGTTGAGCCCTTGGTCTTGATCATGATAAATAAAAATGGTTCTTAGGTCTCTTGACATGGCTACTCTTTTGGACTACACATTTCATGCTATCTCACTTGTTGGCTTCATCGCTTATCCTACACGCTATCTTTCTCATTACTTCCATTGCTTATCCAAAACATGCTTCATATGATTATTTCACCTCTTTCCCTAGCTTGGGTACTCTTGAGGAGTCAGTCCTTGAGGATCACTTTCACTTGCTTCATACTTTTTTTTCATCCATCTTTGCTTATCCACTAGCTCGTTGCTCCATCATATCCTATACCTTGCTAGACATTGGGAGAAAATGATGTGATCTTGCTTGAGAACTAGTGATATCTAAAACCTTCTAAAAAAATCCAAAAAATCATATATGATGCTGAAAAAATCCTAAAAATGAGAAATGTCCTAAAAAAATGATCATCTTATTGAAAACCTAGCAATAGGTGCTTTGATGTATCACCAAAAAAATCAAAAATTTAAAAATACAAAAAAAATGAAAAAAGTCCTGAAAAAATCTATCAAGTGGTGAAAACCTGGAAACAAGCGCTACTTGAAACCCTCGCACCTATGTCTATCAGTCTCAATCATCCACTTCACTACACATTTCCTAGCTTGGAATTGTTTCTTGTCCTCATCTCGGGGGCATAGCTACTTAGCCTATTGAGGTATTCTTGTGCATTAGGGTTTCTTTGACAACTCACAAAATGGTGTTTCTCAACACTTCTCCCACCTTGACATCAAGTGTTTTTCAACACTTTTCAAATAGTTTACCTACGGTCTCCAAAGTCGCGATATTTCTCACTATCAGAATCAAGTCTTGAAGAAATGGCCAAGTGACTTTCACACACGCACTTTAACACTTAAATGACTGAACTATGCTGATGTTTATCTACTTTGTGTGTTGTCTATGATGATTTCTTTGCCATGTGTTCCCTCCCTAATAGTCTTTCAAGGATGTCATTGACTAGAAGACTGGGGGCATGGGACATATTTTCTTGATTTCTTCTTGTGGGTATACTTTTGTTTTTCTATAGTGTTGTAAGCATTTATGCTAGTCCTATTCAACATGTTGACTTACAAATGTATCATCCTTGACTATTTTGCAAGACTGCACTCAGGGTTTATCCTAGCGCTTATGCCTTGATACAGGTGTAATCTTGCTAAATCAAACTTAGGGAATCTAATTGCATAGTTATCTTGACTTACATGTCTCTGATGCTTAGATTGGTTTTCCACATACCTATCTACTATCGATCATATTCATATCCTCATAGTTATACTAGTGATGGTTGTATGATCTCATGGTGTCCCTAAATAAATGCTCAATGATGAAATTAAGAGTCTAAATGTTATGCACTTCTTGCTGCTAAACCACTTTGAATATTAGCTTGCATTTTAGGTTCATTTTCTAGATTAGTCTTGCATTCTTGCATATGGGGAGAGCTCTCTCTTCATCTTTTTTGTGGACATATCAGCTAACTCCTTTCATATATTTCTTTACTTTCTTCTTGTTCATGTCTTTTCACCTTCTTAATCTTTCACTTCATCTCTTTTCTATCTTATCATCACATTATATAAAGTTTTGACTTCTTAAATAATTTCAACATCCTAGATTCATTTTCGGGATCAAAATCCAAATTCGAGTTCATCTTGATGGTCAAAATTGTCTTTTAAAATTCTACGTTCTTTTGAGTAGTTAGCTGACCTTTTGAGGTCTAATCTCTGAATCATCACTAGGGAATCTTCATTTCTTCATGTCTTCATCATTTCCATACTTCATATCTACTTCAATTCACTATTTCATGTCTAAATCATATTTCTACTAGATTTGACCTAATTTTTATGCTATATCCTTGAAGGTCAACTCTAGTCAAACTGGGGCATTTTATCAATTTCTTATAGTCATTCTTGGGTTCTAATCATTTATCTGTCATATTAGACATTGCTATATCTAAATTTTCTCATGTCTAGCTAGTTTCTGCTTCCTCTTATCTCATTTTGATTTCGATCCCGAGGGGGCAGAAATACTCTATTGCTGATTGTTACAGCTATCTATTTCTTAGGAGCATTTGTTTGACCTTATCACTTTCTCTTGGTCTATTTGCTTTGCTAGATGTTAGAATTCTTTTTAGATCCTAACATCATCTTCCTAATGTTCAGTACTACCGCTATCAGGTTGTGCATTCAGGACTTGCTATCTATTTCTACATTTCATTCTTTGGAATCAGATATCTATATCTATCACCGCCTACTTGGCTTTCTATTTTCTTTGACATAATGTGTTCCTAGATCAATCACACATTAGTCAAAGAGGGGCAAATGTAATCACCTAAAAATGGTCATCTAGACTATTAGCCCCCTTCTTAGCATTTTGGCTAGTTTAATTTAATCACTTACCTAGACCAAATTGATAATAATCAATTTATTTGATTATAACCTATAGTTTGACTATGCTATCCTAAGTTCATTATTTGATTAAAAGAACATGTCCCCTTTTAATTAAATAAAACACCCCATTCTTCTAACCCACTTAAAGTGCACACATAAAGTCCTTTTTCTAGTTTGCAATTAAAAGAAAAGGCTTTGTGACTTTTGTCTTATATGACAAGCCAACTTATATTCTATTGGTTGACTTGTGTGTGCACATGGATCACTCCTCTTTTTTAATTCCACTGTTGATCATCCACCATCTTCATCTTGATCTCTACCATCCATACATCTTTAAAAGGGAGAGAGCTTTTCCCCTCAATCAATCCTCATTTTGAATATTGTTATGCTAAAAGTTTTCTAACAGGTTTCTTTGGAGCTTTGTGGAGAACTTCTATTTCTTGTCTACATTCTCTCATCCATGGCATCATGGCATTCTATCTTAGCTTAGCTTTCATTTTTGCATGTAGCTTAAATAATATAGTCTAATAGTTGGATTGTAACACTCTCATCCATGCTTAGAATAGATGCATTTTGCATTCTCATCTTAGCTTAGTTTCCATACTTGCATTGCATTTTTGAGGAACTCCTTGAAGATATTTGCACTCTTTCTCTTGTCTCAAAGAACCTCTCGTTGCATGGTTTACTAGCAAGAAGTACATTTCTAAGGCTTGGCTGAGAGCCTTCGTGCTGAAATACTAACTCCTTGCACTCCATGGATAGGGAGCTCTAAGCCGGCATCTAAGCATTCCAACTCATGGAATCGTTTGGATAGAATGGTTTAGAGTGTGACACATTTCTAGTGTACACCAGCACTATGGGCCTACAAGACCACCATCTGTACTCGTACAGGGCCTACACCTTTTTCTTTAGTCTATTTTTCTAAGGTTGTCTTACCCTTAGTTGAGATTCACTCACTATGAATCTCCCTACAGGGGTTGATAACTGATGAAGACCATAGTTTTATGAGGATACAAGAGATAGAAACCCTTGATGAGCACCACAAGGTTGCTTTTCATCACATGAGGGCATATCAAAAATTGATGTCTAATACCTATAATAAAAAGGTTCACCTTCATGAGTTTGAAGTGGGTGAGCTTGTGCTTCGAGAAAATCAAAAAAATTAGCAAAACAAAGAGTCGAAAGAGAGATTTGAGCCTAACTGGTTGGGTCCTTACATCTTCATAGAAACACTTGGATCCGATGCATATTAGCTTTCTACTCTTAAAGGGGAAAAACTTTTTAAACCTATCAATATTCTACATTTGAAGAAATTCTATGCTTAAGGTTCATAGCTCAACTATTTGTATATATCTATTGATCTTGAAAAAATCATAAAAATCATAAAAATGTTCTAAAAAAATTATCATCTTAGTAAAAACCCAACAAGAGGCACTTTGATGTATCACCAAAAAAATACAAAAAATTGAAAAATAAATTGAAAAAAATATGCCAAGTGGTGAAAACTTGGAAACAGGTGCTACTTGAGACCCTTGCACCTATGTTTATCGGTCTCACTCATTCACTTTGTGACACATTTCCTAGCTTGGAATAGTCTCTTGTCCTCGTCTCAAGGGCATGGCTACTAGCTTATCAGGGTCTCCTTGTACATTAGGATTTCTTTGGCAACTCACAAAATAGTGTTTCTCAACACTATCCCACTTGACATTGAGTATTTTTCAACACTTTTTGGAAACCTTACCTATAGTATAGGATGCTATGATATTTCTTGCTATCATATTCAAGTCTTGAAGAAATGGCCATGTGACTTACACACATGCACTTAAACATTAAACTCACTAGGCTATGATGAACTTTATCTTCTTTGTGTGTTATTAATGATAATTTATTTGTTGAGTCTTCCCTCCCTAATAGTCTTTTGAGGATGTCTTGGACTAGAAGACCAGAGGCATGGGGCATGTTTACTCACTTTCTACTTGTGGGTATACTTTTTTAGTCTAAGGTGTTTATAGCATTCATGCTTGTCTTACTTGACACTTTGGACCTACAAAGTATCATCCTTATCTATTTTTGTAAGATCACACTCGGGAGTTAGCCTGGTGTTTATGCCTTGATACAAGCGTAATATTGCTATACTAAACTTAGCAAATCTAACTGCATTATTCATCTTAACCTGCATGTCTTTGATGCTTAGGTTGGATTCCCACATTTCTATCTAACATAGATCATATTCATATCCTCATGGTTATACTAGTAAAAATTGTATGATCTTTCAATGTCCCTAATAAATGCTCAATGATAAGATTAGAGTATAATATTTTGCATCTCTTGAAAGTAAACCATTTTGCATATTAGTTTGCATCATAGGCTCATTGTAGCTTATTCTTTCATTTATTCATATGGGGATAGCTCTCTCTTTATCTTTTCTTGGACATATCAACTAATTGCTTTTATCTCTTCTTCACTTTCTTTTGGATTATGTCTTTTTATCTTCTTGGTCTTTTGCTTTGCCTCTTTACTATCCTATCACTGCAAGGGGTTAATCTAAATCATAACATCTAATCTATCCAAGTATCACATTTTGAAAACATGAGTCTATATCACAAGAATGAGAGCTAAACATATATGTGAGAGAGATTCATGAGCATATAAACATGAACATAAAACTGAGCATACATAAACATGAGAAAAAAATTGAAACATCATATGGAACCATAAACTCAAAATTTTGAAACATTGATATATAATATCAAGACAAGAAAAATAAACAATCATATTGATCAAATATAGTATCTCATATATATTAAATGTGTCAAAGGTACATATACAATATGAGATCCAAAACTTGGATCTATGTCTCAAAATACATATTGTACATCAAAATTTTCAAGGACATCATCCTAGGCTACTCCTAACTCTAGGACTAACTCTCAACCTTCTGGGATGTTGGTGGTCATGTAGGTGGAGCATGTCTTCTATCTGATGGCTATACAGCACCCTTTGATCTCCCTTGCCACTCTAATTAATCTGCCACTCCCTATTCTGGTGGCACCACATGTCTATAGGTAGCACAGTAATCGGCACCCTGCACTCCATGATGCTCTAACTCTAACCTAGCAGTATCATGCTCTCTTACAAAGATCATCTCCCCATGCTCACTCATCTATGAGCTACTAATCTCGCACTGCTAGTGAAACTCGTGTTTTTTGAAACTCTATCTCTAGGGTCTGGATCCTTGCATCTCTATCATCCTCTCTGGCAAGGTACTCATATCGTGGCTCCACCCACTCTACCCTCCTACATCTTAGTGGATTCTCCTCCTTCTCCTTTCTCTCCTCCTCTCTCATGGCATGGTTCTGGGTCCACCTTCTTAGGAACTACTCCTGACCTCCATGCGCCTACTACCTCTACCTTTGTCCCCCATGTTGCCTCAATTATCCCCTTCATGTCCTGCTACCATAAGTGGTGCATTTGATCATGTGAATCTCAAGAATAGATGGCATTGCATCTCATACAAGTATGTTGGATCTACCCATGCATCTGTCACATCTGGGTGATAATCCCAAAGCTCTAGCATGAGTGTTGATGTATCTCTCAAGGTGGTCTGAGAATGTAACATTGGTAACCAACCTTTTGCCTCCTCATCATGGAATCAAGCATAAGTGATGATCTCCATTGATATCACATGCCTCTAAGAAAATTGTTGCCATACTTGGCTGATTACAAAATTCTCTGCAATCTTTGAATGTCTTCCAACTAGTGGTCGACTGTAGCACATGTACTCAAGTTTCCATGTATTGGACTATCTATCACACTACCAGTATTGTCACCAAAAAAAAGAGGTCAACTTGTCAAAAGTGCACTGATACAAAGTCACATCCCCACTATGATTTTGTGGGATGAACCTTATGTATCTGAAAATAAAGGGCTTGTTGTGCTCTTATGGTTGTGCCCACAGTTAGATTACTACAATATGTTCCCAAGTCCATATCTGGGCTAGCATTGTATTTCATGCCTAGGTTCACCCATCTCAGTAGGCTATCTCATGGATTTCATGATACATGTCGACTAGGGTAGATGGTCCCTATGCCATCCTCTAGGGCCTCCCAATCAAATCTAGCATGAATCTACCCCATCCTAGTGGGAATCCCTTCTAGCCCCTATCAATTACTAGAGCCTAAGAAACCAAATAGAAAAGAAGGAAAGGTAATAGATATTCATCTCCATACTCATCTGTGAGCCTCTCCCTACTCAAGTGGCGATCCAAGATGGTCACATCTTGAAATATCTAATGTATTGCTAATATCCCTTCTATAGAGATCTGATCATAATAAACCTATAACATGATAAACTTACACCATTACATCTCATATATGGATATTAGAAACTTAATAACAAAGAAGTAACCAAACATAAAAACTCACAGGATTACCATGACATAGAACACAAAGGATGTGATATACATCCTCTAAACTAATGGTAGCCTCACCAGTCAGTAGATGGAAAGTGTTGTTCTTGTTGTGCCACCACTCAGCTAAAGCACTCAATAATTTACAGTTTTCCTATATATGGGACATGTGTGTCACCCACCTCAACCCCATAATCAATATAGTGGCCTTCTCATCAACTTCTAGATGTTGAAGAATGTGCAACCCCACCACTTGGGGGCTCTAATATGAAGAGTAGGAAAAAAAATCTGCAAAACTGAGTCAAAAACATTAGTATTTTCTATAAACATCACCAATCAAGAAAAACAATAAAAATAGTGCTCAAACATGAAAAAATAGCCTAAAAAAAAAACCATGCGTACTTTTTTTTTAATAACTAGGGGATATAATTTGTTGAAAAAATGTCATATGATTTTCTATACTACCCTGGTGATACTTTTTGGCTGGGCATATTTCACACCAAGTCATACAAGATTTGGGTAGGGTTGGCATGATAGAGTTTCCTAAAGATGTGTGATACTTTTTTCTTGATCGAAGTATCACATGATACTTCCTAAAGTATCTATGCAATAATTTTAAAGTATAACACTATATTGTTTTAATAAACCTTAAAAATGCAATAAAATTGTGTTAAATGCTCTCAAAAGTGAAAAAAATTGATGACTTATCGAGGCCTCATACTTAAGTGGCCAGTTGTGCAATAGTTTGCACTCAAAATGGTGTGTATATGTTGCAATACCTACTAAATCCATAATATCTCTCCAAATTGCTTTAAATCTATCCAAAATCACAAAAGACAAATGAATTGAAAATTACCCTTGGACCCCTTATATAGTCCTCCGACCTCATTTTGACTTATTTTGCAAACTCCTCAAAATTCCACAAAAATTACACCCTTGGCTACTTTCAACGTCCTAGATCCATTTTTGGGATCAAAATTGAAATCTAATTTCATCTTAAGAGTCAAAATCACATTTCAAAATTCTACCTTCTTCTATGCAGTTAGCTAACCTTTTGAGTTATAATCTTCGAATCTTCATTGGGACATCTTAATTTATCCATGTCTTCACCATTTATGCACTTTTTACCTACTTCAATTCACATCTTTCATTTCTAAATCATCTTTTTCCTTGATTTGGCCTAATTTACATACTTCATCCCTCTTGGTCAACTCTAGTCAAACTGAATCATTCTATCACTTCTTAAAGGTCACTCTATGGTTGTAATCTCATATCTGTCATCATGGACTTTTTTATATCACAAATTTCTTATATCTTGCTCACTTCTACATTCCTTGTACCTCATTTCAAATTTGGTCCTGAGGGGATAGAAATACTCTATCATCACTTGCTATAACTATCTATTTCTTAGGAGCATATGTTTGATCTTTTTGTTTTCTCTTGATCTATTTACTTTTCTTGGTGTTAGTACTCTTCTTGAGTTCTTATATTGTTTATTTCCTAGTGTTTGGTACTATCACTATCATGTTGTACATTCAAGACTTGCTATCTCTTTCAGCATTTTGTTTTTTAGAATCAAATCTTTATCTATTGTTGCCTACTTGACTTCTATATTTTTTGACATCATGTACTCCCAAATAGATCACACATTAGTTAAAGAGGGGAAAATTTTGTCACCTAAAAATGGTCATCTAGACTATTAGCCCCCTTCTCAACATTTTGGCTAAATTAATTAATCATTTACCTAGACCAAATTGCTAAAAATCAATTAATTTGATTTTAACCTATAATTGAACTATATTATACTAATTTCATATTTGATTAAAAGAACATGTCCCCTTTTAATTAAATAAAAGACCCATTCTTCTAACACACTCAATGTGCATACATAAAGTCCTTTTCCAATTTACAAATTAAAAGAAAAGGCTTTTGTCTCACATAGAAAGTCAACTCCTTTTCATTAGTTGACTTGCTCTAACACATGGATCATGCCAAAAGTCAACCCCCAACCTTGATTTTCCACTTCCTTGATCTTGATCTCAACTGTCTGTCTACCTTTAAAAGAGAGATCTCTCTCCTTCTCAAAGGATTCACTTCTTGAGTATTGTTATGTTGTAGGTTTCTTGATTGATTGCTTGTAGCTTTGTGGAGAACTTCTCATTTTCTTGTCTAATTCTCTCATCACCATTGCATATTAACTTAGATTCATATAGTGTAGCTTATACTTTTGCAATAGTTTAAATCACATAGTTTAACTAGTTTGGCTTAGTCACACTTGCATTTGGATTTATCTAGTTACATTGTGTTTATCATTCTAGCTTAGTTCAAACTTGCATTGCATATTTGAGATTTCTTTTGGACACTTGCATTCTTTCTCTTGTCTCAAGAACCTTCCATTGAATGGTTTCCTAGAAAGGGTTGTGTCTCTAAGGCTCAACTAAGAGCTATTCATATGCTGAAAAATACTCCTTTACACTCCATGGATAGGGAGCTCTAAGCCAACATTCAAGCATTCCAATTCATGGGATCACTTGGATAGAAGGGTTTAGAGTGGTGCACATTTCTAGTGCACAAGTGTAAGCCTATTAACATGGTGGTCTCACTAGACCAATCACAACAAGAGGTACAGATGGGGGATGTTGGTCATGGAGGATGGGTGAGGCAAGGACAAAGAAAAAATTATGCTTCTTGGACATCGAATGAATTCATGAATCAGCTAGAGCTCTAGGTATCAAGTCATGAGCATGTAAGGTCTAGTGAGATGGAGTTGGCATAGGAGAATCTTGGGGGCTCAAAAGCCAGGGTGGGAGAACTTCCCTTGTCATCTTTGTTAATGTTGTCAATGAGTCTGGCACAGCCCTCCAGGAGGAGTTGAGTGTTAATCCCATGATGCGGGTGGAAGGTATCCCACTAGGGGTGACAAAAATTACCCAAGAGATATCTATAGATGTGGTGGAGATGGACTCTCCTAGGAAGACTGTAGGAAAAGTACAGTGGAAGATAGGTGATTTTAGTATGGGTGAGGTGACTAGAGTAGTGATTCAATTGATTAGCCTCAAGATCCCTATGCAAGGGTCAATGAGTGAGGAGATGGGATTATTGGATGTGATTGAGAAAAAGTTGATGCTTGAAGGTTTAGCACAATCAGAATGCAAAAAATGAGTGAGAAGATGGGATTATTGGATGTGACTCAGCAAAAGTTGATGCTTGAGGGTTTAGCACAATCAAAATGAAAAAGGAGCTACAAAGAGTGTTGGCCACAAAGAGAGTCTATGAGGAGAATGCAAAATAAGAAGTCACATTTTTTATGGTCTTGATAGATAAAGTGCATGAGGATGGGGTGCAAATAGAAGCCAAATTCCTCAAAATGGCGTTCAATGAAGAATGGGCGCATATGCAAGCTTTGGAAACTGAGCTATGATTGGAAAGATTAGGAGTAGAAGGAAATGAGTGATTAATTAATTATTAATTATTTATTCTATTTACTTAAGCTTACTTAGGTTAATGCATTTATTTAATATTTAGTATTTAATGCATGTAGTGATGAGTTGTTGACAACACGGGAGTTTGTTCCCTTCTAGCATGTTCCACTTTTTTGTGGATGCTTGGTTGTCAACCTTATCTTCTACCTCCTTCCAACTTATTCTACAAGCTTCCTTTAGGCCTTTATAAGCGGTCTCTCTCTCATTGTAAATTCATCCATTCACATAGCAATTTCATTTTCCCATTGTCAAATATTTTCTCTTGCATTGTTTGCTACAAGCTCTTGCTCCTTCGGTTTCTCTTCAGCAAGCTATTTGCATGTAGGTGATCTTGGCAACTATGAGGTTGGATTTCATCAACTCCTACATGGTATCAAAGCCTCCCTATTGCTTCTTGTTCGAAGGATTTTTTTGAAGCTACAATTTGAAGACACAAACCCTAGTTTGTTTGTGATTTTTTATTCAATCAGGAGGAAGAGAATTTTTTCAGTATTTGGAGAAAAAGGAGAAAGAGGGTTTGACGTAACAAATCTGATATTTTTCAGGCTTTTTTCTTTATCTTTTGAAGGTGCAACGACGGTGATTCAGGAAAAATAACTACAGTGGTGATTTTCAAACAGCGATATCTCTTTCATACGAACTCATTTTTTTGAGCAATTTTTTTTGTTTTGGGGTAGGATTTCATGATCTACACATTGGTGCAGGTGGTTTAAGATCTCTATTCCTGTTTTTTTCTACAACTCGCAATTCTCAATTTTTGCCACTTTGAATGGTTAGTACGGGCTCATCTAGACACATAATCAGGTTCTATTTTTTTTGAAAGTGTTTTTTTTTGTCTACTTTCCAGATCTGAAATTAGATTATAGGTTCTATGGATAGAAATATTACTTTTAGAAATAGGCCCTAAATTGGCTATTATAATCACACTAAGTAAAGAGTGCCAAACTTATACATTGTGGGGGGGGGAGGGGGGGGAGCATTTTCTTTTCTATAATTTACTTTAGAATAAGACCCTTCTACTTCTATCTTCTTCTTTCTCTCAATGGTGGATCCATCTATGACCTGTCTCACACCACACAACTATCACACCTAGAAGGCACAAATGACATGGCTTTTCATGTCAAGGGGCTTATGGTCATGTCTAGATGAGAATCAACCTATTCTTACATGAGCTTTTGAGGTTCTTCAACATAGGAACAAAATGGATGAGGCCATGGGATTGATTGTACTAAACATTTTAGACAATCTCCTATTTCACTTGGATGGTTTGACTACTCCACGAGCTTATTGGCTCAAATTTTAGACTTTTTTTAGCCAAGTGAATGAGTTCTGAGCACTTTAGCTAGATGTAGAGTTGACTTCTTTGACACCTGCCAACTTTCCCACCATTGAGGACTTCTTGATGAAATTCAAATCTTTGCTTACACTTTTGCAGGGATGTGGGAAAACCAAGACAGATGATGAGTGTATCTTTTTTATACTCTCAAAGTTGATGGGATAGTATTAGATCTTCTCTTCCACTTTCTACTCCACTATGGATGCCCTGGGTGATAGACATAGGATTCCTTCTTTTGAGACATTTTGTGATCGGTTAACTCGTGAACAATCCAAGATCAATCAGATGGATTCACTTTTAGGTTCACAGTCACAGACATTTCTTGCTAAGGATACACAAGAGCAGAAGTCAAAGCAGATATCAGATCCCTCTTCTACTAGTTCATCATCTTCTAAGAAGAAGGAGAAAAAAAGATTGAGACTCCTACCTATTCCTATTATGGGAAAGGGTCTCATGATGAGGCGCATTGTTTTCAGAAGAGATTTGATGGCTATGAGAAACAAATTGCAAATTTGCAAGCTCTTCAGAAAAAGAACATTGTCTCTTCTCCATCATCTTCTACCTCACAGGGGTCTGCCTTTTAGTCTTCTTCCACATCTTCACCATCTACATTGGATCTTGGAAAGGGTCATGCATTATAGGCTACCATTACATCTCCTTCATAGGTTCCTTGGATACTGGATTCAGGTGCTTCTCACCATATGACATCTTCTCAAGGTGTCTTCTCTACTCTTGAGGCTTCTCTTATTCCTCATATTCTCATGGAGAATAACACTACACTACCAGTCTATGGGAAAGGTTCAATTCACATCCAGGATGGTATATTCAATGATGTATTACATATGTTCCATCTTTGTCTGCCAACCTTCTCTCAATTTCTCAGATTACACGTAGTGGATCAGGGAAGACAGTTGAGTTCACAGTTGATTCAGTCTTCATTCAAGATTGTGCAACAGGAGGTCTTATTGCTATAGGGGCCATTGATCCTTCCACTTGTCTCTACACCTTCTCACACTTTGGTCCACCATCTCCATTGTTGGAGCACACTTCTCTTTTGCAGGAGCATCATGTGGTGCAGTTAGGATACTTGAACCTTTGTATTGCTCCTAAGATCCCTATTTTGACTTCCACACCACATCCATTTGAGGGCTTTTCTCTTCCACAGGATTCTTCATTTGCTCTGCCTGATCCTCTAGCTTCATTCATTAAGACTCTAGCTACACTTTTTGTGGATACTAGAGTGGACATTCATGATAGTGTCATCACACCTGCCTTGGGGATTCCATTTTAGGATCCTCGTCCTTTTTCTTTTGGGCATCAACTAGGCCTTCTAGTTTCCCCTCTCATTCAAGGGTTTCCTTATTATGTGCCTTTGTTCCTTCCACATTGGAGTTCCATTGGTTCAATCATTTCTACAGGAGCTCCATCATTCTGGGGTGGCTTTGGTGTCTATTCTCATGGGGGGTTGGTTGTACTTATGGTTTTGAGAGAGTCTCTTGAAACATTTTTGGTGGAAGTTATCCTTGGAGGCTCTTGTTGAGGCCTTCCTTCCTTCCTTCCTTTATTTTTTAGCATGTTTGTACTTACCTCTTTTTGGGGGAGGGTTTTTTCCACGTGGTTTTCTCTCTTTCCCCATTTATAAAGGTTACATCTTCTTGCATTGTACATGGGTACCTAACATGGCCTTGTTTCCAAGACCCATTTTGCATTTTTATCTTAGTTTTGCGAGCTTAAGGCATTCCCCTAAGTTGCACTTAAGGGGGGGTGTTAGAGTAAATAATTAATTATTTATTTATTATTTATTCTATTTACTTAAGCTTACTTAGGTTAATGCCTTTATTTAATATTTAGTATTTAATGCATGTAGTGATGAGTTGTTGACAAGATGAGAGTTTGTTCCCTTCTAACATGTTCCACTTTTTTGTGGATGCTTGGTTGTCAACCTTATCTTCTACCTCCTTCCAGCTTGTTCTACAAGCTTCCTTGAGGCCTTTATAAGTGGTCTCTCTCACATTGTAAATTCATCCATTCACATAGCAATTTCATTTTCCTATTGTGAAATATTTTCTCTTGCATTGTTTTCTACGAGCTCTTGCTCCTTCGATTTCTCTTCAGTAAGTTATTTGCATGTAGGTGATGTTGGCAACTACGGAGTTGGATTTCATCAACTCCTACAATGAGGTGAGTTTTTGGGTCAAGCAAGCATGGGTGCAAAGATTGTAGGATGGTGCAAGTGATTTTGGGGAGCACACAGAAT
Source organism: Cupressus sempervirens (assembly GCA_028749045.1). NCBI lineage: Eukaryota > Viridiplantae > Streptophyta > Pinopsida > Cupressales > Cupressaceae > Cupressus > Cupressus sempervirens. Next base: position 423,297,492 of record CM053790.1, read on the forward strand.
GATTTGGTGCTACTACAAGTGTAGTCGAAGTCTTTTAAGGAGGTGGTGTCAAAAATAAGAACAGTATCATTGCATTTGCAAGAACATTTGGTGGTGAGTGAGGCAATATCAATAGCATCTTGGTGAGAGAAAAGTTGATGTGGAATGTTGGAAGATGGCAATCGAACAAGTGCAATAGAAGCATGATATGGCCTAAAGGGCGATCATTGTACTAGGTATTAAAAAATTAGTGGACAATGTGTTCACGATATGAAAAGGATTGTGAAAGTGCATCAAGAAGTCACATATTACATGGTGCTATATTATCAATCAATCTCATTGGAGTGATGACAAGAAACCTAGTTCATGGACAAGCAATTTACTCAGTTTTTGAATGCTTGGCTACGTAGTGGGAAGTTCTCAATATCAATCGATCATGTTTGGGTGCAACGAGGATCGATGCCAAGAACTTCATCTTCTGGGACGGCACCCAAGGGAATGCCCCCAGTCGAGAATCCCACCATACCAGCTCCATGAGGGAGGTTGTAATGAGTGTCTTACTAAGTTGTGTGCTTGTTGTAATTGTACCATTGCCACCATGATAAATTAAAAATGGTACTTATTGCAAACAAAAGAATAGCTTGTGTGCTTTGTGCATTTATGTACAATGTTGAAACTTGATGAGAGTAGAATTGTACTTAGCTCTTTTGGAATTTTGTTGAATGTTTCTAATTTTTTTGGTATCTTTAAGAGTTTGTAATTTTTGTTTGGTATTGTGAGATTTTTGTTTTTTTGGTATTTTTTATAGCTATTTTTTATTTTTTGGGTATTTTGAGAGTTTTTTTTTTTTTGGTATTCTGAGAATTTTTTTGGGTATTGTTTTTAAGTTTTTTTGGATGTTTTTGGAATTTTTATTGATTTTTTTTATTTTTGTTGGCATTTTTCAAGATAAATGAACAAAACTGGATGGAAAGCTGTCAAAATTGACAAATATTCTTAAACAAGAGACATTGAAAGGAAGGTTGACCTTCACTTATGTATTATAACCTATTGTGGGCAAGAGTTTGAAGTGGGCTTTTAATGAAAGATGTGTGTAAACTTGTCCCACATTTAGAAGTCTAAAGTCTACTAGGTTGAAAAAGCAAGTAGTGTTAAGTCATGAATTGTAGGCATAAGTTGATTGAGAAATTTTGTATATATTGATAGCCTTTGCAAATAAATTAGAGCCAAGTTCAAGACGAACATTCCTATCTTGTCAAGTAGGGAAATAGTGATTGTTCTCTAGGTGTGGGTCGAGACAAACATTTTGGGGCTAGAAAAGAAGGCAATTTTGTCTTTTTTAAAAGGCATGTATGAGCTCAAAAAGGTAATTGATGACTTGAATGGGTCTTGTAGAAAAAATGTTTGGGCATGAAAAGGGCGTGGGAAGGCCATAAAAAGGTGTTTTGGGCCCAAAAAGGTGTTATGGAGCCTAAAAGGGAGCTTGGGCATAAAAAAGACTCCATGAGCCTAAAAAGATTCTATGGGGTACAAAAAGGGCACTTGGGCCTGAAAAAGGCTCTGTGGACCTTAAAAAGTGCTATCAAGCTTGAAAAGGGCTTGGGGGCCTTAAAATGTGTTATAGCCTTGAAAAAGGTGGTGGAGGGCCTTAAAAAGGTGCTTTGGGCCTAAAAAGGCACTATGGCCTTAAAAAGAGCACTAAAGGACCTAAAAAGGCACTTGAGGGCCTAAAAGGCAATATAGCCTTGAAAAAGGTGCTAGAGGGCTTAACAAGGTATATGGGCCTAAATTTTTGATAAATGCAAGCTCTCAAACTCAACACTTACTTATTATGGGGTCCTATTGATGCTAAGGGTCAAGGTTTGGACTCCTCTAGGTATTTATCCTCTTGATTTTCTTCCTGCAATTGGGAAGTAAGCCACCTTGTAGATTTCTAGTAACATTTTTGTTATGTATGAAAAATGGCAGCCTATCTAGATGGCGATGAAAGAGTGTGATGAATCTCTACAGAAATCTGACTGATGCCTAAATTTTCAAACCTACAATTGTGTTCCAAATTGTAGAAATGGAGTGTGGGGTCACTAGGTATTTTTAAGATAGCATTGATATATTTGTTGAAAAGTATTGATCAACTGTGGCCTCTGCAACATAAATAAGTTTGGACATCCTTCTTGATTTACATTAATGAATAGAAGGATGTGGAGATAGACATAGGCAACCCATTTTTGCTATCCGTGTTGTGTCATATTTTTCCAAGCTTAGAGATATGTTTCAAGAGATAACAATGTTGCTTCTTAATCTCTAGAGAAAAATGGATGGTATTGACTTTTTTTTAAGAGATTATAGGACAAGGATTCTACCACAAAATATTTAAATATTTTCAATGTAGGGACTCCCCATTGATTTCATATAAAACTGGTCGAGGTACATAAACTTCTCCCAAAGGAATGATAATTATAGAAAAATACCATCTCGACATGAAATCAATGGATCATCAAATTGAAATATATAAAAATAATTTATGCAAATGACATGGGTATTTTTTTGGGGCAATTTGAACATTGTTTGATTTTTTTTTTTCATCTTTTTTATTTTTTTGATGTTTTATATTTTATTTTTATTTTTTTGATGTTATTGATTTGTTTGTAATGTTTTTAATTTTTTGATTTTTTTATTATTATTATTTTGATCAAGTCGGTATGTAGATAGTGGTGTGCATCCTGGTCTCACGTGTGTATCTCATAATGTTGAACTCAAGTAGATGGGAAGGGGATGGATTTGAGATTTTTTGGATTGTTGGGACAACATGGGATAGGCATGGAGGCTAAAAGGAATATTGAGACCACATGTGTAGTAATGGAGGCTAAATAAATTTTTGGGACCTCATGGATATTTATGGAGGCTAAAATGGATTGTTGGGACCTCCTGAGTATTTATGGAGACTAAAATGGATATTTGGGACCTCATGGGTATTTATGAAGGCTAAAATGATTTTCAGGGACCTCATGAGTATTTATGGAGACTAACATGGATTTTTGGGACAACATGGGTATTTTAGGATTTACAAGTTCAACATGTGCATTGATTTTTCTACAATTCATGTTTGTGGTATCTTAAAACAAAATTGGACTCCATGTTTCCTTCGAGCCACTCCCTTCCTTCTTGTTATTTGTCTCTATTGTGAGCTATTTCTAACACCGAGAAATTGTTGATCAAAACTCCACAAGCATGTCTCAATTGGGTATGTGTACAATTAATTCTAGTTCAGTACCTCTTGTCCCTTTTTCCTATCCTCTATTAAGTGTGCTAGGTAGTGCTAAAGTAAGCAATGGAAAAACCAAAAAGAAGAAAAAATTGGTGAGAGAGGCAAAAAAATGAATTATTCACCATAGCCACATTTTTTATTTTTTTCCATTAAAGGACTTATGTTGTTTGGGGAAAGCTGAAAGGTGCTATCTCTAACTCCTTTGCGTAGTAGTTTTTTTTTTTTTTTTTTATAATTGTTTTTGGTTGTTTTTGGTTTATTTCCATATATGTGGCAGTTTCTCAAGACTTTATGCATAGAACCTTTTGAGATGGATTCCATTGAGGGGCTCGAGTAATTTTTTTCATCACAATATCCAAGTCTATAGGTTTGTATCCTAGAAGATTTGGTGATTATATAAGGGCCAATCAAGTTGGCTTCCCACTTCCCTTTCTTTCCACAATCAGCCTAATTTTTAGGGTTCTCTTGGAGAACTAGATTTCCTATTTGAAAGGCCTATGGTTTCACATTCTTGTTATAGTGTCTAGATAGCCCATTTTGATACACTTTGGGGTGGTTTTCTAATGTTCCTCCAAGAATTCTAATTGTTCTAAGTAGGAGATCCTATAGTTTTCATATGTCATGATATCATGTAGGGTGACTCTTAAGGATGGCATTTCAACTTCCAAAGGGAGAATTTCTTCACTAGCATAAACCAAAGAAAAGGGGGTTGTTGTAGTATGCATTTGAACACTCATCCTATAGACCCAAATTGAAAGATTTAATTGTAAATGGAAGCCCCAAGTAGTGTTGATAATGGTTCTCTTGAGGATTTTGATGATATTTTTGTTGGTGTCCTATGCTTGGTCATTGTCTTGGAGATAATAAATTGAAGAGGAATGGTGAATGCTATGAAATTTTTCACATAGCTCTCAATTATTTGGCTTTTAAAGTACAATGAATTATATGTTGGGATGGCGTGAGGTATGTCAAACCAAAAAATGATGTGGTTAAGGATGAATAAAGAAAAAAAAAATTGATGGCCTCTGTGAGTAGCTCGGCCTCGACCCATTTGGTGAAGTATTATGTTGCTATGAGAATCCATTTATGGTCACTAGAGGAATGTGGATGAATGGTGCCAATTAAGTCAAAACCCCACTAATAAAAAGGCCATGGTGTGGCCAATTGATGCAGGAGCATCTTGCATAGAAAAAGAAAAAGAAAAAGAAAAAATAACTAGAGGAGAGAGAAAGTGACAAAAATTAGAGATAAAATTAAAAAATTAAAAAATAGAAAAAAGGTGAAAAAGAGGAATTTCTATTTTTGAGGTGCATAGGTGGCATAAATAGAAAAATAAATTAAAATGGTTGGCATTCCATTTATCGAGGTGTATAGATGGAATTCTAGAAGTTTGTGGACATTTCCTTAAATCATTCATTTAATATTTGTTAGGCCAAATGATGGTGCTTATTTGTATTTTGGTGGGAATTAAATATTTGTTGTAAGATACTTGCATTTACCTTTTATCCCACATTGGTTGTGTTTGTACATCTTGGGTGGTAAGTACCTATTTAAGAAAGGCATATGAGAATTTGTAATCAAGCTTCAAGGTGTGATATCTTCTTAGTAGAAGCTTGGAGAGAAGAAGGAAGTAGAGAAGCAAGTTTTCCTAAGTCTATAGACAAAAGCTGAATGTGAGTTAGTTTACAGCAAGATTGTGGTGGAGTTGTAAGTTTGTGAGAAGAACTAGTGGTTGCAGTTTAGAAAAAAGGAGATTTCTTGGTGGGCTTGCAAGCACAAGTTGAGATCTTGGAGGTTTCTACTAGATTGATATTATGTTATAGATCTAGGCTAGTAAGGATTGAGTTGGATCTTGAGGGATCTTGTAGAACTATTATTGTAATTATTGTTGTATTTGGCCCTAACCTGGAAGGCTTTACAGTTGGGTATATTACATGTAAATAGTTATTTTATCAATAAAGAGTTGCATTTGGCATTAGATCTTGCATTTGTGTTGCATTGTTGTTATCATTGTTGTTGTGTTTCCATTATGTGGTTATTTTTGGGGGGCTAGGACATCTCCTTTGGGGATTCTCTTGCCTTGCGCTACATCAAGTGGTATCAGAGTGAAGGATTGATCGAGTTTGTTGATCTTATTAGAGTGAAGGTTTTTCCTAAGCATGTAGACAAATTGTTGAAGTTGAGGCAGTTTGCACCAGGACCTTGGGAGGACATGCAAATGGATCTATGGTTGCGAAGATGGAAGTTGATCTTTTCTTGATTTATTATAGAGGGTTTGCAAAAATCTTATAAGATGGCTCCAAGAAGATTGGACCCTAGGATGATTGTGAATCTTTGTGATATAGTGGAGAGGAGGATTAATGAGACAATAGCGGGTGGACACTATTGTGTATACTTCTTTTTGTAAAAGAGTTGAGAAACAGAAGAAGGAAGTTCTATGTTACTAGAGTTGGAGTCTACTGATCCGGGAGAGAGTTGTCTAGCTAGTTAGAAGACTTGTTTGAGAGAGAAGATGGCATCACAAGGTTGAGGTGGAAGAGGTTGGTTTTGTTGATTAGTTTGTAGAATCTGATACAGAACCTACAAAGAAATTGGAGGTTGTTGTTGAGGATATTTCTAACCTTGTTGATAGTGGGATGGAGATTGGTTTTTATGATCAGTTGGTTGAGTCTAACATGGAGATTGCAAAGCACTTGGTCATGGATGATCCAATTTATTTTTGTGGTGACTTGTATGTTGTAGAGAATATTTTTGTGAGCAATGAGATTGTTGGTGTTTTGAGTTTGGAATGTGTTGATGGAGATCTACATATTGTTGTTGATATGAATTTTTTTGCCACTAGTGTGGATTCACTAGTTGCTGATGTGGATGAGGGTTTTTTGATGAAAAATTATGTTTAGTTTGTTCTTGGGAGTGAGCATGTTGATTAGATGGTTGAGATTCTAGTGGTTGATAGAGTGATGCAGATGTGGATGATTTGCATGTTGGTTTTCTTGTACCTATTGGAGTGGAAGCCTTTGGAGAAGATGAAGATGGTTGTAGATCTTTGTTTTGGCATCAAAGTATGGGACATACCTTTTTATTTACCTAGGGAGTCTGATGCAGGAGCATCTTGTGTTAGAAAAAAAAAACTAGAGGAGAAAGACAGTGACAAAAATTACAGAAAAAAATTTTAATTTTAATTTTAAAAAAAAATTTTAAAAAGTGAAAGAGGAATTTCTATTTTTGAGGTGCATAGGTGGCATAAATAGAAAAATAAATTAAAAGGGTTTTCATTCCATTTATTGAGGTGTGTAGGTGGAATTCTATAAGTTTGTAGACATTTCCTTAAATCATGCTTTTAGTATTTGTTGGCCCACATGGTGGTGCTTAGTTGTATTTGGGTGGAATTAAATATTTGTTGTAAGGTAGTTGCATTTTCCTTTTATCCCATATTGGTTGTGTTTGTAACATCTTGGGTGGTAAATGTCTATTTAAGCAAGGCATATGAGAATTTTTAATCAAGCTTCAATGTGTGATATCTTCTTAGTATAAGCCTGGAGAGAAGGAGGAAGTAGAGGAGTGAGTTTTCTTGAGTCTATGGAAAAATGAATGTGAGGCAGTTTACAGTAGGATTGTAGTGGAGTTGCAAGTTTGTGAGAAGAGCTAGTGGTTGTGTTTAGAAACAAGGAGATTTCTTTGTGGGCTTGCAAGCACAAGTTGAGATCTTGGAGGTTTCTACCAAATTGTTGTTATGTTATAGATCTAGGATAGCTAGGATTGAGTTGGATCTTGAGGAATCTTGCAGAACTATTATTGTAATTGTTTTTCTATTTTTCCCTAACCTAGAAGGCCTTACAGTCAAGCATATTACATGTAAACAATTATTTATCAATAAAGAGTTGCATTTGGTATCAGATCTTGCATTTGTGTTTCATTGTTGTTATCATTTTTCTTGTGTTTCCATTGTGTAGTTATTTGTTGGGGGCTAGGACATCTCCTTTGGGGATTCTCCTACCTTGCACTACATCACCAATGGGTTGAATTCCTGAGGTGGTGAATGAATGAGGTTACCATGAATCTGGCATTTCTTACAAGTTTTTACATATTCAATAGAATTCATTTCCATGGTGGGCCAAAAATAGCCCATCCTTAGCCAGAGTGAACCCATTAGAATGCAACCCGCAAATACCCCCATGGACTTCTTGTAGAGTAGCTCTACACTCATCATTTTTTAGACATCTAAACAAATTTCCATCTAGACCATTTTGATACACTATTTCAGCCATCAACATGTAACATGAGGCTTTTCAAATAAAGTTTCATCTCTAATTTCTAGATAGATCAATGGGCATAACATTATCTTGTAAGTAGGTGGAAATGGGATCATACCAAGGAGATTTTGGAGTGTCTAGGAAGCAAACAATGTGGGATTGAGGTTGAGTAAATGTATGTTGAGCCACCTCCTCTACTAAGAATTCATAGTGTTCGTGTTGGTCAGGTAACTGAAGGAAAGAGGCCAAAGTAGTCATAGAATTGGCTGATCTATTATTATCTCTAGGAATCTACTCAAAGGTGATCCAAACAAAGAATTTTGAGTGTATCGACCATATGTTTGTAAGGAAGCAATTTTTCATCTTTAGTCTAATATGTGTTATTAAACCTAATTAAAGACCAACTGAGAGTCTCTATAGGCATCTATCATCATTAACTTCTATTCCGGTGCTAATTTGAGGCCAAGAACTAATGTTTCATATTCCACCGTGTTATTAGTGCATGGGAACAAAAGTTTGTATGGCTTTGGTATGGTGACACCTAAAGATGTGATAAATAGAACACTCATGCCTAAGCCATTATTTGTATAAGAACCATCAAAGTAAAGCTTTCATGTGATTGGCTCTGTATGAAGAATTTTTGTATTCATAAAATCTATTAAGATAGGATTCAAGTCTTATAAGGGTGTTTCTATTAATTGGTCTACACTAGCATGTCCTTTGATAACTTTTCTATCAACATATTATATGTCAAACTCACTCAAGATCATCACCCACTTGGCTAGCTTTTATGTTAAGTTATTTTTCTTAGAAGTTACTTTAGAGGATCTATCTTAGCTATGATCTATACTTAATGGGTTAATAGGTAATGGTGTAGTTTTTGGGAAGCAAAAACTACTTCCAAATATGCCTTCTCAATGAAAGTATAATTGAGCTCATAATTGACCAAGGTTCAACTAATATAGAAGATGGATATTTCTTTTCCTTGATAATTTTATTGTGCCAATAGGGCTCCTATTTATTTATTAGTAAGGGAGATATACAACAACAAATGTTTATGTTGGGTAGGAGGTGTCAAGATGGGTGGATTCATTTAATAGTTCTTGAGGAGGTCAAAATTTTCTTGACATTGACCATCCCATTTGAATGCCACATCTTTGTGGAGGAGGTGAGTAAAGGGTACACATTTTTCAGCCAACTAAGAGATAAATCTTCAAATGAACTCAAGTCTTCCTTGGAGTGAACATAGTTGACTTAGATTCTAAGGAGGCTTCATGTCAACAATAGCTCGTATCTTTTCTAGGTCTACTTCTATGCATTTTGTGAAGATAATATAACCCAAGAGTTTCCCAGATTGCACCCCAAAGGAAAACTTCTTAGGAGTTATCCAAATTTTAAAAGCATCTAGGTGGGTAACTATTTGGTCACATATTCGAAGATGGTCTTGTCGAGCATGAGATTTGGCTAGGATATCATCAACATAGCCCTGCATGAATGTATGCATCATATCATGGAATATGGTTCTCGTGGATCTTCGATATGTGGCCCCTACATTTTCTAAACTAAAGGGCATAACATTCCAATAGAATGCTCCCCGTGCACAAGTGGAGGATGTCTTCTCTTGATCTTCAAGTTCTATCTATATTTGGCTATAACCTAAGAACCCATCCATGAGAGAGAACATGGAATTTCTAGTTGTTAGGTCCATGATGAAATCTATACTAGGCAGTGGGAAATTGTCCTTTGGACACCCTTATTGACATCACAAAAATTAATGCAAATTCATATGTTTCCATCCTTTTTTGAAATTGGTGCTATATTCGAAATCCATGAAGCATATGCCAATGGTCTTATAAAGTTGGTTTGGAGTAGTTTCTCCAACTTTAATTTTTATAATAGTGTTATGTGTGGATGTATCTTTCTAAGCTTCTATTTCATTGGTTTAGCCTCTGGGGGAATATTAAGATGATGGAGAATCAAATTAGGATCTAAACTTGGTATGTCTCCATAAGACCATGCAAAATTGATTTTCTTTTCCTTGAAGAAGCGAATTAATTTACCCTTTCTTTTGATGTTAGTGACTGAGCTAGATGAATAATCTTGGGTTCCATCTTTTTTCCAATGTTGACCTTTTATTTTGGCTTGATCAAAATGGATGACCTTTCTTCTAAAAATTCAGGTAAAGTATCAATTATTTCATCATTGGGTGCCACAGTTGGATTTTCACCCTTAGCTACGTCACTTCTGGTTTCTTGTAATTTTAAATCTAGACCTGCCATGATGTGGTTTGGGTCACTAAATCTCTAATATGCTTGATTTTTCCTTATGTGATTAAGATAGTTGATATTTTACCTATTCATCAACAATTTCTTTGGTTCTATCTTTGGAGATGGTTCAACTGCATTAAGGTAGATAAAGATGTCTTTGTTAGTTTCAAAATTAGGGATGTCATGAGGCTCGGTTGTTTCCTAGCTAATAAGCTCAGAATGAGTTAAGGGTAACAACTCAAGGTATCAATATGGTTTGACTAGATTCAAAGACATGACCCCATTGGGTGGCTCATACATTGTATCATGTAGGTATATGACATGGACTTCTTCTAAACTATCTAGAAAACTAGGGTCTTTGAGCTACTCACTATCCTCATTTTCAACTTATACTGAAAAGAAATCTACAAAAAGGGTCTAGAAGTGGGAATCATTATTAGGTTTAGTATCCTTATGTTACATAAGATCATGTGGTCACTGAGTGGGCATGTCATGTATCTTACCTTCTTTTGAAAGGTCACGTGGTTGTTCCACACTTGTTTCTAAACCATCCTAGTGTAAAGTGGCTCTTTGTGGTGAAGTGGAACCTAAGGTGGAAGAATATTCTTTTTTTGTAGCAGTTCTCTAGATGGAGATGTGAATCATATCACATTCTTTGTCATGGGTATATTCCTCTAATAAGGAATCAAGTTACCACTTGGTGGATTTATCATCATCCTCATTATTAGTGGTATTCAAGAGGGATTATTCTATCACGTCGATATCAAGGAAGGATAAGTTTACATTATTTGGATTAGATGCCTCCTGATCTATGGCATCTTTATCTTTAGGTTCCAAAATCAAGGTGGAAGAGGAGGGATCACCATGTTTAGATCATGGCTTATCAAGAGGTGGTTTTCTACAATAGAGTGGTAAACTTTCATGTTCTTACTCTAAATATCCTACTCTTATCATAAGTTTGTTTGGCCTGAAATGTGTCTTAAGTGGTTCGACAATGCTTGTACCTCTTCCCAAAGAACCTTCACTAGAGTAGCCCATTTTTTCATTAAATCATAACCTTTACCAAAAAGGTGGGTGTAAATATCAATAATTTGTATCATCTTGCTTTCCTCTTCCTTTATGCTTGGAGATGTACTGCTACCTTTGAAAAATTGATCATTGTAGGGTTAAAAAGGAATGGTTGAAGTGAGTTTGCCATGAGACTTAAGAGATGTTGGTAGGTCAAATAAAGAAACTAAGTATTCTCCCACCCCTTTTTTTTTAATCTTGTATTTTCATTCAAACTCCTTCATCAAATAGTCCATCTCCCCATAATGTTTGTGTTTGGAGTCTTTTGGTGGGAGAGGTGATGGGACTGAGGAACTAAAACAAACCACTTTCGCTTTTCCCTTATTCATTGTGGAAGAGTGGTTATTGTCTCCATTTGTGGAGGTTGAAGCCTCTATTGGCATAGAATGGTCAGTGTTACTTGTGGTGATGGGGATTTCTTCCCTTTTATGAGGAACAAGGAAGGTGAAATATTGTATATAATTATGGTCCCTAGGTATGAATACCTCTTGACCTAAATAAGGAAACTTCAAAAACTAATGGTAAGTTGAAGGAACAAATTGTATTTCATGTATCCATGGTCTTCCTAAAAAGACATTGTAGGTTAACTTCAAGTCTAGAACTTGATAGATAGTTTCCTTCACAATCGGTCCAACCCTTATTAGAAAGATGACCATCCCTTTAGAGGATCTTTCCTCATCATCACAATCCTTTATGGTGATTTTTTCTTAGGATCAACAACCTTTTCCATGTATCCTACTGCTCTTACCAAGTTTAGGGTGCAAATGTCTAAATAGTCCCTGTCATCAACCAATGCTCTCTTCACTTTATGACCTCAATATGTAAAGGTAAATTTTGGGGATGGGCTAAGGACATGTCATCTTGCTCAAATAAGGATACACATTGGGGTGTAATGAGGTTTCTCACCATGTTTTGTAACCTATTGACATCTAGATCATTGGAAACTAGGGCTTTAGTTAGGATTTCTTTGTGTTCCATAAATATCTGTAACAACTAAAAAATGGAGATATGACCATAGATTTTAAGTAGTTGATTGACCAAACAATACTTGGAGATGGTAGAGATTGTGGTGGCTTGATTTGAATTGGTGGTTTCCCCCAACAAGACCATTTTAGAGGCTTGACCTTGGGTGATGGCATTCAAAGGTTGTTTTTTGTGTTTATCTTTGACAATTATAACATTGAGAATGTCATTGAATCTGGATAGCATGTTGATTGTGTTATCATAATTATGGGTGTAATTGGCATTTGAATTGGAAGGTTTATTTTGGTTATTCTTGGAATACTCTCTCTTTTCATGGATCATGAAGGGATTTTGAATGCGGCATGGTCTTTATTGGTACAAAAGCTGTTGACTTCGATGGTTTCATCATCAATTAATTTTTGGATAACTCCCTTAAGAGCAAAGCAGTTATTGGTGAGATGCCCTTGATTTCAATGATAGGGGAAAAAATGGGTTTCATTCCACCATGAAGGTTTGACTTGTGCTTCATATGGCCTAGTTTATTTTAGTGTAATAAGCTTATCAACCAAGAGTATTTGCAAAGCTCTCTCATACCTCTCACCTATAGGAGTGTATACTCTAGGTGGGTTGATAGACTTATACCCTTTTGGTGGAGGGGCTTGATTGTAGGATACTTATTCATAAGGATTAATTTTGTGTGGTGAAGTAGTGTTGTTTCATCGATAGAATGGACAAAAAAAAATTATTGTCATTGTGTGTTTTGGCTGGTAGGTATGTCAGCATTATTGACATTGGGAGAAATTTGATTTGGAGAGGGGTAAAGTTGTGGTTTAACATTGTTTTCTTCTACCACTCCATCATTTACCATATTCTTGTTATTATTTCTCCACCAAGATCTATGTTTATCATTTGAGTGATCAAACAAGTTTTTTTTGTGAGGAGTTATTGAAAAAACCTTTCCCATCCTTTGGCATTTTAAGGATGTCATTGTTCAACAAGGTTTCTTCTACTTTGGTTGCATTTTCCAACATGGTTTTGAACTCCTTAGGGCCTTGGATTTGCAGCCAAAAATTCATGGGTTTAGAGAGGCTATTGGCAAATATATCAATTTTCTCTTTGTCTAGGATGTCACAATGGTACTTGGTGAAGGTGTGCCACCATCTTTGTAGGAAAATTTTGAAAGATTCTCCTGGAAGTTGCTTTGTGTTTCACAAGTCTTTCATTGTAACCTCTCTTTCAATGTTTAAGGAGTATTGTCAAATAAAAATAGAGGCTAATTGGTCAAATGATCGAACATCTAAGGGGAGTTTAGAAAACCACTCCATGGCTTGCCCTCCCAAACTTCAAGGAAATAGCCACATCAGGTAGGTTGTATCATGTAGAAATTCCATACTTAGTGTGTAGAATTGGCAAAGGTGATCTTGAGGCTCTGATGTACCAAAGTACTTATCATATTTTTGCATTTGCATATTTTGAGGAAATGGTGTCAAGCTAACACTTCTATCAAATGGGAGAGGGAATATCTTTTCTAGACTAAATTCTACTTATTGGACTTTCCCGTTCTTCATCTTTTATGTTTCTATTTGCAAATCTTGGAGTTTCTAGGTAATGACATCTAAAAGTGAATCCTCTTGACCCTTCTTGAGGTTAGATAAATCAAAATTGAAGGGTAATTTTTCACCTTGTTGTGCCAACAATATTAATAGGTAGCACTCTTTATGTCTCTCTAGTAGTTTATCCATTATCTCGATAAGCTCTATATTCTGTTGGAAGTCTTGTATTCTTGAATCAATACAATCCTCACTCCCAAGTAAAAATGTACCAATTACATCTACTAGTTTTGAATTTTGTTGTTCTAATGGGGGTGATTCTTTGTCAATGATAATTGATGAATAGTCAATGGGTATTGTAAGACCAATGGTGTTCGACAATTGTGTAGATTTAACTATTGTAGTTTTCTTCATTATCCTTACACTTACTCATGTGGTCACTCTTTTTGGTTATTTTTCCTTAGCACTTGTACCATTTTTTCATAATGGCATGAGATGTGAATGGAAAACCCTTTTAATCCTTCAGCATTTTCATAACGTGGGATAAATTTTAGACCAAATTGTAGTAAATTATCAGGCTATCTTGAAAATTGTTCCAACAATACCAAAGGTTATGAAAATCTTAGCGATCAGATTCAACTCAATGAAGTCAAGGGGTGAAAGGATGTGTGTATCCTTTGATGTTTTACTAATATACAAGGTTTTATCGATGATGTTTGTTCAATAAAAACCTTGGGTAAGATTATTTAAATGACTCAGATGACAGAAAAATTCCTTCTTAATTTTGAAGGTATCGATTAGGTTTATGGTTCCTCATACTTGCAAAATGTTAATAGAGAAAAAGGGTATCCAAATGTGCTCTCAAATTCTAGGAATTCTTTGTGCAAGCAGCCACTATTTTACCAATTATCACAAAAGTATCGCGAAAATGATAAAATGCGTTATTTCATGACTTAGATGCATTATTTTTGCCTTTACCAAACGTTATTCTGCAAGATGGAAGCATTGTTTCATATATAGATGCACTGTGTTAATTTTCAAATGCATTATCAAAATTTCATATGTGTGTTTCAATATTTCATATGCACTATTTAAGGGTTCATAAGTATTGTTTTAGGTTGTATATGCATTATTACAAGATGTAAAGAAGTTTTTGGTCCAATTAGATCTTTTCTATAGTTTTTGTCTACATTTTCTTGAAAGTTTTACAATTTTAAGTTCTTTACTTAGTCCCAAAACAAGCACATTCAAACGCATCAATCATAAAAATGAAAGATCCCAAGCACAAACCTAAAATGTAAAATGGCTTCCTAACAATGGCTTTTCTTAGGTTGGTGACTACAAGAATTTAGTATTATACAATTATGTCCAAATTTACCTCTCTTGTGAAAGAGAGCTTCCCACCAACGTGGGGGAGGTTTGGCACAATCTCTTTTGAGATGACTAGAGGAAGGCTATATCTTGAACACAATTGTGTTACATTCCACTACGAATACAAGTTTGAAGGCTTTCCCTCTCAATGGCCTTTCTAAGTCAAATCTCAAAATTTATGTCTTTCGATGGCCTTTTAATCTACTTATGAAAGAGCAAGAAAGACCGAAATCAAAAATAGGTCTAGGAGTTTGATCACCCTATAAGGGTGAGAGCATATACCTACCATTTTGACTTCTAAACACACCAAACATGACCCATTTAGTTCCAGAGCCTTTAATTTATGGAATGCAAGAGGCTCTTAATTATTTAGGTGTTTTGTTCATTTTTTAGCTAATCCTCATAATAAACTAGGCATTTTTGGCATTTTGATTCACTCCTAGAATTGAAGAGCATAGGCCTAATGCCAAGTCTAAGATTTGAAGTTGTTTCTGTATCACCTATTTTAGTAGAGTAAAATGAACACTAATCTATAAAAAGCATTCTCAATACTAAAAACAAATAAACACTTAAGATAGGACCAAAGAAGACAAAATTGAGGAAAGTAGACCAAAGATGGTAAACTCCTCAAGTGATTCTCATGATGACGAAGCTATGTCCCTGATGGATAGTGGATGTATGCTCACGATGTGCTCAAGCTCCAAATGGATGAGTGATAATCAAATATGAGTGTGGATGAATGATTCAACAATGAAGGTATGGAGGGTTTTCAGCATTATAATAGTATTTTGGTAGTTTTTAGGCTCTCAAAATAGCATTATAAGTTTGCTTCAAAAGTGGATGATTTTAGTGAAGGGAGAGGCTTCTATTTATAGGCCAAGGGGTGGAAGGATGGACAGTCAGGATGCAAGGATGGCAAGATGGTAAGGGAGGGCTAGGATGCATTTAAAGGGGAGCACATGGATTGTGCTTGTTTAAAGCCAATTAGGAGGTGATACATGTCACAAGGTGATTGGATGTGAGAGGGTAGGATATGGGTTGGTCAAAGGAGTAATGAGGGAGGTTGATCCATAAATGGGGATGGTTGGGTCAAATAGAGATGGTTGGGTCATAAATAAAGATGGTTGGAAGGAGGATGAGATTGTTGACTTTGGCTTAGAGGTGGTTGGGAGGAGGATGAGATTATTGACTTTGGCTTGGGTTAGCAAGTCTTAACCCTTTCTTAAGTTGTGCACATGATTAGAAGAGGGATTAGGATTAGCTGAGGAGTTGGCTAACCTTTTTTAGGGAATGTGACAAGGTTAGAGGGGGGTTTAGGATTAGAATTGACATCTTCTAGAAGAGTCTAGGCTTTTAGGATGAGGATAAATAAGATTTTTTAGAAAATAAATAAAGTTTTATTTATTTCAAGAGTTTAGGTTGAGGAAATATTTATTAAAATATTTTTAATAAATATGAGGATTAATATTTAATCTTAATTAAATATTTTGAGTTGGGATTAGGGGTAGGAAATGATGGGATTAGCCTTTAATCAAAATTAAAGAAGGATTTAGAAGATTTTGGAAGAGGTTAGTGGTCTTAAGGAAATTGGCCAAGTTTTGTACAAAAAATAAATAAATTATTTATTTTGGAATTTTTGGTCAATTTATTAATTAAATAATTAATAAATAAGGAAATAATGTTTAAATAAGATTTAAACATTTTTGGGAGGGATTCCTTAATTAAATATTTTTAATTAAGATAAAGGGATTTAATGGCATAAAAATAAATTAATTAATTAAATAATTAATTAATTAATAAATGATGATGTCATCAGGGATTGTTTTCAGAAAATAAAAATACTTTATTTTCTAAAGGATTTTTAGGTGTCTATAGTTTCATCTAGCTTAAACTAGATTTGGAAATGGAATTGCCACAATTTAAGTACTAGATGCCAAGAGGGTTTAGGCTGACTTGATTCGGAGCTAGCAAAAGGGCTCGGTGCATTTTTTTAGTTTTCTTCACTCCTTTTTTGCAATGTTGGTGATCTAGAAGCTCTTGTTCAGTTTGAAGGAGATCTGTAAGCACCCCTAAACCAAATTTTCAAATTAGATATGGCAAATTTCAGATTTGACCAAATGTGTTACACAAATTTTGATATGTGCTACAAAATGCTTTGAATGCACTACTATACACACTATATGCGCTACAAAGTATTGCAAAAGTGTTATGTAATGTAATGTATGCACTATAAAATTTAGTAAATGTGCTATAAAAAATTGTATATATATTACAGAACACTTCGGATGCATGATACAAGAATTCAAAAGCATTAAAATAGTGTTAAAAATGCTAAAATGATAGAAATATCCCAAATCAAGTATTTGGGAGCTCGAAGGTGTCTACAAATAGTTGTTATGTATGTTAGGAGTCTTCCCAACCATCGTTAAGCCTATAATAAGTCAAATCTACACAAGAAAAGAGAGTAATACATAGATCTAGGAAGAAATTTAAAGATCAACATGAAAAGTTAAATGAGAATGAGGCTTTAAAAAAAAGCCCCATGGTGGGCGCCAATTTGTACACGAGAGAAATGTATGTTCATGAGACCTTGGTGTGAAGTGTTGTGAGAATAGTAGTGAGATAAGCTAGATCCAAGAAACAACTATAAAATAAACAATCCATGAACATCTCATGTTTCCCTAACTTCAATTGTTGAAATTCATGCTAATAAGTAGGAGATAATTTCCACAGCAAGTCAATTTGTGATATTGCTATTAGGATTTAACTATGTGATTTTGAGTCAAACTCATTGATCCATGTTTCATGAGTAGTGATTCAACATGAATCCATCTCTCATGAGAATAAATGGAACACTTAGCACTCATTGGATCTAGGTGATGCTCACAAGGGTGAAGCACCAGGACTTCCTGGGAGGTCACCCATCCCAGTACTACTCCAGCCTGAGCGTGCTTAACTACAGAGTTTCCTCCATGGTTAAAGCCAAAGCTTGCAACCCATTTTGAAAAACCTTCAAACCAAAATTAATGCTCTCAAATCAACATCTTAGTGATAGTTCTAGAATGGGATTATGCTATTTGTGCAAATTTATGAAAGACTATATGATATCTATGTAAATGCAAGATATATCAAGATGAGAACATGAAAATATTATAGATATGTGTATGCATGAGACTAAAAAATGCTAAATAATATTAGATAATGGTTAGATAATGCTAAAATGATGCTAAAAACCTGTATAGCAATGATGCTAAATGGATTTATAAAATGCTAGCTCTAGTATGCCTATAGTAAGGATGCATAAAACTTAAGTCCCTTTACTCTTGATTTTCCCTCCTATTTATAGAATTTTAGGAAGGGTTGGGGTAAAGATGTAGGAATTACTTTTTTATCAAGGGTAATGGTAAGTCTTAAAATATCTCATAAACTCACAAAAGAAAAAGTCCAACATACTTAGTTTGTAAGGATATAAGGGCTTTTTCTTTTCTTGTTAAATCCAAAAAGGTGGATTTTCACTTTTTGAGGGGATAATAACTTTATTTGCTTTATTTAATTTTTCATTTTCTTCAATTTAAGTTTTTCTCTTTTTATTTGATTTTTTTATTTCCCCTTTTGAATTAAATTACCCTTTTGAAATAATTTTAAAATTTTGAATTGTAAGTTACTTAGGAAATTAGACAATTAATTGATTAAATTAATTGTGTAAATAACTTGATATTGTGATTAATCCAAAAGTCTATTGTTTTTCCTCATTTTCTTTGATTTTGTCCTTGATCTTTACTAATTTGATAAAATTCATGTTTCCAAAGTCTTGCCAAATTTAGGGTGTCTACAGGGGTCGTAATATCCAATTGACTTAAAAATTTACAAGTTGTGGTCTTGCAAAGTTGAGCTACCCAAAAATCCCCAAATGATATATGTAGTTGTTTTGAGCTGACTTAATATGATGAGTCTATCATATTCCATGTACACACACACACACACACACACACACACACACACAGATATATCAGAGCATTAAGAGTGTGATTTTTAGTATAATATTTAATCAATGTGATCTTCAATTTTGATATATAATATATAATTAATTAATTAAGTGTGATTATATCATGTGATCTAAACAGAAGTCTAATATTCTAGTGATTGAAAAAGTGAGTTTGGATTTAAGTGTGAAGATAGATTTAAGTGTGTTAGCTATGAATTCTTTTATGCAAGATAGATTGAATCTTTAAAATGTAAATTTTAATTCATTAGTTAAAATCTTTCAATTTGATTCTTTAGTGTGTGAATTAGAATGCATCCATAACTACTTGACATACTATCTTCATCCCTTGAGAAGATAGCCACTATATCTCTCATCAATTTATGAGACTTGGATTAACACTCTCAGGGTATTTTTTTCCAGTTTATGTCATGAACTAAATTAGTAAAATAGACTGTAGTTTTATCCAACAAGAGGCAAACCATTTTTCCCTAAAAATTAAGAAAATGTTAAACAAGAATTTTGAGAACAAACAAAGTGGAAGAGGTTGTGGTGGAAGATCTTACATATGATCTTATGGAGGTCAAAATGAAGATCAACAAAAGAAAGATGAGGCAAGTAGTAGCAATCAGAACCAAAGTAGAAACAATCATTTCCATGATCAGAATAATAGAGACTAGAGAGGAAGAGGAAGAGGGGAAGGATCAAGAAGAGAAAGCTTTCTTGGAATCTATTTTTACTGTGGAGAAGGTCATGGAGCATTTAAATGTCCTTGGTACCAAGGAAAGGTGCATAAGAGAACTTAAGGTCATGCTAGAGTTGTACATGTGGATGAAGATGTCAAATCATCATAATTTGAAGATGTTGAAAGAGAAGTCATGGTTAATAGAAAAGTTCTGCTAGTTGTGAGAATGAACTTAATCAAAGTGAAGTTTGTTTTGCATCTGGTGCAAGTGTGAAGATAAGTGTTGTAATGTGATAATTAATGGTGGAAGCACTGAAAATTTAGTGTCAGAAGAGATGGTCATGAAGTTAAATCTCAAGAGGTATAAATGCATGCATCCATACCACATTGCTTGGGTGCATGATGACCACAAGGTCATGGCCACTAAGCAATACCTAGTTAAGTTCAGGATTGGAAGCTACTAGAATGTGATACTTTGTGATTACATACCTGTGGACATATTTAATATGTTGTTGGGTAGACTATTGCAGTTTGATAGGAATGTTATACATGATGGTCGTGTGAATACCTACTTTGTGAGAAAGGATGGAGTAAAACATAAGCTAAATCCATTGAAGGATAAAGAAGAAAAGGTATGTAGTGATGCTAGAGTATATTTTGTTGATGGAAAGAAGTTCTTAGAGGGCATAAGACATGACAAAATGTATTTTTCTATAATTCCAAAAGATGGTAAAGAAGTAGAAAAGGTACCATTAGAAGTTGCAGATTTGTTGTATGAGTTTCTAGATATCAAGTATCTAATAATGTTGTTGATGGATTTTCACTAGTGAGGAAGATCAGTCACTAGATGCACTTGATTCTCAGAGCCAATTTTCTAAATAAGGTAGTTTTGTATAGAATAACACCAGTGAAAAGTGAAGAATTAAATAGACAAGTGCATGAGTTACTGCAAAAGAGATTGGTTCGAGAGAGTTTGATTCCATGTGTTACACCAGTAGTATTAGCACCAAATAAGAATGGATAATGTAGGATGTATACAAATGCTATCAAAAAAATTATAATCAAGTACATATTTCCATTGCCACAAATGATTGATATTATAGATTATTTTAGTGTAATTTTGTATCTCACTAAGATAGATCTAAAGAGTGGATGTCATCAGATTAAGATTAGAGAAGGAGATGAGTGGAAGATTTCCTTCAAGACAAGGAAAGGATTGTATGAATGGTCAGTCTTACCTTTTGGGCTAACCAATGCACCGAGCACTTTCATGTGGCCCATGAATGAGGTACTGAAGGAATTTTTTATTAAGTTTATCATTGTTTACCTAGATGATATTTTGAGCTTTAGAAAGACATTGGAGGAGATGCATATTCATAAGGTGTTCGAGAAGTTAAGGGAAGAAAAGTTATCAATTAATCTGAAAAAGTGTAACTTTGTGAAGGATTTAGTTTACTTGGGACTTGTAGTTTCAATAAAAGATCTAAAATTGGAGCCTAAGAAAGTGAAGGCTATCATTGAATGGACTACTCCAAGGAGTGCTATGGAGGTTAAAAAAATTATGGTTCGGCTAGCTTTTATAGAAGGTTTATCAAAATTTTAATCAGTGTTTGTGGACCCTTGACTAAAACAATGAGAGGAGATATGACAGAGTTTAAGTGGACTATAGGAGTAGATAAGATTTTCAATTTTTTGAATTAGAAAGTTACAGAATGGCCTATTTTAGCACTTTCTAATTCTAACAAGGTGTTTTAAGTAGATTGTGATGTTGGTGGTACTGCAATAGGGGTTATTTTGAGCCAAGGAGGAGGTAGACATGTTTCTTATTTTAGTGAGAAGTTGAATAATGCCAAAAGAAAATATTATGTTTATGATTAGAAATTTTATGTTATAGTTTAGGCATTAACAAGTGGAAACATCCTTCCTAAGGACTTTTTTTTGTATATTGATTATCAAGCTTTGCAATATTTGAATAGTTAAGGAAAATTCAACCAAAAGCATTTGAAATGGGTTGAGTTTTTACAGAGTTACACTTTTTTTTTGTTACGAATAAGGTGTCTCAATCTTAGATAACGCCTATTCTTATTATTTGTTTTGTAAATATATTTTTTGCAAAAAATGTAATTAAGTGTGAGTGTACATGCCTAGTTGGCATGTTGATGTGTCACTCCACTTGTATGTGTCACCATCTTGAATTGTGTGTAAGGAGATCATGGTTGAAATGGTTATGACGAATTCCTATGACTCAGAAGAGCTATCTTTGGAAGATATGATGATGGGTGAAGGTGTGAAGACATGTGGCAATTGATCATTGAGTACTGTACACTTGAGTCTCCATCTAGCGCGCGTGGGGTTTGAGGCATCGCCTAGAAAAAAAAATTGGGTTCCTACTTTTCCGAAGAATGGTAAAAAACATAATATAGTTGTCCTTTGGAAGTTTCCCTAAAATGGAAAGTGCATGATATAAGCATTTTTAGGGTTGTATATAGGAGAGTGTGAAAGTGTATTGGTGGTATGATATGTTGCTATTGGATTTGTCTTCCATGTCCTAAAAGAACTTGCATTGCAAGTGTGTTGTTACCTTTCTATTGAAGATAATACATTGTGTAAGTTTTGGAGGGGAGGGGTTATTTTATCGAAAGGTTTTTCCCCACCAACATATCTTTGTGTTTATGTATTTTCTTTCTCTATCTATTTTTTGTATTCATCGTTGACTACAATATTATTGTTTACATAATATCAACTCTAAAATTGTAAGTATTTAATAGAAATTTGCACAATACTTTCCTTAAGGGATTAGTGTAGGAAGTTGTTTTTGCACCTAAGTTTCCTTGCAAGTGGTATCAAAGCTTGATCAACTTTTGATCCTACTTGTTGGGTAGGGCTTTTTGAGCTAATTTCAAGTTGAGTGAGAGATTTGTGTAGAGCATTCTAAATCTTATTTGCAGATTGAGATGGCTAGTTCATCATATGGAAAAATGGAGGTGGATAAATTTAATGACATTAATTTTGAGTTGTGGAAACTCAAGATGGAAGACTTTCTTGAAGATCGTGATCTATGGGAGGTGGCTTCACTTGATGTGAGACCTACAGCAATATCTCAAGTAGATTCGGATCTCAAGGATTGGAAAGCTAAGGGTCTCATTAGACTCTATCTAGTTGATTCAATTCTCTTGAATGTTCTTGATGAGAAGACCACAAACAGTTTGTGGACACAGCTTGGGTCTATGTATCAAGCCAAATCTCTAGTGAACAAGTTGTTCCTAAGGAATAAGTTGTATTCTCTAAGAATGGAGGAAGGAGGATCTTTCATAGATCATCCAAATGTTTTTAATTTACTGATTGCACAGTTGACATCATCTAGTGTCAAGATAGAGGAGGAGGATCGATGTATGACCCTATAATGTTCCTTGCCAAATTCATGGGACCATCTTGTGATAGCTCTTGGAAGTACTTTAGTCACTTTTACAATGGATGATGTGGTGTTTTCATTATTATCTAAGGAGATGTGGAGAAAGTATTCAGATTTATCTAAGGAAGCTCTTGTTGTTCGCAGTATATCCAACGATAGAGGGAAGAAAAATGATAACAAGTTTGGAAAGGGTTGATCTAAATCCTGTGGAAAATCAAAGACTCCTAGAAAGTCCAAGGTAAAATGTTGGAACTGTGATAAGAATGGGCACTTCCATAAAGATTGTAAAGATCCAAATAAGAGGAAGAAGGCCTCATATTCAGGTTCAAAAAAATCTAAAGAAGATGGTGATGCTTTCATTGTAGCCTTGGCAGTGCATGCATTTGATGATGTATCGTTGATAGACTTGAGTGCTTTTTTCCATATGACCTCTCACCGAAGTTAGTTCTCAAAGTATGAAGTTTTTAATGATGGAAAGGTGTACTTGGGTGATGATTCTCACCTAAAGATAGTTGGATGAGGATAGATCACTAGCAGATTCCTTGATGGACAAGTAAAGGGGATCAACGGGGTAATGCACATCCCTATTTTGGCATGAAAATTATTATTTGTAAGTATGTTGAATGATGTAGGTGTGCAAGTTATTTTTTCTAAAGATGGATGTAATATGATGAGAGGAGCTATGGTGCTTACTAAGGGTACTAGGAGAGGTACTCTTTTTCAACTTGATGCATGCATTTCTCAGTGCAATAGTTCTTCTATTTCAAAGAAAAGAGTCATTATCACTTCATCCCCACCATCTAAACGAGCAGTAAAGAAGACTAGTTTTTGGTTCTAATGGAAATGTAGCATGTGTACCTAAGGGTGCAAACACATTAGAAGGCAAGCTTCCTATAGAAAAGACAATGTTGTGGCATATGAGATTTGACCACATTAGTGAGAAGAGTCTCAGAATCCTGAAAAATAAGAACATCATTAAGGGGTTAAATGATTGTAATATCGAGTTTGACTTTTTCGAACATTGTGTCTATAGTAAACAAAATCATGTTCAATTTTACTCTAGTTCTCACAAATCTTTTGATGTTTTGGATCTTATTCATTCTGATGTATTTGGTCTTGCAAAAGTTCCTTCAATCTCCAAGTCTATATTTTTTGTATCTTTCATAGATTATTATAGTAGAAGGACATGGATTTATTTCCTAAAAAGTAAGACACAAGTCTTTAGTCAGTTCAAGGAATTTAAAGCCCTTGTAGAGAATCAGACTAGTAAGAAGATTAAGTGTGTGAGAACTAATAGTGGTGGTGTGTATTACTTAGTAGAATTCGAACAGTTCTATCAAGAATGAGGTATCAAGAGGTATAAGACAACTCCTTATACCCCACAGCAAACTGGAGTTGCAAAAAGAATGAATAGGACACTGATGGAGAAGGCTAGTATGCGTAGTGAAGTTGGTCTTGAACAAAGGTTTTGGGCTAAAGTTGTGGCCACTACTTACTATTTGGCTAATAGATCTCCTACATCAGCTCTTGTTGGTAAGAGATCCATGGAGGTGTGGTTTAGTAAGAAGCCTTCAATTAGACATCTCTGTGTTTTTGGTTGTGAAGCTTATGCACATGTTCCAAAGGAGAAAAGACCTAAGTTGGAAAACAACTATCAAATGTATTTTCATCGGATACATTGTTGGTGTGAAAGGATACAAGCTTTGGGACCCTATGACTAGTAAGGTGTTGTATAGCAGAAATGTTATTTTTAGAGAGCTAACGTCTTCTCCTATTGTGCTACAACTAGATGAAAAAGAAAATAAGGAAGATATTGTTTAGTTGCCTCCTACGCCTGAGAAGACTGAACAGAAAGACCATGTTGGGTCTAATGATGAGGAGAGCTCTAGTAGCTCTGATAGTTCAGAAGAAGAGGAAGAACAACCTCAACCTCGGCCCTTCAGGAGATCCACAAGAGTAAGAAAGTAGCTAGAAAGGTTTGGTTACTCTATGTTAGATTTCAGTTGTGCCTTTGCTTTGATTACTAACACTACAGAGCCTAGATCTGCGAAAGAGGATTTGGATATGGAAGATGTAGGTTCCTAAATTGAGGCCATGGATGATGACATGGCTTTGTTGGATAAAAACAAAACTTGGGACCTTGTACCTTTTCCTAAAGGAGGAAATCCTATTGGTAGCAAATGGGTGTTCAAGAAGAAATTCTATGCAAATGGTAATGTTGAAAGGTACAAAGCTAGACTGGTTGTGAAGGGGTACTCATAGGTAGAGGGAATAGATTATGGTGAAATATTCTCTCTTGTTGCAAAGTTGACATCCATTAGATTTTTGTTATCTCTTGTTGCATCATATGATTTAGAGAGAACAGATGGATGTGAAGACAACTTTCCTTCATGGTGATTTGGAGGAAGAGATTTATATGTCACAGCTTGAGCACTACATTGTTAAAGGTAAAGAATCTTTGGTTTGTAGATTAAAGAAGTCTTTGTATGGTTTGAAACAATCTCCTAGGATGTGGTACCTTAAGTTTGATGTCTTTGTGTTGTCAATTGGATTTGTAATATCGAAATCAAATCATTGTATTTATTTTAGAGTTGAAAATGATTGCCTTCTTATTGTTGCATTATATGTTGATGATATGTTGCTATTTGGGAAGGATAAGGGTATGATTTTTTATTTTAAATCTCAATTGTTAGTAGAATTTGAGATGAAAGATCTTAGGGCAGCAAGGTACATCTTGGGTATGGAAATCAATAGAGATTGGTATAACAGAAAACTTTGGTTGAGTAAGAGTAAGTATGTCAAGTCTATGTTGGACAGGTTCAGCATGGCAAATTGTAGACTATTGTGTGTTCCTGTTTCTATGGGAACAAATTTATCTGTAGATGATTGTCCAAAATCTCCTAGTGAGGTGGAGGACATGAGTAGAGTACCTTATGCTAGTGCAGTTGGCAATCTGATGTATGATATGGTATGTACTAAACCAGACATTTCCCAAGTAGTGGGAGCTCTAAGCCGATTTATGGCTAATCCTGGACAAGTATATTGGGATGTAGTTAAGCGAGTATTCAAATAGTTGAAGGGTACATCAAATTACTCCATTTTTTATCATGGTAACTCTTCTAGAGATCCATATTCAATTTGTATTCATGGGTTTTTGGATTCAAATTGGGCAGCTAATATTGATAGCAAGAGATCCACCAGTGCTTATGTGTTCACTATGTTTGGTGGTGCCATCAGTTGGATGAGTAAGCGATAACCTATGGTTGCTTTGTCCACTACAAAAGTTGAGTACATGGTTGCTACCCATGCTTATAAGGAAACCATTTGGCATAGGATATTGTGTTTTGATATTGGTGTTGATGTAGGACAGATTTCTATTTAGTGCAATAGTCAGAGTGCTATTTGCCTTGCAAAGAATTCAACTTTCCATGGCAAAACGAAGCACATTGATGTGCAATTTCACTTTGTGAGAGATATGGTGGAAGATGGAAAGGTAAATTTGGAGAAGATAGATACTATAAAGAATGTTGCAGATGCATTGATGAAACCAGTGGGCACAGAGAATTTCAGATGGTGTTTGGAGACTATGGGCCTTTTGGCCTATAGTGGTTAGTTCTTGTTATGTTCATGTTGCTCTTACAAGGTGTTCAACAAGTGGGAGAATGTTAGGAATAAGATGTCTCAACCTTGGATAATTCATATTCTTATTATTTATTTTTTAAATATATTTTTTGCAAATAATATAATTAAGTGTGAGTATACATGTCTAGTTGGCATGTTGATGTGTCACTCCTCTTGTATGCGTCAACATCTTGAATTGTGTATAAGGAGATCGTGGTTGAAATGGTTATGACGGATTCCTATGATGCGTAAGAGCTATCTTTGGAAGATATGATGATGGGTGAAGATGTGAAGACATGTGGCAATTGATCATTGAGTATTTTACACTCGAGTCTCCATCTAGCGCATGGGGTTCAAGGCATCACCCCAAAAAAAATTGGGTTCCTACTTTTCTAAAGAATGGTAAAAACCCTAATATGGTTGTTCTTTGGAAGTTTCCCTAAAATGGAAAGCACGTGATATAAGCATTTTTAGGGTTGTAGATAGGAGAGTGTGAAAGTGTATTATTTCTATGATATGTTGCTACTGGATTTGTCTTTTGTGTCCTAAAAGAACTTGCACTGCAAGTGTGTTGTATCCTTTGTGTTGAAGATCATACATTGTGCAGGTTTTGGAGGGGTGGGGTTATTTTACCGAAAGGTTTTTCTCCACTAGCATATCTTTGTGTTTATGCATTTTCTTTCTCTACCTATTTTTTCTATTCATGGTTGACTGCAATATTATTGTTTACATATATCGAATATGAGGTTATAAAGATTTAATAGGAATTTGCACAATAGTTTCCTTAAGGGTGTAGGAAGTTGTTTCCACACATAATTTTCCTTACAATTTTGAAACAAAGGAATGGGAAGTCTAACAGAGTTGTAGATCCTCCTAGTAGGAGATAGTTTTTGCTGACAAAGATGCAGATTGAGGTGGTTGGGTTCAAGGAACTCTCAAGTTTGTATCTAGAGGATCCTTATTTTGGTCAATCTTGAAAAGCTTGTACAGAACTTGTTACACTTAATATGATGAAGTGGTTCGATTTCATAATCTAGGATGGTATGTTATTCAAAGGAAGTCAGTAGTGAATTCCAAGAAGTTCTATGAGGGAGAATCTCATCAAGGAGAAGCATAGTGGAGGATTGGTTGGACATTTTGGTAGAGATAAAACCATTACTTTGGTTAATGAGAATTATTACTAGCCATCATTGTAGCAAGATGATAATAAGTTTGTATAGAGTTGTAGAGTATGTCAGATGGAAAAAGGAGTGAAGCGAAGTATAGGGTTGTATCAGTCATTACCTATACCAGAGAAGTCATAGGAGGATATCAGCATCGATTTTATTCTTGGCTTACCAAGGACTCAGTGAGAACATGATCCAATTTTTGTTGTGGTTGATAGGTTTTCAACGATGGCACATTTTATTTCTTACAAGAAGACTAGTGATGTTTCTCATGTCATAGAATTATTTTTTGGAGAAGTGGTGAGACTACATGGTATACTTAAGAGTATAGTTTCATATCCAGATACCAAGTTTGTTGGGTATTTCTGGCATACATAATGGAAGAAGTTGAGAACAAATATGAAGTTTAGCTCATCACATTGTCCACATATTGGTGGACAAACAAAGATGGTAAATCAGAGTTTAGGGAATTTGATGAGATGCTTGGTTGGAGATAAGCCAAAAGAATGGAATTTTATTTTACCATAGGATGAATTTTCATATAATAATTCTATCAATAGAAGTACTAGTAAATCACCATTCCATATTTTAATAAGAGCAATCCCATAAATGCTTCTGAAATGAAGCAATTGGATAAAGGAGAGATAAGTAGTGTTGAAGTTGGGGATTTTAAAGAACATTTGAACAACATACATGAGGAGGTGAGGAAGGACATTATAAAGATGATTATCCAATACAATGCTAAGGTAGATGAGAAAATAAGGTATAAGGAATTTTAGGTTGGGGATGAAATCATGGTTCATTTAAGGAATTATCATTTTATAGTAGGACATTTAACAAGTTGAGAATGAAGAAGTTTGGACCATGCAAGATATTGAAAAGACATAAATTTTGAAATTCCTATGAAGTAGAGTTGGTTATTGAACTAAATATTTCACTAGTATTTAACATTTTAGATCTAAGAGAGTATCATGAAGGAGGTGATGAAGATGAATCACAGAAGTACAGTGGAGTATTCCAACAACAACTTCATCTACAAAGGAGATTAAGGAGATCCCAGACAGTCATTTTGGTAGAAGTGCAAGGAATGTAACCTATGAAGAATATCTAGTCAAATAGAAAGGAAGAATAGTAGAAGATTCATCATGGCTAACAAGGGAAGAGATTGATCATCTCAGTTTTCCTCTAAACACCTAAGATGTGATGAGGTCACTTCTGAAATTACTTCAGATGTTTGATGTAGGAGCATCCTAGGTGTAAGAGCAATCTTGCATCACCCAAAAATATTTCATCTATATCTTTTGAATAAGGGTTGTCTCAGTGTTGAGTTAGTTTATGTGGAATCTTACTACTTAGTAAGTCATTCATGCTAGCTCAAAATATTCTAATTTCAAAGGTGGAGGTTCATCTTGGATATATCAATCTACCAAATGAGGTTCATTTTCATACATGGGTATTCATAAAGTTATTGCACATTCTTGGTGTGAAATTTTGGTGCAAAAACTTTAGGCTTAATTTTGAAGGCTTTAAAGGATTTGGATGGGGTTTGAAATTCAATCGAATGGAGCTTGCACAATCAAGCATTATGGAATAGAAGTTGAGGCTTCTAAAATAGGGTCATAATAGCCAATCAAATCAACGATTTGCAAGTTATAGTCTTTCGAAGTTGGGCTACATGAAAATCCCAAAATAATATTTGTAATTGCTTTGAGCTGACTCTATATGTAATTTTAGGGTTAGTCAACCTCAAGGGTTAGCGATAAATGTTAGAACCTTCCCAAGACAATGGAAAATTGCATATTTAGGAAAGGCTTGTAGGTTGTATAAGACAGTTTTGGGTGATCATTCACAATTATGTCTTGTATATTATTGTAAGGAGGCACCCATGTGGCTTTGCATATTGTATTTCAAAATTCTATAATTCAACATTTGTGGAGATAATAAGAATCTCATATTTTGTTCTTGCAAATTGTTGTTGTCTCTGTTTCTATTACATGTTTGTAGTATTCAAGGGGGCACCCTTCATCACCTTAACCCAAGGAAAAAGGCCTAGAATCAACAAGGAAGCTTAAGAAAGTGAAGAGATACCAAATAAGGGTCACAACTAAGTTTGAGGTCAAGAAGTACAAAGAATGCAAATGGTAATGCACAACTCGTGTAGGCTAATAAATGATGGAATAGACAAGAAAAGAAAGAAGTGCACCTAAAAAAGAGCTCACATCAATATTTGGTGAATTTATATTAACATCAGCCTTATAATATTAATTTAAAGGTTTGATGAATGATAGGAGAGTGTACAATTAATGGGGGAATACATACATGCTAAATGGGGCTATATTGAGCATCTAATTGTAGGTGCTTTCTTTTTAGGGAGGTACATTTAGCCCTTGCTTTAGTGAAAGGATGAGTTTGCCTCATCGTCATGGTAAAGTAAAAGAAAGTGACAAAGATGTGAATATTCATGGACAAACAACAAAGAGATATTATATCATTAAATTTAGGGACACAAACCTAGAAACATAAGATCTTAACTTGTACAACCATGTGCTTGGACACATTAAACAAAAAACAAAAGCCTAAAGCTTACTAAGATTTCAAGTGAACTAGTTGAGGAGACCCCCAATAAAAAAAGGTGTCAATACTAGCATCATTCTCAGAAAGCTATTGTGAAAGCACAAGCGAACACATGGAAAGAGAAGACAAGACTCCATGATTTAATCTACTAGAAAATTCTATTAAAGTATGGATCATGGGGAAGAGGAGAATAGAAGCATGGATAAGACACATTATCTATTTGTGATGTGTTAAGTGATTCATGAGAGAGAAAAGAAAAAGGGGATAAAGTAAATAATCTATTAGTTTAGGTTTGGCTAGATTCACCCATCTAAAAATCTAAAGAGGGAATAATGATCTAGTACATGCTAGTCAACTCATAAAAATCTATGAAAATGAGAGTTTAATGGTCTAGAAAATTATGTTATGCTAGTCAACCAATCCTAAATATGTATGCAAAGGAGAGGTCAAATGGTCCCAAAAAAATGTGTTAAATGCTAGTCAACCAATCCTAAAAATGTGTGTAAAGAAGAGTCATATGGCCTTGGCATATATTGTTATGCTTATGTACTCTACCTGAAATGCTTGAAGTTATCAAAATACTTGCAATAAGAAGGCCATATATGTCCTACCCCCTTAATTTGGAAAAATAGGATTGTTTTGACATCTTAAGAAAAATAAGAACAAGGATAAAGCACCTTTAGCACTGAGGAGGCATCCTCTAAGAAATAGCCCCAGTAAAAGAGGTCACATCTCTTTTGAGGTCAATAAAGGGACGAATGCAAAGAGATTGCATGCAATAAGTGTAAAGGGATCCTTTTGAAGGATGTTGAAAAGATCATTTTAATCAAGGATAACATCATTGGCCAAAAGAGTAGAATAATAAGACCTTACCCATTGATAGCCAAAGCGATTCTTAGTGAAGGATGACACAATTTATCCCCCAAGTAAGGGATTTCATTATGTGCATAAAATGCAAACAAGGAAGAGAATGTATACACACCTCTTTCATAAGACAGGGCTCATGATCAAAATAAACAATTCCATATAAAGAGGACATCACATAATGAACAAGTACCACTAAACCAAGAGAAAAATGGATCCTTAGAGAGGATGGGAGATTGAAAAATTACCCTTGACCCCCAAGTGTGGAGACAAAGATAAAAGAAAAAAGAGCTATTATGTTACTCACAAAGTATAGTTGCACTTAAAGTGGTACCACCTTGAATGAACATTGAGCCCCTAATGGAGAGGATAATAATGTCACATAGTGTGGAGCAACATAATAGAAACTTAAATGTTATTCAAAGTGATTTTAATTGGAGTTAGCTCAATGCAACATGTTATGTGAATGATGTCATAATCAATGAGTTTAAGAATTTTGTGATGCAAAGCTTAACATTCATTAGTAGAGTGGTCATGATATCAATAATATATGTTAAAAAAAAAGATCCATAAGGTTTTGATTATGTTTACTCTTTCGTTTAGGTCAAGTACTCAACTAGGCATAAAATAAAGTTAGACAAAATAGCTTCTTGATTAAAGCTAGGCATAGTAGAAGTGTTAGATGATAAGCAAAGGGATGTACACAAAGGCTCAAGACTAAACCCTTTCATAGGTAGGTGGGATATAGGTTCCCTATGAGTCTCAATGCTTTGGTTTGCACATCCTAAACCATTTTGAAGGTTATTAGTTGAAATGTTAAGAGAAGCAAGTTGAAAAAAGTAACACACTAGACCCTTTAAAGGGTCTTGTGTTATACCTAGGAACTTTGTATTTGCCAACAAAAGACGATGTAAAGTCTAATGAGCCATAATCATCTTCTACAAGGGGATTTCTAGGAGAATAAGTATTTGTCAAAGGAGAATATATATTTTGTTGAAATGGTATAGGAATGGGTGGAGAATAAGATTCGGGTCGTAAGCAACTTTGTGATTTATCATCAACAAGGGTATACATGATGTTGTTGTACATAAACTTCACTTTGCAATGAAGCATTGAAGGAATAGCTTGCATGACATGTAGCCATGGTCATCCTAATAGAATATTATAAGTGAGAATCGAGAATGACATGAATAGGTGTAGGTAAAGTAAGAGGACCTACCTTAACAAGTAAAGTTATAATACCTAATATTTTTTAAGCAACATTATCAAAGGCATGGATACGAATAGAATCAAGTTTAATCAATGAAGTATCCACCTTGAACTTGTGCACCAACTCAATGTTGCACACATTAAGACTAGTCCATTATCAATTAAAGTTCTTTGAATAAGATTACCATCGATAAGAGAAACCACAAGTGAATCGTAATGATCTTGAATTTCTTTAGAAGGTGGCTCATCTTGAGAAATCACAATATGAACTTTTTTATTGGTCGCATTCATGTATTCAAGTACAAAAGATGAATTAGTTTGCATAAGAGGTGGAAGAGGCATGGTTCTCAATGGTTATGTAATGCTTTATGATAAGTGAAAGAAGTTTGAAGAAGTTCCCAAAAATAATCTTGTCACAAGTAGCACAGAATTGTTCTACTACCAATCATATTTATTTCCAATAATTTACCAGAGATGTGGTACAGAAAGAAGCACTAGTTGAGAAGAAAGAAGAGGAGGGACAATTGAACTGGCAAGTTGTCATGTTGGGTTCGTCAAATTATATAATAGAAAAAGGAAAGATAGGTGGTTAATCCAATTTCCTATCAAACGGAGGATGGAAAAAATATGCTCAAGTAAAACTTAAGCACTAAATGAGTCAATGATACTTCGTTGATAATGAGATAAGATGAACCTGAGGGGAAATAATATAATAATGCAAAATAGACAATCAAATAAGAAAATATGACATCTTTTTTTCAAAAATCCAAACTGATGAAAAATAGACACACACCTATAATGACCTAAAACAAAAACTAGAAGGCAATACTGACCTGCACTCTAAATTTGGACTAGTTTTTGTAGGTACAAAATGTCTTGGGCATTATGTTCCCAAATGCATGTATCCAAAGGCAATGTATACCCAATGAATTTGTTTGAAAATCTCATTGTTAAAGTTATAGGTCTCACAATTGTCAAATTAAGTCCCAATAGATCTACTTATTTCTATGCATGGAAAAATGGGAAATGGGTAGTAGAAAGGGATTTGTCTTGGTCAAACCCTTATTTGGGAATTCACCTTGAAAATGAAACAAAATTGCATAAGGAAAGTATGTTGATATGAAATAGAGGCTAGATCTTAATCATAAATTACTTTATACCTTGATACTGCAATGCTTCTTTTGATGTAAGGAAAAAGTGTTAATGCAATAGCCTTTGACACCACATAAAAATATCAAAGGAAACCATGAAAGACAAGATGTTGCTTCATGAATGTTGCAATTCTCCACCATGTTTGATGAAGGAGAAGAGTGATGCTTTTAAGGCTTGAAGACTTAGACTTGAAGACCTTGAGAATGCTTGGATGCAACATTGTAGAAGAGCTCTTGAAATCTTGATCATAGTTCCTCTTACCAAAATGAGGAAAGATAGGCCACTTATATTCCTTTCACAACAATTTGAGATCCAAAATTGATCACGATTAACCACATGATTCAAGTTCCCATTAAAACACAATGAAGCCCCAATTCAAGTTTAGGCACAAATTTTGGGGTATAGAACACCCAAGGCATTCTATACGTGAATAC
Organism: Cupressus sempervirens; assembly: GCA_028749045.1. Classification (NCBI taxonomy): domain Eukaryota; kingdom Viridiplantae; phylum Streptophyta; class Pinopsida; order Cupressales; family Cupressaceae; genus Cupressus; species Cupressus sempervirens. The sequence continues at coordinate 423,331,307 of CM053790.1, forward strand.
ACAACACCCAATATCCTCTAAACCCAAGGAAATAGTCCCAAAGTCAATTGGAAAGTCGAAGAAGGTGAAAAGATGATGGAAGAGGCAAAACAGATTTTCAGGTCGAGAAGTATAAAAGTTGCAAATGGTAACATAGGGCCCATGTAGGCTAATAAATGATGGAATATAAGAAATATCAAAGGAGCACAACTAAAAATAAGGTCTTGTATCCATATTTGGTGACTTTGAATTAACACGGGACTAATAATATTAATTTAAAGGTTCAATGAGCACTAGGAGGGGTGAAATCAATGTAGGAACCCACATATGCTAAAATGAGGTTGAATTGGGCGTCTAATTATAAGCACTTACTTTTTAGGATGATACAGTGACTCAGTTTCAATGGAAGAACTTACTAATTGATAAGTAGGAGATATTTTTCACAAATCAAATTGTGATATTGTTATTAGGATTTAACTATGTAAATTTTGAGTCAAACTCATTGACCCATGTTTCATAAGTAATGATTTGCACAAATGCATCTCTTATGAGAATAAATGGAATACTTAGCACTCATTGGATCTAGGTGATGCTCATTGAGGTGTAGCACCTAGACTTCCCAAGTGGTCACCCATCTCAATACTACTCCAGCTTGAGTGCGCTTAGCTAAGCTTGTCAACTGATAAGTAGGAGAAATTTTTCACAAGTCAAATTGTGATAATGCTATGAGGATTCAATTGTGTAGTTTTTGAGTCAAACTCTTGATCCATGTTTCATGTGTAGCGATTCACACGAATCCAACTCTCATGAGAATAAATGGAGTTCTTGGCACTCATTGGATCTAAGTGATGCTCGCAGAGTTGAAGCACCAAGATTTCTCAAGAGATCACCCATCCCAGTACTACTCCAACTTGAGCGCACTTAACTACAGAGTTTCCTCCGTGGTTAAACCCACTCTACTTGCAACCCCATTTGCAAAACTTTCACCAAGCATTGTGCCTTCATAACTTACTAATGCTTAAATCCTAGTACCCAGCCTTCAATATAATCACTAAATCATTAGATAGACTTCCAATCTAGGTAAGACTTCCAAGTTTTCTTGTACAATATTAATTTGAATATTTCTTTGTGGTTAATGTTAAGTATTAGGGAAGATACTTGGTTACAAATGAGGGTTCTTTACATTATTTGCATACTACTTGTGGCCAATTTTTTGTGGAAATGGATACTTAAAGGATTCCTTTAGGTAATGTAGATGTTTCTAAACAGGGAATATTGTTGCTCTGTGTCAAACATAAATTTGACAAACTAGCTACTTGGTGGAAAGAGGTGTACCCCCTTCATTATTCATTGAGAAAGATGTCTGCCAAGATAGCTACTCAAAAGTTTCTACGGAAAAGAAAGGTTGTAATGGAGTAGATCAACAAACTCTAATGGCCTTGGATAGGATTTTCAGCATAGAAGAGGACAACATATTGTTGAAAATAGTACAATAATGAAATCAATTTGATAGGTTAGATCCCACTGACTATTTGGATGAGGGGAAAGGGATGTAACACAAAGGGGCCAAAAAGCATCAAGTGTTGAACCACCGAATAAGATTGGAAGGTTGTCACAAGGAAGAAAGACATGTGATTGAAGAATATGGGAACTCTCAAAATGTTACTATCTTCTCACAATAAAGGACATGCAAAAGTTCAATGATGACTTATTGTAACATGTTAATGGGTTTTGATAGACATTATGTTTATCAATTGAGGTAACTCCCCAAATGCAACACCATTTGGCATTTGGTTCGAACCATGTTTAAAATCCGATTTGAATTAAAGACGTACCATTTTACCAATAAAGAAAATATGTACCATCTATTTTATTTTAATGGTTGCATTAAGAATACAATTGAATTAAGATTAAGGTTAGCATCAAGTCCACTTAAGATTTGCATTAATATATATTAAAAATAGAGGTTATCCACTCAAAATATAGACCCACTTCCCTCTATAGCCCCAAAATGATCAATGTCTATGCCAGCATCAAATCGACATTTTAGTATTTTTTTAAATTAAATTAAAAATTATTTTAAAACTGTATCTTAAATTTAAATTTATTTTAAAATTATCATTTTGATGTCAGCATAGACATGGCCCCAAATTATCGTTCTTTCAATTTCTATCTTCTAATATATTAGTTTGACATTATATCAGTTTAACTTTTGCACTTACATTTGATACAAGTCAAAATATTAGTTAACAAAGCTTACTGTCAGTGCAACCATTACACCTTCATTTGATAGTCTTCTCCTACCATCTCAAATGCACTTGTAAAGTACTAGGGCGATAAAACTAGGAACTGGAAGCCATCAAGAATGTGTTCGCACCGGATCCACCTCAACAGTTATCACATCCCACGTATCCTCCAAGCCATCCCTATAACTCTGAACCAGTTATCCATCCAAGAGCTCTTTGCATCGAGTTTCTTATTCGTTCGATGTAACTTACATGCAGTATTTATAAAAAAAACCTCTAGATTTCCAATTCATATCACTCCTCTTTGCTAGACCTCTACCAAATCTGTCCTGGTAATGCGAAAACTTGCATGAAATCGAATGTTGCAATTCATTGAGATTTTGCATTGGGAACCAACAGCCACTAAAATGTTTCCTAAATCATTTGAAGGCAAAGGTTTACATTTAGTATACCACAAATTGCTTCGAGCTTGGATTTCCTCCTCCAGGCAACTTGAGCTTGCATGCACCATAAACTACTGTCACTCTTTGTCATTAGTTACCTGCTTCCCAGACTCCCCGTGATGGGACTTCTGGTAGGCCTCTTTCTGCATCTTCGCCTTTGGAATATGCCATCTCCATCCACCAAACTCAATAATGCTGATTACTACAACAATATGATTGGCATTTGGTGTTTACCACTTATGATTAAACAGGTAAATGATCAAGGGCATCGGCGGTAAAAGCTTGGCCATTTCAATCCACAGTGATGCAAATCTAGGATTAACAAGGACGCCATGTAAATTTACAGTTGTATTTGCTTTCATTTTACATCGAGAAGATGGTGATTATCATGGCCGCACCAATAACAACATGGGGAAGAATACAAATTTCGATTTTTTCATTTATAAATCATGTCCTCCATACTTCTTCTCCTTAAGATCACAAACTGCAGTAAAGCCCCCCACTCCAAACACCCCAGATACCTCCACTTTACTCGTGTTAATGAATGCACAAGCCTCAAGTGCTCTTTTCAAATATGGTAAGAAGGGCCAATAAATTTCAGATAATTAACAGCTTAAGGTTTCAAACAACGGAAAATAAGTATCTCAATTAATTTCCTTTATAATCATTCCACGTTATCTTAACAAAACAATACCAATAATACTTTTAGAGAGGCCTTCAGTTTTTTCACACTCGGTTCTCTGCAATTCATTTATTTTCAAGAAATTAGATGATCAATCAATTATTTTCACATATAAACTAGTTTTTGAATACTTGCACAGTATATGGTGATTGAATTGGACGCAAGGATAACATTTTATGATACCGCAATTTATGATGGCGCTAAAAGGGTCACCCGCCCAAATTTTATCAAGGGCACGCCACCCCAAGCCTGTATGTTAATGATTAAGCCTTCAGTCAAGGTACACCAATAATTATCTAACTGCTTTAAACTTTCTAAAAACAATTTACAATATTTGTAACACAAGCCAAATTTGCAGGCTAACATATATGTTCACGCGTGGCATCGTGTTTCATCCACTTACCTATTCAATTGAAATATTTATTACGTCTTTCATCAGAGGTGCTGAAAATTATTGGTGCCGCAGTTTTTCAAGGCTTTACACAGCAACAATTCTGCCAAAAAAAAATATACAGAGGGGTAGGGGGAGAGAGAGATTGCTAAAAATAATGACAATGACAATGTCAATTTATTATACAACGATTGGTCTTCATTCCTCGGATGTCTTTTGAGGATAATTTACATTCAGCTTTAGCCAGTGCTGCCATCCAACATCTCATTCAGTTCTTCCAGATGCAGCACTGCGGTCATGCCACAACGAATAATTTAACAGTCTGGTAGTTGCTCAAAAACACCGTTCTCTTCTGAAAACTTGCCTATAAATACCTTTCTGGATAGATTTTCAGCAGTATCACAAATCTAAGAAGATTGACAACTGCCATATCATTGTTTGTTATCTTCTGCACTTTGACACTAGAAACAATCGATAATGCATGAGCACAGATGAATGAGCACATCATGTATTAATTCTAAACCTCAAAATCTGAACCTTGTATGTAAATATGTTTGACACTTAATCCTTAGTGTTGGCTTACATTGCATTGATACGATCATGGTCTGAAGACGAATCCTTACGAGTACAAAAATAGTCCTCTTTCCAGCAGAGCTTTAAAACTAACCTGATATGTGCAGTGAGACTGCCATCTCACTTGCCTCCTAAGCATGAGTGTGAGGGAGGTGACATTATATAACAATTCTCATTATACAGTGCAGTTGTCATTTTAGTATATAGTGCTTCTGCTTACTAAATTTAGGCTGATATACATGACGTGGCCACTGATAACCATAAAAAACTTTTCTAATGCTTAGTGCATGAACTAAGCCTAGTTCTCAACGCTTTGAAAAGATAACTAAGATTACCATTGACATAGAAACCATAAATTTGAAACCTGAACTTTCCCAGAAAGTCTGTTTGTCTGTTGAAGCACTTGCATTTTCTCTCATCTGTAAATTTTCTCGCAACTCTTTGATTGCCTTCTCTCTTCTTTCACCAATCTGCAAAATACAAGGGTCATGGATAGGTTATTAACAAATGTGTGATCATGGATATCCCTATAGAATGACAAATAAACAAACTCAACAGCAGAGAATATGTGATAGTAAATAAAGCATAAGCTTTCTAGCATTAAGTCTGCACAGAAAGAAAGAAATGGATAGGTAACTCTAAATTACTAAATGTTCTCAAATCAAATAATAAAACATTATGAGTGGGAAGTAAATTAACTCTATCATATTCCCTGATAGCCCTTTAATTTGCTAAAAGGGGTTGAGCCAATGCCTTCTTAATGTGCATGGGAAAAAATACTGATGCACCCAGTAATCTTTGCATTGGTACAAGTACAATTGCAGCATTTTCAAAATTTTGGAAGCAATGGAATGCAAAAACGTGTCTGACAGTGGAGGAGAAAAGACTAGCTCTCTCAACTTGAGTACTCTGTCCTCAATCTAACAGAGAGCTCACCCTATTGGACGAGTCCCCATTCCCTACATTGTTAATAGAACCCCTCTCCCTTCTTTTCCAATGGAATCTTCTCTCATCCATCAAGCCCTTTGATGGGGGATTCCTCTCCCATTGTTTTAGCCTTTCCTTGACATGGAGAGACTTCCCTAAAGACACCTCACCAATAAAATCAATTAACATTAAAGTTTGTATCATAAATGAGCCAATGTTGCCAAAGTCTAGTCTCTATAATGTTAAAAAAATGTTGAATACAAATGTATTTTGAAATTTAGAAACTACCATGTACTCGTACTTTATACACTACGATGTTCAAAGCCTAAGCATGTGAAGATATTGAATCAAGGAAAAATGAAAAAAAAAATATGGTGCAAACCAATACTGCCAATAATGACATTTGAATCCTTTCAATCCTTGATCACAATCCAAAGACTCATTTAAAATCTTTGGCTCATCTATAAGTCATGTGACCAGTAGTCCTCTAAATCCTTAATTGGAAGCTCTCCAAGTTTTCATCACTACCAAGCTCTAGCTCATCACAAGGTGCATTGATGGGGAAAAACCAATAAATCGCTCTACAAAACATACATGTCACTGTCGCTCAGTATCATTTCTTTCAAGGACCTTCCTTGTTACAATCTCCTCAACATAAATGTACCATGAAACTAGGTCTGTACCTACTTTGATCCCAACCAATTCCCTCTTAATAGAAGAGGCGCCAACAACTTTCATGAGTAAGAATTTACAAAAGATTCTGACAAGTGCATGCTTTACATCAAGGGCCAATTCTTCAGAAAGTAGAAACCTATCTTAGAAAGCCTCCAATGTACCAGACCTGTGAAGTGCAGAATCCTACTAAAGAAGTGGCAAGCTCTTGGATTTCCAATCTGTGGTTTTGGGAACGAACAAACTCTAAATGAGGCAATAAACTAAGTCAAAAGCAAACCTAAATTCAGATGTATCAAGTGGTCAAGTCATGTCGCCTGCATCATTACTATTCCATTGATAAGAAGTTGGGAAAGGGATTGGAACATTGAACTTCAGCAAATCTTGTAATGTTATCAACCCTCTACAATACAATGCATTCATTTTTTAAGCTTCAAAGGAGAAATTTAAATTGTTGTAATTCGTAATAATGGTCACGTAATTTTCAAATTACAGATTGATCTTATATAATCACCTCCTCAATTTGCAACTCATACAGAACTGGTACGGTGCCAGTAATGGCCTAGTGTGATGGCTAATCCTGGTATTCTGAATCTTGGCACCAAGGTTCAAACCCCTGCTGGGATGTTATTGTTGAGTGCTCATGTTGGAGTGGAGGTTTCCTAATATGTGGCCTCACTGGTTTGTGGCCCTGATTAAAAGTGTTTATTCCTATATTTGGAAACAAAATACAGAACTTCTATGGTGAAATTTCTTCAACAAATCTTAGATGGGTGAAAGTAACATGGCTCAAACTTTTACGACAAGATGACCGCAAATGTCTACAAAATGGATGAGAACAGTATTCTAAACATTCATTATTCTAGTCTGTAACCAATAGAGAAATAAATGAAGAAAGAAGTTTTCAAAACAAAAACATTTGAAATTGTACAACTTCAATCAAGAATGACACCAATACAATCCTTAATCAGTAATATCCACAAGTTTCAGAAACAACTTTATTTATTAAAATAACAATGCAAGTTTACAACTCTTTTTGTCATGACCAAAGTTGAAAACATTGGACTTGACAAAACCATGGCTACCTAAACAAATTTAAAAGCTCGACTAAGGGATAAACTTTGCAATTTTCTAAACATTTAAAAATATTCTTCAGAAACATGGATATTCGAATTTAAGGAGCATTCAACATACTAATGATTTCCTTAATATAAGACAACTTCTGAGTCCAGTAAATTGAAGCTAGAGTTCAGTCACAACAATGATTGAATACACTGAATTGTGTGCACCATTCCCTGATGTGGGTTCATCAACATCTCTTACCAGTCTGAAAGAGATTCCGAGAAAGGAAGCTTGGCACAGTTTAGGCATGGTCTTGAGCACTTGCCATCTTTGTAATTGTTTTATTTTTTTATTGACTTCAATGTCTAGATTTTTTATGTTTTTTGAAATATACAGAATCCAAAAATTTGGGTTAGTGTGAGTTTGGTATAAGTGTACAAACAATAGATGCTGTCTTCGTTCAAGCTTGTAATGACAACAAAAATTTCTCATCTTCACCGTCAAGTTGATGTCACTTGTCACCATCCTCTTTACCACATCAAAACTTGTAAAGGACTGAAATCAGTTGCTATAAATTTTACACTACTTCATTAAATATTTCAGTATTTTGGTATTTCCAGATTTGTTTAGTTTGGCAGAACACAAATTCCTGCCTGTGGTTCCCATTTGTTTATATGGTTGTAAACATATTTCTTCTTTTCACCTGCAATACCTTGAGCGAATTAGAAGGAACCGTTCACAATATGACATTGTAATTTTTAGGCCGAACAGTTCTATATCAGACTTAAGGGCATATTCACATTGCATCAATAATGCAACTCATTTTTCATACCTTTTGGTCATGTGACTGGATACTGAATTATTTAAAGTTTATACTAATATATTGTTCTTTTCTCATTGTCTGTTGATGAAACAAATCATGAGCTAGTAGTTGCAACTTGCAAAGAAAGTCAAAGCTAGGGGACACAAAAAAAATGACTGAATCAATAATTCATCATTTCATACCACATTTAGATCATGTCACTGGAGATTGAGGTTTATAATGTTTCAAACCATTGAAAAGAAAAGGTGAAATAAAAGCAGAGTTGGCTCTTCCATATAAGCTTTGTTCTCTTGAACATTCCTTAAAAAATGAACTTGCTAATGAGGTCCTAATTAATGACATGGATCCAATAAACACAGCCTCAGAATTCTCCAAACTAAGATAACTCAAGGAATGAGAATTGGATCCAAAATGAATCAGCTTCTCATGGTGACAAAGGATCAAGATTTTTCTTCATTTATATCAAACTAAGAGATATTGAAGAGAGCATTGATGGAATTTTGAATTAGGGTTGGATGGTAAAAGAACCAAAAGAAATAGTCAATTAATTCTTCCCCTTATAAAAAGAAGTCATTTCGTCTGAGGGTAAAATGATATGGCTGCATAAAGGCTAAGGACTGCTGCAAAAGAATCATTCCTTAATAGATTTCCAGTGATGTAACAAAGCAACTTAACAGAAACATATCTAGGGATGGGATTATACGTGCAATTCTCTCTTAAAAATGAGAAGTCGCCTGGGGCTGATGACATTCCTGCAGAATTCTACAAGAGAAACACCATAGAATTAGTAAGGACCTATAGCAGGTCTATGCAGAGGCCATTGATGCTCATTCTCTTGGTAGCAATTTCTTAGTCACCAGTTTGGATGCGGATACGAGAACCCAGCACGTGTATGCATGCAAAAAGAAAATTGAGGGTTTGGATATGTTTGGGTGTGTGTGTATAAAATAATAGTTTTAATAGTATGATACTTCATTATTGGTCATTGCCAAATGCCAAAGATAAATATTAAATGGCAATTGATAGCTCAAAAATATAACTACTTAATCCTATTTTCAATAACATAAAAAAACAAAAGAACACTACACTTTATTTTAAACCCATAAAAATAAAAAATATTACTAATTATTATTTTGTTTTTCATTAACTTTTTATAAAAAAACTACTAATTTTATTCCATTTAAAAAGCATAAACTTAATAAATTAAAACATATGATTTTTACTAGTCATTATAAAAATATTAAATCATTGTTTAATTTTTTCTAATATATGTTTTTCCTTTTGTTCGATTAATTCCTTCCATAGAAGGCCATGGAAGTAGTGTGTTTTCACTTCTTCAGCTCCTTTGGCAGACCACAACCTTTTGGAGGGCTCCACCACCAAAATTTCTGATCAGTTCTTGCAATGCGGAAAAGAGTCCCTTAAAGAATATATTTTTCCAAAGAATGTTATAAAATGTTTTCGTTCTGTTAGCCCCACCAAAAGGAGTCCAGCCTTGCACCATCTTGTACATGAAAATTCCCAGCAAACACCAATCTATTGGAAAAGCATATGTGCAAAGCTCAACAAAATCTTTGGCACCATGTATTCATTCCCACCCATCCACATCCAAGCGCACAAGTGCATGCATTTATGTCTAATGAAAAGGGCTCTAGGACGTGTCCGGCAACGTAGAGCAATATCACTAGGGACATTGTAAGACAACTACCAAAGGATGGTGACAAGACAGTAAAAAACGAACTTGTGCCCTATAACATTGTTAAATGTCTCACACAAGATTTTTGATGAGGTATTGGCTTTCAGATTAATCAATGCCCTCCCATCACTCATTACCAAAACTTGTTAGAGTAATAACGTATTTTCTTATTAATTAAATCATACTGATTTAATTATTAAGTCACTTATTATCTCTAGTTTACTTAAGCTAAACTTTGGGCTTATAATAATTAATTGTTTTATTAATTATTATCATGCAACCTAGGTTAGTTTTCTCTTAGGGTTTTGATCTCCTTTTATAAGGATTGATCTCTTTGTAATTTTATTCATTCAATTTTGATTATAGCAAATTTTTTTTTTTTATCATCAGGAATGTCTCAAAAATGGATTTGGGAATTCCAGCCTCCATAGCTTTTGCTTCTCTCTTTCTATGACAGGTGTTTGCATACAGGTGATTCTTGGGAGCTGTGGAATTGATCTTTTATCAACTTCAACATGGTATCAGAACTCCAGATCTTCATGCCCCCATTCTGTTTATGAGAGGTCTAGCTTGGCTTTCAAATCTGTGTTTTTTCTTTCACATGGTATCAGAGCTCCAGATCTTCATGCCCCTGTTCTATTCTTGAGAGATTTGGCATCAATTTTCAAATTTGTGGCTTTCAAAAGATTTTTGTATTGAATCTAAGGGGTTGTTGATTTTCGAGGCACTTTGAGCCCAAACAAACATCACCATTAAGCTCAAAGAACCCAAAAACCCCTACTTTCATATAAAATATGTCCAGTTTGGACACAGTTAGAATTTGAGGCTAAAAAATTTTGCTCCTAGATTGTGCACATTTCCTGAGGCGACAATTTTCTGATTTTTTGACGCATTTCCCGAGGCTATGATTTTTTGATCTTCTGTACGCAAATCAAAATATTCCCGTTCGAAAATTGAGCTTTTTGGCATGTTTCCCGAGGCGGTGATTTTCTGATTTTTTTGATACACATCAATATTTTTTGTTTCAAAATACTTCTTTTGGCACGTTTCTTGAGGCTTTATTTTTTGACTTTCTAATTTTTGGCGCACAAATTGGGATTTTGGCACTCATCCCAAGATTTTTTGATGTGAAAAAATAATCTTTTTTGCACACAAATCGAGGCAATTTGGCACAAATCCCAAGATAATTTTTGTTACTAGTGGGCATGTTTCCCAATGTATTCTTGCATGGATCCTGAGGCAGCATTTTTTTTGCTTTTCGAGCACTTTTTTGACCTACCTATGGTTTTTTGGTCGTAACTTGCTCATCCGAACTCCATTTTTTGCAAACAAAATCTCGCCGAAAAGTTGGTTCCAAGTCGTCGTGATGGTGCAGTTTATTTGGACTTTTGATTTTTGGTAGCCTATTTTGGCTGTCAAAGTCAGAAGTTCTATTTTGCACTCCAAGAGACATATTTTGAGACAACCTATTTTCTAGATTCTGCTCCATGCACATCTCATTCAGTTGTTTGCTTTTTTGCATTCTGGTGGGATATCTTGGTTGTTTTAGGTCCAGAGATTGATTTTGTTTTTTCAAATGTTTTTACATGGGTTGTACTATCTCTTGTATCAGCCTTATGTCTCTTTTGATCTTTGTTGACATCCTTTTGTATTATTTTTGCAAACGCATTGAGATAAAGTGCCACTCTATTGCATTTTGGAATCTTAGACATCTTTGTGTTTTATTGTATTCGCACTACATTATAAAGTGTCTTGAGGGGTTTCATGTTGGCCATATTCGTCATCTTCCTTTGTCAAGTGAGTGTTCCTTCCACGACATTAGCCTCATGATGTGTCAATGACACGTACCATTATAGGTGTTTGTACTTCTTGCACTCTTGATGTTCCTAGTTCTTTTGTCTACGGGAGATATTGCATTTCGTTTCAGTGTTCATGTCTTACCTCTCAGCATTAGAGGGGGGTTGTGTTGGATCTATTGCTTTCATAGTTCGATGGAGTGAGCTATGTATTCAGTATTTGATCCTATGTACAAGGCAATTGTAGTGGTTGTGTACCTATGTATTATGGTGAGATGGATTATTTACTAAGTTGCCGATTCGGGTTCGGGGACGGGTTCGGGTTCGGGGTTCGGTTCGTGGGTTCGGGCAATTTTTTTTTCCCCATTTGGGTTCGTGGGTGGGTTCGTTAGTGTGTATATATATATATATATATATATATATATATATATATGCAAAAAAAATATAAACTCATATAGTTGTAAAAGTAAAACTGAGTCATTCCATAGTATGAATATATCAATGTTACTTGATTATTGATCAATGCCAAATGTCAAAGATAAACATTAAATACTCACTCATTAATCTATGCTAATGTTGTAAATAAAATCATACATTGAATTACTAAAATGCAAAATGGAATTTCAAAACATAGACTACTTCATCAGATTGATAGATAATAAATTATGACTTAATAAAGTTTGAAACTGTGAAACATAGTGATAAATCATAAATGACTCAATGAGTCAATGACAAATGTTTAAACATAGTTTATCAAAGATGCAAATGCCCTTCAAGGGTCAAATGGGTCATCAAAATATGAGGGATCAATGGCTTCATCCTCATCTATATCATTGACATTTTCCACATCATTGGAACCCAAACCGGTTCCACTAGCCCCAGATGCAGCCACATCCTCCTCCTCGTCCTCCTCAACATCTAGCAAGGCAATTCTAGATATATCTTGGACAGTCATATCCAAGTTAGAAGTCTCAGGTAGTACATCCCACAACTTCTCTGGTCCCTTCTTATATCCTGGATCCTTGCGTGATAAGAGGCGCCAGTTGTTGTGAATAAATACCAAGTCCTCTGCTTTCTTTGAACCCAACCGGTTACGCTTCACTGAGTGGATAAAGGAGTATGTACTCCAATTCCGCTCAGCAGCAGAAGAGCTTGCAACCTAGAGAGACAACCAACAAATTTTAAAAAATTAGCTAAGTAATTTTACAATACAATAGGAATTTAAGAGTGCTAATTCGACAAGCTAAGTAGCCATAAGAAAAGGAAAAAAAACTTAAATACATACTTGTGACAAGATCTTAATGGCAAGAGGTTGGAGGTACATGTAACTTTCCCCATGTAAGTACCACCATCCAATGGCATCCAATTTACTTTGGTCATTGATTGCATCAGGCTCTGCATTTTTGCTTGAGACAAAATCAACAAACTCTCTCCTAACATTTGATGCCACATCAGGATCACTAAAGAGCCTGTTAAGTGCCCTCTTATACCCAGCAGCAACTTCAGGATCTCTATATGGTGCCACTCTACCAGGAATCGCAAGTATCTCACTGCTATAATATCTAGGAGAAAGTGCATATGCCAAGAGGTGCAAAGGTGTAGTCATCTTGTTCCAACGATGTAGAACAATTTTCTCCACCTTAGTGTACAAGGTATCAGGATCCTGCTCTCTCCTCTGAATGACCTGGGATGTCAAATGATGTACATGTAAGTTATCTTGATGTAGTGTTAATAACTTAATTAAAATCAAAAATCAAAATCTCTCAATAAACAAGGATAAAGTATTGTATAAAAATTTAAACTTACTGATTTCATTCTTTCTAGCATAGAGTCCATGGCATCATATATGTTTCCCAAACAAGGCTCATCCGTGTCGGCATACCGAAGCATAGACATGATGGGCTCGGTGAGTTCTAATGCATATTCCACCCTATTCCAAAAATTATCACTCAAGATCAAATCCTTTACAGTTTTGGCCTTTTCTGTATCAGCTTGCTTCCATCCACCCCATTTGTTGCTAATAACCATTTGACCCAATGCCTCTTTCACCCTCACAAGTCGTCTAAGGACGATTGTGTGTGAAGCAAACCTTGTTTCAGCAACCTATTACCATGTTAATTCAAATTGTAAGTTAATATGATAAGTTGATAACACAAAAATTTAAGAATATGTATTAAATTTTGTAAAGTATGACACAAAAATTAATATGATAAATGAAGCTAAATAAAGTTTAAAATTTACCTTCAATAATTCCAAGCGGGAGAAAGTTCTGAAAATTGCTTGTGACATATGGTGGTTTGTCACAAACATTTGGATCTGCTCACCCTCCTCATACACATTTTTCATCCATTCAATTTGGCTGCCCATTGTTTTCATCACCAAGTTCAAGGTGTGGACAGTGCATGGTGTCCAAAAGATATGCTCATATCGTGCTTCTACCAAAGCACCTGCAGCCTTACAAACTTTAGCATTGTCCGTTATTACTTGGACAACATTGTCAACTCCCACGGACTCTATGGATTCAATGAGAAGTTGGGCAATAAAATTTGCATCCTTTACTTGCCCTTCACAATCAACCGCCTTCAAAAACATTGCCCCCTTGGGGCAAACAGCAATCACATTTATTAAAGGACGGTTTTTGCAATCTTTCCATCCATCAGAGACAATGCTCACCCCCGTTTGGATCCAAGAATCTCTTATTGGTTTGAGGAGGTTTTCTACATTCTTTCTCTCCTTATGCAATATGGTGGTTCTCAACTTTTCATATCCAGGGGATTGGTAACCATGAGGTGCATCATTTATTGCTTTCACCATCTCTCTCCAATAAGGGGATCTCACTAGATTGAATGAAACACCATTTGTAATGAGGCAACGCCCAACCTTTATATCAGCAATTTCTCTCTTGTCATTTTCAAATGCCGTATCTAATGGGCCTCTCTTGCGGGATGCGGGTGTTTCTATTTCATCTTCATCCATAGATGGGGTAGGTAGGAAGGGATGTGGTTTACTAATTGTTTGAGAGGGTGGTGTTGGTGGTATTTGCTTTGACTTATCTTTTTTTACCTTTGACACTAACCTATCAGCCTCTTCTTGTTCTTTTAACATGCCTGCTATTTGAGGAGCTGACAACCCTTTTTTACCTCCCTCTGGGGGCCCCTCACACATGGAAATCCCTTGACCTGGTGGACCTATCAAATGATGTTTAACCCGGAAATAGGAGCTTCTATATTGGTTTTGGCAAAAATTGCATTTCCATATATACCCTCCCCCACCAGCACATTGCTCAATTCTTGTTGTATACTTCCACAAAGGAGAGCCTTTATCAATTTTAAATCTTTGGGATCCCACCCCACCCACTGAACCCTGACTACTCATTCTTGGATTCTTGCAATCTATAAAAACAAATTTAAAAAAATATTTCAAAACTTATACAAAACTTGATAAAAATTTAGAACAATAAATATAAAAAATTTAAAAAACTAAAAACAAACTATGAAAGAAGCAAAAGGAAGGATCAAATGCATACCTGGAACACTCAACACTGATTATTTGAAGGATTTGAAACTCCACAAATAATCTCTACAACCTTCTCTTCAAACTTGCAAAATGGCCACACCAAAATGAGAGAGCAAAATGACAAAGCAAATGAGAGATTAGATGAATGAAATGCATCTAATAGGCCTTACTTTAGGGTTTGGCAAAAAAAATAATGAAAAAAACATTATTTTATTGCTTTTTTGGGCCACTTTTTGGCCCCACCTGCCGCGGGTCCGCCCGGATTCGCCCGGGTCCGCGACCGGTCCGGGCAGGGTCCGCATTTTGGCCTGCGGGTCCTCCCGGGTCCGTGCTTGCACGGACCCGGGAGGACCCGCAGGCCAAAATGCGGACCCTGCCCGGACCGGTCGCGGACCCGGGCTCGGATCCGGACCCGAATGAATCCGGACCCGGACCCGAGCTCCAGGGTGCGAATCCGGTAACTTAGATTATTTACCATATAGACATTCTTTCATTCCTATTTTTGGAGGTCATGAAGATACCTTCCATCTTTGATTGATCAGCTCTTCAAACTTTGTCTTCTCTACCTGGTCATGTTCTATACAGTGGAGGTTCTTCAAATCAGCAATTTGGCAGTGTTTGTAACTTCATGCTTCAGTGATGTTCTCTGTGATCATCCTTTTGTTCCTATCTTCTGGAACATTCTTTCCATCTCTTTTTTGAGTAAAGTTTTTCCCATATGATGATTCTTGGGAGCTATGGGGTTGATCTTTCATCAACTTCAACTAAACTTAGACTAGCTTCATTAGAAGAAGATATATTCTTCAAAAATCTAATCACAAGCTGGGAAGCAATGGAGTGGACCAAAACTCCAGCCCAAGACGTGGGTATACTACATTTAGATTTTGAAAAGACCTATGATAGAGTGAAGAGGCCTTTTGTCACCATGACCTTGGAGTCTTTTGGTTCTCCGCCAAAAAAATTCCAAATGGTCAAGCCTCTCTCTTAATATTTTATGGCACAACTTGATGTCAACAAGAACAACTCTAGCCTGGGACCTCCTATATAATTTGTTATGTGTGCAGTTTGCAGATGACACTGCAATGTTTGCTACATTGAATGAAAGGGATTTTGAAAGATGATGAACAGACATAAGGTCTTTTGTAGAGCTTCAAGTGCAAAAATCTCTATGGCTAAACCACTGGTGTTAGTATGTAAGGGGCAAATCTCTTGCCTAGTTTTGTAAGTATAACCTTCACTGGGGAGGTCTTAGCAAAAAAGATCTATAGTTATCAACCCGACTCAAAAACATGTGGAACTGGATTAAAGACAAGATTGATACAAAAATTTCTAAGTGGAATAATCGTTATCTTTCTCTAGCAAGAGGCTACAATTTGAAATCTCTTATAGCCTATATTATGCCTCAGTTAGGCTTTTCTGTACTTATTTCATTCTTTATAGGGAAAAGGATCCCTAAAATTTCTGATCAGATATTTTCTTATGAAATTCAAAAAAAAAATCAGGTCCTATGGTCAGATGGTAAAGGAGAGAAAAAAGGCACTCAGTGAAGTGGGACTGGTGTTCTGATAACAAATTGCAAGGTCTTGAGCTCAATGACCTGAAGATGCATGGTGTCTCCTTAGCAGTTCAGTGGATTATAAAAGCCCTAGAGAGCAATGAACTATGGGAAGTCCTTGCCCTTGCCAGGAATAATCTTCAGACAGCTTCATCTAAACATCTAAATGTTGAAAAGGCTAGAATATCCTTTACTCCCTGTTTGGCAACTTCTTTGTTGTCCCCTTTGGATCAAATTTCTTCAGGAGCATTTGGAAGGCTTAGGAACGTATAAGAGAGAAAACATAGGCCTGTGACTTCTACAAACACATGGATAACATAATCTTTACTAATAGATGAATTTGGTGGAGTCTTCATCACAAGGACAAACCCCTTGCATTACTGCAGGGTTGTCCCTAGGAATTCTGGTAAAATAATGGCATTTGGAGTTTTGCACATTTTTTAGCCATCCTCAGTGAGATATTGGTCTGATCTGAGCACCGAGTATAGGCTTCATTAATCCCATTGAAGGGCATACTCAATTATTAGAGAATCCTGTAAAATATTGCACTTTCCTATTAAACCAGCTCTGATGATGAGATGGTCAATACTGCTAGATGGAGTGATGGTAATTTTATGGATAAAATGACCTCAAAATTGATTTACAGCTCTATGGTGGATGCTAGTGCTGTGACCAGACACCTCAATGAATGTTCTATTCTAAAATTTTAATCCTGCCCAGTGGTCTAAGACCTTAGTGCATTTATTCCAAGTATTGTAGAACCAAAAAAAGTCCTTTTAGAACCCAAAAAAACGCATATTTTAAAGGGCTTCACTTGTTGAAAAAGCATCCCTTGTCTAGGTCTGTTAATCTTTGCCCATCATGTAAGGTCCCTGAAAATGTTGAGCAGATCTTTTTGAGTGCTTGTTTGCAAAGTAAGTCTCGTATATTTTTATGCAGTTGGCCTCTTAACCATAGTCACTGTATTTATTTTATTCAAGGACAGTGGCTTCAGTTTGGTGACCTTCAGGGTCCTACATTCAGCAAACCAGAGGCTTAGTTCCATAGGCTGTGCATGTAGTTGCTTGTATTTTAATGTTTGACACTTCTGGATACATGTTCAAGAAATTGATTTGGATATTTATATTGATAGATCATGGTTTTGATGTTTGAGACTGTCATTATACTGCTATTATTCTGATTTATACTGCTGCTATTATCTTTATGTCATTATACTACTCTTGTAATTCATAAACTCTTGATTTATTTGCACCTTGAGTTGTTATTAATTATTGACATATCTTCCTCTCTATCTTATAATATCTTAATAAATTTTCAAATGTGTGTGTGTGTGTGGGGAGAGAGAGAGAGAGAGTTAAAAAAATTGTATACTGTTGTCCCCTATTTTTGGCCCTTCAGAAATCATTCCGGAAATGCATCCTCTACCATCCCCGTCCCTAAACGCAGTGGAACATAGGTAATAGTTGTATTCTCAGTCTCCCTTTCAGTAATCTATTATCAATTCAAAACATGTGTATTGTACCCAAGAACAGCATACCGGTATCCCATACTCATAACAAAACTAGCGACTTAGAGTGGACCTTGTTAGAGTAAATAATTAATAATTAATTATTTATTCTATTTACTTAAGCTTACTTAGGTTAATGCATTTATTTAATATTTAGTATTTAATAGTTGTAGTAGTTAGTTGTTGACAACACGGGAGTTTGTTCCCTTCTAGCATGTTCCACTTTTTTGTGAAAGAGTGCTTAGTTGTCAACCTTATCTTCTACCTCCTTCCAACTTATTCTACAAGCTTCCTTGAGGCCTTTATAAGTGGTCTCTCTCTCATTGTAAATTCATCCATTCACATAGCAATTTCATTTTTCCTATTGTGAAATATTTTCTCTTGCATTGTTGCTTCAAGCTCCTGCTCCTTCGGTTTCTCTTCAGCAAGCTATTTGCACTGCAGGTGAT
Organism: Cupressus sempervirens; assembly: GCA_028749045.1. Lineage (NCBI taxonomy): Eukaryota > Viridiplantae > Streptophyta > Pinopsida > Cupressales > Cupressaceae > Cupressus > Cupressus sempervirens. Next base: position 423,349,624 of record CM053790.1, read on the forward strand.
CTTGGCGCATCAACGGAGTCGGATTCTCAACTCCTACAAACCTAAGGGGAAATAAAATGCCTTTATGATTGCCTTGGTGACAAACTTGTTTGGGCTAGATGAATGACCTTTGGCATCATCATGGATCCAATCCTGACAAAATAGTTAAACTCACTCTTTATATCTTCCATTGATCATTATATTCACTAATATGTTAAGCCACCATAGTTATACAATTTGTAATTGAAACTCAAATATTAGCCATTGTATCCTAGCCTTCATGGCCAGCACATGTTTACCAAGTTTAGAAGAGTCACAACTAATAAACCCTATCTAGTGTGTGCAATTAGATATGGTGACACATGTTGAACCAAGCCAGCAAAAATGAGATTTAATGAGACCTATCCAATAGTACTTGATGATAACATTTCTAGTGCTGTGGAAGTGTAAGGGAATGGTACACAAGCATCAAATGCAAATAGTAAAGTTCATTTAGTGCATGTTACTGGAATGTCTAAAACATGCAATAGCATTTGTAATGCTATGCTTTGTGTGGTATCTAGCTTTCTAAACCAAAACTCAGCTTCTTTGATTTTAAGTTCTCACTTATCTTCTTAAAATCTCTATGATAACAGACATCTATTTAAGTTTTAAGTTTTAACAAACAGTTGATGCTGTTAAGGCTTCTTGCTTGGTCTTCTGTCTTGAAACTTTGATTGAGTGCCAAAAGGGGGACTGCAGCATCAAATTATAGAGGTTCCCATTGTTGTTTTTCTTGTATCTTATGTTACTCATATTAGTGGTTATGTGCAAACATTATGCATTTTGAAATAATAATGGGAAATAATAAATAAAACAACTCAGACTCGTTGATTTAGAACTATTCTGTTAGAGATCTAAAGCCAACAAAGACCATACTCATTTATATGGTACAGTAAAATTGCCAAACAAAACAAGACATTGATATAAACAAATATTATAGTCAGATGTCAGCTGATGAAATTACATATTTGCACTCTGTTCAAAATTAATGATAGTTCAAACACATGAAATCACATAAGAACCAAGTTTTGAACGAACCGATGGTATTGTAATATGTTATCTGAAAGAAGGCAAAGAGAATAAAACATTTCTCTATGTATATAGCATATACAGAAGACAGAGGGTGTTTGTTCAATTATACGTCCAATGGATATCTACAATCAGCATTCAGCTCTGGAATCTTGCGAACTCCAACCATTCAACTTCTAGTGCAATGTAACTATTTGCATTTGTAGACATTGTCCTGTCCCTTACTGATCAGAATTACTTTGTTGCTTGCTCCAACTGCACCAGATTTGACACCAAGATTTATGTAGTCTGTGGCATTCAACATAACTCTTCACACATAAAATGGAGAATCTATGGACTTGGCTGAATTTGAATCAGTCGAACTCAATTTTTTTAGAAAGCAAGTGAGATTACTAGGCATTAATTTGGAAATGTTTAGGGAATTCCTATGTGAAGAAATTTTGGCATAGTCAATACAGCTTTAAAGAAAAGGCTCTGCAACTTGGAATGTTTCTGCTACAAGTAACCTTTTATTTTGTATCACAACCACCAACTAAGTTCCAGATAGCATGCAGAGATGTCAATTTTGACATGAAACAAATAGCCAACTCATTCTTTGGATGTTACTTCTTCAACATGATTTGGCTCAGCTTAATATCTTGAAGGTCTTTTATATTGCCAATTAGTATGATGAGGGCTTAGTTTGATTTATTTGACAACTTTGAACTCTAACGAGAAACATGATGTATACAGTATCTTCAAGTCACCAATGATTATCAAAAGCTTACTGAGCTTTGAGTGCACATGGAGAAACCTAGAATCTAGCATCCATCAAGAATCTTAAGCCCTGAGGGGCAAACAAATTTATAATATTGCAACTTATATACTTAATTCTTTCACTTTCCTACTAATTTCTGTGAATGATCAAATTTTTTTATGGGCTTGGCCAAGAGAAAATATCAATACCATTTTGCATTTGTGGGCCCCAAGACTAACATGATGCAAAAATTCAAAGCTCACACTTGCTAGTCAATACATTATTGCAGCAAGTTTATGCAACAAAGCATGTTATCCCACAATGACAATACATATGGTATATTTTTTATTCCTTCTGTTTGATTTTGTGTACACCATTTCTGAGCTGAATGTCTACAATTATTGCTGCAATGGCAAAGAAGAGAAACGCTATAGGAGGCAACATTGTTGAAAATGTAATAGGAAATTTAATGTTATGTTTTAAATGCTTTTAGTTTTTGAAGTTTGTAATAACGTCCTACATGTGGTGGCATACCTAGAGTAGCAGTTCGATAAGCTCTCCAGATATAGCCACCTAGGACCAGGTGTGTGGATCTTAAATTAGAATAGTTTTTTTTAGTTCGTAGGTGGAGTGTTTAATGATTTTTAGAATCCAATAATAGGTAGTAGGCAGTTTTTGGAATATTCCTGACTTAGAAAACGATTGTCTAATATTGGTAGAAAAAACGTTTCAGATTCTTATCCTTTTTTTTGGATAGAAGACATTCTTCTTTTCTAAAATAAGAAGAAAACGTTTCACATCCTTTAATAGGAAAAAGAAAGTCAGTTTTAAGGGTGAGTGAGTCGGCTATGTAAGAGAGGAATCGAATTTGGAGAGATATGGAATGTTTTTTTATTTTGTCTTTGTGTAAGTTTTCGATGGTCTGAGTTTTGAACGGATTTTTCTTATCTTCTCACTGGAAACAAGTTGATAGTTTGCAGAAGATTAAAAAGTTTTAGTTTTGGGTCAAATTCGGTATGTTTGCAGAAAATTAGTCTCAGTGCATGGGTAATATCTCCCAAATGAACCGTTGGATTTCTCTCAAATTTTTATATGTTGTTTGAAACCTAGTTACGCAAAATATCAACGGTTGGATTGAAAAAATATTGTCTGGTTCAAAAGTTATACATGTCTGTTCACGGGTCTATCTAGAGACAGCAAGAAGCAATGTTTTGCAGAAAAATGTACTCTGATGCGTGGTCAATATCTCGGGTTTGAACCGTTGGATTTCTCTAAAAAAATTATATGTTGTTTGAAACCTAGTTACGCCAAATCTCAACGGTTGGATTGAGTAAATCTTTTCTGGTTCGAAAGTTATTCATGTCTGAGTGCAAGTCTATCTGGAGGCAGCAAGAAGAAATTTTGGGAGATTTATTTTCAAATCACAATGGGTGGTTATAATATATCGTGTGTGATCCTGAAGGTTGTAGATGCCCCTTGAAGCAACTCAGTTGAGTGACTGATTCCTCCTGATTTTTCCAAGGTGTGGCTCTGCATCAATTATTGGAACTCAATGAATTTTATTGCGGATTAGAAATTAGCAAAAAACAAAAATATAGCATTCTTGAAAAAAATTTGCTGGCTCATGGAAAATCTTAAACTTTCCATTATTCTGTATTTCTTGTTTTATACCCTAACCAATACCAGGTAACTGAATTCTACAAGTCTCCTTATAATGTCGAATTGTTATACAGTTATTCTGAGTCAGTCTTTCTTAAAAGTTAGTGAAATATATTCTCTGTCATCAATAACATTTAAAAGTTTTGAAAATATTGGATAACACATTCCTTGTGTCCTTCATTATAGACTTGGAAATTTCCTCTCCATTTATTCTTGAGTAAGACAATTACCAGATTTAAAACCCTAAACAATTTCATGTTGCATCACTGAAATATCTGCTTAATCTGCAAAATTATGCATCCAACTGCTTCTGCTCATTTAGCATTAGCTCTTCTAATTGTGGTAAAAATAATCACGATTTATTTATCTCTCTCCTACACAAAGAACTTATAAGTTGTATGAAAGGCTGTCAACAAAAAATACAGACTTATTACTATGAAAGAAGCAACTAGTTTAAAAGCAATGTGGTTGACTTGTTTAAAGATGGCAAATTGATTGTATCAATCCTTTTAACTTACCAACATATAGGTTTTGAAATGTAGCCATATTTCATTTTTTGCTTAAAATCAGTTTCCCCAAAATGCACTGCTTGTGAAAATGTTTCCTAACTGAAAAATGCCAAAACTGTTTTCAGCCGTTACACAAAGGTATGGCAGTATATCTTTATTGCAGAGTCTGTGCTTCCTTATTTTGGGACCCTGCCACATCCATGCGCACACTTCTGGTGACACTATTATTTAAGCTAACAACCTCAACTAAGAGAATAAAAGCCAGATATATATAATCAAGAAAATACTCATAGATGGCATACTTTCATATGCTAATAGTCAGATTCGACACCATCTATACAGAGGAATCCCCTTGCATGATGAAATAAAAGTTCCCTTTGCAATCCATGTAATGACGGTGACTTGGAATTTCAAGCCTTAAATCATCCACATGAGACATTAATAGGCCCACAGTAGAAACACAATTCAGCTATGGTAGAGCTTGATGCATCATTCTTTAGGTATATGGACAGAATTGATCAAAATTTGGATTCCAACATTAGAAAGGAATGAAATTGTAACAAAGTTTCTCCAAACATTCTTATACAATCTTAAATTAATATAAGATAGTTTGAAGGGGATCATTTTACTTATGAAGGTTATTCCAAACCAGGATTGGCAAGGCACACACTTTTAAGTTTTATTTAATTATACAACTATATAAACTCCTGCAACAAAAGTGCAAACTCAACCATCATTTTCAAAGCATGGATTATTAATTAATCTCAATACAGCCTTTCCTTGTTTCATTTGACATGTGCAAACATTTGAACAAGCTAACAAAATATTAAGCCTTTGGCTTTCACAGAAAATGGGCCTTACAATGGTCTTCAAAAATTTGCTGCATTAGACAAATCATTGTAGTTTATATTCTCCAAAATTGCAGAGAAATCTTGAACAATATATAACCAAAGAACAAAACAAGTTTCCATCTAAATTTAACTAAATTTTAATTGCCATAAGCTTCTAAAATCTAAAACTTTTGCATGGTAATTTTAAGAGAGAAAAAGGACTATTTTTAAAGATAATTTGGTCACAACCACATCATAGGCAATAAAGTAAATCATGCCTAGAAGATGAAAGCAATAATAAATGAAATTAAACCGTACTCTCTGCAATTTTCGAGTTTGTGCACGAGCCTCATGCAGACAGAATTCTAGTTTGAGGACCCTCTTTCTATGCTCCTGATCAGCTCGTCGTTGCTTCTCCAACTGTAGAACATAATAAAATTAGCATTATCGAACATTTACAGAAAATCAAAAGAGGATTTTCTGAATATTTCAATTATGTTAACATTAACCTTGCATCACTACTCCCTACAATAGAGAAGCAGTGATGAAATATGGCTAACATTAGAGAATATGACCTGTGCTTCTAGGTCTTCAGTTTTGAGTCTCCACTGTGAAGACATTATCTTGATTTCTTCTTTAAGCCTTGAAATCTCTTCTTCTTTTGTATGTAGGTGTTTGTTAAGGTTCTCAAAGTTCTTTGCAGAAACCTCATCCAAAAGTTTCTTGAGTTCACATTCTTTATGCGTACCAGCTTTGGCAATTGCAGAATGTATCTCATGTTCCATCCTTATTACCTGCTCTCTCAAAAGCTTTTGAGAAGTTTCTCTCGAATTAAGGTCCTGCTGAAGCTCATCAAGCTTGTGCTCCAATCTAGTGACTCGAACCTCATAATCTATCAGTAATTTATTCTTCTTATCCAGCTCATCCAATAAAGAAGAACACTGTAATTCTGCTGAATGAGCATATGCTGCACTAGCTTCTGCTGATGCTTGAGCTTCTGCTAGTCTTGATCTTGCATCTTCCAACTCCCTGAGGTACTGAACAAACAAAGAAGACCTGTAAGATGTTTTTCCGAATACCATAACACTTTCTCTGATACAATTTACAAAGAAAGAGGAAGTTGTAAAACAAATTCTTGAGTAAACAATCTGCTACTCATACGACAGAAAAACATAAATCTTGTTCAAGACTAAATCTGAGATTGAATTTGCATTAGGAAAATAAAAGGTAAACAATGAGGACCAAGACAAAAAAAATAATAGTAAAAGAGAATAGAATAGCACACCACCTTCAGACAACCACGCTTGGAGTTACTAACATTAGAAATTAGCATTTTCATTGATATTATATTTCTAAAATTGAATTTAGGTTTCATCAAAACAAGTTATACAATTCTTTAGTAGCTCCAGCATCATATCAAAATTTATGGGAATATCAGGCCCCACATTTGTCAAGCTTTTTACTATTTCTGTTTCGGCTTTTTGCATATTTTGACAGCATTCACTATAATTACCTTTTCTTAACCTCTGATACTCCATGCTAAAGTAACAGATGTGTAACCTTAATCCACTTTTTGACATATATTTAACCTACAAACTACTTCATTGCCTTGGCTTCCCACAACATTAAATGTGCACTTCTTTTTCATGCAGTAATGTCGTACCACATTTTATTTTTGAAATGTCTAACAACATACTCTAATCTGAATGGTCTTGCATGCAATCTGTCAATGGTACATTAACTGGTTTCTGAAAGAAAACATACAAGAAAGGTAAAAGAAAAATGAAAGGACGAGCTTTCGAGTAAATAATAATTATAACTATTTTTTCCTGAGCATATAAAAAGAAATATGATTACTGACCAAAGAAACAAAACTAGTGACAAGTAACTTTGGAATTTGAAATAAACAATGTTGCATGGAAACAGGTACACTATCTGATACAGAAAACGTATTGAATGCTAATAAAGCAAATTTTCAGAGACCCTAAACACAGATACATCTGGAAAACAACAGTTAAAAAGCATGTGCATATCATACATTAAAATGCATAACGTAAAATGCGTGTATGTGACTATTTATAAACTTTACATAGATATTACTTTTTATCTGTTGCTTTGTATTTGAGTATGTTACGCTGTTCCTCAGTACTGTTTTTGGTTGTTGTCCTGAGCCACCCTACTTTACTTCAAAAGGGACTTCGAAGCTAGCCTGCCATGGATTGCCACAAGACTTCAATCAACCAACACCCCATTCCATAGAAAACAGTCCAGTCGACATGCCAATTGTCTATTTTATTTAAAGACATTTGTTTTCTCTTACACTTTATAGCTTTGGTGATTTAAAGTAACATTTTTATAAATATTCAATAATCTTTTCAATCCTTCACTTCATTACATTATTAAATAAAAATCAATTCAGTATTGGATGCAGTACCAAGAATATCTGAATATTTAAACCCACCGAGCTATGTTACCAAATTCTTCCTTGGCAACCCCAAAGTCTGGTCCGATTCTTACAAAAGTCCGGTCCTTGTCATATTCTTGCAAAAGTCTGCACAAATTCTGTCAGATGAATCTGGCATGAATTCTGCTGTTTTTATTGCAAATTTGCAAATCCGCAGTAGGACCCAGACCAAATTTGGCTAAAAAATATTGTTTTCTTGACTTTTTTAAAGTTTTTTTTGCCTATTTTAGTCAATCCAACCTCCAATCGTAAAATAGACCACTAAAAAGGCCAAAAAGGTAAAACATTTGTCATTTGGACTAAATAAATAAAAAATATATGGTGGTGTATTTTGCTATGTTACTTTACTATTACTATATTGGTGTATGAATTTATTTGCTGCTGCATACACATATTTTTTATTTTAAAAACATTATTTCGTGCAGACAAACCCAAAATGAATTCTAACCCACCCTAAAATAAATTAGAATGAATTTCAAACCCGCATCTGAGCCCAAATTCGAACTGGCAACTTAGCCACTGAGTACCCTTACCAACCAGTAGTTCATTAAATATTTTTTCTGTTTTATAGCCTAATAAACTATCTGTTTTACATTTTATCCTATAATGATTAATTTTAAAATTAATTGTTTTTTAATAACGTAAAATTACATTTTTCAGTTATATCTTCAACTGTGAACTCTGATGAGAATAAAACATAACTGAAGGCTGAGCAGGCAAGCAATACTAAGGATGGAGCCTAGAGGGTAGAAAAATACATATTTTTGATATCTTAGGGATGTTATTTGTATAAATTTCTAGCCCCAAGCATAAACTGAAATAAAAACTAGGCTGAAGAAGCATGGTGTCATAGTTCTGGACATCCATGATCTTGTGCAGTTGAGCTGTCATAATTTTCCAACCCATGGGAAGCAATTGAATTTTTCTGACAAAAAGAAAGCTTTTAGATAGTATATGGTCTCCTGTAGTTGACATAATCAATAGAAAACAGCTTTGAATATCACTACATCTTACCCTATTTGATGCATTTAAGTAAGATGTGGTCTCCTGTAGTTTGACGTAATCAATAGAAAACAGCTTTGAATATCACTACATCTTACCCTATTTGATGCATTTGAGTAAGATCAGACTATACAAATAGTGATAATTAACATCTGTCATTTATATTTTTCTGAATTTGCATTGAGAGTAAAACTGGGATGAAAAAGAATCCAACGATGTGTGTCATGAAGTTTTCACACCATCAACCCATTGCAAATGGGGACCCCCTCTTTTATCTTTGGCAATAGGAGTGGTGGCCTTAGGTGGTCTTAGTTGGTAGCAATTTTCAAGTCTCCAAGTCTTAGAGATAAGTTTGAGCAACTATGGCTCACTGGTTATGTTAGGAACCTGTGTGTTCCTTCTGTTTATTTTGTTAGAGTAGAGTTGTTGGACGCATATGCTTTGTAAGTCGTCCCGTGAGTTTATTTTATTATCCCACATGCATAGGTAGTATTACTTTTCTAGATCGTACCCAGTATATAAGAATAGGTTGAGGCCCTTGGTGGGCACGGACGAATTTATTGTATTGAGCTTGCTCAAAGGAGGTTACCCCCTCGAAGTGGCCTGCGATCAGTAGATTTATTCTGAGTTCTGCTATCACTTTGTATTCTGTTATTTCGAGCATTCTCACGATATTGCTATAAGGAGGTTCTTCTCATCTGGTATCAGAGCACTCTCTTGGGCTCGCTGGGTGGAAATTACATCAAATTTTTTTCTGTCGTGGCCTTCAGATTCCTCTCACTTCTAATATCTCTTGTTATTGCAATAACTCTTTTCAGTTGTTCTGTCTGTGAGTGAATTTTTCTAAGTCGACTGTTCAGAAAAAAAAAAAAAAAAAAAAAAAAAAAAAGAAAAAAAAAGAGTAAAATTTTTTCTGTTTTTTAGTCGTAGCTTCCTTGTTTGCTTTCTGTTTCTGCTCATACTTCCGCAGAACGTCTGCAATATCATTTCGCATACTTCCTTCCTTGGCGACCCAACCCCAAATTTTACATATCAAAGCCCTAAATCCCTCATTTATCTAATTTTAGGGTTTGCCCTATCTTTTTCACCTCTCATCCAATCGCCACCAAACTGAGCCACAAGATTCAATTCCTCATTTTGCTCCCTTCTTCCTCTTGGACTGTTCGCCTCATTTCGCCTCCCTACCCTTGAAACCCTCATTTTTCTTTTTCCCTTGTCCCCAGATAGTCTCCCACCACCCGTCGAACACCCATTTCCTATATGAGTTTTACCCAAATCCAAGTTTGCCGTAACTAAAAAAGTTTTTGTTTCTCATCTTCTACCCATTTCAAAAAATTAAAAAAAAAAAAAAAAAAAAAAAAAAAAAACCTTGTTTTATGGTTGTTACGCGTACAGGAGCAAAAATCATGGAAGAGGAAATTGCATCCCTCAAAACCAGACTTCAAGATCTGGATGACAAAATTTTGGGTCTTAACTTTCAGCAGTCAGCCATGGGCCGAAACCATTCAGGAGATACTGGGTCCTCTTCTGGCAATTTCCGTGGACCAAAGCTTGATTTTCCACGCTTCGATGGTTCTGATCCGACTGGATGGATCTATAGGGCAGAGCAGTATTTCAGCTTGCATAATACTTTGGATAACCACAAAGTCTCCCTTGCATCTTTTCATTTGGAACATGAAGCTCTTCAATGGTTCCGTTGGTACATCAAGGCTAATGTAGGCCCAACGTGGAGCGAATTGTGCACCCTCATTTTGGAGCGCTTTGGCCCTAGTTCCTTTGATGATTTCACAGGAGCACTCACTAAACTGCGTCAAACAGGCACTGTAAGAGAATACCAGACAGAGTTTGAAAAATTAGCTAATCACACAGAGGGCTTGTCTGATGAATTCTTCCGTAGTTGTTTTGTCAGTGGTCTGAAGGATGCACTTCGCTCAGAAGTCAAAATGTTTCGACCTACTACAATGATGGAAGCCCTTGGGTTGGCTAAGTTAGCGGAAGACAAGATTAGTGCTCTACAACGCTCCAGATCTAATTTTGTTCCATTCAGAAATACAGGTTCTCCCAACCCTCCAGTCATACCAGCTCCCAGAACTACTCCGATCAAGCACTTGTCTGAAACAGAGATGCGAGTTAGGCGAGACAAAGGGCTTTGTTATAATTGTGATGAGAAATGGTCTCGGGGCCATAGATGTGTTCAGCAAAAGCTCTATCTCTTGGATGTGGATTCTCCACCGGAACTGGAAGAATATGTAGATGCTCAGGAAACAGTGGATGCTGAGGTTGAGCCTCACCAGCCTGAACCTCCTTCCCCAGAAGCTCCACCAGAGATATCTGTCCATGCTTTGGCAGGAGTCACTACTCCACAAACCATGCGGGTCCAGGGCTTCTTCAAGAAGATCCCTCTTACTATACTCATTGATTCTGGTAGCACTCATAACTTCATTGATCCACGAATAGCCAAACAGGCTGATTGCTTTATCCATCCCTGCTCTAGCTTTGAAGTCATGATTGCCAATGGGGGCACTTTACCTTGTAAAGGGAAATGTCGCAATGTGCGTCTCTCTATTGGAGATTATAACATGCGCTCTGACATGTTTGCCTTACCCTTAGGTGGCTGTGATGTGGTTTTGGGTGCTAAGGAGGTTCTTCTCAGGTTAGTCAAGTTAATCAGGGATATGAGTGAGAGCTGGGCCAAGCCAGTCAAGGGTGTAAAGCTCAAATCAAGGGATTTGTGATGAGATTAAATAACTTAGAATCCTTGGAAAATCCCTGTTCTAGTATCAAACTTATTTTGGGAAGTCACGAAAAGTTGCGGGAGATAACACTGATGGAAGCGTGTTGATTCTTGAAATTTGGCTGAGTTTGGGAATTTTTAGAATCTCCCAAAATCTAAATCTTTAATATAGTTCCTATTAACGTGAAACCACTCTCAAACATCTTGAAATATTTATATAAAGTAAACCTTAAAGTATAAGAAAGGAAAAGAAGTGCATAATTGAGTTAACTTGCAAAATGTAAAATCTCCACACTCTGACGCTTCTCGGGATTCTCAATCTTGAGAAATCTCAAAATTTGGCCCTTGCAAATACCCAAGTCTAGGAGGGATTCAAGGCAAATTTTCAACTTTAAGTTGATAGGAATAATAATAAATAATGAAAAAAAGGAAAATCAAAACAAAAAGGACAAAAAGATTGAATTTTAAGATGAATAGGCAAAGCTTTGGGGGGTATCCACAATCTCAAATTTTCAACTTCAAGTTGATAGAAATAATGATAAATGATGAAAAAAGGGAAAATCAAAACAAAGGACAAAAAAATTGAATTTTAAGATTAATTGACGAAGCTTTGGAGGGTATTCTCAATCTTGAGCATCTCAAGATTCCACCACCCTTCATATTGCAAAATCCTAAGAATCCTAAAAAATTGCCCAAGCATATTTCGATGAAAACCTTCAAATCTAAGTTGATCAAAATGGTAAAAAATGAGGATTTGAGGCAAAAATGATGAAGATTAGATAAAGAAAATAAAAAAATATTAGCAAGAGATAGGTTGAGATCGAATTGAAATAAGCTTTAATCAGCTCTAAGTACAAATCGCTGCTAAAACAAACTATTGAAATTAATTCAAAAGCATGGAATGAACTTTAAGATCGGAAAAGGGCAGTTTGAAAGACAAGGAAAAGTCCAAAATAATCCTATCATAGGGTGGAATTCGCCACTTGTCGAGATTGATAATATCAACAATTCAAAATTTCTGCCCTAACATTGTAAGGTGATAAGTAGTTGATGTGAAAACAAGTCTTGACACCCCTTGATCTATGCCTTGACATATTGATATAAAAAGTTAGGAATGAAGGAAACAAAAGTGAATTTTTCCCTTTTGAATGGAAATCAAATAACATGGAGAGGCAAGCAAAAGGTCTCAAATCTTAACATAAAGGGGATCCTCCCATTGTCGAGATAATTAATCTCAAGAATTCTAAATTCCCGCACTCATTTTTTGGGCAGAATTCACCTCCTTTGGCCTTGTGGCATTGAAAGATAAGTATTTCAAGATGGAAACCAGTATTATCCCCCCTAAGTGAATTCCGATTTGGATACGAAAGCATAAATATCATATCGTTTAAAGTGAAAATCCATGACCAAGACTTAAAATTAAAGATAAAATCATTGCAAGTGTCAAATAATGAGAAAAGAAAGCAAAGTTTAAAATGATGTTGCCTTGGATCCACGTCTTAAGGCTGGTTGGAATCTGACCATGCCATGGACAGCTTGTGTCCAAGTTACCTCCAATCTCCGCAAAGTTAAAGAAGCCCAACACAATCTTGAAACTAAATTGTCTTTCCCCAAATTCAATATTTTGAAATAAATGCATGTCACAATGGTTCGAAAATTGTAACTTTCAAGTTGAATCCAACTGTTTGATCTTATAATTTGAGGATGAGAATGTAAAATTTTCATATCAATTACTAAGACTCAATGCGCTTTCCCTTGTTTTGCAAGGTAATTGTTGAAGGAAGAGCTTAGGAAGTGAAAGATGGTGACAAGGTGATGAGGAGTTAACAAGGACAAAGCCTATAATAGGCTCAATGGATGGAAAGAAGAAACTGAAAAAAAAAACTACAGGGAAAATACCAAATATGAATAGCACCTTACAGGTTACATGTGTTCATTCATGGCAAGCACATAGGGATGTTGCCTTACCAAACACATGTTTCTTCAAACTGTAGCCCATTCTTGCAAATGGCCATGACGAGTGTAATGTACATTCCTCCTACCCACTTTCCACCACACTCGGGCCACTTCACATGGTGTTCATGCAAGCAAGAGGCATTTTTGCCCAAATAAACTTCCAGAGGTTCTTGTGTGAGTCTGGCTTCCTACAGCAATAACTTTTAAACCAAAAAAACAATGCTACTTCTACTTTATTCAGAACAAAATAAAACCAAAACCAAGTAGCAAGAAAGCACTACAAATATTATTTATTTCATCTATTCAAGGCCGGATAATAATCTTCTCAATATCTCAGTCCTTCTTCACACAGAAAAGAAAATCTCAAATCATACTCTCCCAAAAGATTTCAGAGAGAATTTATAAACAAAGCCAAACAGTTAAGAACTGGTTTTGGCAACCACCAGACCCGTAAAGGTTTTGTTTAAACCTTTACTAAAGTTATAACAAAATATTAAATTAAGCCCTAAAATTAAACACCACCCCAAATGCAATGCAAACCCTAAAATTTAATAATAACAAAAAATATTTAAACACCATCACAATTGCAAACCAAAAATTCCTATGCCCAACACTTGCTCCTGCAACATACTCCCAAGGGTGAATTTTGTCTCAAGTCCTCTTGGAGACCAATTGTTGTATATCCCCACCTTGCCTTAGAATTTTTGTTTCCAGCAACCAAGTAGCTTCAAAATCTAGAAGGCCCTTCCACTTAACCAAATACTTCATGTGTACTTTGTGTCTTGTCCTCATTGCTTCCCTGCTGTTGATGATACTTTCCATCTGGGGGGTCTCTTTAGAAGGCAATTCTTGAATCTAGTCATTTGATTCATGCGTTGTTGCTTTTGTACCAACTTCTTTGTTTGAACCTTTATACAACATGAGATCCGCGACATTAAATATAGGTGAAATAGCTACATCTGGAGGCAATGCCACTTTGTAAGCATTTTCTCCATACTTTTCTAAAATTTCACACGGTCCAATCTTCTTCATCATCAACTTTGTATGGCTGCCCCGAGGTAACCAATCTTTGTTCAAGTGAACCATAACCATGTTTCCAGCTTGGAACTGTACATTTCTTCTTTTCAAATTTGCTTTAGCCTTCACCTTTAGGTTATTCTGTTGTAGAGTTTTCCTCACGTGCTCATGTAGTTCCACCATTGCTTCAGCAAAGTCTTCTGCATGTCCACTCCTTTTCTCCAAACCATCCATATTTCTGAGTTCCAAAACTCCCCTTGGATGTCTCCCATAAACAACTTCAAAAGGACTCATGCCTGTGCTACGATTCACTGAGTCATTATATGCAAACTCTTCTTGAGATATGATAGCATCCCAACTACCTCCATGTTCTCGTGTCAATCACCTCAAAAGGTTTCCCAAGGATCTATTAACCACCTCAATTTGCCCATCCGTTTGAGGATGATAGGCTGAACTAAAAGATAAATTTGTGCCCAACTGCTTCCATAGGGTTCTCCAAAAGTGACCCACAAACTTGATATCCCTGTCAGATACAATTCTCAATCGCAAACCATGAAGACGAACTATTTCCTTAAAGAATAGTCCTACAATATAACTAGCATCATTAGTGGTTCTACATGGAATAAAGTGAGCCATTTTACTGAATCTATCAACAACCACAAATATGCTGTCATAACCTATCTTTGTCCTTGGTAATCCCATTACAAAATCCATACTCAAACACTCCCAAGGTCTATTTGGTATGGGTAAAGGCTGATAAAGTCCAGCATTTGTTGATACTCCCTTTGCCCTTTGACATACCAGACAACCTTCCACAAACTTCCTAATGTCTGTTTGCATCTTAGGCCAATAATAAAATCTTTGTACCAATTCTAATGTCTTGTTGAGTCCAAAATGACCACTAAGACCTCCACAATGTTTTTCTTTAATAACATTTTCCCACATAGAGCATTTGGGAATACATAGTTGGCTGCAATTAAACAACAGTCCATCTTGCACAATAAATTCAGAAAAATTAGAATGAAAATTATCTTCCAATTCAGTGCAAAGCTCATATGCTTCACTGAAATCTCTATCTTCTGCATACATTCCCTTCAATGCATCTACACCCATGCTTTGGATTTGAACTTCTTGCACTGTTAACACTCTTCTACTAAGTACATCAGCCACCTTATTGGCTTGTCCTTTCTTATGTTTGATTGTGAAAGTATAAGCCTGCAAACTCTCAACCCATTTCATGTGCCTATGGCTGAGTTTTTCCTGCCCATTAAAGAAACTAAGAGCATGGTTGTCAGTATATACAATAAACTCCTTAAGTAGCAAATAGTGCCTCCATTTTTTTAATGCTTGGACCATGGCATACAATTCCAAATCATAAGAAGAATATTTCTTTTTTGCCTCATTCAACTTCTCACTAAAAAATGCAACGGGTCTACCTTCTTGACTAAGAACAGCCCCTATTGCAAAGCCACTAGCATCACATTCTATTGTAAAAACTTTATTAAAATCTGGTAAAACAAGAACAAGATATTTGGCTACCTTTTGTTTGAGTTCCTCAAAACTCTTATTTGCTGCATTATTCCATTCAAATTTTGTGTTACCTCCTCCTTTAATGGTGTCTATAATTGGTGCACAAATGTTACTAAAGTTCCTTATGAACTTCCTGTAGAATGTGGCCAAACCATGAAAACTTCGAACCTCTCCAACAGCCCTTGGTGTTGGCCAATTAATGATGGCCTCCACTTTAGACAGAGCCATTTTCAATTCTCCCTTGGATATCACAAATCCAAGATACACCAACACTTGTTTCAAAAAGTCACACTTCTCCAAGTTTATCTTCAACTTTTGCTCCTGTAGCCTTTCAAAAACCATCTTCAAATGCTGCAAATGCTCTTCCTTATTCTTGCTATACACCAAAATGTCATCAAGGTAGACAACAACAAACTTCCCAATAAAGTTGTGCAAAACTTCATTCATTAGTCGCATAAATGTACTCGGAGCATTAGATAAACCAAATGGCATAACCAGCCATTTATACAACCCTTCATTAGTTTAAAAGGCTGTCTTCCATTCGTCCCCTTCTCGTATCCTTATTTGATGATACCCACTTTTGAGATCTATTTTAGAAAAATATGAAGCTCCCCCCAAACAATCCAACAAATCTTCTATTCTAGGAATAGGAAATCTATATCTTATAGTTATCCTATTAATAGCCCTAGAATCAGTACACAACCGCCACTTACCGTCCTTCTTTGGAGCAAGAACTGAGGGTACGACACATGGGCTAAGACTTTTCCTTATCAGCCCCTTGTCAAGCAACTCCTGTACTTGCTTGGCAATCTCTTCATTTTGTTGTGGTGTCATCTTATATGCTGCCTTGTTGGGTAGCACTGCTTCAAGAATAAGATCAATCTGGTGACTTAAGTCTCTTATTGGTGGCTGAGACTCAGGCATTATCTCAGCAATGATTTCCTTGTATTGGTTCAACAACTCTTTAACTTCTTTTGGGCCTGTTGTCCTACGCTCCTTCTTCCTATCTTCCTTAGGCTTCAGCACCAACGCAAAGCCTATTCCATCTTCTTCAAGAGTATTAATGAACTCTTTCTCACCCACCATCAACACACTTGGTCCAACTTGACCAACCCCTTTCTCTTCTCCTTCAGAATTCAATCTGTATGTTACTCCATCCTTTTGGAAGCTATAAGAATTCTTCTCACCATCATGGTATGCCTTCCTGTCAAATTGCCAAGGTCTTCCCAGCAAGAGGTGGCAAGCATCCATGAGCAAGACATCACACAATATTTATCTTTATATTCCCCTATACTGAACTCTACCCAAGCTTGCTCATTCACAACTTCCTGTTGCCCTTTGTTCAACCAACTAACCTTGTATAGACAAGAATGTGGAAGTCTCTCTAACTTCAATTTGTTTACAGCTTCAAGTGACATGATGTTATCTGTGGAACTTGAATCAATTATTACTTTGCACAACTTACCTTTCACCTTGCATTGAACTCGAAAAAGAGCCCTCCTTTGAGTAGTATCTTCTTTTAGCGGTTCCTTAAGAAGTGTCCTCCTTAACATGAGACTTTCTCCCTGAGCCTCTGTCATCAACTGAACTTCTGGTGAGTTCATACTCACATTATCTTCCTGCACATAAGTGACTCACTCTCCTTTCACCATTTTGAGAAGCAGATGCTCTTTGTGGACACTTATATTTTGGGTGTCCTATCTGACCACAACTGTAGCACTTCATTCCTGAGAACCTGGATCCTCTACCTGATCCATCTGACCTTCCTCCATTAGATCCCCTTCAATCGTAGCCTCCTCTGCTACTTGAGTCACCCGCTTGCTCCTTAGGGTTAGACTCACCTTGGGACCTCTGGCCTTGTCCTCTATTATTGAAGTTCCCTTTGCCTCGGTCATTCCTTCCACTTCTCCCTCCTTGTTGTTGATCACTCTTCCTCTTCAACTTCTCTTCAACCTTAAGAGCAAGTTGAAAACACTTCCCCAATGTATCTGGGGCCAAGAGGCTAATCTCCTCCTGTATGTTCATTCTCAGACCATTTAAATATCTGGCCACTCTTTCTGGTTCCTCCTCTTGTTTCTTTGCCCTAAGAGTTAACCTATGGAACTCCTCTGTATAGGTATTCACATCCATCTCTCGCTGCCTCAAGCTTTGTAGCTTTTTGAACAACTGCACTTCATGATCTGCAGGCAAAAATTGTGCCTTAATTTTAGCCTTCATTACTTCCCATGAAGAAATCATACTTTTATTATTTTGTATCCTATCTCCTTGAATATAATTCCACCATGACAGAGCAAATTCCCTCAGTTTTCCTTTTGCAATCCTTACTCTATCATTCTTTGGAACTTCATTCAACTCAAAGTGATTGGTGATTGCTTCAATCCATTCAATCACTTCCTCACTGTTGAGACTACCTCCATATGTAGGTAGCTTGTCAGCAACATCTCCTCTTATTGACTTTAAAGCATCAATGAATGCCTTTTGATCTGCAGGCAATTCCTTTGGTAGATCTTGGTGTTGTTCTCCTTCTTCATCTCCACTGGTACCTTCTTCCACCTCATTCTCCTTATCCTTGTTACTGGACTCCTTCAACTCCTTCAACTTCTCTTCCAAAAGTTCCTTCATTATCTTTTTGATGGCATCTGGAGTCATACTTTTCGGAGGCATAGTGTGAGCCTCAACTTCAACCTCTGATTCTTCTGCAGACATACACTTCCCAGCAAGATCTTGTCTCGCTCTGATACCAATATGATGAGGAGTTAACAAGGACAAAGCCTATAATAGGCTCAATATTGGATGGAAAAAAGAAACTGAAAAAAAAACTACAAGGAAAATACCAAATATGAATAGCACCTTACAGGTTACATGTGTTCATTCTTGGCAAGCAAATAGGGATGTTGCCTTACGAAACACACGTTTCTTCAAACTGTAGCCCATTCTTGCAAATGGCCATGAA
Organism: Cupressus sempervirens; assembly: GCA_028749045.1. NCBI lineage: Eukaryota > Viridiplantae > Streptophyta > Pinopsida > Cupressales > Cupressaceae > Cupressus > Cupressus sempervirens. Next base: position 423,368,064 of record CM053790.1, read on the forward strand.
GAGAGTAATGTACATTCCTCCTATCCACTTTCCACCACACTCAGGCCACTTCACATGGTGTTCACGCGAACAAGAGGCATTTTTGCCCAAATAAACTTCCAAAGGTTCTTGTGTGAGTCTAGCTTCCCACAACAATAACTTTTAAACCAAAAAAACAATGCTACTTCTACTTTATTCAGAACAAAATAAAACCAAAACCAAGTAGCAAGAAAGCACTACAAATATTATTTATTTCATCTGTTCAGGGCCAAATAATAATCTTCTCAATATCTCAGTCCTTCTTCACACAGGAAAGAAAATCTCAAATCATACTCTCCCAAAAGATTTCAGAGAGAATTTATAAACAAAGCCAAACAGTTAAGAATTGGTTTTGGCAACCACCAGACCCGTAAAGGTTTTGTTTAAACCTTTACTAAAGTTATAACAAAATATTAAATTAAGCCCTATAATTAAACACCACCCCAAATGCAATGCAAACCCTAAAATTTAATAATAACAAAAAATATTTAAACACCATCACAATTGCAAACCAAAAATTCATGTGCCCAGCACTTGCTCCTGCAGCACAAGGTCAAGCTCAAAACTTCAAGCAAAAAGGAAAGACAAAGGGGCTCGTGGACAAGAAAGATGATGCTCAAAGTTGATAGTGCAAACTCAAAGGGCAAGATCAACATGGAGCTCCTGAAAAAGAACAAAGAGAAAAAATTTGCAAACCTAAAAGTACAAAAAAATTATCAAAACTTCAAAAGATTCAATTAGATGAAAGACTTTATCACTTCAAGGATGTTGGGGTCGAGAAATCAAAAATGAGAAAATTTCCAAGAAAGAGGCTGGAGAAAATTTGAGAAGATAAAGGAATTTGGGAAAATATCATCACAATAGACTTGATTATGTCGAGTATCAAGAGATGTTTTTTCATCACCAAAGAACTGATCAAGCGTATAAAATAAGGATGTTGAGGTGTCATCCACTTGTTTTCAACCAATCAAAAGGCTCTAGTTACACATGCCCAAGCATAGTCAATCAAATTATACCAAGTGTACATATGGAGTCCACATCATGTCTCTACCTAATCTATTTTCTCCTTGGTTCTCAAAAGCATTGTAATATTCTAATTGGCCCAAAAGGTGGTGCCTTCAAGTAATTGGATAAGCATTTGATGCTTGTAGCAAGCAAATAGGGTAGGGCTTTGTTCGCTAAATCTTGGCCCTTGATCTTGAATCAATCTTGGTACTTATTGTAATTGAGTAACTACAAAAGGCCAAGGTGTTTTCATTTGTAACTCATTATAGAATAGGGTAGGGGATGAAGACTTATATAATTGTTTCCATAATGCTATCTAAGTAATTATTGATTCATTATTGTTCTTCATGGTGGATTACTTGTGCTCCTATGGAGTATTGCATGGTTTCTACATCTCATCACTTGAAGTAGGTTTTATTTCATGTCGGTTCAAAGTAATGCTAGTTCACTGGATAAAATTTTGGATGATCTTTGGTGAACTCACTTAGACCAAACATGTAGTTGTTTGCTGATTGTAAGTTTGCCTTGCATGGTGAATAGCCCATTTATGAACTAACTTCGATTATTGCTTGCGCATTGATATCCATCAATGGATGGTGTTAATGGAATGGTGGTAGTTTGAACATCTTACATTTACCTTAGGAGATTGCACTATCCTGGTTGATGTCGATGGCTAAACTAAGTCTAGTAGAGTCACAAAGACATCCACAATTTCTTGCATTCTAGTAGTAGAATAGGTTTTTGAATCCATGCCTTTGTAGCTTGTTTAGTTGGAAGAAACTAAAGTCAAGTTGGTATCCATTGAATAAGCAGCATAAGTCCTTTTGTGATAACCAGCATATCACATCATTGAAGTCCACAATAAGGAGCCTTGATGTTATCTCATTTGATCACACAATCTGTATACATTGTTTAGTATATGAGCATGCTTATTCAAGAGTGTTGGAAATTTGGTATTTCATCTTGGAATATTAAGTATTAGATTCCGCATGTTGTAGTAGAAAAAAAACTCAAGTCAACAGTGTCCAAGGTACCATCATGTTTATCTTCCCTTTTTGTTGGAGATGGAGGTGATATAGTATAGAAATAAACATTCCAGAGCCTTAAACACCCATTTATATTCGCACTTAATATGTCAATATTATTTTGTGTGATCTAGAATTTAAATGATTGTTCTGATGGATGCCTCAATGCACAAGATGTTAATAACTGATGAGTATAAGTGATTCAATCACAGCAAGAAATGGGAAAGAAAAGAGACAAAATTAAAGAGATGATGAAAAGAAATGTGAAGCTGTTTTTACAGAACTTCTATTCCTCTTCCTATATCCAGCTAGTTGTTTTCTTTTGTGAGCATGTAACTGCACTTCTAAGGATTGGAAGAGAGATGGTAAAGGTGATCATCGATAAAGAAATTATGCGAAGGAGATAGCTTGTCTTCCTCTTGCTTAAGGCATGTTAATGGTAACTAAGCAATGTGCTATGAGAAATATGAAAATTTTGAAATTTGATATTGACTGTATCAGGTAACTTAAGTCTCTACTTCTGGCTTAGCCTATATGATAACACTGGATGAAGAAATGGTTTTTTTTTTAATGTGAATTACATAAGAATTATCTTCCCCTGAAAGGTCAGTCAGAAGTTTTAAGGTCGTCAGCCAAATTCTGAATGCTTTTAAAATGTATAAAGCAGGGTAGAGTGAGTTTATCTTCAGTTTAAAGGCTGCTTCTGTAATTCCATAATTATGCTAACTTCAAATAGTTTACTTGGACTGCGACCTCAGGTCTAGGGTTGGCGTGCTCTGTGTTGTGCACTCTAGTGTGATGCACGAGATTATAAATGTGACACGTCTATTTGAAACAAAGAGAGCAGGTGATTTTTGCACTTTGCTCCTGCTATTTTCCTCCAGCTAAGCTTTTTAGAAATGTAGTCTGCATGAAGACTTTGAGCAGGATACTGGATGTGTCTGAAACTATGATATTTGATTTCAGACTCTAGTCTGATGTAGGAAAGAAATTAGATAATGAACCTTGAGTTCGTTCTTAATGGTAGGATGATGCAGGACAAGGATGATGGTTTTGTCAAACAACCCTGTAATGTCCCCTTTTAGCATCACCCTTGCCCTAAATTCACAAATCCAAAATGAAACAGAAGCAAAAAATGTGTTTAGCGATGAGATTCTTACTTGAATATGATAAGTTGTCTAAATATCTCAAGTCTGATTTCTCATATCAGTTTAATCTCTAAGATCAATTGCCCTTATCAATTAGAATTCTTCTGCTCACCCTGCTCTCAATATCCGAATAATACTCATCTATTGTCACTCCTCCCTTTTTGCTTGGAACAAAATCTCCTTTACACTTTTGTGGTGAGAGGGTCGCCACTTCTCATTGTTGCCTTTGAGAATAATATATTATTCCTAACAACCCTGTAATGTCCCCTTTTAGCATCACCTTTGCCCTAAATTCACAAATCAAAAATGAAACAGAAGCAAAAATGTAGTTAGCGATGAGATTCTTACTTGAATATGATGAGATAAGTTGTATAAATATCTGAAGTCCGATTTCTCATATCAGGTTAATCTCTAAGATCAATTGCCTTTATCAATTAGAATTCTTCTACTCACTCTGCTCTCAATATCTGAATAATACTCATCTATTGTTACTCCTCCCTTTTTGCTTGGAACAAAATCTCCTTTACACTTTTGTGGTGAGAGGGTTGCCACTTCTCATTGTTGCCTTTGAGAATTATATTTATTTCCCCAATTTCCTCTCCCTTTGTGTCCTCAAATCAAAATATTATTCTTCAAATTGCTTTCCCTCTAGTATCCTCGAATGAGACATTCTCCCCTTTATATCTAACAATGTGGAGGAGAATCACACCTCTTCATGATGGTTGCCCTTTGCAAAGGTCAAAACCGTACATAATTACCACCCTTTGGATGAGTCACAACCCTTCATCATTTATGCACTTTGAAAGAGTCACAACCCTTCATACTTGTCACTCTTTGAAGGAGCTACAAACCTTCATAATTACCACCTAATTGAAGAGTAGCAACCCTTCATAATTTTTGCCCTTTTAAGGAGTCACTTCCTTATTTTCTTCTCGTTTCCTTTTTCTCTTCTATTAATGTTTCCTTGCTACATCTTCCCTTTTCTCTTCCTTCCTCTATCCCCATTTCAAATTAAGTTCTCATGTTTCAGGGAGTAACAACATTTCATTTCATGCTTTTTCACCCTCCATTAACTTAACTAAATTTAATTATCTAATATTTTAACTTTATCATTTTTAATTTTTTATTTAAAGTGTATTTTTGTTCTTCTATAATTTTTTCTCTCAAAGTCATTCACGAAACTGTTTTAGCTACATCCAATATGGGAGCATAAACCTTAGGCTGAACCTCTTCAACTAAGAGCCAAGGACTAAGGGGTATCCATTCCACCAAATTCGCATGGGGCACAATCCCAGTCTCATCCCTTATTTCAATGTCGAAGCCTTACAACTTAGCAAGACTTGATCCCTAGTGGACTCATTAAGAACCTTTCAACTTCATTGGCAGACCAAGGGCCCATTGACTATTCCTTTATATTTTAGTTTTATTGTTGTTTATTATTAAATCCTATTTCAAAAATAGGATATCACAAACCCATCCAAGCACAAAAAATAACACTCAAACTCTAATGCAATAAACTTACGGGAGTTTTCATTTGATTTATTTGAAAAATAATTCAAACTTTCAAATCCTTGCAAAAAAACAAATGCTTGCAAGCAACTTCATTCAAGCTAAAATTTCATTACAAAAAAATTCTGATTCTATGTATACAAATTATTCAGATTGACTACACCTGATCAATACACCTCTCAAATATATGTATTATCTACATGAGTTGTTTGTTTCTCTTCCCCAGCAATTTTTCTCTGAAACCCAACTCACTGCTTTTCCAAGACTTTTTTCTTCTCTACAATCAATCATTGGGCTTTCTCAGCCTGGCTTCTTTCAGCATGCAGATTTGCTCCAAATAAGGCATTGGAATCCTCCTGGGTCCCTTAACCTGCAGCCAGCCAAACTACAACCAAGAATGTAACTCCCAATGCCTTGTAATTCCTCCTACGGCCTTTTTCAGCAAGTCTGGTGCAACTAAGTCCAAAATTTGGGCCTTAGTTTTCAAAAAAATTAACAATTTGGTATATTAGGATATTAAATATGCACCTATCATAATCAGCATCTAAATGGTGTTATGTGTCACATTAACAAACACTCCTATGATCTTAATTCCCATATTTGATCCATTGAAATAACAACTTTAGCACCCTAATGCCTGACCAATTTGATATTTCAATTCCTTGCTCTGAGTGTAGCTGAACCAACTGTCAGAATCCCTATCTGCAACTAAAAATCCCACAAAAGCAAAATTAAATTTAAAAAAATGGGCGATGCATGATTACCCAAACAACTCCTAGATGTTCCTAAATGGTAAGAGCATAATAGAGAATGCCACTGGGGACTGTTTTGGAAAGGTTTACAGCTTATAATAAAGTCCTTATAGGGAACTAGTAATTAAAATGTGCTGTTTTTCTGTGTTTTTTGGGTTATTGGGAGTTTTTTTTTTTTACAGTAGTTTAGTGTACAAGAATGCAATACTTTATAAACAAACACATTATACATTGTAGATGGCTCTAAATAAATAATACTATTTACAGATTTTACTGATTTTTATTAAATTACATATTTTACCGTTGTTAAGAATATTATGCTTCAATTCCCTCCAACTTGGCCCTCCATTTTTCAAGAGGAAGCAGTGTGATGCCACTTCTAGGACTTGCCTTTGCTTTGGTTTATGAATGGATATTATGATCGATTAATTTAATTTGATTTCACGGTATTTGCATGTATTCGGTGTGGTAGTATAATATTACCTGATTTACAGATTCTCATTAACATTTTTTGGGTCTAGGGTTCCAAACCACAATGGCATTTAGCCAAAAAAATGGAAACTACATTATTTCGAACAATTTGGTAGTTTTTAAATACCGTTTTACCCCCAAATGGAATATAGAGCCAATTATTGAAATTTGAAACCAAAGACCTTAATCAAGTGTGCAACCTTCAATCACTAGCAGGCCTGACCTGAAGGATTTCCTGTTTTCAAGTTCCACTTTGAAACATTAAAAAAAATTAGTTAGTTACATTTTTGTAATTACAGTTACAAGTGGTATGTTATATTCTAAAGCATTCTTTCAATATCTCATATTTTTGGAGTTTTGAATGTTCTTAAAATCCTTAACCAGTGATGGCTCTGGACTTGCTGGTACAGTACCCAGAACAAACCTTTATGGGCTCAAATTCAAATACATCCAGACACAGTACTTGAGGATTATCCAAGCTTTTTAGTGTCCATTTCTGTATCTAATATGAAAATTCACCTAACAGTGCAGGGAATGGACATATCCTCCAATTCTAGAGAGAATACACATCTATACGGCAAATGCAAAATTAAAGACAAAATTTTCAGTTCATAGTCTTTAAAAAATGGATTAGATTATTTACACTATTGTCTTTGTCAATTTGGATCTCATTCTATTATCTCTATCTCTTTTCTTGCTTTCTCATCCTGATGACAGATCATAGAACATGATTCAAAACAATTGATGGAGGAAAAAAACTCAAACTTAAACTGTTTAGATTAGGGGCACATATTACCAAATTGAAATTGAATATCTGTAGTAAACACCTAAACTAACAAAGCGTCATATTCATCAATTTTAAAGCAATCCACATTCTCGGTGCTATTGTGAAAAGCTTCTTTTACACAAGTCTTTTAACATGGGTATCGTTTCCATGAACCATTAGATGCCAGAGATGATTGTAAAAAGAGCCAAAAATATCCTTCTATTTTTAAATTTTCCATTCAGTTCTGGTAGAGCTTCACTTACTGCTACGAACAATGGAAGTTTAGAAAATTTGAAAGAAGTGAGATATATCATATAACCATATAGCCGTATTATTTCTGAAGCCTTGTGCAAAATATTATTCAGTTTCCAATCAATGTATCTGTATACTCCTTATAAACATTTCACTAGTGAATAGAAAACCTTGTGCACCATTATTCACAGCTCATATTGCTAAAAGCAACTTGAGACTAATACAAATGCTTCCAAACTAGAAAAATATTAGCGTGACACAGAAACTTGGCTGACCTTAAGATTTAAGCCAGAATGTGAGTTATAGGATTTTATTGATCTCAGTTGCAATAGAAAGATATTTACTTAGCAAATCTACTTTCATGTCAAGCTAGAGATATAGATGAAAGAAATTTTTTAACAAACACAAGCACTATTTTAGTAACATAACTCTGTTCTCATGCTTATCACTCTGATGATGAGTCGTGTACTGATACAGAAAAATTGCTTAAACAATTTTTAATATATATTTTTGCATACTCCATCTTTCGACCTGAGAAATTTTCATGCCTTGGCTCCTGACTCACTCACAACCCACCATAACAAGTATTGGCTCAGCCTATCAAAAGTAGGAACATTGTATCCTAAGAACCTAAAAAACAAGCCTATCTTTAGATGCAAAAAGAATTACACAGATCATTTGAGCCCCTTATTCTCTTACTTGTGAGTGCATTTCCCCATAACATTTACTTGGATTGAATAGATCGACAGGTGGTTTGGTTACTGTGAGATTAAAATTGAATTTTCTTCGGAAGCGGGTAAGTAGGTGCATGTAACTTTTAAGACCACACAATATACACTATCCTGCCATACCAGACCAGAGAAAAATCCTCCTTCAGCTGGCGAGCATTTTCACCTGCTCAGCAACTAAAGCCGAAGACTGCGATTGACAATTCCTTTCCTCCAAGCTCTTGTGCAACTGTTGTAGCTCGTCCTCCATGCTCCTCACTCTCGCTTCAGCAGCCTGTACCATTTCAAGCACACTTAAATACTTCTGGAAAGCCATCATCCAACAGTTTATATTACTATAATGCTCATCATACCTTTCGAATAGCAGTTTCTCGGGCAAACGACGCCTGCTGAGCTACCAAACGACTACGAGCATCTCTTAATTCAGAAGCCATTGAACCCACTTCTGCGGCCATTCTTTTAAAATTTTGCCTTTTCTCTTGCAGATCCGAGAGGACATGATTTCCCTCTATTTCCATTTCCCTCTCTTCAAAGAAAGTGACCTTGGATGAGGCTCGTCTTCCTTTAAGAGAGGGGTTTTCCAACGATTTGTTTAATTCAATATTTGGGCTAGATCAGGACCATAGAAGCAGTCTTTTTCAAGCTCACCGCCCTCATTAACTCACCCACCCGTCCCTTGCCATATTCAAAGCCTGTCATAAATGTGTTCAGTTATTCCTTTTACTTTACCCAAGGCCTCCAAGACTACAGTACCTAGAAGGCGATGAGGAAAACGTCCTCACATTCAGAAACAGGGCACTGAAAAGTCTTACTGCAAATTAATTTTACTTCCACTCCAAAATCCGTCAACAACACCGCAAATGCGAAATTCTCAATATGGCATCGACATGACTGTTCTGGCCGCGAGACTCTGAAATCTCGAATTTCTTTGAGGTTTCAATTTATAATTTAAAAATAACTGATCAACTCATAAAAAAGCCTCTCCCTGGGAAATGCAATTTCATCTGTTTCCAAGTGCAATTAAACGACTTAACAAGCAAGCTGACTGTCTTGAAATCCCATCAAGACTTTGGAGCTCAACCTTCCTGCCCAAGGATTGCAGTACCGGATAAAATCAGCTGGTGTCATATCATAAACTTGCGTCTTTTCACTATAACAGAGATCCATTACTTATAGTCCCACTGTACATATATTTCTACAAGTTTGCCATGAACCTGTATGACATGCAAATACCATGGACCCTCCCTTTTGCAACCATCCGCAAAACAAGAACCGTACCAGAAACGCAAAGACTATAAATTGCGGAAACCTCGACCCGAATCTTGAGAAACCTCGTATTATATATTGCTGCTACTCTTCAATCCTCACCGCCTCTAAAAACAACACATCAGAACTTAAAATATCCTTCTGCAGACAGCTTGAAGTTAAATATATGGCCAAGAAATAAACTATGCGCCCAGTACTTGCTCTGGTTGAAAGTCAGCTTTGCCCAGAGCGAAGGCAAGCCCGCCCAAGTTTGAAAATCGAGGCTCGGAAGCCAAAAACAACACACATCATTACAAATTACAGACAGATTACAGGTTTCCAAGCCGAGCCAAACGCAAATTTATAATTGTTTAATCTGATAAACTAGGATTTTCCAGAAACAGCCTGCAGTGTTTCCCCACGTGTCATGGTGGAGTACGAGATGCTCTTCGCCATATGACGACAATACAGACTTGAAATTTTTTGATATTTAAAACATGGCATCAGTTTCGCTGCCACATGACCATTGCCCGCCATTAATTTCGTAACTAACTCAAATGGGTCACGTAAAATATGCAGCGACTCACGAGTCGGGCGGGAACAAAGGATTTGTTTTTCACTGAGGAGTGTGGCGGTGAATCAGCAAGATCAGAAGAGCCGGGATTCACTTCATGGGTCCCTCGCCCTTTGTCTTACTTAGTGTCATAGAATTAAGTGCTGTCTTCTTACTTGTTATTGCACTGTTCAGATTTGCATCAATTTCCACCACCAACCTGTTCACTCCATCAAAAGCACAATTCTTTATTCATGTTTTATACTTATAATCATTTTTATAGAGTTTTATGATCTTTATAAGATCAGATTTTTTATTATTGTTGCTATTAATATACTAGCGGTGAAAATTACATACCTTCCAGCTACCATTCAACTTTTATATTACATGAATGTAGGTAAGTTTGACTTTCAATCATTTTTGTTTATATATAGTTTTGAAAAATGAAATTAATCTTCATTTTATTTTATAGTATTTGTGAGTAAGCTGTATACTATTGTAATTACTTTTGATTAAGTAGTCATTAATATTTCCAATTTGTAACAATAACAAACATGCTAAATTTTTACTTAAGGTTAAAATTGTTCAGATCTTATTAGCGAATTTGTAGGAAACACTATGCTCGATGTTATTTCTTCCAATATCACATCATAATGATTAAATTTTTTACTTAAGGTTAAAATTGTTCAGATCTTATTAGCGAATTTGTAGGAAACACTAGCGAATTTGTAGGAAACACTATGCTCGATGTTATTTCTTCCAATATCACATCATAATGATTAAATTTTTTACTTAAGGTTAAAATTGTTCAGATCTTATTAGCGAATTTTTAGGAAACACTATGCTCAATGTTATTTTTTCCGATATCACATCATAATGATTAAATTTAAATTAAAGTAAAATTATGTCATTCTTCATTTCGCTATCAATTTTTAAACATTTTACTTTTTAATTCATTACAATGATTTATCTTTAACAATACTTAACATAAAATGTAAATACAAAATTTTACTTAGATATATGATTTTATGTTTTTTCTTAAATTCACTAATAGCATTTTATTTTTAAATTCATTATAATTTATACTTCCCAAATATTAAAAACAATAAATTAACACTAATTATTATCTCTCGTGATTATAAATTTTATCAATACAAAAATATTGTACGAGGCTGATATTTCCTTACTCTATTTTCTATTCTACACCCTATCACTAATACCTTTATTAATTTAACTTTTAGAAAAGAAATTTTAATTATATATTAAAAAAACATATAAGAAACACATTGACACTAATGTAGATAGCAAACATAATCTTATGGTAATCTTATTGTGGATCTAAATAAATGCCCCTTGTTGTGGGCTAATGAAGTCTCTTTTCCCATTACTTAATTTAACATAATATCATTCATTAAATTATGCACTAACACTTTTTTTTTAATTATCTATTTTGTACTTTTGTCATCTACACTACACTCTACAATTGCTTATAGAAACATACCATTTAATTAATTTAATAAAATAATTAACTATAGTTAATATGTATAAATATAGAATTTAAATGTATATTATACTTATAAATATATAAGCTTTAGATTAAATAATTATACTTTATAAATATAATATTTTAGAAAACTAATATACAAACTAATTATTTTAATATAAATTTATTCTAATATTTTTATTAAATTATTTTAAACTTAATAAAATTGTATTAAATGTTAGAACTACAATTAACTATTAGGCAAATACTTGTCGCTTTGTGGCACTTGTTTAAAATGAGAGTGTGGGTGGGTTCATGGTGACTATTTTTTGTTTATTACTTAATTATTGATTCTTATAAATAAATATTTCACATTGTAAAAAAATTATTAATTTAATTTAATGTTTAAGAAGTCTCTCTAATATTCCTTTGAAACTTGTTGTGCTTTGCAACCTTTGTGCTCTTCCGAGGTTAGGGTTTAGGGTTTTGTGGTTTAAAAGTTTTTTCATGAAGAAAAATCTTAAATTCTCATGTTTGATTATTATCTTTTTTAAGTTAAAGATTAGGTTGTGTCATCGTTGAAGGGGACTAGTTTGTTTATTACCTGGCACTTTATTTCATAAGTGTCAACCCTTTCAATATTTTGCGCCTTAAGGCTATGTTTTCCTAAGTTCTATGTCACTTGGCATTGTGGTTTGCATTATTTTAAAGCCTAAGCTAAGGGTTGTGTGGTCATATTAAGTAGGTTCGTTTATCTTTTCCAACAACGGCTATGTGGCATGTGTAACGCCCGCCAAAGAACGCAAAAGAAATTAACCTAAAGTTTCAGTAAGTTTGTCAAACATTTTTTTAATAACATAATAATTAAACAACAACGAATAAAATAGCAGAAGTAATAACTCACATACATACAATCATCATAAACAGATTATATCTCTTAAGGGTCCCATGATGTTGAATCACATTTAAGTTTAATTAATACTAAATTCGATACAGAACAAAACCACATCAATGAATAATCACAAGTACAAATCCATTTAAATAATATACAATTATAGGATGTCATTTAGCAATAATCAGAATGCATAATCATTCACTATACAAGTTACAAGGTATGAAAAGCTCAAAGTATATACATCGTAAATAAAATACATCATCTCATAAGATCTCTGTTAATCAAATATAGTACAATAGAATATAATCATCCAACAGAAATACAAGATTAGAAAGAAAGGAACAACTACACAAGTACATCTAACAACAACATCTAATGGTCGGATCTCAATGGTATAAGAAAGTGCACTACCACCCGACCTCATGGAACCTAAATGGCCCACTCTCATTGTGCTGAGGAGATAAACTCAAGTCCCATATGGATAGCAATCCACAAGACATAACCAACATCTAGGTCAAGGAAACACCTAAAAGCAACCTATCTCAAAGGGTAACAAGATACACGTATCATCTAATTCTAGAGGCAACACAGAAATGTAGGAAATCTACTATGCAAGTGGGCAAGTGTCATTGCATAAGCCAACTCTAAGGTTACCCTAGCAGCCTCTCTGAACTCTGGCCCCCTGATGTCTCTATGTGGCATCGGTATCCTTTCGCATAGACATGGCATACTAATGAAGCAAGGTTGCAACCAAACATCCTCTCTACTCCCATCCTAGCCTATATTAGCACTCAAGGCATGGGCAAGGAAAAAAAATGACTCTTGTTAATTCATTTTAACCCAATTAATGAAATGTTATCACTTATTAAGACAACTTACAATCAGTTACCCAAGTAGCCACATAGGGCTTCAGCCTCCACTGCAAGCCACTTCCCAACATACACATAGATTACCTACCCTAGGCTCATAAAAAAGTACAAATCATAGAATCACAATTTTCACCTTAGCCCTTTACAAGCGACTGGAAAGTACCTATAGATACACAATATCCACCTCAATCCTTTACAAGTGATCGAAAAACACCTAAAGACAAATCATAACATTCACCTCAATCCTATGCAAGCAACTAGAAAGCACCATAAGACAAATCACAATAATCACCTTAGTCCTATACAAGCAACTGGAAAGAACTAGAAGATAACCAATTGAAAGCTCAAAGGTTACAACAAGAAAGTCACAATTATCACCATGGTTCCATACAAGCAATTGGAAAGCACAAACAAACACTGATCGTAACTCATCGTAGAAACATGTGACACATCACCATGGTCGGGTGTGAAAGATCATATACAAAACATCATCGTAAAACAAAAACCCCCAATCCTCTGGTAAACATCCTGAATGGTGAAGCACTAAGTCAAACATGAAACCCACAGGAATAAAGCACATGTCACATAAGGCACATGCAAAAGTAACTTTTTCATAATTCATTAGGTTCTGAACACACAAAAGTTCAATTTTCACTTATTGGTTTTCAAGTTTTTGTTTTTGTTTTCAAGACACAAATATTTGATATACAACCAAGAATTTAGTTTTCATTTTCAAAGTATTATAATTACTAAGGTTTTCAAGTTATCATAAAGGTTATAAAAAAAATCCCCTAGTATTAGAAATCATTTTCACATATCTAAACCATATAAACACATCCAAGCTTATAAAAAGAAATATTAATTCTCCCAATTAATTATTTATTTTCAATTTACTTTAAAATCATATTTAAATAATAAAGTAATAAATTAAATTCCCAAATAAATAAATCTAAAATTTTAACAATACTTTTTAAAACTATTAATAATTATTATTATCAATTGTTTTTAGATTAAGGCAAAAACATGTTTTGAGGGGACCCAAAACCCCTTAAAATAACATAAGATATATGGGAAGTATCATCAAGTTTTACAAGGACCTGAAATCTGAAGTTCATAAAAAAACATCAAAACAAAACTAGGTTTTACAAGGACCTGGATCCTACAGTAACCTATAAAAAGCTGGAAAAAATAGAACCAACACACCAACTAGAGACCAAACACCTGCAAACTAGACCAGCAACTAGATTAGCTCTTTAATGGCCTTTGTTGATTCCTTGCCAGCCTCTATTGTATTATGAATGATTTCTTCCATAGCAAAACCAAGAACCACTCCAGTCGCCTTCTTAGTACTCTGTTTAGTTCTTTTACTTGGCCCACCAGGGATCTTTACCACCACTGCCTCAAGAGACATGATCTCTTCGTTGCTCTTTTTCCCTAAATTGGCAGCCATAGCGCATAAGCTAGAAGTAACCTTCTACATTTTTGGCCCATTGTCTTTGACCAACTACCAAAGTTCCATTTCATTCTCTCTCTATTTCTTCGAAATATTCCTAACTTGATTTTCTAGTTGGGTTCTTTTAGTTCATTCCCTCTTCTAGGTCTTTCAACATATAACACATTTTCCTCTTAAGCATAGATATTTCATTGTAAAGCTTGGAATCCACTTGGAGGGTAGCATCCACTTTCATCTTAGCTTTATTAAGGAAGGAAAATTTAATTTCATCTGTGATCTCTTCACCAGATCTTTTACCTGAATTTGTAGTCATGTCCTGGTTTTCCTTAAGATAGATCTAATTTTCAAACGTAGTACCCTTGTGTTCGAGAACCTTCTTCTGATTCTCTTTATTCAGGCTTGATCTTTAATAACAAGGGCTTTTCCTTATTCTTCTTAGTATCAATATCCTTCATACACTTAGTATCAGAAATATCTTTTTTAGTGGGAGTAGGCTAAACATTTTGGTTAGCCTCATTTTGTTTTGAAGCTTCAGTGAGAGATTTTCCTATCTTTACTACTCTCTTCCTCAAACTTAACCTCAAAAATTCCTCTAATACTAGAATAACTATCCAAATTCAAGCTCAAATCCCCTGTTTCTATATTATCCTCTTCACTATTTTTCTCAAACTCCATATTATCCTCACTAATTTTCTTCTTTTTCTCCCTCTTATTCTCCTTCGTAGCACTCTTGCTATCACTGAAACCCTCCTCAAATTTAACCTTGATTTTCTTAGCACTCACCTTTTGATGAGGTTCATTACCAAGCGATTTATGCTTCTTCTTCATTAAAGAAGAGGATTTCATGGCATTACTCTTATAGTAATTTTCAATTAATAAGCCCCTCATGGAGCACAAGTCCAGACTCATTCTTCATAAGGGCCTAAAGACTATGAAGCAAGGAGAACTTCAAATAAAAAGGAAAAGACATCCTTTCTTTATACCTGAAATGGTTTAAGAAAATGAAATGAAATTTGTGTACCCTTTTTTATCTTCCATGATGAATGAAGTATTCACGAATGTAGGATAAGACATCTTGTCATATAGCCTTAAGTTGATCTAGGTCATAAAAATCCCCATTCTTCACCAGTCTTTTCTCCTCATCATTAGTTTTCAGAAATTTCTTAAAAGTTGCATTCAAAATACTTGTCTCCTTTCTAAATTTTAAGCCACCCATTGGAAGATCAGTAATTTTTGCTATGAATTCCTTAGTCAAATTAATTGTCAGTTCATGCATCAAGTAACCCTTTCCTTAGTCCAGTTCTTAAAGAAGTACTTTGTGATATGGGGCTTGTAGCCATGTAACTTCTCAATATACTCTATAACTTTTCCCTTGGAAAGAATACCCCACACCACAAATTTTGCCTTCCACTCCTTGCATGTAGTCGATTCTTGTTTCCTCGTCTCTCCACCCATCACATAACTAGCTCTGCAATTTTCCTGAGAAATGATGGTATCGACTGAAAGCAGGATATGTTTAATCTCAAGAAAATGCTTTTCCCTTAAAATGTGCCAAGTACTTTTAATGATGACATAACAGTACTTGTTGACACAAAATTTTGCACCCTTGCCTAAATTTTTTACCTAAAGGCATCCTCATGTAACATGGAAACAATCTCAAAAGTGTGGGACTTTGCAACTAAAGATTAAGTCTCCAGAGAAGGCTGACTTCCTTGCTATCAGGGTGCACCTAACTATTTCTTGAGAGGAAAAGGGAGAAGGAATGCATGAAAACAAACTACCTATTCTAATCTAAGAGGGGTGGTACACCAAATAGTATTGTTCAATCTTATCCTTGCCTAAGGAAGCATAATTCATCCATATAGTGCTTAGATACATAGATGTTATCTTAGCTTTGACTCAATAATCATGTATAGATCAAAATCCAATAAAATGGTATAAGGAAGGGAATTCACTCTATATTATTCAAAGACAAATAGACACAACATATAACCAAAGAATGAAAGCAATACATCAATATAAGGAAAAAGATGTTGCGAGTGCAAACTTCCTATGTATTACATACATCCAATCAGGAAAAGGGAAGGTTTAAGCAATAATATGGATGAATCATAACCGTTGATTCGTACCTAATCCTAAGTCACCTAGGTCTTCTTAAGGAGGACAAACCCTAAATGTTCTATAGAGTGAGAGAAGATTAGAGATAGAGAAATTACATGCACAAATAGGAAATTCATGGTGATGAAGGCATTATGATTTGAGTTACATTGCAAAATCAATTAAAGGAGAATAGAGAAAATGAAATAGTTGACAATAGAGAGACATCTGATCAGAAAGGATCAAGTACACATTAGTATAGAGGTGATATGACATCAAGAAATAGAGTGCTAATCACAGGATCATTGTTGATATATTCTAATAGGTGAATTAGTTTTTTTTTTTAACAAAGTAGTCCTAACAGGCTATATTGAAATCCTCTAACAAGGTGCTTGCTTAATTATGAGTTAAATTCCTTTAATCAGGCACACTTCTAACAAGGTGTTAAAATTATTTACAAGGTAAGACCTAACAGTCTTTGTAAGCTTTTAATAGGGAAAACCTTTCATAGGGTAGATCATGTTTCATGATCAAATATTGTAACCTTCATTGGATATACTTTATTACTGTAGTAGTGAAGAATTATGGGAGTCATCCCCACCCCAATTTTACATTCTCAATGGAGGGTTTCTGGGTAATCATGTCTTGTGTCATACATGTGTGAATGCTTACTTTTTTACATACTTTAGATGTATATGCTTTACATGGTATTTCAATTTACTTGTTAAATTGTAAGATGGATGTATGGTGAATGTATTTATGGGTAAAATTTTGAAGAATTGATTCACCCCACTCTCAGAGTTTACCTTTCCTATTGTAATTCTAACAATTGGTATCAAAGAATAAGTCCTCTGAAAGTAATCTTTGTAGCTTTGAGGAAAGATCTTGGAAATGGAAGTTACAAGTTGGGAAAGATTATTGAGAAATGGGAGATTAAAATACAACTTGTTCTACTTAGTTGAATGAAGCAAGAGAAGATCTAAAGAAATCATTAAGAAGAAGGAAATTTCTATAGAGGAGAATGACACACAATACCAAGAGATCGACAATACTAAACTATTTTCAAATAGAAATTCCAATAAATTTGATGTAGCAGTTGCAGATCTAATGGAAAAGAACATAACCCTAGCTGAAGAGATCAAAAATCTAAAGATAAAGAAAGAATCACAAGCCATATTTCTATGTGAAGTGACCAAACAAAAGAAGAAAGCTATGGGGACAAAGTCATGATTGAGGATGACAAAAGAGTTTTGACCAGTAAATTGGAAGAAAAATCATCAGAGATAAATAGGATTGCTCACATGCAACTGGAAATAATGAATCAAGTCACAATTGCTAATCATAAATAAATAGCAAAGACATTGAGATCACAACATTGAATTTGTAGAATGAACAGTTGAGCAATAATTTGAAAAGGGAAAAGGAGTTTGCTAAAAGCTTCAATAAACCTAGTGAAGCCATCAAGTACTTTGAACAATTGACAAGATCCCCTAAATCAAACAATGATACTTCTGGATTAGGATACACTAGTACTAAAGAAGGAGAATCATCCAAAAGTGGTGAAGAAATAAGTAAGAAATAAGTAACAAAAGTAAGAACTCCAAAACTACTTGTCATAATTGTGGTAAGATAGGTCATACTACTGATGTTTGCAAGAGCAAGTCTATAAATTAGAATGTTAAGAAGAAGAACATGGGTCATTGTCACAAGTGTAGAAAACAAGGTCATCATGCACATGAATGTAGAACCAAGACCATGCACACTCAAAGATTTGAAGGATACTGCTATAGCTATCAGAAAGATGGACATAGAGCTTTTGACTACAGATCCAAACCCAAGTGGTCATCAAACAAGAAGACAAAGGTAAAGAACAATGGAAACTCTTATAATTGGGATTACAATACAAGGTACAGTTGTCACTATTCTTAGGAGTATGGACATATTCCTAAGAATTGTATTAGAACACATTTCAGAAGTGATTACAAAAGGTGGTTGAGTCAAACCACATGTTTTAGTAGTTTCAAGACTAGTCACATAAGCAGATATTGTCCAACAAGGTCAAAGGCACCAATTTGTGAGTTCAACAAAGGAAAAGGAAAGGTAGATGTTGAGAGTATTAGAGATGAGATAAACAAGACATGGAGGAGAAAGGAAGATTGTAGCACATCAAGTCTAGATGGGATCACTTCACCCAATGGGTTAGGTGATCACACCTCATCAAATTAAGCAATCAATATGTATGTGGGACTAATATTTAAAAGGATATACTATACATCAGTTCCAAGGATTTACTTTTGAAAAGATTACATATGCATGAATAAAGATGCAATGCATTGTTAGAAATCAAGAATAAATATTTAAGTTTTGTCAACTTTCATGTTATTGCCAAGCATGAAAATTTTCACTATGGTTGTTGAGTGAAATGTTAGTGGATGTTGAGCTAACAAAGGTTGTTGGTAAAGACCAAGCTCATAGTGGTTTCCAAGTGTATAGAAAAACACATGGATGTCAGGTGATCCATAAATTTAATCGAAGCCAAGCTTATAGCTATATAAGCACTTAGCATTAAATATATTATTTTAAGGGCTATTTGATTGATTTTTGTTCATTTAACATCACTCGCATTTTAAGAAGAGCACAAAGACCTAAAGCTGATCTAGAGAATTTAATCTAAGAATTTGAAAGAGATTTGAAATGTTTTTCAACAATATTCCAACAAAATTCACAATGTATTTATCGAGTGCTAAGCTACGCAATTTTAAATTTTGTAAACCCTAAGTTCATGTAATGACATGTAGTTCTTCAACAACCAAGGTGTAGAGGGTAAATAGGTTTTAAATGTGCAATTCATAAGTAATGAAATCAAAAAACCAACTTTTAGGGCTATCCCAGATATAACTTACAAATAGGATCCCTCTAGTGCATTATCCATAATACCACCACAAGTTTTGATGATTCAAGATGTAAGAAATTGTTACACATGCAAAATTGGAAGCATAGGCAATATAGAAATCAAGAAAATATATGGAAAACTATGTGAGAATGATGTGTTGAAGGAAGAGTTAAATTTTTTTGAGATGAAAGTGTTAAATCATGCTCTAAGTTTCCTTAACGTATTTAAGACAGATTGGATAAAAATTGTTTTGAGTAGAATTCATGACAACTCTGTATGGCTAGAAAATGGGCAAATAAAAATCACTAAGAAGATTGTTCAGAGAGTGACATGTATCCAACCCTAGATTGGCCTAAGACAATGAGAAGTGATGCTAAGGAAATAATTGAAAAGGACACAGGGGTTGTGTGGAATAAAAGAGAAATGACAATTGATACTATCATAGATTCCTTGATAGCTTTTATATTGAGGGTTATAACATACAATTTTTATCAATATAGCAGATCAAACAATGTACCTTGCATTGTAGTTAATATGGGTTATAAAATAGTGAAGAAGGATCATACTTATGATCTTTCCAAGTTGTAGTCACAACAATTTATTGAGAATTTGGGAGCTATAAGGAAGAACAAAAGTGCACAATGTAAATTTGGATCTATTCATGTATGTATTTTCTTTTATGTTTAGAATACATTTCCTATATTTGGTAAGGTTGTATGTAAGGTGAATAGACCTATTGTAGTTCAAATAGGTGAATTTATTGAGCAACTAGGTGATAACTTTGAATCTTTCATGTTAAGTTATTTTGAAGGTTTCAAACAAACTATGAAGAAAAGGATAAGGATACTAGTCTCACTAGTGGAGAAACATTTTGATGATGTTTACTTCCTAGTTGATACTAATTTCACATATGTATAGGAAGAAATTCCTAGGGTGATATGGCTAAGGCCATTAGGATATGAAATTAATGGTGATGAGGCCTATGAAACAATCAAAGATTTAATTATAGAAGAAGTGGATAAAGAAGCTACAACATTTGGAAATTATGACTTGGCCAAATCAAAGATTACAATAGAATTGAAGAGTGCTTCAGTGATCAGGAAAAAGAACAAATTGGTAAAGAAATTAAAGAAAGATTTTGTGAAGGAGCTGAGGAAGAAGAAGAGGAAGATGATAAAGAAGAAGAGGAAACATAAGCTCAAGCACCATTGGCATTGACATAGGGTCAGGGAGAAGATCAACAAGAAGACAAAGTAGAAACTACACAAGGTGTCAAGGAAGAAGAAGCCAATGAAACACCTACAACTACTAAGAAGAAAAAGAGAAAAGAAAAGACACAAGTAGTGAACAAACAAAAGAAGGTTGCTAAACCTAATCAACCCAAGCCTACAACATCTACCATAAGGGCTAGAATAAGAGTCACTGCACAAAAGGCTAAAGAAGTAGCCAAGCCTAAGGAGAAGAAAGCTAAAACATAGAAGAGACCAAGGAGGAAGTATGTTGCTCAAGCTGAATCTGATGAAGAGAAGACTATATTAGATTAAAACAACCAATTTCAAGTGGTAAGTCATAGTCCCTCTTTAGATTTAGACAATTTATGTGAGAATATTAGGAACAATATTGATTTATCCGGATTCTTTCACATTGAGTTTGACAATCTTGCGAAGATTGAAAAGAACCAAGTGGAAGAGGTAGCATATGTCATGATGACTATATTCAAAAATAATCCTCTAGAACTTGCCAACAACATACCTATACCTAAAATTTTATATGATAGAGTTGAGAAAAAATGACATTATTGTTTAAACATTGAAAAATAAATTAGGGAGAAAACCCTTGCTCAAGTTATGCCAAAACTTAGTAAGGCTAATATGTCTAAAGGCATTAAGAAGTATGCTATAAGATTTGTGCCAAAATATAGGGCATTTAGCATATTGCAAAACAACATAGAGGATGTTGTAGACAAGTTTTTTGTCACAAAGGTTTGCACCCTTGTCCACAGTTTTTACCTAAGGACAACCTTGTGAAACATGGAAACAACCTCCAAGTTGTGGGACTTGAACTATGAGGTTGAATCTTTGGAGAAGGCCGACTTCTTTTACTAGCAAGGTGCACCTAACTACTCTTGGAGAGGAAAAGGGAGAAGGAATGCGTGAAAGCAAATCTACCTACTCTAACCTAAGGGAGTGATGCACCAAAATAGAGTGTTCAAACCAATCTTTTCCCATACATGAACTATTGAACCATCGTGACACCAAAAGATACACACATTCAAACATGCTTTAGTCTAACAATCACATGCAGATTAGAAAACCCAAATAAATGACACAAGGAAAGAGAGGATTCACTTATATATCATTCATAGGCCAAAAGAGATACAGTCATGCAAGATTGCAGATCTCTATGATACACCAATGAGAGGCAAATGGTTCTTGCACTTCACATAAATGGATGAAGGAGATAAGAATGTCATATAGTTTAGAGGCCAAGGGAATTTATAGTGAAATTGCAAAGCAACATCAAAGAAGTTAGAGAAGAGTCGATTAGAAAAAAATCTACAAAAATTGCCTTTATAGCTTATGCATAATTGAGATACTTTCTAACTAAAGTTACTCCAGAACCACCATCATTAAGTCTTGATAAAGATCTGGAGAAAATATGATTTGGGTATAGATTTAGATACAATGAAACTTGATATTTGTTGAAATAGGGCCCTGATAGAAATGGTGCCATTGAACCATTTTGACCAAGTAGATGGATAAACTGGGGTGGTGGAGTGTTCTCCTTCATTCACTAAGTTCAGCATTAATTCAAGAGTGGTTGGCATTGATCACATGGATCAAATCATGTAGGAAAATTTGATCCGCTTTGTTTTTGGCTCATGAATCAACAAAAAAAGCAGTCAACAGAATACTACAACTAGAATGGGCCATGTGGACCAATTATTTTATTTCATTTTGCCACCTGCAAGGTCTTCCCGAGTTTGACCACATCTAACTGACTAACCATGCCACCTCCAAAACCTTGATCATGAGATCACATAACCCCCATTCCTAACCACCAATGCTAACTATAACACTATCTCCCCAAGCCCACAAGGACACTTTTCGCTGAATCGCTATCTCACTATACATAAAAAGTGAGCACGTTGCCATAGTGAGCTAGCGACCATCATAGATTCTCATTGATCATGTGGAAGACATTGATACATTAGTTAAGAGAAATATGGCGGGTCCCTTGTTGCTATGTCATTGTTTGTAACCCTCATGCAACTCACCATAGCGAGATAGTGATGATCGTAGATCCGAGATTGATCTGACAATCATAAGTTTTTATATGTTTTATGGAAGGGGCGTAGGTCTAGGTACTGTTGTCATTGAGCTGGCTTAACATGTTGGCACATATATATTATTTAATTTCCAATGACATCATTTTTTTTTTTTACCTTACCATGTCTGTCATTTTCAGGCATCTTGCTACCTCGCTATCGACGAAAATCAAAAACTTCATGGTAGCGATATAGTGAGCACTGGTGGAGTTAAAAATTTTGGCCTACAAATGCTAAGTAGGATGCCGCTGTGTCTTTTAATACTTTTGGGCCCATGAAACACTCAGCACAACCTGGCATCTGACTGGCACCACCTTGGCATCACCCTATGGCTTATGAAATCAACCTGACCCCACAAGACATGCGGTAGCAAGGGGCTTTCTTGCATTGTCAAAAAGTCTGACAAAAGATAAAATGCAGGAATGCAGGCGCCAATCAAATTGCCAGCTCATCAGTAGATCTCCAACCTTGCGGCCCACACAAGAACATTTTTCTTTACACCATAACTTTTCGACTAGTCGCTACCTTGCTACCAGCAAAAATCACAAACTTCTCGGTAGCGATATAACGAGCACCGATATTTTATCAAAAATCAACGTCAGATTTCATCTTTAGTACTGCAGCAAAATTTTGATGGTCACTACATCGCTATGGGAAACAACCCTGCAACTTTTCATAGTGAGTACGTGACATCCATAGATCTTAACAAGATCAAATGGCGGGGAAAGTTGCAAGCCAATAGAAACAAATTTTAAAAAAAGAAATATCATAAGGTTTAATCATTTTATTTTGTATTTCCAAGGCAATAAAATAACATTAAAGATGGGAAGTGGCCGTTGGGTGGGTCAAGTATTTGAATTCAAATTTTGGCTGGTTGGCAAAAATAGGTAACAAAGTCCAAGCAAATATGGAAGATAACTTATGGACTATCAACATCTAAGGAAGCCAAGCATATACTTATTGAGGTAGGTGAGGACAAAGAAGATGACACTAAACAAGGCACAATTGAGGGAGGCACAAACATGAACATTGACACCCAGGCACCAACTGAGGATATGAAACAAACAAAATAGAGTGTACAAGATACATAAATACCAAGTGCCAGTCCTCCATAGGAGACAAGTGAAAATATTGAAATTGTCAAAGTTAAGGATGTTTCTGAGATTATTACTTAGAACATCAATCCCCTTATAGAGGATGATTTGAAAAGTATCCTTTTCAAGATCACTCTCTAGGCCAACTATGTGACAACCCTATACTAGTGAGTGTAGATGAAATTTAGAAGACAAAAATAATAACTATAGGGGAGGAAGTGAAAATATTAGATAGATCTATAATCATTCCTCAGGTCACAAGTGTACAACCTTCACAAACTATAGTGGTGTATCAAAGGAAGGAGACAACAAGTTTCATTGTCAGTACACTTATGCAAGACACTCTAGTCTTAGTGAATGTGCAAGAAACTGAAAAATATAAGGTTGAGACAGGTGGAGAAGACAAGGTAGAGACACAATAAAAATGAAGGCACTCAAGACCAAATAGGTCAGGTAGATACACCTGCACCTCCAACACAAGATCAAGGTGCAACAGGAACTATAGAGGGAGAAAAAGACAAGACTAAAGAGCCAAGTTTGACATCCAAGCCAAAGGAGCTACTAGCTATTCAAGTACTAGTGAAATTACTAGAACTTGGTACTCCTTCTAGTCAATCTCTTTAGAGGTCGGGCACAGATGCTACACCAGTGCAATTCTCAAGGCCA
Source organism: Cupressus sempervirens (assembly GCA_028749045.1). NCBI lineage: Eukaryota > Viridiplantae > Streptophyta > Pinopsida > Cupressales > Cupressaceae > Cupressus > Cupressus sempervirens. The sequence goes on from CM053790.1 coordinate 423,392,314, forward strand.
AGTCCTAGCTCATCTAAGGTAGAAGAGGTAACTACTTATGGTGATGTTATCCTAGATGAAGAGATTGTATTGCTTAAATTTGATTTGGCAACAATCACAAGAGCAGATGGTTATACAACAAGAGGCACTAGCAAGGAAGAAAATCAAGAACTGCTCAAAAGGGAGCATAGATAGAAGAAAGCTTTGATTGACATCAAAGAGATTTTATTAGATGCATTTAGTCTATCAACTCCAGATGAAAACAAATCCATCATTGAATAATTAACCAATATAGTGGAAAGGATTAGTGACACAGACTTGGATACTAATGTAAAACTACTAGAATGATCTGTAAGGAAGTTTCAAAATAAGGTGAATGAAAGATATCAAGTGTTATTGCACTAACATAGATTGAGCTAGCAACCAAGATATAGAGTGTGAAGAAGGTACTATTTGCTGAGTGAAACCATTGAAGGCACAATTAGTGCCAAGCACAGGGACTTCAGATCTCGAGTAACACAGTTTCAACATAGTTCTTTATATTGGCACAAATTATCATCTAAACCATTTTAAAGCCGACTTAAGGATTGATTTGAAATCTTTTGTTGATAAGGACAAATCTTAAATACAAATCCATATGTATTTCATGCATCTAATTAGGAAAAGGGAAGATTTAAGTGGAAATATGGATGAATCACACCTGTTGATTTATACCTAATCCTAAGTCACCTAGGTTTTCTTAAGGAGGACAAACCATAAATGTTCTATAGAGTGAGAGAAGAGTAGAGAAGGAGAGTTTGCATGCACAAATGGGACATTCATGGTGATCAAGGTATTATGATTTGAGTTACATTGCAAAATTAGTTAAAGGACAACAAAGGAAAGGAAATAGTAGACAATAGAGAGACATCTTATCAGAAAGGATCAAGTACATATTAGTATAGAGGTGATCTAACACCAAGTAGCAAAGTGCTAATCACAAGATCATTGTTGATACATTCTAATAGGTGAATTAGTTAAATCTGTTAATAGGGTAGTCCTAATAGGCTATATTGAAATCCTCTAACAAGGTGCTTACTTAATTGTGAGGTAAAGTCCTTTAATCAAGCACACTTCTATCAGGGTGTTGAAATCTTTTAATAGGGTAAAACCTAATAGTCTTTGTAATCTTTTAATAGGGTAGACCTTTCATAGGGTAGATCATGTTTCATGATCAAACATTATAACCTTCATTAGATACTCTTTATTACTCTAATAGTAAAGATTTGTGGGTGTCATCCCCACCCCAGTTTTACCTTCTCATTAGAGGGTTTTTAGGTAATCATATGTTGTGTCATACATGTGTGAATGCTTACTTGTTTACATACTTTAAATGTATATGTTTTATATGGTATTTTAGTTTAGTAGTTAAATTGTAAGATGGATGTATGGTGAATGTTTTTATGGGTAAAAGTTTGAAACACCGATTCACTCACCCCCCCTCCTTACCTTTCCTATTGTAATTCCAACATGCTCTACAAGGTGCACACCTCTGAGGGTGTGCACGTGCAAATGTATGCATCCTCACTTAGAGTTAAGTGCACACAATGGACATTCAAGACACATGTGCATATGTGCTAGTGCACAACTACGAAAATTTTGCACTTTGAAGAAAAAATTGCCTTTCCAAACCACTTAAATTTAGTCAAACTTGCCTGATTGGGTATCGAGGATTGACTTACACTTAGAGGAAGTTCCTGATCAATGGAGGCACCTCACTGGGTGCTTTGAGAGGGATCTTTGGCTTGAAAAGAAGGGGGGCTCACTTTGGAGTAAAAATGGGGCATGTCTTGTGAAAACATAATACCATAAACTCCACAAACTTCCTGCCACCTCGAAGACGTGGTTGGAAATTGCAGAGGTTACATGCTCGTTATTAATAATGAAAAGGGGGAGATTGAAAGTAAAAAATGATATGAAGAAAATAATTAGATGAGCAATGAAGAGGGAGATGAAGTGTAAGGGGGGAGACGAACAATGAATAGTGTAAAGGGGGAGATGAACAATGAGGAGGGAGATGAAGGAAATAATGAAAGGAGGAGATGACAAGAAAAAGATGAAGATCAAAGATAGGGGGAGTTGATCACTATAAATAGGAAAAGGGAAGATACATAATCCATAGAGAATACAATGAAAAGGAAACCCGAAATTGAAGTCAAATGGGAAGAAGAAAGAACATCACAAAGGGATCACAACACAATAACTTGCAAAAGAGGCACAAGAAAATGGTTAAGTTAGATCATCGGTAAAAATTCTTTTTGTATCCAACTCACCAAGGTATATGTTTTTTCATTAATGACAAAGGGGGATATTATTAACCAATTGGTCATATTGGCATTGTGAAGTATAGTTGGCATAACTATGTTGTCATTGATTGGAAATCAGTTGAGGAATGTTCACTTCTTAAATACCATAGATATCTTCACCAGTCTCTGTGGGAGAATAAGACTAGGCTAAAGACTAATCCAATCAGGATGAGGAGTCATCATGATGACATGGTAGAACATGTTTGATATAAATTCAAATTAAGTTTTTATCTTGACAAGAACGAATAAACCTAAAAAGGATAGATGAATCAAGATGAGACCCACACTAGACTGATTATGTTACCAGTCTAGATTCTACAACATAGGAGTCACGAGTCACTCGTGAACTACTCAACAATTCAAATTCAAAATTTGAACTCTCTATTTTGAGCAAGATATTATTCATAGGATTTGAAGCCCACAAATAAAACGGTGACTTCACACATTAAAAATGTGTGGTGTGAAGTAGAGTATATGAGACAAAAGAAGTGTGTGTCAAAGTAACTAAGGAAGAAAGGGTTATGTGTAAGTGAGATCTAGAGTTGAGGAGTGAAGACCCATACTTTACCAGAGATAGCTAAGTATATTTTGAAGGAAAACATATGAGAGAAAGGAAAAGTGATACATAGGAGATCAATGAGGATGCTTATCAGACAAAGGGAGATCATGACATCTCAAAGGTATTCATTAGAGATCTACTAAGCAAAAAAAGTGATACATGTTTAGATCACATTTGATTTCTCTTTAAACATTGTAATCAAGTTGTAAACTCCTAATAGAGCATGCTTCATTTGTAAGAATATATTAAATTCTTTAACCAGGCACCTCTCAAAAATAATGTTAAATCCTTTAACAAGGTAACCTTATTGTAAATCTAATAATTTGCAGACATTCTTAATAAGATTTGTTCTCAAAATGAACAAGTTTTAGCTCTTAATCGGGAAACCTTTTATCTACACTAGAAGGCTAGTGGGTATATTATCTCCACTATGGTTTTCATCCTCTCATTGAGGGTTTCCATGTACAAAATTTGGTGTGTTCATTGATGAATGCTTCAGTGTATGAGTTTGTATGCTTTTACTTTGTTACATTCATAATTGTGTTTGCTCTCAAGTGGCTATTAATTAGTATATTTAAAGTGGTGAGGACTTTGACCGCTTTAGGCGATGGTACTAATTCAACCCCCCTCTCAATACCAATAGGGACCAATAGTGACAAATCATCTTTCAAACCCACCTGAATGATTTTTGGAGACCCAATTTCATGTGTGTCCCTATTTTCTTCTATCGATTCAGAAGAATCGATAGAGTCACCATTCATCTTCCTCGCTCTAGCTCCCTACAACACCCCTCAATTGTAATTCAAATATCCACGACCATTGCTCCCACCCAAAATCTCCATTCAAAATCTTCCACTTACTTTCCTTAATAATAGTTGCTTATTAACATTTTCCCTTATATTTAGCTTTATATTTTAAAACATATTAAATATTTCAAAAATAGACAAGCCCAACATTAATCTAATATAAAACTAAATATTTCTGAATTCTACTCCAACACAATTATACGGTGTGTATATAAACCATTTGTTAAACCCATATGATTATTATTTGAAGCCAAGTATCATGATGCAATCAAGTGAAGAGTCCTCCTTATAGAGTAAAGAGAATATTCAAACACCTATATCATACCAATGCGCGCACAAGCAAGGAAATTGCTTTATAAGGATCGATACATTTTTTTTCTACAAGTAGGTTGCCCATCAGATGGCTTTTAAATAGCATGCCAACTCAAACATACAAAAGCTCATTCAGTAAATGAGCCTTTCAAACACAAATGTGGAAATACTCTAAAAAAAGAGAGGCCCTCAATCATTTATAATTATATTATTATCCATATGTACATTTGCTTGGTTTTCAATCACAATCTTTGCATAGAAGTGATGAATCAGCAAAGTAATGATATTCATTATTCACCGAAATTTTGTTATTTTGGTGAACAAAAGTAGGCCATCAACAATATATGAATGAACAACTTCATAACCGAAAGTGAATATAAAGTTATTTGTAGATAAAGATTCCAAAATAAATCAAAGGTTTTATGTCACTGTCAATGAGAAGGGGTAAAATTAGGATTGATCATAAAGCTAAATGAATTATCAAAGGTTTTAGACATCTTGGAAGAATTATCATAATTAGATGAGAACAGATTTCATTGACATCACCATTTAAAACTAAATGTCCAATTGCCTATTTTTAGCTCATACTTCTCTTTTATTGGTCTTTATAAGATTTATTTACAATTTGTAGTTATTCTAATTAAAATTTTCTCTAAAATATATTCAGTACTCATATATAGAATTTTGTAGTAAGTTTTTTTTTTTTTTCATTTATAAAATTATATTTTAAACTATTATTTAATTAGTGTTATAAACATTTAATTTAAGATTAATTTTTTATATCATTTATTAGAATTTACTAATACTTATTATGTTATTAAAAATTTCTTGAAATGCTATTATGTATTATTTTATTTTAATAAGTTGGTTATTGCTTAACAATGAGATTTGTGTATTATAATAAGATTTGATTGGTCATTATAATTTTGGATGCAACTACCATGTTTATCTTGTAATATCTTATGTATGTTGAAAGCTAATTAAATTATTTTTAGCTAGTTTTTAAGTTTCGTATTGTAAATTTTCTTAAATTTTAGTTCAATTTATTCAAGTGTGTGTGGTTGTGTGTTTAAACCTTTTCAATAATTGTGTTTCATTCACTTCTTTCAATCTTTTCTCTTAGCTAAAATAAGGATTTATTTTGAGTTTAAATTATTATTTTTTTAAATATCTTAGTTAGTATGCATGTCACATTTTGCCCTACAAGTATCTTAAATTACAAGCCTTTAATTTTCTATGAGCAAAAACTATCCAAAAAAATATTATAAATATTGTGAACAATAAGTAAATATATAATTTGGTTAGGCTTTTAGGTTTTTGTAATGTGAAGCTACTGTATCTAATTTGTAGAACACATTTTGACCACATATTCTATTATTTATTGAAATAAAATGTGTATAACAAAATTTGAACAATAATGTTTGTCAATAATAGATTAAGAAATAAAAGGTTGCTAGGAAATTTGTGGTATAAATGATATCTTGAATGAATTTGTCAAACTTTGACTTGGATGATGTATTGATAGGTAATCTTTTAATAATAATAATGATCTTCGTTATTAAAGATGACCAAGTGTCCTTTTGTACATGAAGATGACACATTTTTAGGACACCATAACAATAACATCATATAATATCTACTTTAATATCATAAATACCAATGGATTTCCAAAAGCATCATGGAAAGATTTGTTAGCCACCCCCATTCTAAAAGATCAAAAATCAATCTTACAAAGATTCTTTAGTAGAGACCTATTCATTTAAAGGACTCCTTGGATCAACTTATATGTACCTCTTTCTCCCTCAAGGACAAACTTAATTAAAAAGGGTTATCATGTTATTCCAAGAAATAATCTTAGACCTTTCTAAAAGATTTAGACTTAGCTTGGATCTAGGATTTTTCCCCAACATGAGATCATTTTTATGGCTAGCACTTTCTCAAAGAATTTTGACTATTAATAGCTTAGTTTGCCTTGATATAATTGTTTCTTTTGATTGTATTCTATGTGGTACACATGCTAAAATAAGTAATCATATTTTACTCCATTGCCCTTTTGCCACATCCTATTGGGAGTGGCTTAAAGGGAAACTTCACTGGTTTACTCCCCTTGGTAGTGATGTAGGTGAGTTGTGTGATGCATGGCCATGTTTGTTCCAAGATTATGTTGTTTGGGTAGTTTCTCTATCAATATTAGTGTGGAACATTTGGCAGGAGAGAAAGTGAAGAAAGTTTCAGAATGAGTATTATCCCATTGAGGTGGGCATTCAAAAGATTGAAGAATCAATTTCTAAACTAGTTAATGCATATTATCTCAATTCTAAAAGTATTCAGTCATGTTTCAACTATGAGGGCTCTCTCATTCTATCTAAATGGGACCAGATTAAGTTACCGTTCAAAGAAAATATTATTTCAATAATGCAAAAATAAACAATAGAAGGAAAATTAGGTGGAAACTCCCACCTCTCAATACGACCTGATGGTGTATCCAAAGGCATATCGTGTGTTTCACGTTGTGGTGTGGTCCTTAGGGATTCAAGAGACATTATTTTGGTGGCTACAAAATTTATGATTATAGATACCACAAACAATTTTGTTAAGGTTAGGGCTCTCCTCAAGGCTATCAAGCTTGCAATTGCACATAACATCTCATTCATAGTCATTGAGGGTGATACTCAGAATACTACACTACCCTCAAAAAAGTGAAGTCACCTAGTTGGAAAATAGGATATGCCATCAACGAAGTTTGGGGAGTCCTTCCCCTTTTTGAACTGTACCAAGTTCTTCATTGCTTCAGGGAGGCAAATGGTGTTGCGGATTCATTAGCTTACAAAAGTTGTCTCCTACAACGTGTTGATTCAATTTCTTGGATTTCAAAAGTGATGGTGGACCCTCTAATTAATTTGTGTTATCTTGTATTTTTTCCATCTTGAAGTGCTCAACACGAATCACGATTTTTTCCTTTTTTTCCCAGTCTTCTTTAGCAATGTGTAGTCCTTTTCTATTAGTCATAGTTAGATGGTGGAGGTTGAATTTTCTACTCAATTTTTATGACTTGAGTGCCTTTGTTTTTGGACCACTTGTTGTTGGTTTAGTGGTATATTTTGGTTTTTGATGTCTACGAAAGCTCATTGCTATTATTATATTTCTAAGTTCTAATCCTTTTATTAGCTATCATGTGTCCTATTTGATAACTTAATACTTCTAGGTGCATTTATCTCTATTATATTTTTGGGGATCGTGGCTAATGTTTTGTCAGTATGGGGTCCTTGTGCTATATTGATGTGGTTTGTCTTGCTTTGTTTCAGAACAACTGGTGATTCCCTTTTTAGGTACATTCCCTTATGCACTCTTTGTCCTTGGTTGAAGTGTGATTTGACACGTGGTTGTTTTGTGTAGCTCTCATTTGGTTGCCCTTACTAATGAGTTGTTTGAATGACGTGTTTGTATTTTATTTATGATTTTTTAATATGACTATGAATGTATCTATTGTTTCTGCTATTGGATAAACAATATGCTAGACTATTTTAAGTGTTCATGTGGAGTTGAAGCAAACAACTTACTATCTCCTTCAACTCATGCCTCCACTATCTAGTTGTTGTTTTTGTGAGGAGCAACCCTTGATATTGGGGTGGTAGCAACATTTTTGTGATGAGTGGGTTGGTGGTGAACTGGGTGCTAGTTTGTGTTTTGGCACTCTTTGCGCCCATATGATTTGACGACCTGTCTTTGTTTTGTTTTGGACATGTTATTTTTCTTGTTCCTTACATAATTCTTTACATGCTAATGCCCAATTTAGTTTTTGTCTAAATAATTGGATGAAACAACAATTTGTATATTTTTTGATGCTAGGATTTTTTACTCCTTTATGCAATGTTTCTCCTTCATTGCATTTATAGTGATTCGAAGATTATCTCCCACAAACTCAAACTCCTTATATAAGTTTGAAATTAGATTTCTCTTTCTTTTTACTTGAATGAACTATTTTATTTAATTAATATATTACACTATACAAAAACTCCTATAATATGAAGCACCATTTAATCATTAGACAATTCACTAATGGTAATAAATGACCTCTAAAAAGGTACACATTCAAAATAGAAAACAGAAAATATTTGAAAGAAGTATTGATTAGAGATATTACAAGTGCATTCTCAATAGTAGCATTAAGAATATTACTACTATGTTGACGTTATTTTGGCCTCCACTCACCGACGTTTTGACACAAGTTCGAATTGTATTTCCCTTTCAATGACAAGGCTCAAATTTTCCTCTTTTAGAAGCACCACGAGTTTTGGTGGTTAACCACTTGTTTTTCCAATGCAAACTCTTAAAAATGTGGCATTAGTTTTGCTTTTGTTTTTTATTATTCTTCCAAGGAAGGCCGTCATAGAAGACGTCATCCTTCTTCACATTATGTTAAAAATGAGAGGAGGAGCAAGAAATTGACATTTTTGCATCAAAAAATGACATCTATTAGTAAAGAGTGGGAAGGAATTATTGGCTTGGTACATCCAACAATTTTTGAATTATTAGTAAAGATTAGCAATCCATTCTCTTTTTGGGTTTTTTAATGCATTCATCTATAAATAGTAATATAAATTTTCTCAATATAAAATTATTTTTTAATTTTTATATACATGCATGGTAAACAATTGATATTTTAATAATCAGTATTTCAACAGAATTAATTATAATATTATTATCTTTAAAGTTTCCATTTGCTTGTGTAGAATTGATTCAAATTAATAAACATTCTATTACAATTTTAAAAAAAAAATTATCTTCAAAGATCAGTTTTAACATAATATATTTCCACATATTCAAAATCAATATAATTAAATACATATATAATTATTTTTTAAAGAATATTATATACCTTTTAATATTAATTTTAAAAACATATATATGGTTTTATGTATTTAAAATATTTATTTTATTTTTATAATATTTCTAAATATTTTGGAAAAAGAAAGTAATTATATAAATTTAAAATAATTTTTTTAAACGAATTGTCATATTATAAACACGTGAGTTTTGTTAATTTAAAAAATAAATAAAAAATAGAACCCTATTCTTGTAACATTATTAAATCAAGATGCATCTTAAAAATAATCGAAATATTTTTAAAACGGTAGTAAACGTGGGGTCTATGAGGACTCCAAAACTAAATTTATAAACTTTGTTTGCTTGTTTGTTATTTTGTTATTAATTATTTTCATTCGATTTCTTTATAAAGGATTAATAATTCGATTAAATAATATTGATCTATATTATAATTATAATATATGATGAAAAAGTTGTAAAGGATTACATAGATAGGATTGAAATTATTGTTCTATAATAAATATTTATTATTTTCTTTTGTTTTTTAATTTTAGAAACTATAAAGTGATAATATATTAGTAGAAGATAATTTTCTTTTATTAATGAATATTATAAATATTTGATATATTATTTATAATATTATATAGATATAAAGGTATTGTAAAATTATAAATAATTTGTTGGTTTCATGATATTACAAATTATTGTAATGACATTTATTAAAACATTATTTTATAAAATCAAACTTTTTATATCTTTCTCTATTTTTCTAATATTAAAATGTTTCTAAACGTCTTTTTGTGATAATATCTTTCTCTTTATATTATTTCATAGAAATATTATGTATTTTCATTCATTAATCCCATTGTATCGTTTTGATTAAGTAAAAGCAAGTTTTAAAGAACCTGAAACCTATACAACAACAGAGTTCTGGAAACAAGCAAGAGAAAAAAACTACAGAGAAAAGAAACCAAGAGCAAGCATGAAACAGACCTCAGACAACAAAAAGAGGTCATAGAGGACAATGCTGGAAAAAATAGCAAAAGTCTAGCAAAGGAATAGCAACTGACCAGCTAAGGAGTATTGATTAGATTCATAGCTTGGTCCACCAGAGAATGCATGGTTTTAGCAACAGCTTTGACCTCGTCTTTCCTACTGGTTTCCTCAATCTTCTTTAAATGGGCCTAGGTACACATACTTGGTCCATGAGAATCAACCACCAAGGGAGAATCCTGGTCTTTACCTACCTCATTCTTCTTTAGGAAGGTAGCAACATTTTCCACCATCTGCTTAAGCTCTTTGTCCATGTTAACAAGTTTGGATTCAAGTTTTGACACCTTCCCCTGGACACTGCTAATATGCTTGTCCATAACCTTCTGTTAAGCTTCCAACATAGGAATCTTATGCATCAAATTTTTAACTTCTTCAGCATTTCCTATGACCTCTGAGAGCTTGTTAATATACTATCCTAGGGTTCTTTCCCCTCTGGCTATTTCAAAAAATTGTTCCATTTCCTTATTTAGCAAAAGCATTTTATGCTTTAAGATGCCAATGTGTTGGCATAAAGTTATTTGCCATTAGTGACAACACCGAGTAACACAGTTCAAACCGAGCACTGGAGACACAGTTCAAACCGAGCAATAAAGACACAGTTCAAACCGAGCACTAAAGACACAGTTCAAATCGAGCATCAAAGACACAGTATCAACCGAGTAAAGTTGCACTTAGTGTCAACCGAGTAAAGTTGCACTTAGTGTCAACCGAGTAAAGATGCACTCAGTATTAACCGAGTGAAGTTGCACCTAGTGTCAATCGAGTAAAGTTGCACTTAGTATTAACCGAGTGAAGTTGCACTTAGTGTCAACCGAGTAAAGATGCACTCAGTATTAACCGAGTGAGGAAGCACTCAGTATTAACCGAGTGAGGAAGCACTCAGTGATAACCGAGCTCAGGAGGTTATCGAAGAAGTTAGTTTCTACTGAGTGACACTATATCTATCGAGTCACCAATGGTTACCAAGTTCCAGGCAACGTTGTATGACTAGTATGAACCGAGCCCCTACCTCTACCGAGTGCATGACGATGCCGAGTAACGTAGTGGATGCCACGTATCGGAAGGTCATCAAGTCTGTTTGAAGAACCCGAGTTTATTTTACTATTTGGCCGACTCAGTTATATTTTGTTTACTTGTTTTTGGCCGACCTTGCATGAATAATTATTGGAATGGTATATATATAATGTATTATATCATTCAAGAGATATATATACAATTGACACATTCAAGAATAGACAAGAGATAGAATATTGCAAAAAGGAGGGACATAAGATATGATATGCGAATTCATCAGCAGAAAAGAATACTCAGCAAGGTCTACCAGGAGCGAAAATGATTTCATCAATCACAGAAGGTGATCTACAATAAAGAACTTAGTCAAATTGTAAGTTGATCTGTTGGTTCATCCTAACAGGTGAATCATTTTTGTAAATCCTTTAACAGGGTAGACTTAACCGTCTTTATTCAAATCTCCTAATAGAGTGCATACTTGTAAAGTATGTTTGTAAATCCTCTAACCAGGTGGATCTAGCAATTGTATGTGCTCCTAACAGGGTAGATCACCATAAGTGATCATTGTAAGCCTTAACCGACCAACTTCATACTGCAGTAACGAAGCTTTGTGGGTATCATCCCCACCCCAGTTTTACTTTCTATTTTTGGAAGGTTTCTGGGTCACCAAATCTCTGTGCATATATGGTTTAAATGTTTAATAGTTTTTTATGCAGTAGGATAGATGAGTAAATGTTGTGTATAAGTTGACTTAAAAATTTTATTGTTACTGATTCACCCCTCCCCTCTCAGTAACCTATTATATCTCGAATATTTCCAACAATTGGTATCAAAGCTTTTTGGTTCTCAGGACAAAGTTTGACAGCTTGAGCAAAGATCTAAGTTATGGAGATATTCAGACTGGAGAAAGTTATTGAAAATGAAAAGCTAGATCTAGAAATGGCCATGGTTCAACTCAAAGAAGCAAAGGAGCATCTTTCTCAATCCCTAGAAAGAAGAAAGGAACTTGCAAGACAAGTGAATGAACCAGTAGACCCAAAGCAACCAGTCTTTGGAACTTATGATGAAGCTAAAGCCAGAATTGAGCTTTCAATCAAAATCCCTCAGGTCATTAGCAAAGGAAAGAGGAAGATTGCAAAGCTAAAAACAGAACTTGGTCCTCTGATGATTACTGAAGGGAAAGGAGAAGATGATGAAGAAGAAGAGGAAACCGAGTCAGAAAAAGAAGAGGAGCCTCAATGGAAGAAAGGTAAGATGATTATCACCAAACCTAAAAAGCAAGCTACTGCAGTCTTCTCTAGAAGAACAAGATAGGGGAAGAAGGAACCTGTATTTGTCAAGCCTCCACTCACATTTGAGGCAAGGTTGAAGCAATTAGAAGAAGGTACTAGCTTCACAAACTTCAAAGCATTGAAGTTTGAGACAAGAACAGAACAGGAGAAAATGCAAATTGAGGAGTTGGTATTAAATAAAATGGGAAGATGGAAATACTCTCCAAACGAGATTGCCTCTCATATCCCTAAAGAGCTATTGGAGAGGTTGCAACCAAGATGGGAAATTGCAACCAAAACTGTCAAAGATATCTTTGAACAAACCTTGAAAAATCTCCTGCCGAGTCTCACTGATGCAGAAGTAAAGAAATCACTGAAAGATCATGAAGGTAATATGATGATTAGATTTCACACTTGTTTGAGAATTATCAAAGACATTGAGCATGTTGTCAATGATGCAACAAACATGTGGAAACATATCTATCATCTACATAAATCCATTGAGGATATTGTTGAAATCAAAGACAATGACAACAGTGATGATGATGACATTGAAGATATTCCAAGGGATCTGCATTCAATGATGATAAATGTTGAGGAAGAATTCAAGGGAGATGAAATAGAGGAAGACGACAAGGAAATGGAGGAAGAAGAAGCTGATCAAGCTAAGGAGGAAGATGACCCTGTAAAAATTGCAGCCAAAGTCATTACATCTCTTCCTCACTCTCCACCTAAAGCAGCTACATCAACTGTGGAGATAGCCTCTACTAGTGAGATTGTGTGCACAACAACTTCATCAATTGCCCAATCTTCACCTGTCTCCTCTCAGCTCCGGGAACCACCTATGCAAGTGTCTACCACTTCATTAACCGAGCTGCAGCCATCTTCATTGACTGAGGCATCATCAGCTACAGTAGTAAGTTCATCAGGTATATCAACTTCTACTTCAGAGTGTACAGTAAGTGTACCCATTAGTACTTCAATTTTGACAACTACATCTACTCCAATTTTTGCATCTGTTAGTTCTCCCATACCAACCTGTACATCAATCTTGGGAAGAACATCAATTTTTGATATTGTTAGTACTTGTCTCAGTTTTCCTCTAGCTAGTCCTATTCTAGTTTTGTCAGCCAGTCCAACCTCATCAACTATTGTTTCAGATTCAAAAGGAAAAGGTGAAGTCACTACAGGAAAAGAAAAAAGATACATGATTTCTAGCAAGGTAGTAGATGAGGAAATAGACTTGGATAAGGACATTGTCATTCCTAAGATAGATCTGGATAATGCATCAGTTGGTGAAATGAGAATGACCAGTCAGCTATTAGATCAAAAGGCAAGGCAAAAACAACTAAGGCATGAGAGAGACCAGGAATATAGCATTATTGAAAGTGCTAAAAATATTCTAACAGAAGCTATTGGTGTTGAAGTAGATTCTACTCAAAACATTTTGATTCAGTTAGAAGAGGCTATATATAAATTCAATGAGGATACCCCCGACCAAGAAAAATTGATTGAAAAGGCAGAGAAGAAATTTGACAATAAGGTGCTTGAGCACATTGCTCACCATATTGCATTAAAACAGGTAGAACTATCTACAATTTTGAGTAATTTTGAACATTCCTTTAATAATGTAACTTCACTTTTCGGAAAACTATGTGATGTTACCGAGTATACTAAGTAAATCAAAGAAAAGTTGAATAAAATTGATGAGGATATGAAGGTTAGTGCACAAATGTTGCAGCTTGACCACAGTTCAAGTTCATCCCATCATCTCAGAATAAGATTTTTGTCAGAGAAACAAGCATAATTGTTGAGAGAGGAAGCAAGGATCAGGTGTACTCTGATTGACATCCAAAATATGATCCTTCCTATCATGGACACAATGCAGAAGCCTATTGCCCATTCCAAAACATTGATTCATGACAAAAACTTCTCAATTGCAGATCATATGATTGTACTCTCTGCAGAAGTTCAAATAGCACTCTCCACCAACAAACTTTTGCAAGAAAATTGGGATAAGACATTGGCTCTTATTCTCAAGGTACATTCTGAGTTTATCTCTCATTTTGGACTCTCTGTTTAAATATATATTGTTTAATTTGGCATTATTGTCAAAAAGGGGGAGATAGCACCCTCCAGGAGATAAAATATAAAATTGTGAAAATATGTGTAATGACTTGTAAATACTGTGCATATTGTATGGGGGAGATACATGTAAGGAAAATATGTGTAAATAAGACTTGCAAAGAGTAATTTTGAAAATTCAGAACTGTATGTCTATTTTTGCACATAAACTTTGAATCATAATTGTTTTTGTCACTAATGCCAAAGGGGGAGATTGTTGGCATAAAGTTATTTGCCATTAGTGACAACACCGAGTAACACAGTTCAAACCGAGCACTAGAGACACAGTTCAAACCGAGCACTGAAGACGCAGTTCAAACCGAGCATCAAAGACACAGTATCAACTAAGTAAAGTTCCACTTAGTGTCAACCAAGTAAGATGCACTCAGTATTAACCGAGTGAAGTTGCACCTAGTGTCAACCGAGTAAAGTTGCACTCAGTATTAACCGAGTGAAGTTGCACTTAGTGTCAACCGAGTAAAGATGCACTCAGTATTAACCGAGTGAGGAAGCACTCAGTGATAACCGAGCTCAGGAGGTTATCGAAGAAGTTAGTTTCTACCGAGTGACACTATATCTACCGAGTCACCAATGGTTACCGAGTTCCAGGCAATGTTGTATGACTAGTATGAACCGAGCCCCTACCTCTACCGAGTGCATGACGATGCTGAGTAACGTAGTGGATGCTGTGTATCAGAAGGTCATCAAGTCTGTCTGAAGAACTTGAGTTTATTTTACTATTTGGCCGACTCAGTTATATTTTGTTTACTTGTTTTTGGCCGACCTTGCATGAATAATTATTGGAATGGTATATATATAATCTATTATATCATTCAAGAGATATATATACAATTGACACATTCAAGAATACAAAAGAGATAGAATATTGCAAAAAGGAGGGACATAAGATATGATATGCGAATTCATCAGTAGAAAAGAATACTCAGCAAGGTCTACCAGGAGCGAAAATGATTTCATCAATCACAGAAGGTGATCTACAATAAAGAACTCAGTCAAATTGTAAGTTGATCTGTTGGTTCATCCTAACAGGTGAATCATTTTTGTAAATCCTTTAACAGGGTAGACTTAACCATCTTTATTCAAATCTCCTAACAGAGTGCATACTTGTAAAGTATGTTTGTAAATCCTTTAACCAGGTGGATCTAGCAATCGCCTGTGCTCCTAACAGGGCAGATCACTAGAAGTGATCATTGAAAGCCTTAACCGGCCAATCATATTGCAGTAACGAAGCTTTGTGGGTATCATCCCCACCCCGGTTTTACTTTCTATTTTTGGAAGGTTTCTGGGTCACCAAATCTCTGTGCATATATGGTTTAAATGTTTAATAGTTTTTTATGCAGCAGGATAGATGAGTAAATGTTGTGTATAAGTTGACTTAAAAATTTTTATTATTACTGATTCACCCCTCCCCTCTCAGTAACCTATTATATCTTGAATATTTCCAACACAATGTCCATCCAAATAGAGCCTGGGTTGCCAAACATACCTTTAGAAAACCCTAACCTACTATTAGCCCCTTCAGATTTAAATCCCTGCTCATCAATATTAGCATCCAAATCATATTTAACTTTCTTAGCATTTTTATTGACCTGACACTGCACAAGCTTCCTTTTCCTCTCTAGGCGTTGAGCCAAAGGCTCATCATCAAAATGTATAGAGACTCTCTCATCTAGACAACCCTTACCTTTACCTTTACTGCCTCCCCTATTTTTGATGTGCTCGTGAACAATTTCTTCAACAAAATTGCTTTCCCTCTCCCGGTTAGAATCCTCCTTCTTGGTATTCTTCTTCTTTTTCTTATTGCTGCCACCAGAACCAATTTTAGGGCTAGCCAGACCTCCTTCAGCCTCATCTTGTGTATCAGAGTCATAGGCTTTTTCTTGAATACTCCCTTCAGTATCTTGATCTTCCACTTTAAAATTCCTTGGTTTCTAAATTTTTTTAGATTTGAGCACATTCATGATCAAAACCATAAGCCCTTCATGGCATACATGTTCCTTTCCCCAGTTGGGTCATGCTGAATGGCTTGAGTAGAAATGGCAAGAGATTGCAATAGGTAGGAAGGAAAATTCACCCTAATATTATGTCAAAAATGGTTTGCAAGCACAAAGTGATAACCATAAAATTTGGTATATCTAGCATCCAAAGTTAAATATTCCATAATAACAAAGAAAATAAACCGCCATGGATGAGACACAGAAGCTAGGTTAAAGTAAGAAGTACCTATCTTAACCAGACAATTTCTTTCTTGTTCAGTCTCAACAAAATCATAAATTGCCTTGTTTGATATCTTCCTTTCCCTATAGAAATTCATCTTGTCCAAATCCAACCCAGTAGCCTCTGCAATGGTCTCAATTGTAACCTCCATCCTCTAATTTCCGACCAAAATTGAGCCATCCTTCTAAAATTTTACAAACTGGTGCATGATAGCAGGATTATTTCCTTTTAAGTCTCTCCATGTAGTTGGTAAAATTTCCACTCCTGAGGATATCCCAAACCTCTAGTTTATTCTTCCATTCCAAACAACTAGGCAGTTTGACCCATTTTTGCTTTCCTCTCATAATCTCTACAACAAACACCCTAATTTTCTCTGACTAAGAAACCCCAAACTCTCTACAAGAAGAATCTTTGGTTTCCTCACACTGATGAACCCCAATCACCCTGCAATCACCACAACCTAAACATTGATAGAAAGAAGTAACCCATAATCCGTGCGAGCTGCCCACATTTCCAAAAATAATTGCCCACTTCACTACGAAGAGGTAAAAATCATAATTCCCTGACAATGTCATTATTAAAAGATGTTTGTTGGGATTTCCATTTGTCATGCTTGAAAAACTCACAACCATCAGTAGGTAAAGTGGCATATGAATCCCATATGATTTTTTGATCATTATAACATGCCACATTGGAAGCCCAATCAGCTAAGCCATTTGCTTTCATATAATTATGGGAAATAATGCAATTTTGAAAAGAATTAATAATATCCCCAACCTTAGATATAATGTTACTAATGTTCCATGATGGTGGGTATATCTTCTTTAATAAATTTATAATGTTGAGGGAATCACCTTCAATCCAAATATTTACCAGATTCAAGTCTTTGGCATACATAAGACCATAAAGAGCAGTAGAGGCTTCCACAATGTGATTGGTTTGACACCCCAAAGGTATAGCCATACCACCAACAAAATCACCATTAGAATTCCTAATCACTACTCCACAACCAATAGTGCTCGGGTTCCCTTTTGAGGCCCCATCAAAGTTCAACTTAAACCAATTAGTCAGAGGACAATCCCATCTAGCACTTTCCCTTGGGTTAGGATCTTGTGTATCTAGAATTAGGCTCCTTATATTCCAATTATTCATCACCCCCATATCCCAATCATTAGAAGGTTGTTGTCCCTTACCACAAATTTTGATATTTTCATGCAGAAGGACCTTGATTTTATGGAAAACTTGAATAGAGTTGGATTCCACTCCTTTGAAGATCCTATCATTACATTCTTTCTAGACCCCCTAGCAAATATAAGGAAGTATAAAATCCCAAAATTTAATAATTAGAGGGTTCTTAGAAGGAGCTTTCCAAGAAAAAAAGAACATCTGGATAGTAGCATGAGGGACTTAGTCCATATTCATTAAGTCCCAATTTTATACCAGACCTCAGTAGTAAAGGGGCGATGGAGCATTAAATGATTCATCGATTCCTCATCATTCTTACAAAGAACACACCGATTAAAAATGAAGAATCCTCTCTTCTTGAGATTATCAAGGGTTAAAATTTTGTTTTGCAAAAGGATCCAAAAAAAGATATTAATTTTAGGAGTCATACCTTTTAGCCAAGCCATTGCCCAGCAAGGAACCTCATAATCTTTAAAATAATTAGCAAAAGCTGACGAAGTAGAGTACACACCACTAGGATCCTTTTTCCAAATAAGAACATCATCTTCATGGTTTAGACAATAAGCATTCAAGAATTTAGCGAGCTCAACAAGATTCAAATCCATGCTAAGAAGATTCACCCATGAGTCATTCTTCTAGTAATCACTAACCAGAGTGCCAAACTGAGTCTTGCACTGCTCCATAAACCCATTCCATCTTGGATCCTCACAGAGGGGGTAATCCAAAATCCAAATATCTTCCCCAAAAATTATCTTCAAACCATGTCCAACCTTCCATTTGACTCCTTTCCTTAAAATGTGTTTAAATTTCTAAGCATTCTTCCAAATTTGAGATCCTCCTTGATTAGAATCAGAAAGAAGGAAATGCTAAAAATCAAAGTTATTCCAATTATATTTATAATCCCAAATATTCCTCCATTCCCCCTCTTCTTTATGCCATCTCCAAAGAAGTTTAGCCAATAAAAGTTCATTCATAAAAGAAATCCTTCGAAGCCCAAGCCCTCCCTTCCCCTTGGGAATGCAAACATTCTCCTATGCAATAAGAGGAAGTCTCCTTTTAGCCTCCATACCTATCCACAAGAAAGTTTTTTGTATTTTTTCAATAGCAAGTGCAAACTTTCTCGGGATTTTAAAGACACTCAAAGCATAGAGTGACACACTTTGGAGGATAGATTTCAAAACAACAACCTTCCTAGCCTGACTAAGAAGGTATCTCTTCCAGCCAACAAGTTTCAAGTGAATCTTGTCAATCAGAGAGTTCCAAAAATTATCAGGGGAAGATAAACCCAAAGGTAGCCCCAAATAAGTTCTAGGCAAGGATCCATTTTCACACCCAATAATCCTTTTAATCTTTAATAGTCTAGCCTCACTAACATTAATAAAATAAATTACACTTTTATTCCAATTAATAGTTTGGCCAGAAACATCCCCATAGTCAATCAAAGCCTTCTTAATATTTCTAGCATTTCTCATTGAGGCTTCCCCCATGACAATAGAATCATCCACAAATTGCTGATGCGAACACACTAGAGCAGAGGAGGAAGGGCTAAGACCAACAAAGTCTCCTTTAGCAACCGTATTATTAATAAATCTTCCCAAGCATTCAACAAGGATAATAAAAAGAATAGGAGAGATTGGGTTTCCCTGTCTAAGGGCCCTAAAAGCCTTAAAAAAGGAGGAAGGGGAACCATTAAACAGAACAGAAAAGAAAGTTGAAGAGAAAAGCATAAAGATAATATCCCTAAATCTCTTATTAAATCCAAACACTTCCAAACACCTAAGGAGGAAGTTCTAGTCAACTCTATCATATGCTTTAGAGAGATCAAGCTTAAGTAGAAACCCTTCCTTCTTAGACACCACAAGAGAATGAATATTTTCATGAACCATAATTATGGAATCCAAGATCTACCTGCTAGGAACAAAGCCATTTTGCTAACCAAAAATAATAGTTGGAAGAATGGAAAGAATTCTGAGAGTCATAACTTTGGAAATAATCTTATAAAAAGAATTAAATAGACTGATAGGCCTAAATTGATCCAAACTGTTAGCACCCAACTTCTTAGGAATAAGGGCAATGAAGGTCCCATTTAACTCTCTAAGGATGTTTCTTGAACCAAAAAATTCCTTAACACCATTACAAACATTAGGACCAATGATATGCCAATATTTATGAAAGAACAAGAGGGGAAAACCATTAGGACTAGGGGCCTTATCACCCTCAAAAGGAAAAATAGCCTTAGAAATCTCATCCAAAGAGGGAATGGAAGTCAAGATTGAGTTCTAAGCTTCATAAATGTAGGAAGGAATATTGTCCAAGAATATTTGTTGCTTCTCTATATTCAAGTTTGGGTCACACTGTAGCAAGCTACCAAAGAACACCATGGCCTCCCTTTTAATGACATCTTCATTATCAGTCATACCATCAGCCATCATGAGTTTGGATATTCTATTAGCCATCCTATGCTTCAAGGTAGTCATATGAAAGAACTTGGTGTTTCTGTCACCTTCTTTAAGAAAAAATTTTTGAGAACGCTGTCTCCAAAAAGTCTCCTTCTTAGAAATGAGATCATGAAGTTCAACCAATTTATTGGTCTCCTCTTCCCTAGAGACCATCTCGTAACCATAAGCTTGAATCTTATTTTGAATGTCTTTAAGCTCCTCCAATATCTTGGTTTTTTTCTCAAAAAATTACCAAAAGTAGTTTTATTTCAGATTTTAATGTGTTTCTTGACATTTTTCAGTTTGGCCGCTACTTTAAACATTTTTGTACCCTCAACATCAATATTCCAACACTCCTGAAATAGTTTCTCCAAATTAGGATGAAGGGTCCACATTTTTTCAAATCTGAAAGGGAAATTCTTTTTAAAACTAAAAGGGTCAGCAGAAAAGAAAATTGGAAAGTGATTAGAGCCCACCTGAACCTAAGCATTAAGAGAGCATTTAAACTTCAAAATCCATTCATTGCTGATAAGGGCCCAGTCCAATCTAACCTGAATAAGATCCTTACCAGCTCTTCTATTTTTCCATGTGTACTCAACCCCATGTAAATCAAGATCATGAAGCATATGGGAGTCAATAAAGTGCATAAGATCTAATCTATTGTCCAAAATGGACTAATTACCTCCCCTTTTTTTAGATTCCTTTAGGGGGGTATTAAAATCCCCTATCACCAACCACTTATCCTCAGCAAAAAGCTTTCTTTGATTAGAAATTTCTTCCATAGAGCTTTCCTCCCCCATTTAGTATTAGGGGCATGAACATTAGTGAGAACCCAACTAAAATTGTCTTTAGAATTAACAAAACACACATTCATCATATTTCTACTTTGATTAATGAGTTCCCCTTGAATCCATTTGTTAATCTAGAACACTGCTAAGCCACCTAAAGCACCATTAGAGTCACTTCCAAAAATATTTCCTCCCTTAAAGATAGAAAGGTGTTCCACCTTATCTTTGATTATCTTAGTTTCTTGGATAACAAAAATATCAGGTCTATTATCCCTAATCATATTTTTCAAAATATCATGTTTGTGAGGATTATTTAACCCTCAAATATTCCACGATATGATCTTAATAGTTTAACAAAATGTTTTGAATCGAGGATAGTTCTCTGACAACCATCAGTTATGCTCTTAATAGCCTCAGCTGTTCTTTTATGCTGATTAGAAGGTCTACCAGTAGAAGATGGCGAAGATCCAACATCACCATTCTTGATGGCAGCACTACCATTCTTAAATAGACCAGACTTTCCCTTAGAAGGCTTGGGATCAACTTTGGTTCCCTTCTTGTTGTTATTCACTGGGGTAAAGTTATCTCCATCTTTAATCCTTCTGCCTCTATATTTCTTCCCTCCTGCTGTCCCATAGGTCCTAGAGCTATCCTTTTTCATAGCTACTTCCTCAACATGGGATATAGTGAGAATGTCCTCAACCACTCCACTAACAAAGGAATTATCCTTCACAATAGGGGCCTAGGGTAAAGTCACCTTGTGGGAACCATCAGAAACCTTAATCCTATCCTTTGTAAAAGGAATCTCCAAATCTAGAACCTTCAGAGGATCTAGGGAAGGGGTAGCCAAATCAGCCATCATTGTCAAAGGTAAAGTAGAACTAAGATGCTTTAAGGGACTTGACAAAACAATATCCTCCCCATGCTGATTTCTCAAGTCAGATATCTCCCCATTCTCCTTTGAAATATCATGCAATACTAGGGTATCTTGGTGGGAAACAACATCCACACCATCCACATCCACTACAACCTCTAGATTGCTGGAAAATTCCTTATGAGCTTGGTTCTTAGTAGGAGAAGGCACCTCAATATTTGCCACAACAAACTCTATAGGTAGAACATTCTTTTCCCCTACTAAAGCACTTCTTCTATCCATATGAGCAAGGTCCTTTGAAGGAACAGGCCCCACAACTTCCTTGTGACCTCCCTTGGTGGTTTCTAAATGAGCTTGGTTCTTAGTAGGAGAAATCACCTCAACTGTCACCAAAAAAAACTCTTTAGATAGATATTTCTTTTTCCCCACTGAAGAACTACTACTATCCAAATGGACAAGGTCCTTAGGAGGAACAAGCCCCTCGACTTCAGCCATTGTCTCTTTAGGTTGGGCTTTTTTGACCCAGATTTTCTTACTCTTCTTAGCAGTCTTTTTACCTTTTCCTTTCAATAAAGGACATTTCTTAGCCCAGTGACCCACTTTCTTGCAATGGAAGCATGCAAAAGGGATAGATTCATATTCAATCCTCTAGTCCCAAACCCCAAATTTAGATTTTAGAGCAATAGATTCTGAGAGGTCTATCCCATGGGATACTCCAACACAAAACTTGGCAAAGTTCAATCTCCTCCTACAAATTGTTACTGAATCTAAAGAGAGAATTTCCCCAAAGGTGTTGACTATGCCTATGAAAACTTCTTCCATCTAGAACTCAAGAGGGAGACCATGAAGTTTCACCCATACAAGAGCTTGAATAGCTAAATCATCTAGAGAGTAAAGATTGGGGGCCCATTTCTATAAAAGCATGGTATGCTTCCCCATAACCCAAGGACTACTACACAAAATATCTCTCTTATCCTCATCACAAGAGAAATAAAAAGAAAGACAACCTTTAGCCATAGCAAAAATATTCACTTGACCCTTCAAACACCATTTTCTCTGTACATAAGCCCAAACATCTTCAATATTAGGTCGTGCACCAATGAAATTCCCAACCAGAGTAGACTCCATACAAGAGATGTTTCTATCAATAATTAGATCAGGAATCTCAATAGAAAACTTACCTTTCTCCTTCACTGAAATGTCTTTAACTGCCGAAAAAGTAGATTTTCTCGTGGGAAAAATCCCAAACAAGCTAGACCATTTTTTATTCTATTTGTGCCCCCCCCCCCCCCCCCCCAACACCACCACCACCCCCCCTTCCACATCCACCAAGAACCTACCATCATTTGCATCCCCATATTCACCATCATCCCTAGATTAGATCGGGAGATTCCCAAACTGTTCTCTAGGTATAGGAGGATTCAAAATCCTATTCCCACCTGAACTCTCACCACTCCCACTCCCCATTCTTTCAAAATCCCTTTGTATCATTATTATTAATATTGATACTATTATATTTGTAAAATTTATATATATTATAATATTGTTATATATATATGAGAAAATGGTCGGACGAGCAGGGTTTGCAGGGCACACATGGTTTGCAGGGTGAATAGGTGCAATAGGGTGCACAAGGTTTGCAAAGAAAATAGATGGCTGGCATGTAGGGACAAACAAATGAGGTTCATGTTCATCGTTAAATCTAGGGCCTCAATAGGTGAGCATCTAGCAGTCTGCCATACTTAAGAAGAGATGCCTAGATGATGACATTTCCCATCTTTTCTCTTCCACACCTTTTATGCAGCTGGCTGCATAGCAATGCAATGAAAATATTTTTCGATGATGTCCTTTTGTGGAACGATTCCTATAGAAGCCTTTTGATGAGAAAACTAAATCTATCTTTCGAGGCAAGGTCGTGGTCCAACTTGCTAAACCTTTTTTGTTAAACCCTAGATTCCATATCTTGAGTAAATCCAAACCTTGGCCTTCCAATACAAGTCTTATTGCCAACTCGATGCCATACCAAGGGCAAGATTTATTTGAAATAGGAGAATCATTCAATTCTAGAGGTGCAAGATTTAAGCATCATGTGGCAAGGAAAATTCTATAGCATGGTCCAAATTTTGAAAATGGTAATGGGCAGGAAATACAAAACCCAAATCTACCTCCTCTTCAAATGTAGAGAAGGGTAATAAGTGGTAAATAGAGTCAGGGTAAAAGGAAAATGAAGACTGATCTTCAATGCCCACATCATATTAAATAGAAACAACCTATTTTTGACATCTACATGGGCACTCCATCGGGATCCCCGATTATACCCTCCTCACCACTTGCTCCACACATGAAGAAGTCTACATTGATTGATGATAGTGATTTCAGGTTTCATCTGCAAGCAGAAAAGTGTAATGATAGTTCTAAGGCATGTTTGCATCGGACAATTAGAGTCCCGCTAAAGCCAAGGAAAGCCACTCAAATTTGGAAATGTAAGCAGGTCCAGGCCTCAGATACAATGGAGAAAGACATGTCTATAAAACTCCCTGCTCATTTGCTTCAATAACCTATTGGCCTTCTTTGTCTTTTAGCTCTAATTGGTAAGTTTTATAGTTTTACTTTACCCTTTGGTAAGATTAAGGAATGGGTGTTGTTGCATTGGGAAGGAGTAAAAGACATTTTTTTATAGATAATGAAACTAAATATTTCTTTTCCACGTGTTTCGAAAGAGTATAGAGATGCAATTCATAAATTCAAATGATGGTTTTGTCAAGCATTAGGGCTTTTTACTATGATTTGGGTTCCAAACTTTATCCCCCTACTTTTATCAAATGTTCATTTTTTCCCTTTTTGGATTTCTTTCCCTTTCTTGCTGTTGGAATACAGAAATCTAGATATCATCAAAATTCTTGCTAATAAACTAGGGATTTTCCTCAACCATGATCTTATCACTTATGATTCTCTGCATTTGGAAGTTAGAGTTTGCTTACTTTCAGATATGCACAAACAAATCCCAAGGCAGATTACTATTAACTCTCAATGGGGATCCCGGGTTCAGTAGATAAAGGTTCAAGATGTAGATACTGTGCATAAATTTTAGCATAAATTTGGGCATTTCAATGTTTAGTGCCAAGATTCACTCCAAGAGGTAACAAAGATATGTCTGGAACACACCATGGACCCATCTGTATGCTCTCTTAAAACACAAATGAGTATGATAATAAAGGCATCTAATCTATTTGATATTTTTCTGGGAAGACCTAAGGTGGTAAACAATTTTAAGGTTCCACATGTGATGTGCTTCCCTCGTGGAAATCTTGATATTTGCTTCATGATTAGCTCTTCAATGAGACCAAATTTATTTTCTATTCTCCCATTGGTAAATGTTTCTCTCCTCATCTACCCATTATCATCCCTTCCCATTAGTGATGTGCCAAAGTCAAGCATGGTAATTTGTAAATCTAGAGAATCCAAATTGCATTCATTGGGGATGCAAATATTTTAGAAATAGCTTCAAAAATTATCTATGATATTTTTGATGAGGAAGGGGTTGGTGTGGGTTAATATAATTCTTCAAAGGCACTAGATGAACTACTTAAAGACTATCAATTATGACATAGGCTTCTCTCTTTTAATGATCTAGACCAGCTTCAGAATGTGGTTAATTTTGGTCAACATAATCAAGATATCTGTAGTCTCCCATGCTGGGCTCTCCTCAACAATTTGATCATTTTTTCCCATTAGTGGGTCTTGGAATCAATTACAAATGGATGCCTTTAAGAAGGTTAATTTGGATGATGATTCCTTGGGTTTGGATAAATGCATTTTTCAGCAGGCCAAATTGTTGATAGAGGACTTAGACTCAGGTAGTTCAACTTCACAGGGTTAGAATTTTGAGGATAACTCTTCTCAACCTTGGATGGGTGATGATGCTTTTATTTCAATTCAACTATATGATATCTACAACATTCTCTGTATTGCTCAATCACCATCACAATCTCATGTCCCTCCTAAGACTCCCAAGCCTAGAGGTCAACCAAAAGGCTCCAAGAAAAAGTTGGAAATTGCAATAGGCATTAAATATACCTTGGATGATACATTTTTTGTCAAAAAAAGAATGACAAGGAGTACTGTCAACTTCCCAATTAGATCAATAACTTGGTTTAGAAACACAACTCATGGATTGGACATCCAAAATGAGCAGTTATCTTTCTAATAGAGAAGGTTCATTTAAATTATCAACCTAAGGACGTATACTTGAAACAAGTTTGCAAAGTATATGCAATATAAAAATCTCTAAGTTATTCTATCATTTCAAAATGACAATGTTGGGAATAAATCTAATTACACAGTACTTGCTGTAGGAAACTACAAGAAAACTACATAGTAATGGCTGCAAGAATTGTATATTATCTAATATGTATATTATCTAATATGTCTATATCTCTAGGTATGTCTACATCAAATGCTTGATTACAATTTTGAATATATAAGATTATTGACTTTCTAACAATCATCTAACAAGTGTCTCATCATTCCTTTAAACAAGGAAGAGACTTATTACAAAACTAATGACTAAGTGTGTTGATTTTCTGTTCCACATTTAGCATTTCACTCAAGTGCATGGTTCTCTTTTATTATTTTGAATCTTATAAAACCCTTTTACCAGGTTATTCTCCTCCTTTTCATCTTTCCAAATCATTTTGAAGATATAAATTACATTAAGAAACATGGAAGTTATGATCATTTAATTGAAAGTGGTTTTTTGTTGCTTGAAAATGTACCACCTTTTACTCAGTCAACTTATGATCCGTGGTACTCATTAACTATTCTGAACCAACTCAAATGCTCAAAAGGGTTTGTGTACCAATTTTTTCATCTTTTTAAATCTGTAAGCCATTCTTAATTTCATTAAGAATTGAGTAAGATATGCCTATTTTTCTGAAATTGGCTTTTGACTTTTTTCTGCATTTCTTGCAATTGCTAATTATTGACAAGTGTCAACTTTCTTCTCCTTATTACCAACTACATGAATGACTCAAATACCTCACAAACAACATGTTAATCACCTCAAGATAATTATACTTTAATAATAACCACTTATCGTGATAAATCATCACAATCTAGCATTAACTAGCTACACATACAAATGCTAATCAATAAATCATTTATCATAGTTAATGCTTCATAAATAAAGTTCATATACGGAAATGGGTTTGAAATATATCAAAACCATGAGGTAAAGTTTTATAATAAAAGGATAAAAATATGACATTTTATAGGCTCATCAAGAACAACTAGTTCTCCTTGTCAGTAATGAAAATCACATCTTGGATTGTCAGAGGCATAAATGCCTCTAACAAGAGATGTAGAATCAAATATGTTTTTGATTCTATGGTGGTAGATCTTGTTTCTATTTAGGAAACTAAACTATCTCATGAAACTTTTCAAAAAACATTAGCAAAATGGTCAAACTAGGGCTTGGTTCACTCCCCTATAGATGGGGCTTCTGGTGGTTTGGCTATTCTTTAGAACCCAAGAACAATTCAAGGTCAACTTATTCAAGCACATTCTAATTGGTATATGATGAGTGTGTCCCACCTTAATACTATAATTATCTTGATAAATGTCTATGAACTCAATTTAACTTATGAGAAACTCAAGCTTTGGGACAGTCCAACACATATGATCCTAACACAAGACTAGCAAAATGTCATCCTTGGTGGAGATTTCAATGCGATACTAGATAATAAAGAAAATACACGGGTTATCATTCCACCAGTCAAAACAATGCAAGATTTTTCCAATTTTGTTGAAAACAACAATCTCTATGATGCTCAGCTGATTTCTGGGTCATTTACCTTGTCTAATAAAAGAGTTGGTTTTGCACAATTTGTTGTTAGACTGGATCGCTTCTTAATCTTGCAAGAATGTAAACTTTAGAACTTCTAGGTACAATTTGAGATTCTTACTCTACCAGGGCCTAATCATTTGCCAATTTCACTGACCTTGTCTTAGGTAGTCTCTAGTGATAATATTCAGGGTAGATAATCTTTTAAGTTTGAAAGAATGTGGCTTCATCATTCTCACTTTTTTGCAATTGATCAAGCAATGGTGGGTCATCGCACCTTTTGTGGCAGGCACCAAGATGCATCAATTTGCTATGAGATTGAAATATGTTAAGAAGCTTATTAAGAAATGGAATTAGCAAGTCTTTAAGAATGTTTAAAAAAAAAAAGAGGTTGTTTCAAAGTAGCTGAAAGAAGTTCTCAGCAAGAATATTTAGCATGGCATGGATAATGAAATGTATGAATTATAGAAATCCCTTCAACACAAATGGGATGAATTATGCAGTAGAAAAGAGGAATTTTGGAGACAAAAATGTGGTTACATGAAGGTGATAAGAACACAAAGTATTTTCTTGCTTCTGCAAAACAAAAGAGAGTAGCTAAAACAAATTTTTTCATCCAAGAATTAGATACTGGTCGCACTATCAATTCAGCCAACCAAATTTGTGAGGAAGGTGTTAATTTCTTCAAGAATTTACTTGCTCTTGTAGTATTTCCTTCACCTTTTGGCTCTCAAGTTAATGAGATTCTTGATGCAATTCCTCCAATGGTATCTCCCAGGGACAATGACATGCTTATGGCTCCTTTTTCTATTCAAGAAATTAGAAAGGTTGTTTTTTCATTTCCCTCAGAAAAAACTCCTAGGCCGGATGGTTTCACTACTCTTTTTTATCAAAGTTATTGGGATACTATTGGATGAGATATTTTAGTTGTAGTTGAGGAGTCTAGAAAATGTTGTTCCATGCTCAAATATTTCAATACTACTAATGTCACATTAATTCCAAAAATTAAGGAATCACTGACATTTGTAGATTTCCAATCAATTTCGTTATGTAACTTGACATACAAGATTATCACAAAAGTCATTTACTTAAGGGTGCAACATCTTATTCCTAAAATCATTTCTACTAAACAAGGTGGTTTTGTTCCAGGGAGAGAAACCATGGAGGGAGCTTTAGTAGCACATGAAGTTCTCCATTCCATTAATACAAACCAAACTTTGATATTTGTTATTAAATTGGATATGATGAAGGCTTATGATAGAGTTTGTTGGTCTTTCCTCTTCTAAGTTTTGTGAAAGATGGGTTTCTGAAAAAGTTGGTGTAAATGGATCGGAGCTTGCATTTTAGGAGCTTAGTTTTTGGTAATGATCAATTGGCAAGGTGCAAATTTTTTTCTCATCTACACAAGGGGTGAGACAAGGAGATCCTCTATCTCTTGTTTTTTTTATTATCATGGCATAAGCATTCAACCAAACCATCAAACTTAACAGTCTATTCGGTAAATGGAAAGAGGAAAAAGTTACTAGCACCTCTATCTCCATCACACATTCACTTTTTTCTAATGGCATCCTGCGATTTGGTTTTTCACAAGTTAAAGAGGAAAGAAAAAATAAATATATTTTTCAGCTTTACTCAGCTATCTTAGGGCAGATTATCAATGTACAGAAGTCAAAAATTTACCTTTTCAACACAAACATAGTTATCTTAGATAGGATTGTGCAGATTCTGGGATTTTTAGTGGATTTTTTTTACTGTCTATTTACCTGGGAATCCCCCTTTTCATGGGCTCCAATAAAACTTGTTATTGGACTTCAGTCAATGACCACATTAAGACCATAGTGGTGGCCTAGAAAGCTATATGGTTATCTTTGTCAGGGTGAATCCTTCTCATTAAATCAGTTCTTTCAGTCATCCTGAATTATTATCTTGCTATCCTTAAAGCTCCTCCCTCAATTTTAGCACAAATACAAAAGTTGATCAAAGGTTTCCTATGGAAAAGAAATTTGAATGATGAAAAGAAAATTCCTCACATTTTAATTCAAGACTTGGCACATATCTCAGCAGTTGATGGTGTGGGCATTCATGATTTAATGAAAAGAAATGAAGCTTTCGGGGTAAATTAGTTTGGCATATGTATAGCAGACCCCATAAGACCTACTATCAAATCTTTTAGCAAAAATATCTTGACAATAATGAGCCTTCAAGAATATTCTGAATTCTGAATCCACCAAAGGGATCAACAATTTGGGACTTCATGGCAGCGTCCAGATATATTGTCCTTAATTATGTCACATGGAAAGTTAATAGTGGGGATAAGATTAATTTTTGGAGGGATTCTTGGAATGAACAACCTACTTTAATCTCTATAAAAAAAACATAGGATGTTATTTTAGTGTTAGAAAATCTTTGAAGAACATAATTATGTAACTACATTCTTACTATTTGTATTCATTGACAGAAAGCCTATTGGAAGGATCTAGATCATCTTCCTTTACCTCAAAAGGATAGTGATATACTCCATGGAATCTTTAAAAATAAACATGTATATTTATCAAATAGAGAAGATAACTTCATTTGGGATCCAACAAAGGATGGAAATTATTCAATAAAAGAAGGGTATAAGCTCCTCCAATGCATTGGTTCAGATAAAATCTCATCTCGTGCATATTATTTTGGTTGGAACCATATTACTTTACCAAAAGTGGGTTGCTTTACTTGGCTCACAATCAAATATAGGATTTTGACAAGCAATAGATTGGAAAGATTGCACATTTCCCTTGCCTTTAAATGTGTGCTATGTGATGAAGTTAATGGAACAATCAACCACCTACTTGTAAATTGTCAATTTTCACAACAATGTTGGTTATTTTTCCTCAGAAATTTAAATTACAACACCCCTCTTTAGAATAAGATTTAGAACATTTTTCAAGAATGGTCAGTTCTATTTTCTAATTCCATCTCTTCCAATATCTGGAACTGTACTCCAACATTAGTGATTTGGGCCATCTAGTGGAAAAGAAATAAGCAAATCTTTCAAAAAGAATTTCTTATGATTAACAAGGTATTAGATGGTATTGAAAGATAAATTTCTAAGGTGACTAATGCAAGCATCATCAAAGATAGAAGAAATCTTGTTACTACCCCATGGGATAGTATGATTCTTCAAGAATGGAAGTCTTTATTCATACCAATAGGATGGTGTTTAAATAATAAAGTTCTTGATAGAATCGACCGGTCCACTGTTTAGTGGATTCCACCCAAAAAAGGTTATTACAAGCTCAATTTTGATGGAGCTTCTAGGGCAACCTAGGTAAGTCAAGTATTAGTGCATGTGTTAGAGATTGGAAGGGAATAGTTTTGGCTCTCACTACTGCTTCCCTCTTGGAAGGAACAAATAATATGGTAGAGGATCATGCTCTATTTGTAGGGTTAATCCTAGCTAAAAAGGGTGGCTTTCTATGATTGCATATAGAAGAAGATTCCCAGGTAATAATAATGCATGCATTAATTGACAAATTTTCTTGTGGAAGCTCAAGTATATTTTACTTTAGATATGGAAACTTCTTGATTATTTTGAAGATTAATGTTTTTCACACACATTACAAAAGGGTAATAAAGTGGTAGATCTTTTGTTAAATATTGGCTGTAAAGGTACAAAGATCTTAACTTTTAATCTGGAGCCTTTTATCACCCAGAATGAGTTACTTATTGATTTGATCACATATGATCTACAAACTAACCATTAGAATGATGAGTTGTTATGGGATGCAAGGTCATTTTAAGTTGTGTAATTAATGTCATTACAAAGTATAGATTATTCCTCTACTGGCATCAATCTCTTTTCTTAATGTAGTTTGTATGAGTTTGATATTCTTAATGGGACATGTGGTGTTGCTTAACTAATTTTTGGTATCTATGTCACATAGCCTAGCATGCAATTAACTGTGCTTTTCATTGGCTTGTTTATTTCACATCAGGTGGTATCAAAATGCATTAATTTCACTTAAGCTACCATATTTTTTATTATTTTTAAAGTACATGATGTCCCTTTAAATATGATGGCCTTAGCTACATAATACTACCTTGTTTTGAGATGACTTTTTCTATGGATTATTGTGTTAAGTGTGATTCTTGTAACAAATTCCATTGGGTGTTTATCTAAAAACTACAGATTTTGGATTTAGCCAAATCTAGATGAAAATGTATTGCTGCTAGGAGTTGATGATGTTGTCCTTGAGGAGATGTTTATTATCAATCCACCCTCTATATGATGTGCAATTAGGCATGTTTTGGGGGAAGAAATTCTTCTTCCTACTGTTAAGCACTTTTTATTTCTATCAAATTTGGTTTCTATCTTCCCATCTAACTCCATGGACCTCCTTCAATCTACATAGCTTCTTGAAGTTATTGCATTTAAAGTCCTTAAACAACAACTCTAGGCAAACAACAAGTTAAAGACTACAATGCAACATTATGACCTTTGGGTTGGTAATGTGCTTGTAGGGGGATTGTTTGAAAGGTCTCTGTTTCTCAGGTCTAGTTCTCTTGAAGGCCCTATATAAATCCTTCAAGAAATAGAGTTCCTACTACATGAAATCTACATTGCAAGTGTCTTCCCATGCTCTTGGTTTTCAACTAGAAGACAAAATTCGATAAACTAGGTATGCTATATTGGATTTTCTTTTCCTCTCCAACAATTTCCATCTACCTCACCTTGCATGTGGCTTACTGGTTCTGTCAACTTTGGCTCAGTATGTTAGTGGTCATGCTCAACAACATGCTGACTAGCAGGATGAAATCTTCCCTTTGATTCCCCAAATGCAACAGCTTGTGTGTAATGTCTCGCCCAGAGATCCTTGGAAATAAGGATTCAAATCAAGACAAGATATTTTTTATTTTTACAAGTATGAATGCACAAGACAACATTATACAGGGATCACAAAGATCGCAACGGAAGACTTCAACACAATCTCGGCAACCAATGAATCTCCAAACGCCACTACCAAAAGACAAACATGAACAAACACCAACAACCACCACAACAAGATGAGGATTCAAGAACAACCACTCATCAACAAAACACCGAGCTAGGGTAAAATGCAGAATCCTAAAATTTGGCTAAGCCTAAAATCCTGAAGCCCTAAAAATTGGTTAAGTCTGGATTTCTGAAGCCCTGAAATTTCTTAAAATCCATAACTTATCTCCGAGAGGTCTGAAACCTATCTCAAACAATTTTTCGCATATATTAAAATATATCTTAAGTATAAGGAATTAAATATATGTCAACTTATACTTGAACGATATATTTTAAACTCCTAGGAAAACTATTTTGAATCAGGAAGGTGAAAAAACCAAAAGGGTGTCCAATACCAACTTCTGAACTTTCATCTGACAAGCCTAGATAGCCCCTATTTCTTGCGCAAGAAAGAAAACTGGTCTTGAGTTTCGCGTGAGATCTTTCACTGCTTCGTGTGAGAAAGTGCGCACTTCGCGCAAGGACTACTAACCTTCGCGCAAGGATTCACATTCTCGTGCAAGGATTCCCTACGCACCGCATGAAGATTTACGTTCTCGCGGGGGAAGTGTATTCTTTTGCACGAGGAAGAAACAATCTTGTGTGAGGAAAATAAAATTTTGCGCGAGGAAACAAATCAACGCGATACAAAATGCAAAAAAAAAGTTAAACAAACAAGGAAACCTCCACATCGGGGAGTACCAGATCCATGTAAATAGAGGAATGAACACTCGAGAGCACTAACAACAAGGAAAGAGGAAAATCTAACCATCTAAAACATAAAAGAAAAACACATACTAAAATAAACATCTCAAAGAACAAAAACAACATCGCAATGTACATAAATACATCTCAAGAACAAAACAACCAAACTAAGTACGTGGTTCCTCCCAACCGTCAATAGCATCATAAGACCATCGTGGGTCCTAGCCATCCCCCGTGCATAACATCCCAAGCCACCGACTAGATCGTCAGTACTGTCATAATAGGGATGTCACTACTAAAACATGCAACAATATAAGCATAAGGAAATCTAACATGCTAGTAGTAAAGCATAAGATAATGCTACAGTAGATAACATCTCCTATTACATGCTAAACAACAATAAGCAACAGATGTACTACTAAATCAAATAACATCATCTAATCATATGCTAACCATCATGATAAGGGAATGCATCAAATAAACTAACATCATCTAAACATGGTATCCAAGAATTCCAATGAAAGCATAAATCACAAGAAAGCATACTCCAGAACCCGAAGTACCAAGTGAAAACATCCAGCAACGGTTGCACTAGGACAAAATCATCTCTGTACACCAGTCCCTAGCAGTGGCGAAGGTAGCTACGCCTCCCAACCACGTGGCACCCATAGGTCCACACCCATCATGCTGATGGAGATAATGATCCAACCACAAACACACATAAAGCACAACATCCAAGGCTAACACTCACACCAGACAGTATGATGGCTGAACCAAGAACCTAAGACAATGCAAGGAGTACAGGTCCTAGTTAGACACTCAAAAGGCTACTAAGTAGGGGCTGACATCATGGAGAGTCGCTTGGCATTGACAAGCCCAAGCTCGGATCTGTGTAGCTCAACTCCCTCAACGGAAGGCCAATACACCATGTAGCTCAACTCCCTCAACGGAAGGCCAATACACAAAATTACCATTTTATTATCTTAAGTTTTATTACCAGTCACACATTTTATTTAGTTATCACTTATTTAAAACTTCCTCTGCCAACCCTATGGGACTAAGGTCACCAGGCTGCGAGTTAGAAGCCCCCTCCATATGCTACCCTACCCTACCCATGCTCATCCTACGACAAGTGCCTGTGGGCATGCATACTCCCATCCCAACCCCAATGATCATAACTTTCGGAAAATCCATAGAAGATCGGGCCTCGCAAGTCACCCAACAAATGTATGCGTACGTACTTGTGTGTGGCGCACCACCATCACGAAGATCGTAACACAAGGACAGGAATGAGAACAAAATGCAAAGAAAACACCCAACTGAAAGCAACATGAGAAGGACAGATTCTACAGGAATCCCAAAGCCAATAAAATCATACATCATGAAATCACTCAACCGGCCTCAATCCGAGAGGATGGATTCTACACGAATCCCAATGATGTAACAAGACCAAACATCATGAACTCACTCAACTAGCCTCAATCCGAGAGTATGGATTCTACACGAATCCTAGCATTCATGAAACAAAAGCAAAGGTCCAACAAAAACCATAACAAGTGTAAAATCACTCAACCGAACACAACGTCGGGAGTATGGATGCAACACGCATCCCAATGCAACATAAAAGTGCAAAAGTGGTCTGACTGATATCCAAACAGATCATCAAGG
Organism: Cupressus sempervirens; assembly: GCA_028749045.1. Lineage (NCBI taxonomy): Eukaryota > Viridiplantae > Streptophyta > Pinopsida > Cupressales > Cupressaceae > Cupressus > Cupressus sempervirens. The sequence continues at coordinate 423,427,353 of CM053790.1, forward strand.
TCCACAACCCACATTGTGCCAAGGAAACCCAAAAAAATAAGGCAGCACGCAAAATGAGGTAAAAACTCCAAAAATTTGGAAAACTTCAAAATTAAAACCCATTTGGCCTTTGGGTTCAAAAACCCCAAAAATCCAAAAATCAATGGAATCGGACACCGTATGCAAAAATGGCCAGCATAACGGCGTAAAATTCCAATCTCTCATCTCGAAAAATAAGGAAATGTTCATACCCGCCCAACCAGGTAGAACTAACATACAAAAACGAAGGGGAACACTAGTTCTCAGATCCCAAACAAACGGCTACCAAAAACAGAAGTAGAAACGAAGCAGAAACAATAAAATAGGAAAGCCCTACCTCATAGCCAAAAGGGCAAAATAAGAATCCGAACCATAAAATAAATATCTCGCAGAAGTAGCTGAAAATCGCGACAATCTAAGGTTTCCCTGAGTTGGATCCAACGAGCCCAACCTCGCGATGATCCCACGCCCGTAGCTCCCACAACGAACAAAACAGTAAATCCTCATGAAGAGGATTTTGGGTTTTACTCTCCAACTTTCCAATTTGAAAGTGAGAAGTGAGGGATTAAATTCCTTTTTGGATATTTATTCACTTTTCGAGTGAATAATCAATTAGGGCATTTAACCAGCCAATCTAGGTAAACCCCAAATCGACCCAAACGAAAACAGGCTATTCCTATAAATAGAAATTCATCTATGGCAAAGCTGCTAGAAATTAAAATAAATCAATTAAAAATCCTAAAAACCCAAAAACACATAAATCTCCTAAACAACTTTCGCGACAAAGCGAAACTCTAAATGCACAGACACGCTTACTGGTCTAATCACATAATGCAAATGAGTTCAAATTTAATAATCACTGAAAGGTTTAAATTAAACATTTAATTAAGGATACGTCGACCATACAAAGGTGACATTGGTAAAATATGAACGACTGAATCACTAACTCCATGTGCCACTGCCAGGGATATACATCCTGCACACTAAACAACACGATCAAGCACAATTGCATATAATAACATAGCCGAAGCAATAAATGCATCAAATCACCTAATTTAACCATTTATTTAATTATATTAAAATAATCTATTTACATCACTTATGTTTGCATAAAGCATAACAACGCAGGAATGAAGTAAATAACCATAGCATTAAATCCATCATATAGTGAAATCAGAGGTATGTCCAAATACCAGATAACTAGATAACCATATATCATCATAAAACACACTGTCATCTCAAAATGGCATCATCATGCAATATGATTAACTGAACAACATAGTAGTCTAATATCTATGATACTGGAATCAAAGAGTAACATTTGACCCTCAGGTCATCTCAAATGTAAAACATAACATGAGTCACAAATATCTCTCTAATTAGAAATATAACAAAGTAAATGTCCGCAGCACATAACCAAAGAATCCAACATGAAAAATCCATTCTAATTACTTAAGCATTTAATAATGGTTGATTACTCTACATTAAAATAGAATTTAAAACATATAAACAACCATAGTCATAAACATGACTAACCACTGCTACAGGAACCTAGTCCCATGTAGCATGGTAATAGTACACAGTGCAATCTCTGCACACATCTCAGGGTAATCACGAAACAACCTTATGATACCACATCGATCCTGGTAACCACTAGCACAAACCTCAGTGAACCAAAAATCACATCATAATCTCAAAGATCAGTCAAAAGCATAATCAAAGCAACTGATACAGAAACATAAATCTAAAAACCTCAACGGTGTAGACCACTCAGGGTCAAAATCATGATCCATCTCAACAAAAAATTAGCAAGGTTGCATCCATCAGGACGACTTACAAAAGTCAAATGGGAGAGGCACTACATTGTGGCCCTGCTATCGCCTCCAATTGGGATGTCCCCCACCATGAGAATAACATGTGAAATTGGGATTTGGGGGTGAGTTAAATAGATAGGTCAAAAGTATTCTCTTAGTGGTCGATGAACCCAAATTTGCTAAGATGGAGGAAGGTTAAGAAATATCATAAGAAGTTTTAAAATCTTTTTGACAATGACCATTAAGAGATATATGCTTTGGTCTGCATTGTAATTACGATATCTCTGTATCTCTTTAGAAGACACTTTATGTAAATTTTTATGGTAAAATTTTGTATCGAGCAATGATGTTGGGTTTTCTTGTTAGTTCTTTCTCGGTTGAGCTTTTGAGTCATGCTTATATATATATATATATATATATATATATATAGATATATATATATTAAGTGGCTTGTCCACTTTTACCAAAAAATAAAATAAAATAATTATATGTAATTATATTGATTTTTAAAATATTTTCATACTTATGTATCGTTGCAAATATGTAATTATATATAATAGATTATATTCTACTTTAATGTCATTATGTATTAATTAATTATATATTTTTTGAAATATTAAGTAGCCAAAACAAGGGGTTTGTCCCTTACAAATAGTCAAATTGGCCAAATATCAGTAGATTACCAAACAACCAGGTGGACAAAAAGTAACCCCTAACCCCGCTTAACTTACCAAAAACATAACCTGAATAACCTAAGATAAGCTTTCAAAACAATTGACAAAATATTAGAGTACATTAACCAACACCAGTTCAAACATAACAAGTTTTTAAATGAAGGCATCACTACCTTAAAACTAATCAAGTCAATGAACCACCAAAAAAACCAAGACCACATAAAGAAACTCGAGGAGGGGAGAAGGCACTAGTTATCCTTCCCATCGTCTTTCTCCTTAAGGAGAACATTCGCCTAGTCTTCCACTAGGAACCCGAATAGTAATTTGGAGTCCTCCTAGTTCATGCCATTATCCTGGTTACCTTGAAGAAATTGCAAGGTGGTAGCCACTGCATGGGTCACTTTGATGGTGAATTTGGACATCAGGGAAGTACTATATATACTTCATAATTCATTGGGGCTTAGGGCATCACCTTGAAATTTTTTTTGGCCCTATTTTATCGAGATTTTAGGATGAAATATAATAATTAATTATAACCCTAAAGCGGTAAAAATACTTCTATAAAAGAGCTTAGGGTTAAAGGTTTTCATAATGTGTGATGCAAAAATTACTTCTTGTAGTAAGATTGAGTTGTAAGGGATAACAGATTGTAATTAAATTGTACTCACTAGATCATAATAATATTGGACTTGTTGCTTGGTGGACGTAGCCCAGGGTTTGGGTGAACCACATTAAATCTTGGTGTCTTGTGTTCTCTTTTGTGTGATCTATTATTTTTTGATATTTTTTATATTTGTATGTATTTTTTATTTCTTTCTTAGGTCAATCCTAACACAAAAGGCCAAAGCTTTCCTCCAGGACCATCATTATCTCTCTTAGCCCCTTGACCTCTACATTCATAACTACCACTATTTCCTCCAGAGAGTAGCATGACTTACATTTCTCCACCTCCATGCTATTAACTTGTAGAACCAAGGAGTTAGAAATCATCTTCTTCCCTTTAGAATTTTCTCAAGTTGGGGAGGAGGGTGTCATGGGAGAGGGGACCCTATCATCCACCATTTTTGGGAATTGATCTCGCATGATATCCATCATATTTATTATGAGGGTCTTAGAAAGATGAGTCACATCTTTACTCTCTTTTTCCTCTTCTCCCAAGCCTAATGTCGAGGAATCCAAAATATCCACCTCCAATTCCATATCCTCATCCTTATCTGCTCTATATTTCATCGTCTTTTGTTTCATCCTTTGCTTGTGGGGGGGGGGGTGTACCTTTAGAATCTAACTCATCTTCTTCATGCAAGATAGTTGTTCTCAACCTCCTCTTAACCTTGATTTTTGTGAGTCTCCCATACCTTCTTCTACCACTTCTAAGGGTATGTGCAGGATCATGGTCAACCAAACTATGGCCTTAAGTGGCAATGAAAAACCAACAAATCAGGGTTATGTCAACTTGACACATAATTTTAAAGTGGTTATGGACTTTATATCAAAAAGTTGTAAGAAAATAATCTGTAGGAAACTGAATGTAGTTTCTAAACTACTAGGCCTTATCAGGAGAAAAAAATAATTGATGGATAAAAAGTTTGAATTTTAATGCAGTACTATAAAAAAAAAAGTCTCATGTTTGACCACCTTAACTAATAGAAAATTTTACCAAATTTAATTTAATTTTTTTTTTCTTATACTAGGTGAAGCATAGAATGTGACACAACTTTTAGATTTAAAAAATGTTATACCATTTGAAAGTTATAGCTACTTTTCAATCAGTATGTCAATCAGCACTTTACAATAATCTTCATTGATAATTAACTAATAAATACTTATCGAACTTAGAATTTGATAGAAATTATATCGATGGATTCTCGAGAGCAATATTAAAAAACCATTTTCATTTCAATTTCAATCAAAATAACATTGTCAGACGACTACTTGAAGTCTGAGTATCACTAAAACTCTCTTCAAACACATCTTTTGGGTTGACCCGGTAGGCTTGGTAAATACCAAGCCTAATCGGAGATCGAATTTCAAATTGGATATCAGATTTCAAATCAGATATCCAATTTGAAATCGGATATCTGATATGGCTTGGTGAAATTTGGTGAGAAATTTGAAATCCCAACCCATTTTGGAGGGAAAACCGGATTTAAGAGTTATAGCTTATGATTTATAAATTATTTTTGTTATATTACTATGTAAATATGTATTACAATATATTATATATATAATAACGTAATGTAAAGATATAACATATAATATATTAATATATAATAATATATTATGTTATTCTCATTATAATCTATAAATATAATTTATATTATTATTATTTTTACTAAATATAATAACGTAATATTTTATAGCTTATGATTTATAAATTATTTTTGTTATATTACTATGTATATATGTATTATAATATATATATATATATATATATATATATATATATATATATATATATATATATATATATATATAATAACGTAATGTAAAGATATAACATATAATATATTAGGTTATTCTCATTATAATCTATAAATATAATTTATATTATTTTTATTTTTATTAAATATAATAATGTAATATATATATAGAAGTATGTTATTAATATATATATATAATAACATAATATTTTTATTAAATATAATAACCTTATATGTATATATATATATATATGTTGTTATTAATATATATTATTATATTAATATGTATGTTATTAATATATATATGTATATTATTAATATATATGAGTCAAAGGGGGTCACAGATTGACCTATGACCCTTTTCGACCCATTACATAACAACATATGTCCTTAGGGGTCCTAGGACCCCTAGTGACATTAAAATCGTTCTTATGGGTCGAAGGGGGTCATAGGTCAACCTATGACCCCTTTCGACACATTACATGACGACATATGTCCCTAGGGGTCCTAAGACATATTAGAATCGTTCTTATGGGTCAAAGGGGGTCATAGGTCATTCAACCCATTAAATGATGACATATGTCACTAGGGGTCTACGACCCATGGGGACATATTAGAATCGTTCTTATAAGTCAAAGGGGGTCATAGGTTGATCTATGACCCCCTTTGACCCAATAAATGATGATATATGTCCCTAGGGGTCCTCGAAACCCTAGGGACATATTAGAATCGTTCATATGGGTCAAAGGGGATCATAGGTTGACTTATGACCCCCTTCGACCCATTACATGATGACATATGTCCATAGGGGTCCGAGCACCCCTAAGGACATATTAAAATCATTCATATGGGTCGAAGGGGGTCATAGGTTGACCTATGATCCCCTTCGACCCATTAAATAATAACATATGTCCCTAGAGGTCTTAGGACCCCTAGGGACATATTAGAATCATTCTTATGGGTCGAAGGGGGTGATAGGTTGACCTATGACCCCCTTCGACACATTATATGACAACAGATGTCCCTAGGGGTCCTGGGACCCCTAGGGACATAATAGAATCGTTCATATGGGTCAAAGGGGGTCATAGGTTGACCTATGACACCCTTGAACTATTACATGAAGACATTTGTCTCTAGGGGTCCTAGGACCCTTACGGACATATTAAAATCGTTCATATGAATCAAAGGGGGTCATAGGGTGACGTAAGACTCCCTTCGACCCATTAAATGATGACATATGTCCCTAGGGGTCCTAGGACCTATAGAGACATATTAGAATTGTTCATATGAGTCAAAGGAGATCATAGGTTGACCTATGACCCCTTTCGACCCATTAAATGATGACATATGTCCCTAGGGGTCCTAGGACTCCTAGAGACATATTAGAATTGTTCATATGGATCAAAAAAGGTCATAGGTTGACCTATGACCCCCTTCAACCCATTAAATGATGACATATGTCCTTAGGAGTCCTAAGATGCCTAGGGACATATTAGAATTGTTCATATGGGTCAAAGGGGGTCATAGGTTGACCTATTACCCCCTTTGACCCATTACATGATGACATATGTCTTGAGGACCTCTAGGGACATATGAGAATCATTCTTATGGGTCAAAGGGGGTCATAGGGTGACCTATGACCTCCTTCGACGCATTACATGACAACATATGTCCCTAGGGGTCCTAGGTCCCCAAGGGACATATTAGAATCGTTCACATGGGTCGAAGAGGGTCATAGGTTGACCTATGATCTCCTTCGATTCATTAAATGATGAAATATGTCCCTAGGGGTCTTTATGACTGCTAGGGACATATTAGAATTATTCATATCGGTTAAAGGGGGTCATAAGTTGACTTATGACACCCTTTGACCCATTACATGATGACATATGCCCCTACAACCCTTAGGAACATATGAGAATCATTCTTATGGGTCAAAGGGGGTCATAGGTTGACCTATGACTCCCTTCAATGCATTACATGATGACATATTATGACCTCTAGGAAAATATTAGAATCGTTCTTATGGGTCAAAGGTGGTCATAGGTTGACCTATGACCCGCTTCGACATATTAGATGATGACATATGTCCCTAGGGGTCCTCAAAACCCTAGGGACATATAAGAATCATTCTTATGGATCTAAGGGATTCATAGGTTGAACTATGACCCCCTTTGACCCATTACATGATTACATATGTCTTTAGCGGTCCTAGGACCCCTAGGGACATATTAGAATGCTTCTTATGGGTCAAAATATGTTCAAAGGGGTCAGGAACCCTAGAGACATATTAGGATCGTTCTTATGCGTCAAAGGGGGTCATAGGTTGACCTATGACCCCCTTTGACCCTTTACATGATGACATATGTCCCTAGGGATCCTAGGACCCCTAGGGACATATTAGAATTGTTCTTATGGGTCAAAGGGGGTCATAGGGTGACCTATGACACCCTTTAACCCATTACATGATGACATATGTCCCTAAGGGTCCTAGGACCCCTAGGGACATATTAGAATCATTCTTATGGGTCAAATGGGGTCATAGGTCAACCTATGACCCCCTTTGACCCATTACATGATGATATATGTCTGTACAGGTTGTAGGCCACCTAGGGACATATTAGAATTGTTCATATAGGTCAAAGGGGGTCATAGGCCATTCGACTAATTAAATGATGACCTATGTCCCTAGGGACATATTAGAATCATTCTTATGGCTCAAAGGGGGTCATAGGTTGATAATTGACCCAATTCGACACATTATATGATGACATATGTACCTAGGGGTCTTAGGAACCCTAGAGACATATAAGAATGTATCATATGGATCAAAGGGTGTCATAAGTTTACCTATGACCCCCTTCGACCCATTAAACAATGACATATGTACCTAGGGGTCCTAGGATAGCTAGGGACATATTGAAATTATTCTTATGGGTCAAAGGGGGTCATAGGTTGACCTATGATCCCCTTCAATCCATTAAATGATGACATATGTCCCTAGGGGTCCTAGGACACCTAGGGACATATTAAAATCTTTCTTATGGGTCAAAGGGGGTCATAGGCTGACCTATGACCCCTTTCGACCAATTATATGACCACATATGTACCTAAGGTTCTTAGGACCCTTAAGGACATATTATAATCGTTCTTATGGGTGAAAGGGGGTTATAGGGTGACCTATGACCCCATTTGGCCCATTAAATGATGATATATGTCCCTAGGGTTCCTAGGACCCCTACAAACATATTAGAATCATTCTTATGGGTCAAAGGGGGTCATAGGTTGACCTATGATCCCCTTTGATTCATTACATGACGACATATGTCCCTTGGGGTCTTAGGACCCCTAGGGACATTTTAGAATGCTTTATATGGGTCGACTCGTTAAATGACAACATATATCCCTACGGGTCCTAGGACCCCTAAGGACATATTAGAATCGTTCATATGGGTCAAACAGGATCATAGGTTGACCTATCAGCCCTTTTGACCAATTATATGATGACATATGTCCCTAGGGTTCCTAGGACCCCTAGGGACATATAAGAATCATTCTTATGGATCAAAGGTGGTCATAGGTTGACCTATGACCCGCTTCGAGACATTAAATGATGACATATGTCCCTAGGGATCCTAAGAACCTTAGGGACATATTATAATCATTCTTATGGGTCTAAGGGGGTCATAGGTTGAGCTATGGCCCCCTTTGACCCATTAAATGATGACATATGTCTCTAAGGGGTCCTAGGAACCCTAGAGACATATTAGAATCGTTCTTATGGGTCAAAGGGGTCCATAGGGTGACCTATTATCCCCTTCGACATATTAAATGATGAAATATGTTCATAGGGGTCCTAGGAACCCTAAGTAGATATTAGAATCGTTCTTATAAATGGGGTCATAAGTCAACCTATGAGCCACTTTGACCCATATGAATGATTCTAATATGTTCGTAGGGATCCTAGGACCCCTAGGGACATATATCATCATGTAATGGGTCGAAGGGGGTCATAGGTCAAACTATGACCCCATTTGACCCATATGAACAATTCTAATATGTCCCTAGGGGTCTTAGGACACCTAGGGACATATGCCATCATGTAATCGATCAAAAGGGGTCATAGGGGTCATAGTTCATCCTATGACTCCCTTGAACCCATAAGAATGATTCTAATAGATCTCTAGGGGTCCTAGGATCGCTAGGGACATATTTTGTCATTTAAAGGGTCAAAGGGGGTCATAGGACAACCTATGACCCCCTTTGACTCATAAGAATGATTCTAATATGTCCATAGGGGTCCTAGGATTGCTAGGTACATATGTCATCATTTAATGGGTTGAAAGGGGTCATAGGTCAACCTATGACAACCTTTGACCCATATGAAGCATTCTAATATGTCCCTACAAGTCTTAGGACTCCTAGGGAAATATGTCATCATGTAATGTGTCAAAGTGAGCCATAAGTCAACCTATGACCCTCTTACACCCATAAGAACGATTCTAATATATCCCTAGGCGTCCTAAGACCCCTAGGGACATATGTCATCATGTAATGGGTCAAAAGAGGTCATAGGTCACCCTATTAGCCCCTTTCACCCATAAGAACAATTCTAATATGTCCCTAGAGGTTCTAGGACCCCTAGGAACATATTTTGTCATGGAATGTGTTCAAGGGGTCCATAGATCAAGCTATGACCCCCTTTGACCTATAAGAATGATTCTACTAAGTCCCTAAGACCTCTAGGGACATATGTCATCATGTAATATGTCGAATGGGTTCATAAGTTAACCTATGACCCTTCTTGACTCATAAGAATGATTCTAATATGTTCCTAGGGGTCCTAGGACCCCTGGGGACATATGTTGTAATGTAATGGGTAGAAGAGTGTCATAGCTCAACCTATGATCCCTTTTGACGCATATGAACAATTTTAATATGTCCCTAGGCATCGTAGGACCCTTGGGGACATATGTCATTATGTAATGGATTGAATGATATCATAGGTCAATCTATGATCCCCTTTGACCCATATGAACAATTCTAATATGTCCCTAGGGATCCTAAGACCTCTAGGGACATATGTCATCATGTAGTGGGTCGAAGGGGGTCATAGGTCTTTGAACCCATACAAACGATTGTAATATGTCCCTAGGGGTCCTAGGGACATATGTCATCATGTAATGGCTCGAAGGGGGTCATAGGTCAACCTATGACCGTCTTTGACCTGTAAGAATGATTCTAATATGTCACTAGGGGTCCTAGGACCCTTAGAGACACATATTATCATGTAATGGGTCGAAGGGGGTCATAGGTCAACCTATAACCCCCTTTGACCCATAAGAACAATTCTAATATGTCACTAAGGTTCCTAGGAACTCTAGGGATATATGTCATCATGTAATGGGTTGAAGGGGGTCATGTCAACCTATGTCCCCCTTTGACCCATAAGAATGACTCTAATATGTTCGTAGGGATCTTAGGACCCCTATGAACATATGTCATCATGTAATGGGTCAAAGGGAGTCATAGGTCAAACTATGACCCCCTTAGACCCATAAAAATGATTCTAATGTCCCTAAGGTTCTTAGGACCCATAGGGACATATGTCATCATTTAATGAGTTGAAGCAGGTCATAGGTCAACCTATGACCACCTTTGACCCATATGAACAATTCTAATATGTCCCTAGGGGTCCTAGGACCTCGAGGGACATATGTCCTCATGTTGTTGGTAGAAGGGGGTCATAGGTCAACCTATGACCACCTTTGACCCATAAGAACAATTCTAATATAAGATCTCTAGGGATATATGTCATCATTTAATGGGTCGAAGGGGGCCATAGGTCAAACTATGACCCCCTTTGACCCATAAGAATGATTCTAATATGTCCTTAGGGGTCCTAGGAACCTTAAGGACATATTTCATCATTTAATGGGTCAAATGGGATCATACGTCACCCTATAACCCCCTTTGACCCATAAGAATGATTCTAATATGTCGTTAGGGGTCCTAGGATCCCTAGGGATATATGTTGTCATGTAATTGGTCGAAGAGGCTCATAGGTCAACCTATGACCTCTTTTGACTCATAAGAACAATTCTAATATGTCCCTAGGGGTCTTAGGACCCCAGGGGACATATGTCTTCATTTAATGAGTTGAAGGGGGTCATAGGTCAACCTATGACACCCTTTGACCCATATGAAGCATTCTAATATGTCCTTAGGTATACTAGGACTGCTAGGGACATATGTCATCATGTAATGTGTCAAAGTGAGTCACAAGTCAACCTATGACACCCTTTGCCCCATAAGAATGTTTCTAATATGACATATGTCATTATGTAATGGATCAAAAGGGGTCATACGTCAACCTATGACCCCCTTTGACCCATATGAATGAATCTAATATGTTCCTAGGGGTCCTAGGACCCCTAAGGATATATGTTGTCATGTAATATGTCAAAAGAGGCCATAGGTTAACCTATGACCTCCTTTGAATCATAAGAATGATTCTAATAATTCTCTAATTGTCGTAAGACCCCTAGGGAGATATGTCATCATTTAATGGGTCAAAGGGGGTCATAGGTCAACCTATGACCCCCTTTGACCCAAATGAAGTATTCTAATATGTCCATAGGGGTGCTAGGATCTCTAGGGACATATGTCATCATGTAATGGTTCAAACGGGGTCATAGGTCACCCTTTGACCCTCTTTGACCCATAATAACGATTTTAATATGTCCCCAAGGGTCTTGGGATATATGTCATCATTTAATGGGTCAAAGGGGGCCATAGATCAACCTATGACACCCTTTGACCCATATGAAGCATCCTAATATGTCCCTAGGTGTCTTAGGATAGAACACCTAGGGACATATGTCATCATGTAATGTGTCGAAGTGGGTCATAAGTCAACCTATGATTCTCCTTGACCCATAAGAATGATTCTAATATATCCCTAGAGGTCTTAGGACCCCTAGGGACATATGTCATCATGTAATAGGTCAAAGGGGGTAATAGGTCAACCTATGACCCCCTTTGACCTATATGAATGAATCTAATATGTTCCTAAGTGCCCTAGGACCCTTAGGGACATATGTTGTCATGTAATATGTTGAAGAAGGCCATAGGTTAACCTATGACCCCCTTTGAGTCATAAAAATGATTCTAATATGTCCCTAGGGGGAGATATGTCATCATTTAATGGGTCGAAGGAGGTCATAGATCGACCTATGACCCTCTTTGACCCATATGAAGCATTCTAATATGTCCCTTGGGGTCCTAGGACCCCTATGGACATATGTTGTTATGTAATGGGTCGAAGGAGGTCATAGGTCACCCTATGATCCCCTTTGACCCATTAGAATGATTCTAATATGTCCTTAGGGGTCTTAGGACCACTAAGAACATATGACATCATGTAATGGGTCAAAGGGGATTATAGGTCAACCTATGACCCCATTTGACCCATAAGAATGATTCTAATATGTCCCTATGGGTCCTAGGACCCCTAGAGATATATGTTATCACTTAATGGGTCGAAGGGGGTTATAGGTGAACTTATGACCCCTTTGACACATAAGAACGATTTTAATATGTCTCTACAAGGCCTATGACCCCCTTTGACGCATAAGAACGATTCTAATATATCCCTAAGTCTCCTAAGACCCCTAGTGACATATGTCATCATTTAATGAGTCATATGGGGTCATACGTCACCTTATGACCCCCTTTGACCAATAAAAATGATTCTAATATGTCCTTAGGGGTCCTAGGACCCCTAAGGACATATGTCATCATGTAATAGGTCGAAGGGGGTCATAGGTCAACCTATGACCCCCTTTGACCCATAAGAATGATTCTAATATGTCCTTAGGGGTCCTAGCACCCCTAGAGTCAAATGTCATTATTTAATAGGTTAAAGGGGGTCATAGGTCAACTTATGATCTCCGTTGATCCATAAGAATGATTCTAATGTGCTCCTAGGGGTCCTAGGACCTGTAAGGACATATGTTGTCATTTAATGGGTCAAAGGGGGTAATTAGTAAAACTATGACTCCCTTTGACCCATATGCATGATTCTAATATGTCTCTAGGGAGCCTATGACCCCCCGGGACATATGTCATCATGTAATGGGTCGAACGGGGTCAGAGGTCAACCTAAGACCCCCTTTAACCCATATGAATGATTCTAATATGTCCCTAGGGATCCTAGGACCCCTGGGGACATATGTTGTCATGTAATGGGTCAAAGATTCTAATATGTTCCTAGGGGTCCTAGGACCTTTCGGGATATATGTTGTCATTTCAATGGGTTGAACGTGGTCATAGGTCAACCTATGACCCCCTTGGACCTATATGAAGCATTCTAATATTTGCCTAGGGGTCCTAGGACCCCTAGGGACATATGTCATCATGTAATGGGTCAGAGGGGGTTATAGGTCAACTTATGACCCCCTTTGACCCATAAGGACGATTGTAATATGTCCCTAGGGTTCATAGGACCCCTAGCTATATATGTCATCATTTAATGGGTCAAAGGGGGTCATAGGTCAACCTATGACACCCTTTTACCCATATGAAGCATTCTAATATGTCCTTAGGTGTCCTAAGACTCCTAGGGACATATGTCGTCATGTAATGTGTTGAAGTGGGTCATAAGTCAACCTATGACCCCCTTTGATCCATAAGAATGATTCTAATATGTCTCTAGGGGTCCTAGGACCCCTAAGGACATATGTCATCATGTAATGGGTCGAAGGGGGTCATAAGTCAACCTATGACCCCTTTTGACCCATATGAATGAATCTAATATGTTCCTAGGGACATATGTCTTCATGTAATATGTCAAAGGGTGTCATAGGTTAACTTATGATCCCCTTTGAGCCGTAAAAATGATTCTAGTATGTCCCTAGGGGTCCTAGGACCTCTAGGGAGATATGTCATCATTTAATGGGTCGAAAGAGGTCATAGATCAACCTATGACCCCCTTTGACCCATATGAAGCATTCTAATATGTCCCTAGGGGTCTTAGATCCCCTATGGACATATGTCATTATGTAATGGGTCAAAGGGGGTCATAGGTCACCCTATAGAAGGATTATAATATGTCTCTAGTGGTCTTAGGATCTCTAGGGACATATGTCATCATGTAATGGGTTGAAGGGGATCATAGGTCAACCTATGACCCCCTTTGACCCATAATAATGATTCTAATATGTCCCTAGGGGTTCTAGGACCCCTAGGGATATATGTCATCATTGAATGGGTCGAAGAGGGTTATAGGTCAACCTATGACCCCCTTTGACCCATGAGAATGATTTTAATATGTCCCTAGGGGTCCTACGACCCCTAAGGACATATGTCATCATTTAATGGGTCAAATGTGGTCATACGTCACCTTACTACCCCCTTTGACCCATAAGAATGATTCTAATATGTCCCTAGGGGTCGTAGGACCCCTATTGACATATTTCATCATGTAATAGGTCAAGGGGGTCATAGGTCAACCTATGACCCCCTTTGACCCATAAGAATGATTCTAATATGTCCCTATGGTTCTTAGGACCCTTAGGGATATATGTCATCATTTAATGGGTCAAAGGGGGTCATAGGTCAACCTATGACACCCCTTGACTTATATGAAGCATTCTAATATGTCCTTAGGTGTTCTAGGGCCCCTAGGGACATATGTCATCATTTAATGGGTCGATGGAGGTCATACGTCACCCTATGACCCCCTTTGACCTATAAGAATGATTCTAATATCCCCCTAAGAATCTTAAGACCCCTAGGGACATATGTTGTCATGTAATTGGTCGAAGGGGGTCATAAGTGAACCTATGACCCCCTTTGACCCTTAAGAATGATTCTAATATGTCTTTAGGGGTCCTAGGACCCCTAGAGACATATGTCATCATTTAATATTTTGAAGGGGATCATAGGTCAAGCTATGATCCCCTTTGACCCATATGAAGCATTCTAATATGTCTGTAGGGGTCCTAAGATCCCTAGGGACATATGTTGTCATGTAATGGTTCGAAGGGGGTCATAGGTCGCCCTATGACCCCCTTTGACTTATAAGAATGATTCTAATATGTCCCTAGGGGTCCTAGGACCCCTAGGGACATATGTTGTCATTTAATGGGTAAAAGGGGGTCATAGGTCATCCTATGACCCCCTTTGACCCATATGAAGCATTCTAATATGTCCCTAGGGATCGTAGGACCCCTAGGGACATATGTCATCATGTAATTCATCGAAAGTTGTCATAGGTCAACTTATGACTTCCTTTGACCCATACGAACGATTCTAATATGTCCCTAGGGGTTCTAAGACCTCTAAGAACATATGTCATCATTTAATGGGTTGAATGGGGTCATAGGTCAACCTATGACCCCTTTTGATCCATATGAGCGATTCTAATATGTCCCTACGGGTCCTAGGACCCCTACAGACATATGTCGTCATGTAATGGGTCGAAAGAGGTCATAGGTCAAGCTATGACCTCCTTTGACCCATATGAATAATTCTAATACATCCCTAGGGGTCCTAGGACCCCTAGGGACATATGTCATCATGTAATGGGTCATGAATGATTCTAAGATGTCCTTAAGGGTCCTATGACCGCTAGAGACATATGTTGTCATGTAATTGGTCGAAGGGGGTCATAGGTCAACCTATGACCCCCTTTGACCCATAAGAATGATTCTAAGATGTCCCTAGGGGTCGTAGGACCCCTAGGGAGATATGCCATCATTTAATGGGTCGAAGGGGGTCATAGGTCAACCTATGACCCCCTTTGACCCATATAAATGAATCTAATATGTTCCTAGGGGTCCTAGGACCCCTAGCGACATATGTCATCATTTAATATGTCAAAGAGGGTCATAGGTTAACCTGTGACCCCCTTTGAGCCATAAAAATGATTCTAATATGTCCCTAGGGGTCCTAGGGAGATATGTCGTCATTTGATGGGTTGAAGGGGGTCATATGTCAACCTATGACCCCTTTTGATCCATATGGAGCATTCTAATATGTCACTAGGGGTCCTAGGACCTCTATAGACATATGTCGTCAAGAAATGGGTCGAAAGGAGTCATAGGTCACCTTATGACCCCCTTTGACCCATTAGAATGATTCTAATATGTCCCTAGGGGTCTTAGGACCCTTAGGGACATATGTCATCATGTAATGGGTCGAAGGGGGTCACAAGTCAACCTATTACCCCCTTTGACCCATAAGAAAAATTCTAATATGTCCTTAGGGGTCCTAGCACCCCTAGGGACAAATGTCATCATTTAATGGGTTGAAGGGGGTCATAGGTCAAACTATGACCCCTGTTGATCCATAAGAACTATTCTAATATGTCCTTAGGGGTCCTAGGACCTATAAGGACATATGTCATCATTTAATAGGTCAAAAGGGGTCATTGGTAAACCTATGATGCCCTTTGACCCATATGAACAATTCTAATATGTCCCTAGGGATCCTAAGACCCCTAAGGACATATGTCATCATATATTTGGTCGAACGAGGTCATAGGTCAACCTATGACCCCTTTAACCCATATGAATGATTCTAATATGTCCCTAGGGATCTTAGGACCCCTGGGCACATATGTCGTCATGTAATGGGTTGAAGATTCTAATATGTCCCTACCCCTAGGGATATATGTTATCATTTAATGGGTCGAAGGGGGTCATAGGTTGACCTATGACCCCCTTTGACCCATATGAAACATTCTAATATGTCCCTAGGGGTCCTAAGACCCCTAGGGACATATATCATCATTTAATGGGTCAGAGGGGGTTATAGGTCAACATATGACCTGTTTTGACCCATAAGAACGATTGTAATATGTCCCTAGGGGTCCTAGGACCCCTAGCTATATATGTCATCATTTAATGGGTCGAAGGGGGTCATAGGTCAACTAATGAAACCCTTTGACCCATATGAAGCATTCTAATATGTCGCTAGGTGTCCTAGGACCCCTAGAGACATATGTCATCATGTAATGTGTCGAAAAGGGTCATAAGTCAACCTATGACCCCCTTTGACTCATAAGAACGATTCTAATATTTCTCTAAGGCTCCTAGGACCCCTAGGAACATATGTCGTCATCTAATGGGTTGAAGGGGGTCATAGGTTACGCTATGAGGCCCTTTGACCCATAATAATGATTCTAATATGTCCCTAGGGGTCCTAGGATTGCTAGAGACATATGTCATCATTTAATGGGTCAAAGGGGGTCATAGGTTAACCTATGACCCCCTTCAGACCATATGAAAGATTCTACTATGTCCCTACGGGTCTTAGGACCCTTAGGGACATATGTCATCGTGGAATGTGTCGAAGGGGGTCATATGTCACCCTATGATCCCTTTCGACCTATATGAATTATTCTAATATGTTCCTAGGGGTCTTAGGACCCCTAAGGACATATGTCATTGTGGAATGTGTTGAAGGTGGTCATAGGTCACCCTATGAACCCCTTCGACCCATATGAATGATTCTAATATGTCCCTAAGGGTCCTAGGACCCCTAGGAACAAATGTCATCTTGTAATATGTCGAAAGGGTTCATAGGTTATCCTGTGACCCCCTTCGACCCATATAAACTATTCTAATATGTCCCTAGGGGTCCTAGGATCTCTTAGGGACATATGTCATCATAGAATGTGTTGAAAGGGGTCATAGGTCATCCTGTGAGCCCTTTCGACCCATATAAATGACTCCACTAGAAATAATATAGTAATAATAATAATAATATAGTATAACAATCATATATATATATATAATTTATAGATTATAATAATAATAACATAATATATTATTATATATTAATAATATAAGTCATAATATTAATAATATATTATAGATTGTAATTTACATATGATAATAATAATAATAATAATAATATATTATAGATTATAATTTATATATGATAATAATAATAATACATATTAATAGCATATATATAATATATTACATTATTATATTTAATAAAAATATAGTAAAAATAATGATAATAATATATTATAATAATATATATTATATTTATAGATAATAATAATAATAACATTATATATTATTATATATTAATAGATTATATATTATATCTTTACGTTACGTTATTATATATATATATATAATATAATATAATATTATTGTATAATATATAGATTATATATTATTTTATATATAATAGTTATGTTATTATATAATATATTTATAGATTATATATTATATCTTTGTATATTTCATAACTCAAATTAGTTATATCACTTACAAATTTGTTTTTCCCTCTAATTTTTGTGCTTTTCCCCTCCAATTTTTATGTCACTGATATCAAATATCGGATCTTATATCGGATATCTGATATGAGATCCGATATCCGATATGAGATTCGATATCCAATCTCATATCGGATATCCGATCTCAAATCGGATATTCGATAAGGCTTGGGCCTTACTTTCCAAGTTTGGTACCTGGATAGGTGAAAAAAATTCAGAGCAGATTTTGAATCGCTTTTAGACGTGTTCAAACTCTATTTTTTTCACATTGCCACTTTTTGGCACACCATGATCCTGCACATACCCCTAACATCCTCCTTAGAATCAACAGGGTCTATTTCCTTCCCTTTCTCCATTTTCACCCTTTTCCCAATGGACATCAGGATGGCTCTCTTAAGCTCAGTAGGGGAAACACCAAGAGAGGGTTGGGGGGAGGGAGCCTTAGGGCCTATAATTCTTAGAGGGATATGAAGAGGGTGAGGGTCATGAAAATTAGGGATATTACCAACCTCAATAATTCTAAGAGGTAATAGGGCTAAATAAAAAATGTTAGATGTGGAACATTAATCCCTAGTGCACAATAGTGAAATTATCATCCTTCTTCATTTTTTCCTTCACATCTGTAATAGTGTTCACGAACTCATGCAATAAAAATAAAGGAATAGAAAGGCTATAATGGTTCCTAAAATGGTGAAGGAGGGGAAAATGGTAATAATAAAAAAACTCCATACCTCCCTTCAAGATTGAGATATTTCATTAGCACTAAACATTGTTCAGAGGCTCAAGAAGCTTTTCCCTTAGAAACCCACCACGGTGGCAAACAACTTCTTCTCTCTCCCAAAAGAAATAGTTCAAACTAGCTTCATCCATGACTCTAGTAATGTTTTTCCATTTCCTACCTTTTAGAGCAAGGTCCATATCCAAACTACCTCAAACACCTGAAAGGTGATACCATTCACCATCACTCTCTTATCATCCCAAGAATTTACAAATCGATGTGAACAAATCTCATCATAGCCATTTGTCACCCCCATAAATGAGACCAAATTCCCTTCCTTTAGCATGTACTAGGTGAAATGATTCTAGGCACTATCATCAATCACTGAGGGTTCAATACAAAATAGGCTGCCCCCATTATAATATCCTTCACAACACTACTCACACCCTCTTTAGTCTTGGACTAGAAACACTTAGGAAAAAATAGAAGTTTTGTTAAGTAAAGCTCAAATTCATAAATGTCTTTAATGTTATAAAACCATGTGTCTTTACTTGAGTCCATTGTCATGTGCCATATGACACATCCCCCATTCTACTCTATGTCATCATCATCAAGAACCCAATGCCTTTTCAAATTTGAATCATTACTTTAAGGCAAGTACAAATTCATTAATATAAAAATCATAAAGAAAACACTCAAATCATACTTCAATTTTATTTCCCTTTATAATCTCACATCTTTATTATTGGGAGTACTCTTTTCAGAATTTCTTGCCATCTGTTTGAAGTGTAGTTATCACCATTATCAACAAATCCACTCTACATAGAGCCAATCATGAGTGGTTTTATTTATTCGTCAAAAGGTATTACCAATTTTGTTAACACCTTAACATCCATCCAACAACATAAGTTATGAAACTTCATGTCCATCGCAACTATCATGTCAGCCACCACATTCCCCTTCTGGTAAATATGTTGTAAGTCAGACCACTTTAGAGTTGCTAATAAATGCCACACTTATTCAATCACCCTCCTAAATGACCAACCCACATTCATATGACCCTTCACAGTATCCATGATAACATTCAAGTATCCTTCAATAACCACATTCTCCCACCCAACACTAATGACCAATTTTAGGCCCCATAAGAGAGCCATAGCTTCCACCACATTATTAGAAGCCTTTCCCAAATTACCAACAAATGCCAAAAACACTTTACAAGTACTATCTCTTACCATACCACCCCCTGCAACCACATGCCCCCTCACAACTTCGTCGAAGTTGAGCTTAACCTAGTTTTCCCTAGGAGGGAACCATTTCTTCCTTTCTTTGGTGAGCTATTTTGAATTACCATTTCTAATTCCTGGCAACTCTTTGTTCACTTAGCACAGGGAGGGACAATGATTTCCTCCACTTACTATTCTACATGTTCTCCACTAACAACTTAACAATCAATCCTATCACAACCTCCTAATTCCTGAAGACCCTATTATTACTTTCCTTCCAAATACCCTAGCAGACATGGGGGTGACCACATTCCACAGTTAGATAAGGAGAGGGTGGTGGTAAGGGCTCAGCCAATTCACATCAAATTGTTCGATCCCGATATGAAAGACCCATTCCACTTCTAGCATCTAGAGAATCCTTCCCCAAATATTTTTGGTCAAGCTAAGTCTTGGAAGAGGTGGGGAATGATTTCTTCCTTCTCTTTACAAAGATAACATCTATTGGGTATTTGGAAGCCTCTTTTTCTGAGGTTGTCAATCATTAGAAGCTTCCCATGCATGGTAACCCACTAGAAGATAGACTTTCAGAATCAAATGACTAAACCATACCTTCTACTAACCTTTAGGAGCCATATCCTTCTCAAAGATCATCTTATAAGAAAATCCAATAGAGAATTCACTTAACATGGTGTATCTCCATATGAAATTGTCCTCTTGAACCACCCTTGGGATTTTGTACCCCTTAAGAAACTCACCAAGGTCCCCCAACAAGCTCCCCTCATTATAATTCCTCTGAATCAAGTATAAATTCCTCCACCTCCTACTAGCCACAATATAATCTATCACTTTACTTTCCATCATCGGCTAAAGATCCCTGAGAACTCCAATTTTGAACAAACTAGAGGTTTAACATCTAGCCAAGAATCTTCCCGGGATCTCATTTTACTACCTAAGCCCACTAACCATCTCAAAACTATCCCTAAGGAGACCTCTGTTCTTGAAATACACAAAACTCATATTCCCAAGGTACTTAACTTTGAGGATCTTACACCAAATAGCTTCATCTTTTGCCAACTTCCAACCTACTTTAGTAAGAAGAGCTTTATTCAAATCAGAAATCTTTTTGATACCTAACCTTCCTTTACATTTAGGCTTACACATAATATCCTGACCAACCAAGTTTAACTAGTTCTTCTCCTTCCCACCCACCCACAGGAAGTTTCTATGTATTCTCTCTAGTTTCTCCACCATAGCTTGAGAGATTTTGAAAAGGGAAAGAAAGTAAATAAGAATACCTTAGAGGGAGGTCACAAGTAATTGTACCTTCCCCGCACTACTCAAAAGTTTACTCTTCCACCCAATCATTTTATTTTTCATTTTCTCAAGGATAGTATTCCAAAACTAATTAGAAACTATTGTAGGAGTAGACTAGATATATTATGCTACATGAACTAAAATGGTGAAATATGTCATAGGAACAAACAAAGATGAAACAATACTTTAGAATTGTGTGATAGGAAGATATAAAAAAGATGATGCTATAGTAAGTTGCAAAAATTATGAAGGAAGTTGATGTCATGTTTTAGTATGTTTTTTAGAAGGATTAAAATTTTGGTGTTTGTAATATAGTCCTATGGTATGGTGGCATATTGGAGTAGTGATTCTATAAGCTCTCTAATTATAGCTACTTAGGAAAAAGTTAATTTCCATTTTCAGTTGAGTCAGTTTTATTTTAGAGTGTTTGCATGTGCTTGAAATAATTAAGCTAGCTAAGTAAATTGATGGCTTGATGAAACTACAAAATAGCTGAAAGGGTTGGCGTAAGATTCTAATTTCTAACTGATCCTTTAGGATTTGAAAAAATGGTTTTTTTTTTCTTGTTTTGTTGTTGGTACTTCATCTTCTCAATCTCAAAGATGGGAAATTATGAAAAGGAAGATATTGTAACAGAAAAGGCAATTAAACACAATAGAAGAGAATAGAAAGAATTAATAGTTTAAAAAATAAAATTGTTGTGGGTTTTCAATTTGGATATTTTTTCTTGTTTCTTTCCTAAGATTGAAACTCTAAAATCTTGATGGTATGCTAATGATCTAATTGTAGAAGAACAAGATATACGACTGATCTTGAATCCAAAATAAGTTTTTTGTTTGAAGTTTGTTAGAGGAAACTGTTGTCACAAAAGTTTGCACCCTTGTCCAAAGTTTTTACCTAAGGACAACTTTGTGAAACATGGAAACAACCTCCAAGCTATGGGACTTGAACTATGAGGTTGAGTCTCTAAAGAAGGCCAACTTACTTTGCTATCATGATGCACCTAACTACTCTTGAGAGGAAAAGGGAGAAGGAGATGCAAGAAAGAAAATCTATCTAATCTATTCTAAGGAGGTGATGCACCAAAATAGAATGTTCACACCAATCTCTGCCCATATATGCACTTTTGAATGATCATGACACCAAAAGATATACACATCTAGATTTGTTTTAATCCAACGCTCACATGTAGATCAGAAAACCAAAATAAATGACACAAAAAAAAAGAGATTCACTTATATATCATTCACAGGTCAAGGAGATATAGTCATGCAAAATTGTAGATATTCACAATACAATAATGAGAGGAAAATAGGTCTTTCACAATACATTACTAGCTAAAGGAGATATGATAGAATGTCATACAGTTTAGAGGCAAAGGGGATTTATAGTCACAAGCCAGAGCAATTCTAGAGACACAAAGAGGGTCTGATGCTTCAAAATTTATAAAATTTTCCTTTATAGCTTAGACATAGCTGAGATATTTTTTCCCTAAACCAAACTCAACCACTACACCTAGCAGTTATTACAAATCCAAAAGAAATCTGATCATGGAATAACTCCAGATGTAATAGTGACCAAAACCAATGCATCTAGCTATAAGAAATCAAATCCAAAAGATCTGATCACTACATGTAATAAAGAGTAATCGAGATGCATTAATGCCATGGAACAAGGCCAAAAATGTTGGTTAGAATTGGAGAAACAATCCTTGTAACATGTTATGGACATAATAAATACATCTGCATCACTGTCAAAAAATGCAAGATGGGATAACATGCAAGTTAACTCACTAAAAAAATTATAGAACTGACTTGCATGGAATAAATTTGATCTACCTAGAAAATGCATGAACTATTGATGTAGATCTTCATTTGAATATGGATGGCTCAAATGCTGTAAAAATATCCCCAATCGATGAATAAAACCCAACTGTAGATGCATATCTTATTCATTCTCTAATCGATAGCTATGATGCAATAAAAATATCCAAAGAAGCCCCAAGATCTAATGACTATCATATCTTCACAAGAGAAAAGGGAAACAAGGCAATAATATGACTACCATCCAATTAAAAGAAACCCAATATAAGAAGGATGCACCATGTGGCATGCAACAGTTGGTTGGTACATTTCTTGAATATTCAATTGAAGAAGTAGTAGCAATTTTATGATTTTGGAAAGAGCAGAAAAGTCTCTCCCAAAAATGAGAAAAATGGTTAACACAAAATGTTAACGTCGATAGAAAATGTACATTAACTTACAACTCAACACATGAAGAAAAAATGAGCTAATTTGACACATGAATAAGATGAACTAGCTTGGCACATGAAGAAATCATGTTAACACGAGATGTTAACCCAACCAAAAAGTGTGTTAACCCACATCAAAGAATCTAGCCCATTGAAGATCTCTTAGATTGGTTATCAATGATGGGTTGAATGGGGAGCAAAATTGGCCAACATTCTTGGCAACCCAAAGGGGATGCTTTCCTACTAAGCATAGACCAATGGCCTTAAGCAATCCATTGGGCATAAAGTCATTGCCAGAATTGACATGTTATCCCACTTGCAAGTTCAAAAAATTCTACAACCAACAAAAAAAAGAGTTTGGGGAACTCTGGAAAGCTTAGAACAACTCCAAAAAAAGGAGGAAATGTGCTAGTGCACTTCTTGGAAAGTAGAAAAATCCTACTCTACTATGTATAAGAAACCCTTAACCTCCTTTAAAAGAAAGGTTTAATGTGAATCCCATTTACTGGGATCGGGAGAACTTCACCATTAGGCTTGGATAGCTGAATAGCATTGGCCTCTTTGTAGTTGGTGATAATATATGGGCCACTCCACATAGCATCAAATTTGGAGTGCCTACCTAGCTTGGCTCTATCAAAATCCCATTTGAGGGAAAGTTCTCCTCCCTTGAAGATTGTAATTTTAGCCTTCTTGTGAAAGCTTCTTTTGACCTACTTCTGATGTACCTCAAGTGTATGCATAGCTTGCTGTCTTTATTCCTCTAGTTCCATTATTTCAGCCAGCCTAACTATCATAGAATCATCCTTAGTTAGCTCCAATTAATGAGCTAGTTCAAGAGAGGGAAACTCAAGTAAAATAGGAAGCCTTTCTTCCCTTCCATATACTATTATGAAAGGTGAGTTCCCAATTGCTCTCTTTGGTGGATTCTATCAACCCAAAGGGTGGCCTTCAATTTAGCATGCCAACACCTCTGATTGTCTTCAATTGTCCTCTTCATTATTGTGATGAGGTTCTTATTAGAGGATTCTTCCAAGCCATTCCCTTAGGGATAATAATTTGAGGAAGTGCTCAAATATATCCAATGTTCTAGAGCCTAAGAGCATATATGAGTTCCAACAAAAGATTTGGCATTATTTGATATGATGATTGAAGGAATGCCAAATCTGTTCACTATTCCATCAAGGAACTCAACCACTAAAGCCTCTGTTGCACATTTCAAAGCCACTACCTCTATCCATATTATAAAATAATTGGTGGCTATCAAGATCCACTTGTGACTAGCACTAGAGGGTGGGTTTATTGGACCAGTAAAATCTAAACCCCATTGAGCAAAGGGTTGGTCAGCTTTGATGGGATGGAGAGGGAGGGCGACCAATCTTTGCTTTCCTAAGAAGAAGCGCATTTCTCCATTTCCTCACTCACTTGTGGTAGTCATTAAAAAAATTTGGCCAATAATAACCATCCCTCATTATCTTCATTGTTGTAACCCTAGCTAAAAAATGACCACCAACAAGCTTATCGTGGAACTCTTTTAATAACCTGCCGATCTAATCCATTTTGATACATCTCAATAGGACTCCATTATAATCCTTTTTGAATAGTATTCCATCGATTGAGACATAAGGGATAGACTAAAATATAAGCTGTCTTCTCTTAGCTCTATTCAGACCTTGTGGATATCTTCCCTCTACCAAGAAAGTAGTCATGTTGTCCAACCAATCATTCTGATTTTCATTCTTTGTTGGTTGCTCATCCTATATAAAGAGGGCAACCTCCTTTGGTGTCTCAAAAGAGGAGACCATTTTCTCATACAGTCCTTTTAACCTCATGAGCTAGATAATCTTACTATCAATGTCATATTCCATGACTTTTTTGATATATCTAGCTCTTTTTTCATTGATATCTTTGTTCAACAGGAACTCCTTTACACTTGCATGTGGAACCAAGAGCTAAACCTTGTTACGAGACAAAAGATGTATAAATTTTTTGAGGGCCCTTATGATAGCAAGGACTTGTTTCTCTACATAGTTGTACCTTCCTCCATAATACTTAAGACCCTCATAAAAGGAAGTAATGAGCTATTCTAAATTCTTATCATTTAGATATGTTAGAATAGCTAATATACTAAATCCTCCTCCAAGGGAGTAAAGGATAAAGTCTGTGTCAAACTTGGGATTCACAAGAGTGGGAGCTGATGCAATTGATTTCTTAATCTCTTCAAAGCTAGTCTTACCTTCTTTGGTCCAAGTGAACACTAGGTTCTTTTTCAACATAGCTGTGAGAGGCTTCACCATGGAGGCGAGATTAGGAATGAACCTTCTTAAAAAGTTGATCCTACCAAGAAATCTTTGCAATCATTTCCTATGATAGGGAAGTGGGAGAGAGAGAATTTCTTCTACTCTCTCTAGATCTATTGTTAGCCCATTTCTTGACACAATATGTCCTAGGAGCTTTCCTTGGTCAGTAGTAAATACACACTTCTTGGGATTTATGGACACACCATACTCTCTGTATCTTTCAAATACCTGTCTCAAATGGCCAAAATGATCTGCTACATGTTTTGAGAAGATAGTTATATCATCAAGATATATTAGCATAAAATTTTCCAGCACACCCTTGAAGGCCATCTGAATTGCCCTCTAAAATGTGGCCTATATTGGTTAGTTCAAATGGCATCTTACAATAAGCATAGGTACCCCATTTGGTAGTGAATGTTGTCTTATATCTATTTGAATCTTGGACTAGCACCTAATTATAGCCTAAAAAACCATCTAAGAAAGAAAACCTTTCTAAGCCACTTACTTTGGATAGAATTTGTTCTATAGAAGGAAGATGATGGTGCTCTTTAAGAGAACCCTTATTAAGGTCCCTAAAATCTACACACTGTTTGATTTCTCCATTCTTCTTTGTAATAGGAACAAGATTGACTACCGATGAGGAGTTCTTAATAGGAAAAAATGATATTGGCTTCTATAAGTTTGGATAGCTCTTTTCTCATTAAGGGTTCAATCTTTGGGTTGACTAGCCTTTGTTTATACCTGACAGGCTTTACATTATGCTTTAAATACATGATATGCTAAAATAAACTTAGGTCAAAACCCTTAAAGTATTCATATGTCCAAGCAATAATATCATTGAATTCTTGACATAAATTAATAAAAACTTCTTTTTCAACATCAGTGCATACCTTTCCCAAGTTAAGAGTCTTTCCATCAACAATAGTGACAAGCATGTAGTCATCCCTCTTTGTGGTTAGGTTTGAACCTTTACCTCTTGATTGATCATTAGAGTTGAAAATGACTTCTAAGGTGACTAGATCTTTAGGCAATTTGTTGGAGTTTAGGTTAATAATCTAGTCCCCATATTGACTTTGTAGCTTGGACTAATTTCTAGCAGAGAACTCTGTTCATTTTGCAAGAAATTAACAATTTGTAAATCATAATCAAATACTTGCCAATTTGTGCAATTGTTTGGGACAATAGGTCTTATAAAAAGTTTTATGTTCTGCTTCTTTTCATTAGCAACATGCTCTGGTAATCATAATGAGCACCATTGGATGCAATCCTATCAGCATGTTTGTTTTTGTCTTGAGACACTCTGAATACTAAAAGCCTGGAAGCCTTCAAGTAGATCCCAAACTCTATGTTTGTATGATTTGAGAAGGCTATTCTTTGTGACATTCTAATTTTTTATTTTATTAACAACCAACTCACTATCCACAAATACCTTTAAAATCTTTATGCCTCTTCTTTGTGCTAGTTGGAGACCTTGGATCAATGGTTCATATTCTACCACATTACTCGTGCACTTTAATTGGAGTCTATATGAAAAGTAGTATTTCTCCAAATTAGGTGAAACTAACATTACACCAACACCTAAACCATTTTTTTCTCGAGCCATCAAAGAACATACTCAACAATCCATTTGTACCTCCCTCTACTTTCATGAGATTGGGAATAGGAGCATTCTCCTCAAATAAGAAATATGTTCCAAGACCTATTTCCACAACCTTTTGCATTGGATCAGGTTGATAAGTAGCAATCCACCCATCCAAAAGGTAATTAGGCACCTCTTCTAACAAAGTATTATGTTTATAAGTTATGCATTTCTCATCTTCCTCTTGGATTGTGTAATTCATGTTTATGGGGATGTGAGTATAAGTTTCTATATGATTAAGGGCTAAAGGCTCTACTCTTAGGGAGGCCTTTATCCCATATCTTATTTTGAAGAACATATAGGACCAATATGAGGCAATATAACCACCTATTTGTGTAGTGTGAAGTCCTTAGAAAGGTAGATGGCAAAACATGGATCAACCACAGCTACTAATATGTCCAATGTGATAGTACAACTAGGGCATGCATGTAATGCCATTTCTACATGCTTTAAGATTCCTACTGTCTTAATAGAGCTACCATCCAAGTGAAGTACATCCCTAACCATTGGCTCATACTTAATGTTAAGGAGGTCAGCTATACATTTAGGCATCACAAAACTACTAGCTCCTGAAACAATCATGCAATTATGAACTAGTTTTTACCCTATAATCAAAGAGATATAAAAGGGATGAAGTTTTATTTCCTAATTTGTTTCTCCTTCCTTTATTTTCTATACCAAAATTGTTGCATCATCCATGGTAGCTGATTTGGTTTTTACTTTGACAATTTTTAATTCTTGTTGTAGAAATTCTAATTGAGATGACATTGCAAGAACATCCCACATAGGAACACTGATATTGGTCCTTTTCATTTGATCTACAATGTTGAGAGAACCCTGGTGACCATAGGGTTTGGTATATGAGTGGAAGCAAGATGTGGATCTTTAGTCTTCTTGTTGTTTTGATTTTCTAATGAAGCATCAACATTGTGTTGTACATATGCACTTATGGCATGTGGGATAGCCTTTGTAGCCTGATTTGATGAAGAGGATGGAGCTATAGGACCAAAAAATGGGTTAAATGCACAACATACTATGAGAAATCACAAACTCAATCAACATACATTAGCACCCACTAGTCTACCATGAAAGCCAAACTAATAAAGAAAGCAAACAAAGTTAAAAATCCATCTTTCATTTGTAGCTCCTATGTCCTTCTTTCTTCTCCAAATGATATAGTTCCAAAGTTGCCTATAGTGCACACAAAATTGAAGAAAAGTCTATGATAATGGTAATAATTCTATGAGAATACTAGAATTTGTGTTTTGAATGCAAGAGATGGAGTAAAAAATCTAAAATAAATTAGGACTCAAAGACTCAAGAAATATGACTAGAAATGAGAGGAAGAATGCTCATTTTATAAGTGGCATGGAGGATGAGAGCATTGGATTTTTCACCCTTAGATATGTGATGTGGCAAGAGATTCCTTTGAGAATCCATGACGCATATGAAAAAAGATACCAAATGTAGGATTCTATGATGCATGGAAGTCAAACTCGACAAAATGTGGAAGAGAATCTATGACGTGTCATAAGACACCTCAAGCCCACTTAAAGCCAAGAATCTATGACAAATAAGCCAAATATGGACATGCGTAAGGGAATAAGAATATTAGATTATGAAATATCCTAGCCAAATGTCAAAGAAGAATCCACAAGGTGTCATACCCGAGTGTCATGATGATGTCAATATTTTGTAGAATATTTGAATTAAAAATCATTTATTCCACAAAATAGAAATTAATAGAAAATGGAATTAATGAAGGAAAATGTGACTTAGGAAATTAATAATTTCTATGGTTTGTGAATGATGAATCAATTAATTAATATAATTAATTAATTGAGAAGGATAATTAGGAAGAATAATTAGTAAGAAGAATAGGATTAAATTATGGGTTATTTAATCCTACAGGGAAAATTAGTAGATGATTGGCCAAAATTGATTAAATAAATGTGACAATACCATTTGATGAAAATGTGATGATAATATAGATCAAATAAGATGATGACAAGTAGACCAAAGCCATGGTAAGATTGACTGATTGAAACTGACATGCAAAGGACACATGACATGAATTGATTGATATGTAACATTTAACTAACATTATAAATGCTATAGGATTGAAATTGATTGAAAAGGTTTGATCATAATAACATCGACGGACACTATCAATATTATTAAAATGGTTGATAATGCCATGATCTGACATTGAAAGCCTCAATAATTTCAAAGATTGGATGACATGAATGATAGTTTGACCTAGCACTGAGAGCCATGACAGTACTAAGGTTAGATTGATAAGATTGATAGGCTGATAGGTTTCCAAGGCCCTAAAAGCCACAACAGTGCCTAGGATTGGATAGATGATGATTAATTTCTAATATTTGATATGTTTTGTGATGATTAGGACTGATTTTAGGTGATTCTGGGTTGATTTGGGGTGATTTTGAGTTGATTTGATATGATTTCAAAATGACATGAAATTGGTGTGAAAGAGGATACAAATGATAAAGTATGATCAATTTGGCCAAAATATTGGAGTTATTAAAATGAGAAAATGGGATGAATTAGTATGAAGAAGTGATGAAACCATAGTTGTGAACCATTTTTGAGCTTCTACATTTTTCCTCTCTTTGATACAATGTGATTTAGAGCATTGTGTCAAATAATGCTAACGAAAAAGCCATAAAAGCATGCCCTAACAATGTGGTATATATTTATGCCCCTTGAGAAATTGACCAAAATAGGAATATGATAGGTTAATTTCATCGAAAATAAGAAAAAAAAACCATAGCAACTGACGGATCAAAGATTAGAGTTAAAATGTGAAAGTTATGAGGTCCAAAGACCAGAACGGGGTCAATCAAGAGCCCAAGAGTAATTGCATGGGTTATCATTGAAAAATGTAACAAAATGATGAAAATTATAGTTCAGTTTATTCAAAATGAAGATAAAAATCCAATACAACTGGTGGATTGCAAATCTGAGTTAAAACACAAAAGTTATGGGCTCCGAAGTGCAACATAGGGGCTCTAGGAGCAGTTCTAGGCAACCTATTGCCCCAAGTGCACCCAAAATGCAAAAAAGTGAACCCAATACACACTTGGTAAGACCAAGTGCACTGTGACAGTACCAAGTGCTCCCTAGGTACACTTGGGAAGCTTGAGTGTACTGAGAAAGTGTGAAATGTGCCCTAGAAGTCTTCAGGGCCCAAAATTAGCCCGACAGGGGTCAATCAAGAGCCCCAGAGTAGTTTCAAGGATTACCATTCAATATGGTGACCAAATAATGAAAATTACAGCTCATTATATTCATAAGAAAGATATGAATCCAACGCAACTGATGGTTCACAAATCATAGTTGAACTGCAAAAGTTATGGCCTTTGGAGTGCAACATAGGGGCCCCAGGAGCAGTTCTGGACATCCTACT
This sequence comes from Cupressus sempervirens, assembly GCA_028749045.1. Classification (NCBI taxonomy): domain Eukaryota; kingdom Viridiplantae; phylum Streptophyta; class Pinopsida; order Cupressales; family Cupressaceae; genus Cupressus; species Cupressus sempervirens. Next base: position 423,458,451 of record CM053790.1, read on the forward strand.
GCCCCAAGTGCACCCAGTGTACACTTGGTAAGCCCAAGTTCATCATGAAAATACTAAGTGTGCCCAAGATGCACTTGGGAAGCCCAACTATGCTCTAAAAGTGCAGACTGTGCCCTAGAAGGCTCTGGGGGCCAAAATTAGCTTGATTGGACTCAGAATGACTCGAAACTATGCATGCATGCCCAAAATGATGGAAAGATGTTAGAACATGAGTGAAATAATTAACATGGTTAGATTTGGTCAAAAATGGTTAGAAAAATGTTATATTGAGGTTGGACTAGGTGGAAAGTCACAAAAAGGTGATAGACAGAGTAGGATGATACAGGAATGGATGAATGCAAGATGAAGATGATTTGGTGTATCAGGATACATGATCATGGCGATGGATCAAGAGGTGAATGATAGAAGAATGAGGAGATGAGATGAGGACCAATTAGATTGAGGTAAAGACTTTTGCTTCTAGAAAGTGCACTATATGTCAAATGGATCTTTATTTTGATATGGCAAATGGAATGCAATGCATCATGGCATAAAGGGCTAGAGCACAAATGCAAGCCTTTTGCGTAAACAAGCATGATGCAGAAAAAAAATGACCTTGTCCTTCTTGAGGCATATGTACATCCCCCAGTCTCTCAAAGGTACATTTTAATAGACAAAAATAGAAAAGGATGACCATGAACCATCCTGGCCACTATCATAGATTAGTTTATATCATCGGTGGCATAGGAACATGATCCAAGAAAAAAAAAGCAAAAATAAATCACTCACTAAATAGCATGAGCCAACAACTATTCTTGTCCATTATTACTTGCTTTTGAGTGCTTTTAGGTGTTCAGATGGTGTTTGACATGTTGATAATGTGATAGCTCTATTTGTGGAGTCAATTGATAGGTTCATAGTGATATGTTGGATTGATTGTTGGTTGACATTGCTCAAATAGCGTGATCATCTTGAAAGTGTAGTGCTTTGAGTTTTGGTCTGCAAAGTGCAAGTGTGTATGCAAAAGGGGTGGTTATCCACAATGAATATGTACAAGATTTATTGCAAATTTTTTATGGGTTTTGTGAATTTTAGGGTTTTTTTGGGATATTTGATGTTTTTGCATGACTGGTTTTTTTAGGACATTTTATGATTTTTAGGGTTTATTTCAGGACATTTTATGATTTTTTTAGTGATTTTTTTAGGATCGTATTTGAATGTTTAGGGATTTTTTTAGGACAATATATGATTTTTAGTGCTTTTTCTAAGATGTTTTATTATTTTTTAGTGCTTTTATCAGGACATTTTAAAAATTTAAGGATTTTTTTTCAGGATCATAAAAGCATATACAAGTGTTACCTCCAATCTGTTATGTGATAAGTCTAATGGATAAAAAGTTCTTAGGGATATGCCCCCAGTTCAAGTTCAAACTCATGCACCATGTAGGTAATATGCCCCCAGACAAGACACAAACTATGTACAAAGGCCAATGACAGAGTGTGTAGAGACTGGTAATGCTTGGTAAGATAACAAAGGACATTAATTAGTTCATGATCCATGATAGGGGATAAGGAATATCTCACAATATGAAAGATATGCAGGGAATGACCAAGGGGGAAAAACTAGATGGAATCTTGATAGATGGAGGAGCAATAATTGATTACAAATGGCGCCTATTTGCTAGGTTTTCACCATGATACTTGACTAAAGTGCCTATTTGCTAGGTTTTCACTTGTGGATGGAATTTTTCTCTTGACTCAAATTTTCATGCCAAGACACTTGTTTGCCAAGTTTTCATCAAGGCATCCATTTTTTCATGACTTTTTTCACTTTTTTATTTTCTTTTTTTAGAACTTTTTGCTAATTTTTGATATTTTTTCTGGACTTTTTGCTTCTTCTTTTTTTGATATTTTTTAAGGACTTTTAGATGGAATCAAGAATGTTGCTAAAAAATGATGATAAGATATCTATTGTTGGTGCTGCTATTTGATAGTCTCTAGATCCATTATTTACTATAACTACACAAGATACATTCCAAGTCTGTAGCTAAGATCAAACCACTGGAAAGGCCTCAAGACATACCATTGTGTACCATAGGTAAGACAGTGTCTGCCTCTTGCAAATCAAGGCATTTGAGGATAAATGGGTCAATGGATATGTTGTGTGGGATGTGACTAATGATGACATATGCAAAGGGTTGTTGGATAGAGGTTTGATTTTGGTTATTGGACAAATTAGGTAGCTAGATTTAGGGATAAACAATTAGATATAAGGGAGGGTTGGGAGGGTTGAGACCAATGACCTTCCTCATGAATGCTGATTGAGAGAGCTCCAAAAGACTTTGTGGCATGTTGAATATTAGAACACTGATATTCATGGCATCATATTTTTCATCTTCTATCCTTGGGAGCTTCTTAGCTTTTGATTTTTTACGGTTTAATGGCACCTTTTAGTTTTCACCAAGAGACCTATTCTTGCTATCTTTTTCTCTTTTTGCTTTGTAACTAGAAGGTGGAGTTGGCTCCCCAAAATATGCCAATGTGTTCTCTTTAAAATAAATTGCTTCTTTATGATTGTCAATCATAATGCCTTCATAGATTTCAAAGTCTATTTTAAGAGTGTCCTCATTTTTGAATTGATAAAAAATTGGTGGTCCATGTTGGTCCCAATCCAATAGTTCAGGATAACTTGAGGGGATGTTGTCATTAGTGCTGAATGGGCTTTGGTGAAAGGTATGGATATGGGCATTAGATTCTATTGTATCATTAGGGTTATGCTTAGAAGTGAGAGGATTGTTGTTTTTAGATGAGATATCCTCAGATGCCTTTTCATCATTCAAAACATCCATAGTCTTACACGTAGGTACTATAGTACTAGGAGGACCTATTCATAATGGTTCAAATCCAAGCCCCAAACTAGGAGGTCATCCTTTTGTAGTGATAGGTTCAATTATACCTTGTTTCTGAGATCCAAGACCACTACATCCATCATAGCTTTGTTTTTGTATGATAGTAAACCCAAGTCCATACTTTCTAGGAGATATCAAAGTAGGTTTTGGTTTTTCTTGTGCTTTCTCCATACAAATGAATGTATTCTCATTGATAGGAGTGGCATCTTGTGTACTAATAGGAGAAAGTGGTGACTCCTTGATGTAGGATATGTGAGACATAAAGTATTCTCCACTACCCATTGTCTTCAATTTTCATCTTTTCCTTGGCCTTACTAAGGAGTATATTAGCATCCACATACTTAGAGGAATCTGTGGGTTGCGCTTCATTATTTTTCAGGACTTGGTATGCAATAACATCTCTTAGATTGGCACAAAATTAGAAAGGGTTTGGATTGCTAGGGATGGAAACTTCCATATTGTTGTATGAAAAATTTAGACATTGATGGTATGTAGAGGGTACTACCTTCATTGCACAAAGCCAAGGACATCCTAGTATCATGTTGCAATTCATTTCTATATCTAGGACATGGAATAATGTGTCTTTAGTAGCTGGGCCAACTCTAATGGGCAATATGATGACACCCATAGAGAAGCATTCACCATCATCATAGGCTTTGTTTTTGATCCTTTAAGAGGGATCCAAATCATGTTTAGAATAACCCAAACCTTTGACTACTTTAAGTGTACATATATTCAGCCCTACTCCTCCATCTATCAAGACATGTCTAACTTTAACATTGTGGATAGAGACTTCAAGGTGAAGAGGGTCATTGTGGTTGGGTTTGTCTTTAGGAATATCTTGAGGGGAAAAAATGATATGCTATGATGCAGATAGGTTCCCAACATGGCTTGGAACTGGGCAACATCAATGTTGTCTTGGACTATAGACTCTTTAAGGGCTTGATCCAAGATATTCTAATTTTGGGGAGACACACATAGGAGGTCCAAGATGGATATTTGTGTAGGGGTCTTGCTAAGCTGTTCAACAAGGCTATAATCAGATGGAGTAGGAGCATTAGGTTTACTAGGGGGTACAAGTCTAGTAGAAGTAGTAGGTCTAGATGGGGCTCCAGGTAGGGTGATCTTGGTGCAGTGTGTAGTGACAACACAATGAGGGTCTTCAACCTTTAATGTGAATGTGGATATGCAAGAATCAGACTCATTAAATCAATTGATGGTGTAGTCATATCTAGTGCATGTGTAATTCACATTACCCTGTGAGCTTGAGTTTGAACTTGAGGGTTTCTCTTTGACATGATTACCCAAAGGATCTTTGAAAATAGTGTGGTCAGGGTTGGATACTAGTGATGGATCAACTATGATTACACCATCATCAATAAGGTCTTGTATTGCATGTTTCAATTGGAAGCATGATGAAGTCTTATGTCCTTTAGTGTGATGTAATCATAGTACTTTTTGTCATCCCACCAATCGGCTTTAGTCAATAGTTCATCTTTGATTGGGGGTAAATGTAGGAAGTTATTGCATAGTAACTGTTGTAGTGTGATCTCAAGAGGTATCACCAATGGTGTGAATTTCTTGTCCTTGGTTCTAGGATGTCTTTGACATTTGTCTTGTGTGGAAGTCTTAGTTTTCTGTTGTTGAGGTGTTGTTTGATTAGGAGTTTGTGAATTTGTAGGGTTTGCACCTTTCAAAATCAATTGAGGTTGTGCTCTGCTAATTGTTTGTGCATCCACAATGCCATCATTAGTAACATTCTTATTTTTGGAGAAAAAATTTGCCTTGTCATTGGATGAGTTGGCGTTTGTGTTGTCCTTGTTCATCTTGAGGATTCCCTTATAGATGAGAGCATCTTCAATACTAGCTTCTTTTTTCATTAGTTTAGAAATAGTGCTCAGACTTTTGATTTTGAGTTCATACATTAAGTCTAGGACTAAGTTTTCAATGCACAAGTTTACTTGTTCTTTAGGAATATCTAGTGAGCATTGACTGACTAAGCTTCTCTAGCATAGTAAGAATGTGATAAATGGTTCTCCTATCTTCTATTTAGTTGAGCACAAATTAGAAAGTATCACTTCATTCGCAATGTTAAAGGCAAAGTGGGAGATGAACTTGTCTGTGAGTTTCAACCAAGATTTGATATTACTGGTAAGTTTGGAGTACTATTCAAGTGTGGGCCCACCTAGAGAATGAGGGAAAAATCTCATGAGGTAAGTGGGCTCATCACTAAGTTTGGTACAAGAGGCACAAAATTCTCAGATGTGATCAAAAGGGTTGCCTTTTCCTCATTATTTTTTGAACCTTGGAGCCTCAAAGTGTTTTGGGAATGGAGGCATAAATAGACTTTTATTTAATGGATTAGGACATAGGTCCCTCTTTGTATATAGATACCATTTCTTTTGGACTTCCAATGCCTTGATTTGTTTGGAAAGTTGTTTGAATTTTTGTAATAGCTCTTCATTGGGATTTTGTGTGATAGTTTTTCCTTTAAATCTCTTGTGCTTGTGAGTAGATCATTTCCTATGGCGAGAACTATGTTTACTCGGCTCTAATATTTCTATGTCTGATGAGTTTGGTGATGTGTCACTAGGTGGTAGAGGTATGTTGGCACCTCAAAGAAAAAAGGGTCCTTATTGCGACACATGTTGTGGTATTTGATGTGGCACTTGTTGCAGTATCAACTACGATTGATGTAAAATGTGTTGTTGTTGTGCCATTTTTTGTGGTTGTTTTTGGGATACCTCTGTTGGTTGTACGTGAGACCATGTATGTGATTGTTGTTGCAGAGGTATCTATTGAGATTGTTATGGCACATGTTGTTGTTGTAACAAATGTTGTTGGTATGCAATTTTTTGCTCAAGTCATCTTTGATATTCTAGTTATTGTTTGAGTTGCTCTTGTGGTTTAGCAAACATGAGTTATTGTTGTTGGAATTTTTTTTGATACATTGCATGGAAGTCAAGTGGGTTTACATTGGGTTGTGTATTAGGGATGTTGGATGTTTGCACCACTTGAGGTTGTTGTTGTTGTGGTTGATGTTGCTATTGATATGTGGAATGCGTGTTAAGTGCATGTAGACTTGGTTGTGGGTTGGAAGTATTAAGTCATTGTACCATTATAGGTTGATGTTGTTGTGGGAGTTGACTAAGTCATTGCAAATTGACCATCATGTTGGTATTGTTGCTTTGGCACCTTTGTGTTTTGGAGGTTTCTCCATGGGACATCATATTGACTTGAAAATGAGGTGGATTCCTTTTAGGAATAGGTGTAATGTCAATAAGACTTTTCCTTTGCACATCAATAGGGATTATTGTAGTTGATGTTTCACATAGTGTACTCATGGGAGGCTCCATAACATTTGATGTCATAACACTTGGTAGAGTTAGGAGCAATGGTGCACTTTGTTGATTTGTCTCCAAAGGAGGTATGTTTGGCATCCCTAGAGAACAAGACCCTTTAGGTGCATCTTATGGTTGCATCATGTGACTAAAATCAAGTCTTAATGTCCTTTTGGGGTGTTTAGGAATTGGTGGTATTTCATTGAACAAGGGATTAACATAGATTTGTTCAAATGTACTTTGGAGGATTTTAATGGCTGATTCTTGATGGGACCTTATAGGTGCCATTATCACATTTTAAAACTCCAAAGGTTGTTTTCCCTTACCTAAGTCCAAATTGATCATGGGTTGTATGTTTTCAATTGTTGAGTTGGTTTGATTTTTGGACTTAGGACCTTCCAAGTTTGGATTGAACTTGACAATTTCTTGGGCTGCCAAACATTTGAAGTTTTTGTGGAAATTTTTGTCTTGACATGCCCTAGCCTTTTCTTGTTAGTGATGCCATAATCAATGTCAGAGTCATCTCTAAGGTGTACAATACCTTGTTGTATGTTTGATGTGTTAGGGTTGAAGGTACTTGTATTAGGTTGGCTAAATTTGAAGGAGTGTGATTGTTCATCTTCGGGTGTGGTTGGCACACTTCCTCCCTAGGTGGTATCGACACAAATATAGGTTCAAAGTTAGGACTCCATTGAACCATACCATGTGTGGGGGAAGTGTTTGAAGGAAACTACATAATAGGTGCATTTTTAAGGTTTGTTGTGTCATAGCTTGATTATGGTGCTCTTGCGGATACATGTTCAAGGGGCCAACAAGCAATGGTTGTGATACCTCAATTTGGTCTTCATAAAATTTTTGTTGGATTTTATTTCTCTCCTTATATCTTGGATGAGGTTTTGGTTGTGTTGATGCCTCATAAAACAAAGGTTGATAGAGTTCTTCAGGTCTTTGAGTTGATTGTGTCCTAGTAAGTGCTGACATGATATCTAAGGATGTAGATGCAATGGAGGGAAACCTAAATGGGTTTTCTACCTCCCAAGTGTGCACCTAAAATACCAACTAAACCTAGATAGTACCAAGTGTGCCCTTGGTGCACTTGGGGGCCTAAAGGTAAGTAGTTGGTAAGTAAGAGGTATGCAATGGGTAAATAGAGTTGTTAGGGTGAATGTTTTGAGTGGTTTAGAGTGATTTGCAAGGTTCACGGATGAAATGCAAGGTGTGAAAGTGTAGATTAGGGTTTTGAAACCTAGAATGAAACACATAGTTACCAAGTGTGCCCTAAAACTACCAAGTGCACTCTGAAACTACCAACTATGCACTTGAAGTGTGCAGTTGGTAAAATAGGGTTGCAGTTGGTAAAATAGGTTAAAACTTGATAATTAGGATGTGGGTATGCAAGATATGAGTGTTTTTTTGATTTTTAAGTGTTTAGTGATGTTATGAAATGTGAGGAGATGCTATATTAATTAGGGTTTTAACATGCAAAGTGAAAATGTGCTAGGGATATTATGCAAATGCAAATGCAAGGTGCCATTTTGAAGTCTGACTAGAGGGGATGAAAATTACTCTAAGGTATGCAAAAGGACAATTAGGGTTATGTTTTGGACTTGGTAAGGATGCTAAAGGTTGGTGTATGCAAGGTGGACTATGTAACGGATGGTGTTATAAGGTTGATAATGATGTTTGGGATATGCAAAATGAGGATAAATGATCAAGAAGACAATTTGGTTGAAAGAGAAGTTGATAAGGTTTGATAGTGGAAATGATGCTAAAGATTTGGAACAATGCAAGATGAAAGGGATATGCCACTAGGGTAAGTCAAAATGATGTTTAGGGATACTAGGAATATTATAATGCAATGACAAGGGTATATGGAAAGTTTTGAACTTAGGTGAAACATTTAGAAAATATTTTGTCTAGGAGTTTAACCTTGTGATAAGAAACTTTGGATCTTGACCAAAAAGTGATAAAAGATGAAAAGGTCAAATATATGGATACATAGATATATTTTGATCAAATAAAATTATAGGAAAAGATAAAAAGGCTAGTCAAGATCCATCATCCATTAACACTAGGAGATACTCTAAGACTCATACTTTGTTCAGATTTTTGACTAAGTTCATAAGTTTTGGGGTTGAAAATGATGTTTATGGGACTTGAAATTGTGGTTATTCTGATTAGATATGCAATATGAAAAGGTCCTAAGGTTTAAAATGAGATTTTGGATGCAAGATGCAATTTTGGGTCAAGTGCAGAATGAGGAGGTATGGAGGCTCCTAAATGTAGTTTTAGGGTTCCAAAGTGTAGTTTGGAGGCCCAAAATGGTCATGTAGTTTCCCAAGTGCACCTAGATAGTGCCAAGTGCACTCCAATAGTACCAACTATGCCTATGGTGTAGTTGGGGATAGTTTGGGTGCAGTTGGTAGTTTCTGGGTGTAGTTGGGAAGCTAAGATGAATGTTTGTCAATTCTGAGTGATGTGGTTGCCAAATTGATATGCCAAGAAGCTAAGATGCTAGGGTTGATGTTAGGATGTGTTAGGAGGTGAAAAAAATGGCTATGACCTAAGGAGTGATTTCCTAAGTGAAGGCAATGAAGACTAGTAGATACAGAATGCAAATCAGGGCATGCTGAGATAGGGGGAGCTACCCAAGTACCTAAGGACATTGTAGAAGCCTTAAAATGTTGTTTGGAGTCTTATGGTGTAGTTAGGGCTAGTTTTGGCGTAGTTGGTAGTTTTAGGGTGTAGTTGGTAAATTGGGCTAAAACTAAGGCAATTCTAGGAGCTATGATTTCTAGATTGATCTCACAGAGAGCTAAACAGTAGAGGACAATGTTAAGACTAGAATGGAGGTTCAAAATGATGCTTATGACACCCAAAATAATGGTTAAAGTGGTCAAGATGAAGGTTGGGTATGCAAAGATGCAAGATTGGAGATGCAAAGTGCCAATTTTGAGGTTGAAATGCAAAGGATGCAAGCTAAATGCTAATGATTGCAATGTGAAAATGAGGGATACTAAATAAGTGCTAAAAGATGTAAGATGAACCCCATATGGTGCAAGTATGAGGCCTAGACTAGGGTGAATGCAAGTGGAGTCTATGCAAGGATGGCATCTACATTTTGCCAAGCACGTTTAGGATCACAAGTTGCCATGTTTTCCAAGATTTGAATGTATTTGAGCAAAGTTTGTAAAGATGTGACAAAGGTTATATTGTTTTGACAATGTGTAATGTTTTGAAAAGGCTCAAGGTGTAAATTTTAATTTTGGATATTATCTTGATTAATGTTTCACACACATGCAAGACACATTAAGAGAAGAATAACTATTGTTAAAAGTGAACAAACACACCACAGCCTAGGCTTTTAGGACTGTATCCTTTGAATTCCTACTTGAACCAAAGTTTAGAAATGCTTATCTAGATTAGACAACCTAGGATCTTGGCACCATAGGCTCCCCCTTACAATGCACTCACTTCTCGAGGCTACCAAGATCCGCTTCCCAAGGGGCATGACTTCCCAAGGGATTGTTGCATCTACTAAGGACCATGAGAATGTAGGATGTCTTCACGGGCATGGGTGACCCCTTGAGCCAGTGGATAGAAAGGATTTTGGCCACTAAAACATGGTTTTTAGTAAGGGCATTCCATTCGGCAAGTGAATGATAAGTTTTAGAGAAGGTCTCCCAACCTTGAGAACCAGGGTTTGATGCACCACAAGGGTACTAGAGGAGAGCTATCATGCAACAATATTGCCGACACAAATTTCACAATAATGAAATTTTATATAGCACCTAGAATGTTGACCTATCTCTTGGCCCATTACTACTCTCAGGTCATTCCCTAGCATACCCAATATCGAGTATCTTGGTCCAAGGTAGGCCTCCTATAGAAGTTACATAGATTTCTCTTACACCCAAGATCCACGAATGGTGAGGGGAGAGAATATGTCCAATGTAACCCCTAGGGATTAAAAACTATAGATATGCCAGGAAGAAAAGAAAAATTTCATTTTAAGCACCAAATGAAGTGTTATCTAATCTAGGAAATCCACACACATGGTTTTGACAAACACACAAGGTCTTTGACAACGTCTTACAAACAAGCATTAATAGTTTTTAATGATCATGTCTTCATGAATCAATTTCCACATGATAAAAATAGACCATTAGTAAAAAAAAATCATCTAACATATGTTCTGGAAGCAAATGAAAACCTTAGATGTAGATTTTGTGTTATGTGTGTGTTTCTTGTGAACTAGGAGTGCTCTGACAAAGTAGGTTGCACCCTAGAAGGCCAAAATGGCTTAGAACACCCCCAAGTGTGCTCAAATAGTATATAATACATCCATGAAATAATTGGGGCCTATTAGGGTACACTTGGTAGTTTTTGGGTGCAGTTGGGAAGTTAAGGGCAAGTTGTTAGGAAAGGGTGCCTGAATAAGACCTAGAAACTGCAAATTTTGAAACCTATACTCCCAAGTGCCCCCAAATAGTGTAGAATAAACCCATGACATAGTTGGAGCCTAGAAGGGTGAATTTGGTAGTTTCTAGACAAATTTGGTAAGTCAAAAACAATAGAAAGGGGTTTTGGTGACTTCTATGCTCCTAAAATTGCTCCTAGGGGTCCCAAGTGCACCCTGCCAGAGAAAAGTGCATGCTAGGATAGAAAGATAAAAAAATGCATGAAAAAAGAGCATACAAGCATGTTACTAGACCCCCTAATTAATCTATGTGTGATATGGAAGTGTAGATAACCTTTATACCCTTCCAAGTGAGCTCCTTCCTTGCACCTACAAGCACAAAACAAGAAAACCCAAGTTAGATATGCATGTTCATGTTGGGTTCACCAATTGTAAGACCAGAAAATGGGTTAAATGCATAACATACTATGAGAAATCACAAACTCAATCAACATAAATTATCACCCACTAGTATACCATGAAAACCAAACTAATAAAGAAAGCGAACAAAGTTAAAACTCCCTCTTTCATTTGTAGCTCCCATGTCCTTCTTTCTTCTCCAAATGATGTAGCTCCAAAGTTTCCTATAGTGCACACAAAATTGAAGAAAAGTCTATGATAATGGTGATAATTCTATAATAACCCTAGAATTTGTGATTTTAATATGAGAGATGGAGTGAAAAATTAAAAAAAAATTAGGACTCAAAGACTCAAGAATTAGGACCGGAAATGAGAGGAAGAATGCTCATTTTATAAGTGGCATGGAGGATGAGAGCATTGGATTTGTCACCCTTAGATATGAAATGTGGCAAGAGATTCTACACCTTGATTTTAGTTGGTAGGCCTATATGTAGGATTTTGATAATGAGTTTGAGGAGGCCTACTACCCTAAGTTTGTTGTCTCTCCAAAGTCACCAATTTGTTGTTCATTTTTTTTACCACTATAGTATGATCATCAAACCTTTTATCTATATTTTGCATCATATCCTACATCATGGCCTTAATTTCATCAATTCCATTTGAAGATGTGGAAGTCAAAGGAGCAATAACAAAAGGATGACATGTAGTCATAGTTGGGATGGGAACCATTACAGGCTGATGTATAGGTACATTAGGAAATATTGGAATCAAAGGCCTTGGAGCTAGCTCTGCACTTTAGATCAAAGTATTTTATGCCATTATGGAAAATTCATACAAAACTAGTAGAGTATGTCCTCCCAAGGTCTACAATTTGGTAGCAATTTTGTGGTTGAAAGCTTTAAGATAATGCAAGAAAGCATCACCAGGGAGAGGTTTTGCTATAGTAGGAATTATATCCCATGTTTTCTAAATCTATAGTTAAAATCAGTCATGCACTCATGGGGTGCTCTTTTAATCATAGCTAGTTGCTCCAAAAGTTATAGATAATCACTTTTATCTTCAAAATGGTTACACATTCTTTCTCCTAGCTCATCCTGATTATTAATGGAATTATGTGGCAACCCTCTATACCATTGTAAGGCTTTTTATTTTAATGATGAGGCTAAGAGCCTAAAAATAACATCATCCTTAGTGATACCATGAATATTACAAACATTTGAAACTTTTTGAATGTGCTCTAAGGGAGAAATGGAAGTTTCACTAGTAAACTCTGGTATATTTTTAAGAGCTGATACTAGTATATCATGTCTTTGAGCCAGTAGGAGATGGCTTCCACCATTAAAGGTGGCAAAAGCATGAGCTCTAGGTTGTGCCATATGGAACAATGGTCTATTTATATGAGCAAATGACAAGCTAGGTTGAGATCTAGTAACAGAAGGAGTAGAGATGGATCTTATAGGTGTATGTGTTTCCTCTATACTCCTAACTGGTGATAAAGATATTCTAGTCTTTCTTCTTGTAGGATTCAAAAATGAAAGTTCTTGATAATGAAATTCACTTGTAGAAGATGCCCTTGTTTTGGGTTTGGGCATGAATTACTACAACTTGGTTTGAAACCATTTATGAAGGCGTGGAATCACTAGGTACTTTTATGAATAAGCCTCCTGAAGGCCTACAACACCAAGAGAAACACTATTTGCTTAGCATTAATCTTGTGACTCCAATGAACTTGAAATCTTCTGATGTGACTATCCCATTGGGCATGCCAAAAATTGTTTTCACAAAAGTTTTCACCCTTATCCAAAGTTTTTACCTAAGGAAAACCTTGTGAAACATGGAAACAACCTCCAAGCTATGGTACTTGAACTATGAGGTTGATTTTTAAAAGAAGGCTAGCTTACTTTGCTATTAGGATACACCTAACTACTTTTGAGAGGAAAAGGGAAAAGGAGATGCATGAAACAAAATCTACCCAATCTATTCTAAGGAGGTGATGCACCAAAATAGAATGTTCAAACCAATCTCTACCCATAGATGCACTTTTGAACCATCATGCCACCAAAATATATACACACCCAGACTTTTTTAATCCAACACTCACATGTAGATTAGAAAACCATAATAAATGATGCAAGGAAAATGAGATTCACTTATATATTATTCATAGGTTAGAGAGATACACTCATACAAAATTGTAGATATTTATAATACACTAATGAGAGGCAAATAGGTCTTGCACAATACATCAATGGCTGAAGGAGATATGACAGAATGCCATATAGTTCAAAGGCAAAGGGGATTTATAGTAGTAAGCCAGAGCAATGCCAGAGAAACAAAGATGGTCTGATGCTTTCAAAAATTTACAAAATCTATCTTTATAACTTAGGCATAACTAAGATATTTTCTACCCTAAACCAAACTCAACCACTACACCTAGTAGTTATTGCAAATCTAGAAGAAATCAAATCCTGGAATAACTCCAGATGCAATAGTGACCAAAATCACTTCATCCAACTGTAAGAAATCAAATCCAAAAGATCTGATCACTACATGTAATAAAGAGGCATGGAGATGCATTAACACCATAGAACAAGGCCTAAGATGTTGGTTAGCATTGGAGAAACAATCCTTGTAATATGTCATGGCCACAACAAATAAATCCTCACCACTACCAACAAAAAGTGTGGGATGGGATAACATGCAAGTTAACCCATTGTAAAAGCTAGAGAAGTAACCTACGTGGAATACATCTAATCCACCCAAAAAATCCATGAACTATTGATGTAGATCTTCATTTGAATATGGATAGCTCAGATGTTGCAAAAATATCGCCAACCAATACATAAAACCCAACTGTAGATGCATATCTTATTCATTCTCCAATGGACAACTAAGATGCATTCAAAATATCTAAAGAAGCCCCAAGATGTAACAACCATCGTATCTTCACAAGAGAAAAGGAAAGCAAAGCAAAAATATGACTACTATTTGATTAAAAGAAACCCAACATAAGAAGGATCCACCATGTGGCATGCAATAGTTGGTTGGCACATTTCTTGAATATTTGGTTGAAGAAGCAATAGTGATTTTTCAATTTCAAAAAGAGCAAAAAAGTCACTCTCCAAAATGATGAAAATGGTTAACGTGAAATGTTAACCCTAGTAGAAAATGCGCATTAACCCACAACTCAGCACATGAAAAATGAGCCAACTCGACACATGAACAAGCTAAACTAGTTTGGCACATGAAGTAACCATATTAACATGAGATGTTAACTTGACTAAAAAGCATGTTAACCACATCAAAGAATCCACCCTATTGAAGATCTCTTAGATCGATTATCAATAATGGGCTAAATGGGGGGAAAATTGGCCAATATAAACCCAATGTTCTAAATTGTCGTATATAAATACTTGCTATTTTGAGGGTTGCGATAGTATATGGGAGTCTTTTAAACTCTCCATGATCTATTTCCTAGGATCCTAAAGATGCATGAACCCCTTGATGTAGACTTAGTTGAATGATTTATTTCCTCCTAAGTCTTCCAAGGTGAGGCTCTGCATCAATTTTGGTATTAGAGAAAGAGACCTTAGATTGTGTGAAGTTACATGTTGTATATACCTAATCAAGAGTCCTTAGTAGGGTCAAGCAAGATGGAAGCCAATGTATAACTAGCTAAAAAGGTTGAGGAATAAGAGGATTTCTATTAGAAAGAGAATGGATAAGTGAAGGGGATGTTAGCATAATTAGAAAATAAGTTAGAACATATAAAAGATGTGGTTGAGAAGAAAGAAATAAAAGAAAAAGAAGAGGAGGAAGTAATCCCTACTGATGAAGGGGAAGAATTATCTGAACATGAGAGGCTATTCATTAAAGCTTTGAAGGATTTGGGAGGAAAATTCATTGAGTTACCTATGTTTTAGGAAAGATGGATGCTGAAATAGTTTTGGAATGGATTGAAGCTTTAGAGAATTTCTTTGAATGTGAGAAGACTTTAGAATCATAGCAAGTCAAGGTAGCTAAGTCTAGGATGAAGGGAGAAACCCTTACATGGTGTAATTTTCTACAAGAAGAAAGAGTAAAGGAAGACTGTTAGTTTGTGGTGATTGATCAGGGAAGTACTACACATGTAATTATTAATTATAACCCTAAAGTAGTAAAATTAATTGTATAAAGGAGCTTAGGGTTAGGTTTTTTCATAATTTCTAATGAGTATTAGTCCACTAATGGTATTTGTAGGCAAAAAATTGTTCCAAGGACTCCATAGGAAAATGGAGTGGCTAAATGCATGAATAGGACTATAATGGAGCATGCAAGAAGCATGAGGTTGCATGAAAGGTTGATCAAATATATAGTAGTATTGACAACCTCCACCCACATGTTTAAAGGAAACCTTGCATGCAACCTCATGCTTCTTTCACGCTCCATGATAGTCCTATTCATGCATTCAACCACTCTATTTTTTTGTGGAGTCCTTGGAACAATTTTCTATATATGAATACCATTAGTGGAACAATAATCTTCAAATTCATGACTACAATACTCACTACAATTATCAGATCTGAGACATTTTAATTTCATACCAGTCTTATTTTCAACCTAGCATATCCATTTCTTAAAAGTTTGAAATACATCAAATTTTTGTCTAAGGAAATAAACCCATACTTTTCAAGTTGAATCATCAATAAATGTACCATAATAATGAGAGTCACCAAGGGAAGATAATTGAGCCAGTTTCCATACATCTGTATGCACAAGCTCTAATCTCTCATTTTTCTTTTCCTTCCTAGTCTTTACAAAACTCACTCTCTTCTATTTTCCATCAACACAACTTTCATAGAAATTTATATTAACACATTTTAGACCTAGTAAAAATTCCTTTGAATGAATTACTTTCATACCTTTCTCACTCATGTGCCCAAGTCTATTGTGCCATAGTGCTATATCAAAATCTACAATAGCTATTTGTTCTCCCTGCTCAATTGCAACAATTGTTCCTAAACATTCATTTTTCTTTGAAACAATCAAAGTAGAATGAACACTATGACCCATAAAAAGATATAAGGCACCTACTTTCACACCTTTTTCTACTACAAGGGAACCTTTTGAAACTTTCCAATTTTTATCATCAAAAGTAACTACATCAAAAGTAACTACACAACCCTCATCACTAAGTTTCCCTACTAAAATTAAATTCATAATCAACCTTGAAACATTTCTTACCTCATGTAGTAGCCAATGATTCCTATTCTACAACTTAATCTTAACTTTTCCCTTTCCAACAATCTAATAGGGTTCATTGTCCCCCAAATAAACAAGCCAAAAATCCCCTTGGAAATAATCAATGAAATAACCTCTATGAGGTGTAGCATGAAATGAAGCACTAGAATCTAAAACACATGAATCATCAATACTTTCTAAAGATAGAAGCTAAGCATCCTCTTTAGATTTATTACTTACCTCATTTGCCTCCTTGTTCCCTTCTTGTTTATCTCCTTCATTTCTCTTTCAAGTCAAAAAATCTTTCTTTTTATGCCCTGGTTTCCCATAGTACTAGCAATCTCTCAGTCCTCTGGATTGAGACCTCTTCCACTTTGACTTTCCTCTTGATTTTCCACAATTTCAGGAATTATTTCCTCTCTCACTCATTCTACCTTTTCTCTCCACCTGAGGTTTTCCTACGAGTTTCCTAACTCAAAATAACATTGATCACATCATCATATTTTAGGGTATTAGATCTAGAAACATAATTATTCACAACCATTACCAAGCCATTCCAACTTTTAGGCAAAGAACACAAAATCAAGAGAGCCCTAATTTCTTCGTCAAAATTATTTCCCACAGATGATAACTGACTAGTAACAATATTAAATTCATTTAAATGATCTACAATAGATCTACCTTCTACCATCTTCATATTAAATAAATTATTCGTGAGAAATACCTTATTTGAAGTGGAGAGCTTTTCATACAATTTTTCTAGGGTTTCCATTAGCTCTTCTATCATCTTCTCTTTTGTAATGTTAAATGTCATCGATGGTGCCCAACATAAATGAATGCTTCCAAGTGCCATTCTATCTAAAATCTCCCAATCCTCATTTGTCATAGTTCCCTAGTTCTTAGTTTTTCCTTCCATTGGCTTCCATAAATCCTTCTAATAAAGGTAGTCCTCCATTTGCATCTTCCATAACAGAAAGTTTTGCCCATTAAATTTGTCAACCCATGGCTTACCCTCATCTTCCATCACTCCCACACCATGAGACTTTCCTACAGAGAATCACTGAAAAAAAATCTTGATCTGCTATCATTATAAGAAGAAATTTTTGCATCACTGATTATGAAAAATCCTAACCCTAAGCTCTTTTATAAAATTATTTTTATTGCTTTAGGGTTATAGTTAATAATTATATGTTGGCCCAAAATTACAATAAAATAGGGTCCAATTTTTTTAAATTTTTTTGAGCTGATACCCTAAGCCCCAAAGAATTATAAGGTATATACAGTATTTTCTTGATTAGTCACCACAAACTAATAATCTCCCTCTTAGGGATTGATCAAGCTCTAGAGTAGACAACAAAGACAAGAAGAAAATTTGTTCATGGAAGAAGATGGTGTCTATGGTGAAAGAGACTTATCTTCCTAAAGAATATGAAGTATAGTTACACAAGAAGAGGTAGAATCTCAAATAAAGAGAGATGAATTATTGCACTTATATAGAGGAATTCAAAAAAATGAGTCTAAGATCAAAATTTTTAGAACCTAAGAGTGTAAAGGTAGCAAGATATCTAAATTTTCTAAGAATGAACATACAAGAGGATTTGTAGCTATTGAGTCCCAACACAATAGCTAAATGTTGCCAACTGGCTTTGAAAGTGGAAGAGAAGATTAAGAGAAGACAAGAGAATAACAACAAAAGTAGAGGAAGATGGTCTTTCATAGGAACATGCACAATTCAAGGAAGAAGCTCAAATTTTTAGCCACAACTAGAGACACAATAAAATAACAAGGTTTGATAATTTTATAAGAAGTTTTAGAGGTAGAAGACTGAATTTCATGGGAAGATCACTGGGAAGAATGAATGGAATAATAAGATGTTATAATTGTAATCAAGGTCATATGGCACACAAACGTTTAGAAAAACCAATCTCTAATACTCATGAAGAAAGGATAATAAACCTTACATAAGAGGTTGAATCACAAAATGATTTAGAAACTTATGGTTATCTAGAAAGAGGAGAAGCCCTTATAATGAGAAGAATACTTTTGAAGATGCCTATAAAATCACAACCACCATAGAGAAAGTATATTTTTAGAACTACTTGTAAGTTCAGAGGAAAACTTTACAAGGTACTGGTATACTAGTTCCACAAAAAAAATTGTAGCTCTTGAAATGGAGGAGAAGTTAAAATTACCAAGAATACCTCATCTCTATCCTTATAAAGTGTCTCGGGTAAACAAAGGACAACAAACTATAGTGGGAGAAGAATCTTGGGTTGAATTTCAGATTGGAGAATACAAAGACAAATTTTTGTTTGACATTATCAATATGGATGCATGTCACTTGCTTTTTGGTAGACCATGGCAATACGATCTCAAGGCACAACATGATGGAGTAAAGAACACATACACCATTACAAAGAATGGAAAGGTCATTGAACTAATACCTCTAATCAAACCAAGCCAAGAAGAAGAAAAATCTATAGAAGCTAAGATCATGGTAATGGGTAAGAAAGAATTTCTAAAGGAAGCTAAAGGAAAGAAGTGTCCACTCTTTGCATTGATTCCCATACTAGAAGATAATTTTTTGAAGAATGCTGAAAATTAGATTGAGGAAGCAAATTTAGAAATGGGAAGTTCACACTTGAAGAACAAAAGGAAGTGGAAGAAGCTAAACCAATTCTAGACAAGTAAAATGAAATCATAGCTGATGGAATGCGAAGAAGTCTCCCACCTATGCAAGAAATCGGTCATTGCATAGATCTCATACTAGGTTCAACATTATCCAACAAGGCCACATACAAGCTAACACCATAATAGAATGAAGAAATGACAAGGAAAATTAAAGAATGACTTGAAGCTAGGCTAATTGGAAAGAGTCTAAGACCATGTGTAGTACCTACAGTCCTAGCACCTAAGAAAGAGGGAACATAGAGGCTTTGCACATGTTAGGATTAAAACACAAACAAAAATAATAATTACATACAAATATAACTAATAATAAAAAATAATATGTCACACAGAAAAGAACACAAGGCACCAAGATTTAATGTGGTTCACCCAATCCTTGGGCTACGTCCACCAAACAACAAGTCCAATATTTTTATGATCCAATGATTACAACCTGATTACAATCTGTAATCCCTTATAGCTCAACACTGCCACAAGAACCAATTTTGCATCACACCTTATGAAACAATCCCTAACCCTAAGCCCTTTTATAGAAGTATTTTAACTTCTTTAGGGTTATAATTAATAATTACATGTCGGCCCAAAATATTGATAAAATAGGGCCCAATTTTTTTTTTTTTCCGGGGTGATGCCCTAAAACCTAAAAAATTATGAAGTATGTACAGTACTTTCTTGATTAGTCACCACAATCTAACAATCTCTCACTTGGGGACTGATCAAACTCCACACTAAACAACAATCTCCCACTTGGAGACTAATCCTATAGCAATACTACTACCACATGGGGCTCCCACTGGATCAAACCACCCTAGACTCTACTATTCTTTTATTCATATTCAATCTAGAAGACCAACCAAAGCTGAAGAGGAGTTCAAATTCTTCCTTGATACTATCTTTGTCAACACATCTACTAGATTGTCATTGGTATATATCTTCTTTAGGTTTAATTGTCCATCCTCCAAAACTGACTGAATGAAATGGTACCACAATTGTATGTGTTTGGTCTTTGAATGCAGAGCTAAATTCTTTGCAAGTTGAATGGCACTCTGACTATCTGTGAAAAAATAATTATCCTTCTAAGGATGTCCCAATTCTTGCAAGAAAAACTAAAGCCATATCATCTCCTTGGCTACCTCTTTAGTAGATACATACTCTTCCTTTGTAGTGGATAAAGCATTAACCTTTTGTAACCTAGAAACCCAACTCACGACTGCCCCACCAATAGTAAAGATGTAACTTGTAGTACTCTACTTGGTATCAATATCCCCTACCAAATCTAAGTCAACATAGCCTTGTAAATTGCTAGTAGAGCCCCCAAAGTGTAAACACTTATTGGATTTTCCTCTCAAATATCTAAGAATCCATTTGACTACATTCCAATGCTCAATTCCTGGATAACTCATATACCTGCTAACAACTCCCACTAATGTGCAATATCTGGCTAAGTACATACCATAGCGTACATCAATTTTCCTATAGCTGAAGCATAGGGTACCTTAGAACTCTTTTCCTCCTCTTCTTGTGTCTTGTGACACATCTCCTTAGTCAACTTCAAATGACCGGGTAAAGGTATGCTGATAGCTTTAGCATTCTCCACAGAGAAATGTTGCAACACCTTCTCCACATAATCATCTTGAGATAATGTCAATGTTCTATTTTTCCTATCTCTACAAATCTTCATACCAAGGATTTGTTTTTCTACCCCCAAATCCTTCATAGAAAATGCATGTGCTAATTGGCTTTTTAGCCCCTTAATGTGATCCATGTTTGACCCAGCTACAAGCATATCATCAACATATAAACATAAAATAATGTAGCTATCATCATCCAACCTCTTAAAGTAGACACAATGATCTGAATGACACCTACTATAACCATGCTCATGCATAAAACTGTCAAATTTTAGATACCATTGCTGAGGCACTTGCTTCAAGCCATATAAACTTTTCTTCAATTTGCACACTAAGTTCTCCTTGCCTTTGACCACAAATCCCTGTGGCTGAGGCATATACATCTCTTCATCTAAATCACCATGAAGGAAGGCTATTTTAACATCCAGCTACTCTAAATGCAAATCTTCAGTAGCCACTAGACTTAAAACAGTACGAATAAAAGTCATTTTAACATAGGAGAAAATATCTCATCAAAATCAATTCCCTTTTGATGTGCAAATTCTTTCACAACTAACGTAGCTTTAAATATTTTCTTACCTCCATTCTCTTCTTTTAACCTGTAAACCCATTTATTCTGTAAAGCCTTTTACTTACAGGTAACTTGCACAAATCCCATGTCTTATTCTTCAGTGAAGAGTCTATTTCATCTTTCATTGCAAACTCCTACTGAATTTTAGTATCCACCTACATAGCTTCATCATAACTTTTAGGTACACCATCATCAGTAAGTAAAATAGAATACAAAGAGGGAGAAAATCTTTGTGGAGGTCTAATTTGCCTTGTTGACCGTCTAACATTCATCGGTGTGTGTGGTATTTGTTGTTGTGGTTGTTGCACATCATGAGGAATGGATGCAACATCAACTTTTAGAGTATCATCTAGCACTACATAATCATCTTCTTTCTTCTCATGTTGCTGCAATACATCTTTGTACAACACTTTCTCATTGAATATGACATCCTTGCTTCTTATAATTTTATGATTTTCAAAATTTGAAAGACTATAACCAAACTCATTAATTCCATATCCAAAAAATACACATTTCTTTGACTTAGCTTCTAGCTTGGTTCTATTTTCAGAATCTATTTGAACAAATGCTTCACAACCGATGGTTTTGAGAAAAGAATAACTCACCTTCTTACTAGTCCATGCTTCCTCTATAAATACCACAACCCAAAGGAGTAGAGGGACCTCTATTAATCAAATATACAACAATATTGACAACCTCCACCCACATGTGTAAGGGAAATCCAACATGCAACCTCATGCTCATTGCACACTCCATTATAGTCTTGTTCATGTGTTCAGCTACTCCATTTTCTTGTGGAGTCCTTGGAACAATTTTTTGTCTATGAATACCATTAGTGGAGCAATAATCTTCAAATTCATGACTACAATACTCAACCAAGCATTTCCATTTCTTAAAAGTTTGAAATACATTAGATTTTTGTGTAAGAAAATAAACCCATAATTTTCTAGTTGTGTCATCAATAAATGTAACATAGTAATGAGAGCCACCAAGGGAAGATACCTAAGCTAGTCCCCATACATCAGTATGCACAAGCTCTAATTTCTCTCTTTTATTTTCCTTCCTAGTCTTTGTAAAACTCACTCTCTTTTGTTTTCCATACACACAACTTTCACAAAAATCCATATTAACACATTTTAGACTTGGTAAAACTTTCTTTGAATGAATTACTTTCATACCTTTCTCACTCATGTGTCCAAGTCTATTGTGCCATAACGTTGTATTAGAATCTACAATAGCTATTTGTTCTCCATGCTCAACTGAAACAATTGTTCCTGAACATTCATTTTCTCTAAAACAATTAAAGTAGAAGGAACAATATGACCTATACAAAGATATAAGGTGCCTACTTGCACACCTTTTGCTACTACAAGGGAACCTTTTTAAACCTTCTAATTTTTATCACTAAAAGTAACTACACAACCCTCATCATTGAGTTGCTTTGCTAAAATTAAATTTCTACTTAGCCTTGGAACATGTCTTACCTCATGTAGTAGCCAATGATTCTCATTTTGTAACTTAATCTTAATTTTTCCCTTTCCAATAATCTGACAGGGTTCATTATCCCCCAAATAAACAAGTCCAAAATCCCCTTGGACATAATCAATGAAATAACCTCTATGAAGTGTAGCATGAAATGAAGCACCATAATCTAAAACCCATGAATCATCAACACTTTCTAAAGACAGAAGCAAAGCATCCTCTTTGGATTTGTTACTTACCACATTTGCCTCTTTGTCTCCATTTATTTTATCTCCTTCATTTTTCTTTCGATTCCAACAATCTTTCTTTTTGTGCCCTAGTTTCCCATAGTACCAACAGTTGTTTGATCCTCTCAATTGAGACCTCCTCCCCTTTTCCTTTCCTCTTGATTTCCCAAGATTTTCATAATTACTTCCTCTCTTAGTCATTTTTCCCCTACTTTGTGCATTCAAAGCACTTCTTGATGTAGATCCACCTCAGTTTTTCGTATGAGTTTCCCACTCAAAATAACACGGATCACATCATCATATTTTAGGGTACTAGATCTAGGATCAGAATTACTCATAGCCATTACCAAGCCATTCCAGCTTTCAGGCAAAGAACAAAAAATCAAGAGAGCCCTAATTTCTTCTTCAAAATTGATACCCACAAAAGATAACTGACTAGTAATAGTATTAAAGTCATTTAAATGATTTGTAACAGATCCACCTTCTACCATTTTCATATTAAATAAATACTTCATGAGAAATACCTTGTTTAAAGCGAAGGGCTTTTCATATAGTTTCACTGGGGTTTTCATCAATTCTTCTGTCATCTTTGCTTTTGTAATATTAAATGCCACCAATGGTGCCAGGCATAATCGAATGCTTCCAAGTTCTTTTCTGTCCAAAAGATCCCATTCATCATTTGACATAGATCCCTAATTCTTAGCTTTGCCTTCCAATGGCTTCCATAAATTCTTTTAATACAGATAGTCTTCCATTTGCATCTTCCATAACTGGAAGTTCTACCCATTAAACCTATCAACCCTCAGCTTACCCTCATCTGCCATTGCTCCCACTCAACCGTGAGACTCCTACTCAACTGTGAAATGTTCCTATAGAAGATAACTGAAAAAGCAACTAGGCTTTGATACCACCTATTAGGATTAAACCACAGACAAAAATAACAATTACATGTAAATATGACCAATAACATAAAATAATAGATCACACAGATGTTGAGATAATGGGTGTTGCACACATTGCATAATATTGTTATTTCATTATTTTATTTTATTATGTAATGTTGTACCTAGATGGGCGTGCAACATGTAAAGATTCCCATGGAATATTCTTGATGAGTTGTATTGTAACATTGTGATAATATTTGATGTAATTATTTAATATTGGGAAAAAGAATTAAATGCCCAATATTAAATGTGGGGTCAGTGGGTTAGGTAGCACATGGTTTTAGCACATGGTTTATGTAATACCACTTGGTGGTTTTGTGGGACTTGCTACTATATAAGCAGCCACAAGGGTAGTTGTTGTAGTGTGATAGAGAGTGACAAGGAGAAGACAAAAGGCAAGAGTCGAGCAGGACAAGGCTTGACATGTTAGCCAAGGGAGCATTTGTGAAGGTTGAAAGCATGGCATGGGATGTGTGGATTCATGCTTGTTCACATAGTTTGCTCAGTTGTGGTTATGGCCATGAAGGCTTCCATGGTTGTATGGCAATGGTATTTTTTGCTGAATAATACATGATGATGGATGCTTTTGGAGGCTGGGTTTTTCCCTCAATGAGGGTTTCCCAGGGTATATCTTGTGTCACAATTTTGTGGGTATGTTGTCTATTCTCTTGCATGTGGATTTTAATTCCGTGTTTATTTCAAATCTATTATAGGTTATGTGGAAATGGTTATATTATTTATTGCCAAGTTTCCTTACAAGTGGTATTAGAGCAATGGTTTTATTATTGTAACCCTAGATTGAATCCATGGGAATGCATGAGAGGATAATAGAAAGGGCAAGATATATGAATAATTTATTGCAGATCTAAGGGTTTTGGGTTTGCTATTATGATGAGATGTTAAAAGATTTGGGCATGTGAAATTGTTGGAGAAAAAGATTTTTTTTCGGATGTTTCATTTAAAATGAGGGTTTTGGGGGGTAGCTTGCAGAAATGACCTCCTGGGTAAAAATAGACCTCACCATTGGATCCGGGTCAACATTTCCATAAATTTTGATATATAATATGTCCTAGTTTGGCCATGTTCAGAGAAAATGAAAGAGTTTTTTAGTTTCAGCCCATGATGGCCGTCAAATTTAATCCCGTCGGAATTTTCGTCACTGGAAAAATAAAAAATGAAAAATCGTACTGAAAACGGTAAAAAAAACTGTCTTAGTAAAACGGCCATAACTTTCTCTCAAAATATCAGATTTTAGAGTTCTTATAGGCATTGGAAAGATAATTTAGAGTACTACAACATGGTGTAGGTTTGGTTCTATGATTTTGATATTTTTTCAGGTTTTGAGAGCCCTAAAGTCAGATGTTCTTTATTTTAAGCACGGATTAGGGTATAACTTGGGCATACGGAGTCGAATTTTGGACTTTGAGTAGTCAACGAAAAGCTCTTGGAGAGCTCTACACATTGGTTCAGATTTGGTGTAGGTTTGGCATGATTTATTTTTTGATATATTGATCTGAACAGTTTATAGGTATATTTTAACTATGGTAACATTGTGAGTTTATGGCATTGGAGATTTAAGATTTGATGTCATTGTATACTCAGTTCATATTGGTCTCATGATGATATGGTTATCATTTTTTTGGATATGCATGATGACTTGTTGGATCTACAAGTTGTGTAGTGTTATAAGCGGTCTATACTTACAGGTTGCATTTATAGCTTGGTTATGGGTTGTCTTTGCCCATTGATCTTTCATTATTGGTGCATATTCAGATTGGTGGCTTGGATTTGGGTTGTCTATGCCCTAATTCACATGATTTTATCTTCATGTAGAAGGGATGAGATGTTGTTACTAGGTACAGTCATGGCAGAGGATTGTGGTTGACTATGCTGACAGGTTGGACATATTGAGAGCCAGATGCTCGGTTCATGGATGTGATCATGGTGTCATAGATTTTGGCATGACATGATTGGATATACAGGTACATCCTTGATGTTCATTAGCTTGTATTTTCTGATTTAGTTATGGTGGTATATCTTCTTGGTTGAGGATCATGGTTATTCGATTTTCTTTTGAGGAGCTCATGATGTGCACTTTGAGTTCTTTGATAGTTTGATGCCTTGGTTGATTCTCATGGTTAGAGGATGGTTTTTCATCATGATGTCATGGATAGCTTGGATACATGGTTTAGTGGGAGCTTGTGACAGTGATGAGGTGACAGTGCAGGATTAGTTTGGATCTTCATAGAGGAGATAGATTTATGATGCCATACGTGACTTGGTACCACGGTTGAGTGGGAGTTGTTGGCATTGATATATTTATTGAGTGTTTGTAGATGTTGGAGGTTTGTCTTAGATCCTGTTGCTGCAGAAGCATCTTTGACATTTGCATGGTGCACTTGTTATCTTCATGGTGTGTGAAGATGGTTAGATCATGAGGACTCATGGAGTTCTTGGTTATCTTCATGGTGTATGGTGATGGTTCTTCCTGGTATGTGGAGATGGTTTTTTCTTCATGGTGTGTGGAGATGGTTGCATCTTGAGGACTCACAGGGTTCTTGGTAAAGGTGTGGTTTATGCTTTTATTTGGCATATTATCCTTGGTATGAGGATGGTTTCATTATTATGTCATGGTATACTCTTGATACGCGTTTAGAGTTGTGACATGTTATAGTGTGTTCATGTGGAGCATGTTATCTCTTTAGTTGAGATGGTTTAGATCATGTTGTCATGTTTATGTTCCTGAGGCCATGGTTGGAACTTTGACATTGATCTTGGTTTAGTTTCTTGGTATTGAGTACACTGATCATAAGCTGGATACTTCATGATATTGCTATGTTGCATTTGGAGTTGACATGGATTGATTGGTTACAGGTGCTCATGGATAATTAGAGACAGTGGTGACGTTGATTTCTCTTGAATTAGAGATGTATTTGTTGGGATGGTTGATGGTTTTAGCAGGAAGTTCGAGAGGCAGTCACCTAATATGGACTTGAGAGGAGATTGTTCTTAGATGAATCTTGGTTGGAGACTTGGGTATCTTGATGAGCATTCTCATTCCCCACTCTTGGTCTACTCGGCGGTTTGCTACTTGAGAGGTATAGCCCATTGTTTCTCTTAGTTGCATTATATTTATGCTTGTCTTTCATGGATATGGATCTTGAGCTATGGTACATGAGTTAGTTCTGGAGGGTTCATTTGAGAGATGGTTTAGCATTGGTTATCTCCATGTGCATATGTTGTTATGCTGGTTGAATTTGGGAGATGGTTTTATATTGGGCATTTTCCTTGGATTAGGAATGGTTATTCCTTGGTTTAGGAATGGGTTTATTGAGTTTGATCTTCTTGTGAGAGGCTTACATCCATGATGAGTTATATGGTATGGTTTGGGTGTTGATGAGGCTTCTTGTTGGGGTTTTATGGAGGAGATCATACTTGCACAGTTTACATCTAGAGGTGTGTGTAGAAGGACATGATACAGGTTATGATTTGCATGGTTTCTCTTGGTCTTGGTTATCTTCCTGGATGTTCAGTTTTGCTTACATTGGATTTGAGATTGGTTAGAGATTGTGATCACTAGTTTGTGCTCATGTATGTCATGTGAGAGATGACATGGTTATTACTTTATCTCTTTCCTCTGTTGGTTGTGGAGAACTTGGGAGAGCATTGGAGACTTGTTATAAGAGTTGTTCTTGCAGGATATTAGTTTATGTATTGTGGATGTCATTGATACTACATGGATTCACTTCTTTGAGATGTGTTGAGTGGATTCGTTATAGATTTGACATTATCTTTTGCAGTGGGAGCTTCTTGGTATATATGTGGCAGGTATTGCTCTTGAGGCTTGTGATTGCAGGTTGTAGATTGGATATGTCGGTAATATGAGATTCACTTGTTATACCTTTGAGGTATGGATAGTTGGATGGGTTTGGCACTTTGTTGTGGGTGCTATTTCAGTTATGGATATTTTGACAACTACGGATACATGTGATTACCTTTGGATCAGGTTATTTGTGCTTGGAATTTTAGTTGGTACAGGATTTTATGATCTTCTAATGCGACAGGTTGGGTGGTTTTCTCTTTGGATGGCTTCTATGTATGTCTAGTGGGAGTGGCATAATAGGAGGTGAGATCATTCATGTTTGAGATGCTAGATACTTTGATTTTGTTGTGGGTACCAGGATGGAGCACTTGGTGTATTTTGATCCATGATGGTGGATGTGCTGGGAGGGATTGTTCCCTTGTTCATTTATGTGGCTACAGATTGACCCTATGCAATGTATACAACAAGTGGGAGATTGTTGAGATAATGGGTGTTGCACACATTGCATAATATTGTTATTTTATTATTTTATTTTATTATGTAATGTTGTACCTAGATGGGCGTGCAACATGTAAAGATTCCCATGGAATATTCTTGATGAGTTGTATTGTAACATTGTGATAATATTTGATGTAATTATTTAATATTGGGGAAAAGAATTAAATGCCCAATATTAAATGTGGGGTCAGTGGGTTAGGTAGCACATGATTTTAGCACATGGTTTATGTAATACCACTTGGTGGTTTTGTGGGACTTGCTACTATATAAGCAGCCACAAGGGTAGTTGTTGTAGTGTGATAGAGAGTGACAAGGAGAAGACAAAAGGAAAGAGTCGAGCGGGACAAGGCTTGATAGGTTAGCCAAGGGAGCATTTGTGAAAGTTGAAAGCATGGCATGGGATGTGTGGATTCATGCTTGTTCACATAGTTTGCTCAGTTGTGGCTATGGCCATGAAGGCTTCCATGGTTGTATGGAAATGGTATTTTTTGCTGAATAATACATGATGATGGATGCTTTTGGAGGCTGGGTTTTTCTCTCAATGAGGGTTTCCCAGGGTATATCTTGTGTCACAATTTTGTGGGTATGTTGTCTATTCTCTTGCATGTGGATTTTAATTCCGTGTTTATTTCAGATCTATTATGGGTTATGTGGAAATGGTTATATTCTTTATTGCCAAGTTTCCTTACAACAGAAAAGAACACAAGGCACCAAGATTTAATGTGGTTCACCCAATCCCTAGGCTACGTCCACCAAACATCAAGTCCAATATTTTTATGATCCAATGATTATAACTTGATTACAATCTATAATCCCTTATAGCTCAACACCGCTTTAGGGTTATAATTAATAATTACATGTTGGCCCAAAATCCTGATAAAATAGGGCCCAATTTTTTTTTCAACCCCAAAGAATTATGAAGTATGTATAGTACTTTCTTGATCAGTCACCACAATCTAACAACACATATTTGAGAGCATTGAACAAAATCACCATAAGGTACATATTTCCAATGCCTAGAATAGAAGATTTACTTGATTGTTTGGGTAAAGAAAGATATTTTTAAAAAAAATTATTTAAAATGTGGATACCATCAAATAAGAATTAGGCCAGGAGATGAATGGAAAATAATGTTAAAAAAAAAGAGGGATTATACTAGTGGAAGCTAATGCCATTTGGATTGTCTAACACTCCTAATACGTCTATGAGACTCATGAATGATGTTCTCAATGATTTTGCAAGAAATTTTGTGATAGTATATTTAGATGATATTTAAGTTTTTAGCAACATAAAGGAGGAGAATTTGAAACATCTAGACTTAGTCTTAAGGTAGCTACAAGAAGAAAAGTTGATGATTAATTTTGAGAAATGCACTTTCATTCAAGAAGAGCTTATGTACCTTGAATTTTTAATATTAAAAGGAACAATCAAGATGGATCAGGATAAGGTAAGTGCAATTCTTTCTTGGCCAATTCCTAAGACTATTGCAATGGTTAGAAGCTTTCATGGTTCAACCACTTTCTATAGAAAGTTTATTAGGAATTTCAGCTTGATTTTTGCACCAATTTTGAATACTATAAAGGGAGGAAAAAAATGTAAATTTATTTGGACAATAAAAGGTAATGAATCCTTTGAGCTTCTTAAGAAGAAAGTAGCTCAACAACTAGTCCTCACATTTTCTAATTTTAGTAAAGTCTTTCAAATAGAATGTGATGCAAGAAATATAGAAATAGGAGGTGTACTTAGTCAAGAGGGTAGACCTAAAACCTTCTTTAGTGAGAAACTAAATAAATCTACATAGAATTATTCTTCATATGATCTAGAGATGTATGCCATTTTCCAATCTCTTAAGAAATGGAGACACTATTTGCTGCCAAAAGAATTAACTATATACATAGATAACCATGCCCTTAGTTTCATAAATAGTCAAGAGAAACTAAATCATAGACAAATGAAATGGGTGGAGACATTACAAGCTTTTACTTTTTGTATAAATCATAAAAAGGGAATTGAAAATAAGGTTGTTGATGCTTTAAGTAGAAGAGCTTTGACTACATCACAAATTTAGTTGGAAACTAAAGGAGTTTTGAATTTGGAAGATATGTATAATAATGATGCTGATTTCAAAGAGATTTATCAAGCATGCACTAACCTAGATGATAGGTACAATCATGAGTATGCAGATTTTCTGATACAAAAAGGGTTACTATTCAAAGGAGGACAAATTTGCATACCAAAATGCTCAATGAGAGATAACATCATACAAGAGAATTATAGAAGAGCATTACCTGGTCACTTCGGACTAGATAAGACTTTAGAGTTGGTTTGTAGGCATTACTTTTGACCAAATTTATAGAAAGATGTGAGAAAATTTGTAGAAGAATGCACCATTTGTCAGAAAAGAAAAGGGAAAAATACTAATACTAGATTATATCAGCCCTACTGATTCCTTCAATACCATGGGAAAGGATCAATATAAATTTTGTTATAGGATTAAAAACAACCCAAAAAGGATATGATAGTGTTTTTGTTTTGGTAGACAGGTTTAGTAAAATGATAGATTTCCTACCATGCAAATCTACTAAATATGCTTCATACATAGAAATTTTTTTCTTCAAGGAGATAGTTCAAACTCATGGATTACCATTGAATATTGTATTAGATAGAGATGGTATATTTCTAGGTAATTTTTGGAGGATCCTTTGGAAGAAACTTGGAACAAACCTATCTTTTTCATCTGCATATTATCCACAAATTGATGGCCAAAAAAAAGTTGTTAATAAATCTTTGGAAAACTTGTTAAGATACCTTGAAAGATAACATGGAGAAAAATGGGATTCTATACTTGCTCAAGTTGAATTCTCATACAATGACATAGTGAATAGAAGTATAGGAAAATATCCATTTTGGATTGTGTATGGCACACACCCAAGAGAAATTCTTGAGCTTAGAGAACTTCCAAACACTTTCCCTAGTAGTTCACATGGTGAAGAATTTTTTGAAGCTATTAAGGAGGTCCAAGATCAAGTAAAGTTGCAACTACAAAATTCAAATCAAAAGTATAAAGAATTTTTTTATTAGAAAAGAAGAGAAGTGCAATTCAATGTTTGCAATTTAGTATAGGCATATTTGAAGAAAGAGAGACTACCTCAAACCAAGCATACTGAATTATTACCTAAGAAGGTTGGTCCTTGTCAAATCTTAGCAAAATATGGACACAATGCATACAAGATTTAGTAGCCTCTAGAAATTGGCATCTCACCCATATTTAATGATTGTGATCTCACACCATACAAATGTTCAACAACACAACAAGCACATGATGATTTTGTAGATTTACAAAAAATACCCAAACAAACACCACCCCAACTAGAGAAGATACTAGATATAAAAATAAAAAAGACTCAAAGGAGACAATATACTCAGTATTTAGTCAAATAGAAGAATAAACCTACAACAAAAGCTATTTAGATATATGAGACACAAATCAAACTACATGGTTCATCACTACAACACCTCATCTCAAGTGAACTTGAGATTCATTCCATAGGGGAGTATGTTGCATGAGCAGATCCGATAGATTATGTTATAGGAAATAACATGATGAAATATGCTACAAGAACAAACAAAGATGAAACAATACTTTAGAATTGTCTAATAGGAAGATATAAAAAAGATGATGCTATAGGAAGTTACAAAAACTATAAAGGAAGTTGATGTCATATTTTAGTGTGTTTGTTAGTAGGATTAAATTTTGGTTTTTGTAATAAAGTCCTATGGTGTGGTGGCATAAATGGACTACTTATTCTATAAGCTCTTCAATTAGCCACTTAGGACAACGTTAATTTCCATTTTTCAGTTGAGTCAATTTTCTTTTAGAGTGTTTGCGTGTGTTTGAAATAATTAAGCCAACAAAGTAAATCGATGGCTACATGAAGCTCTAAATAGCTAGAAGAGTTGGTGGTAGATTCTAATTTGTGACTAATCCTTCATGATTTGAAAAAATGGTTTTCATTTTTTTTTTGGTGTTTCATCTTCCCAATCTCAGAGATGGAAAAGTATGAAAAGATAGATTTTGTAACAGAAAAGGGGATTGAACACAACAAAAGAGAATAGAAAGAATTTAGATTTTTCTTAAAAAATATTCTGTGGGTCTTTTATTTGCATATATATATATATATATATATATATATATATATATATATTTCCTAAGATCAAAACTCTAAAATCATGAGGGTATTCTAATGATCTAATTGCATAAGAACAAGATAGAATCTAAAGTAATTTTTTTGTTTGAAGTTTGTTAGAGGAAACCTGATCTTCTAAATTGTTGAATCTAAATACCTACTTTTTTAGAGTCACAACATCATATGGGAGTCTTTTAGACTCTCTGTGATCTATTTCCTAGGATCCTACGAGCTTATGTATTTTATTTTCATGCTTTCATTTGTGTTTATGGTTTTGGTCAGACTGTGTCCATGCAAAAGAAATTTTAGGATTACAGTGAATATATTCATGTATTCATCGATGTGTTAGAATCACATAACTAATATGTGATAGTGGTAAAAGTTGATCTATGTAAGGGATTTGAAAGTGTTGTTAATAACTAAGAATTTCACGATCGATGGTCAACCTATTATCGAGTTCTAAGACCACACGTGTAACAAGGTGGTGTAGGTTCAAAAATGAATTAATATTGTTTGGTAGTTAGTTTGCGATCAGTTTGATTTCCAATGTTAGATTTGAAGATGACTAAAGTTACCAATGTATTTCAATTGTAATAAAGAAGAGTCTAATCGAGTTATATTAAGCCTATGTAGGAAAGCTACTATTTCTATAGGAGGATGAAGAGGCTCCTATCACATGTCTACACTTTGGTTGGTATTAAGAGAGTCAGATATATCCAATTTGGGTTAAGTAGAATTATCAATCCTGAAGCTGCATGAACCCCTTGACGCAAACTTAGTTGAGTTATATATTTCCTCCTAAGTTTTTGAAGGTGAGGCTCTTCATTAGAAACCTCTTTAACAATCAGTGGGAGATCTAAATAGTTATCTAGAAGGAAGACCATAATGCACCCCAGAATATTAATTACCCTCCTCTAAATATCAAGCTCTATATTGAAGAAAAATACCTTACTTTTATCTAGATTGATTTTTTGACCAGCATTAACCACATAGATCTCCAAGATATGTTTCTAAGCTTTGGCTTCAGACACTAACAAATCCCCACTCAAAAAGGTATCATCAACAAATTGTTGTATAACCTCCTCCAAGAGGGAGGTGGCTGGTTTGATACCTTTGATATCCCCCATGTTCATCTTTCTCAAGAAATCTCTACTCAAGACTTCATCAACCATGATAAATAGGTATGGTGAAATAGGATCCCCTAGCCTAAGATCCATTTCCACATCAAAATTTTCCCAGGGCAAACCATTCACCAACACTAAGTGGTTCATAGTCTCGATCATAGTCCTAATGATCTTAATAACTCCTTGGTTGAAACCAATTTTCTCCAAGACTTCATATAGAAAATACTAGTTGACCCTATCATAGGCTTTCAAAATATCCAGCTAAAGATCCATTCTCAGATTACCACTCTTACCCATTGAGTGTACCACCTCATGGGTAGTAATAGCATTATAGATTATTCTAATATATTGATATTATTTTATGTATAAAAGTGGTAATCTTTAATTATATATTTTAATTTATAATATATTTGATCATCACTATTATTTATTCATATTTTATATTGTTATTAAGTTTTATTTGAAAATGAGGACATGACTATCCACACTTCTCCAAATTGCTTGTCCTCAAGAAATCAATTAATGACCTCTCTTGCAAAATCTTGATAGTGATCAACAAATATCTGCACATGGAACACATAGAAATAAAATTCATGAAAACATAATATATATGATAAACATATTTATGGACCCATGAAGAAACAAGGCATACATGAAGTAGACACATCAATGCATAAAGACACAAGGTAGACATGGAGCAAACACATGAATGCATTTAAAAACAAAGAAGACACAAAGTAGACATAAGAATGCATGAAAACATGAAGTAGATACAACATAGACAAATAATACATGCTTTTTTTATTAATGTCTTGATTTTGAGAAATTCCATTCTTTCCTCTAGTACTAAATTCATTCTTAGATGATAGAATTATTGTGCAAAGGTCATGCAAAATAGACCATATGCATCATCCCTCAAGGCCTAACCCTAGTATTCAAATAATCTTCCATGTGCCTAAAATTGCTTTGCCTTTCCCTTTCACAAACTCCCTATCTTAAGATACCTTAGTATGGAGACAAAAAAGGATTCTTCATGTTTAAATAAATATAGTTTAATTTCAATAGTAAGATAGACCTTATAATGATACCATTTGTAATAGTCCCTTATAGGAACTTACTTGATTTATTCTATAATTCCCCTTTCAGGGTTTGAGTTGTACTCTAGAATGTTTCAAGAGACCTTCATTATATGGAATTCATGCTTATAATTATCCCTTCTTATAGGTCATAATAATTTCCAATAAGGGATATTTGTATTATGGGATCATTAAACATATTATCAAATTTGAATTATAATCAATTGAATTAATTTAATTTTTTATTTGAAAATCCCATTACTTTCTCTAATTACTAAGGTTATTTTAGATGGTATATTTACTGTGAAAAGGTCACATGAAATAATTTATACGTAGTGTCCCTCAAGGCCTAACCCTAGTATTGGGATAATCTGCCATGTGCCTAAAATTACTTCACTTTAACTTTCCACAAACTCCCTATCTAGAATACCTCAGTACAGAGAAAGAGATGGAATTTTCCATACTTTAATAATATGATTTTTAATATTATAATAATATCTATGCCTGCTTTGGTCACATTATATGCTTCCCATCATAATTCCAATAAGATCATTTCTATCATTAGTAATAATATCAAAGAGATCTCTAATCATAATATGAACTTGAATGTAAGCATATATTAGAAATAATTAACAATTATTTATAATATTCTTGAGAGATACACTTTAATAGTTATGCATACTGATACTGTATATATATATATATATTGATGAATATTAAATATTAATCAAATTATTTTTTATTTAATACACACACACACACACACACACACACACACACACATGCACGCACGCACACACACACATTTTTGGAATTACAAGTGGGCAGAGAGTAAACTTTTGAGAGGGGGGTGGATCAGGTGTTTATAATTGGACCCACAAAAATTTAATCATTCATATATCACATACATTAATATACTGAAATAACATGTAAGGCATATGCATTAATCATGTAAACATGTAATCAAACACACATATAACACTAGATATGATTACCCAAAAACCCTCCAAGTGAGAAGGTAAAACTAGGGTGGGGATGATAACCACAAATCTTCACTATTGCAGCAATAAAGTGTATCCAATTAAGGTTATAATGGTTTGACCATGAATCATGGTCTACCCTGTGAAAGGCCTAGCTTGGTAAAGGCTTACAAAGACTATTAAGTCCCACCTTGTTAGAGGATTTCAACACCCTATTAGAAGTGTGCCTAGTTAGAGGACTTCAACTTACAATTAAGTAAGCACCCTATTAAAGGATTTTATACAACCTATTAGGACTACTCTATTAAGAGATTTAACTGAAATAACCTATTAAAATGTCTCAACATAGATCTCACATTTGGCACTAGCTTGCCTGATAATAGATCACCTCTACTCAATCTCTAATTGATCCTTCATGATCTGATGTATCAATGTTGTATCCTTCTCTATCCTATGTTCTTCACTTAACTAATTTTACAATTTTCTCTTAATGTTAAGTCACCTTGAATGCTCTACAAATTTTCTTGTTCACTCTTCCAATTTGATCATTCACTCCTTGTACACTGTTCTCATCATCATTAAAAATTTAGGGCTTTGTCCTCCTTAAGAAGACTCTGGTGGCTTGGGGTTAGGTATGAATCTACAACTAAGATTCATCCATTTTGCTACTTAAACCTTTCCATTTTTTGATTGGCTGCACACAATTGCATAAGGAATTTGCATATAGATTCATCCTTATCTCTAAGAGATTGAAATCTATCCTTAAGTCAGCTAAAAAATGGTTTACATAGTTATTTGTTCCATTTCAAACAAATATGTCAAAATTGTTTCACTCAGCATATGAAGTCTCTAATGCTCGACATACATTGTATTTCTACTTCTAATTCAACACCTAAACTACTCGACATCCACTATTTAGTTGGCATTTGAATTCACTTGGCATGGTCTATCTGCTCGCCACTTGAGTGACATGACACTGCTTACAACTTAGCATGGTCTAATATTAACATGTTGTGCTCGACATGTATTACTAGTTTCACATGAACTAAGTAAATGGTTTAAGTGTGTTGACACTCACTTGTCAAAATCAATCTGAGATCAACAATCTCCCCTATTGACATGAGTGTCAAAAACACGTAAATATACAATATTCTACTTAAATTCTTGAGCATAACATATCCATGACTCAACTTATATATAAAAAACTTCAAAAATTTCAAAATTCTACAATAACCTATTTACCTTAAAATTCATAACTCCCCCTAAGTTAATGTGTCTATTTTGTATCCATAATCTGTGGTTCTCTTTGAATTCAATGCGATATATCTGATACTCTTTCATCTAATCTACTCTATGATAGCTAATATCTAAATCTATTTACTATTTTCCTAAAAAATGAATCTCAAAATATATAAAAAATCTATATCACCCCAATGATATAACTTTATTTTATTGTCTTCCTTTCTTTTATTTTGCTTCCCCCCCTTTGGTCATACTCCCTTTCTTTAATTCTCTCTTTCTGGTTCCCCCTTTTCTTTATTCTCTCCTTGTTTCTTTATCTCTCCCCATTGTTTATCTCTACTTTAATTCTCCCTAATGGTTTATCTCTCCCCCTTTTTTGACACTAATGACAAATGGACTATACACGTATAGTGTGTTTGTCCAAAAATAATTTATGGACTTCCATTATGATTTGGACAGCTACATCCCAGTTGTTACATGCAACATCCAATGACTTGATTTAGATAGCAAGCTTGGCAAAAGGGTGTACTAGGCCATCTAGAGTAGAAAGATTGGGGTCTTTCATTAGTAGAGTTTCTGCATAACCTAGTTCCTTGTGTAGTATTTCCACATGTGGGGTGAGGGATGCTTGTATACATGCCAATTTAGCTCTTATGCTTGCCTCTTCTATTGTTAACATAGCTAATTGACTTTGTGTTTGAAGCAATGAATGAAAATGCTTCTCACTTTGAGTAGGGTTTTGAGGTAACCTTGTACTTGATATGTTAAGATTTCTCTCCTAGCTCAGAATATGATGTCTAGTCTTTTGGATGAAGAGTGTAGGGTCACACAATTTGGTGTACAATGAGAATATATTCTCAAGTACCTTCTTCACATCCTCAACCTTTGTTGCCAATGCAACTTGAGTGAGTGCTATATCACTAGATATCTTTTC
The DNA here is from genome assembly GCA_028749045.1 of Cupressus sempervirens. NCBI lineage: Eukaryota > Viridiplantae > Streptophyta > Pinopsida > Cupressales > Cupressaceae > Cupressus > Cupressus sempervirens. The sequence continues at coordinate 423,496,125 of CM053790.1, forward strand.
ATTTACCTTGCTTTAGAATTTGTTTTCAAACCATTCTAAGAGTTTAGCATTAGTATCAGTGTCTTCATTATTGACCTTTTCCACTATATTTGATAGTTGTTCTAGTAGTGGCTTGGTCTCTTTAGGAGTTGGCAAACTAAATGCATCCAAAAAGATGTCTTTAATGTATTAAAGTGCTTGCCTCTACCTATGTTCTCTTTAGCATTTCTTTATTCTTTTTCTTCTCTAAATCTTGTTGCAAAATGCTTTGGTCTAATGTCATTATATCATAATCAAGCTTAGGAATAACAATCTCTTCATCAAGAGTGATATCTCCATAGTGAATTACATTTTCAACTTTTGAAGAGATAGATCTTGGAACTAAGATTTGCAATGGTATAGCTTCTATACTTGGCTTTTGAGAACTTTTGTAGGAGAAGTGTCAGATGTTGGTAGAGTTACCAATGCCTTGATAGCTTCCTGCTCCTTTACCTTAGGTGTTTGCCCACTTTCTTCAGATTTTCTCTTGTCTAACACAATGACATGAACAACACCTTATCCTTGTGCTTTAGGAATAGAAGAATCTATCTATCCTACATCCTACTATTCAGTAGTAATGTCTTTTTCTTCTTCTGTAGTCTGCCTCTACTCAACTATGTAAACTTTAACAAATGTATCAACTTTAGTAGATAAATCTACTATTGTTTGATTCAAAGGTTGTACCTGAGTAAATGAAGGGATGAATGAACGTGGTTCTTGTGGATTCACCTTGTCCATTGTGGCATCAATTACTACCTTTTGGAGCCCATCTATACTAACCAAAACTAGATTATCACATAACTTGGCTTGCAGTGTAGATTGGTCCAATATCTTCTTTAGGTCTTCTTCAATCAAGGGATTGATGTTCTAAGCTAAAATATTAGAGACATACTTAACAATCATGGTTTTAGTAGACTTAATTGTGTCATGTGGGGGACTAACACTCGACGCTTGTGTGTCTTGCACACTTTGTTCATCTTGCTGCTATTCAACCATTGCCTTGTCATCAATTTTTTTTTCAATTTTTTTCCACACTATATCATTTTTCTTATCATCCTTTTCTTTGTCATCATAATCATCACTATCATCCTCTTTGTCAACAAGTTTTCCTTTAGAGGGATTAACTTCTCCTTGTTTAACAGTGGTCAACCCATAGATAAGTTTCCATATTTGGGTAGATTTCTTGACCACATCTTCAATATTGTTTTAAAGTATGTTGAAGGCTATATATTTAGGTGTAAACCTAACTCCATATTTCTTAGTAGCCTTAGCAATCTACCCTTTTGTCACTTCTAGCATTACTTAGGCTAAAGTTGTTTCCCTTATTTATTTTTCTAAATTTAAACAATAATTCCATTTTTGCTCAACTATGTCATATAGTTTCTTGGGTACTGAGTTGGAAAATTCTAATGGAATTGTCTTAAATTTAGACATCATTTCATATGGGCTTCTTCTACTAAATTCTTCTCTTCTTTGCCCAAATCATCAAAATTTGCATGTCTAAAATAAGATAGATATTCATTATTCTTGACATTTTTACACAAATTTTCAATATCAGAGAGTGGTTTGTGACTTACCACTTTGAATTGGCTTATATCATTTGATTCAGTCCTTTCTTCATCTAAATCCATTTGTGCAACATATTTTCTTCTTTTTTTCTTTTGCACTTGGTCACCTTGCTTTGTTTGCTTGGATTTGTCCTTGGCCTTTTGTGTAGTGAATCATGTGTTGGCTCTAGTGGTAGGTGTTTTTGGCTTGGCTAGGCTTGGTTTGACAATTTTCTTTGCCTTAGCCATTGGGTATGTCTTAGCCTTTCTTTTCTTTGGATCAGCATGTGTGGGTTCTTCCTTGGCTTCTTCTTCCTTGGAACCTTTTATTTATTCCTCTTCCTTATCCTCTCCCATGCCTTGAGTCAATGCAAGAGGTTCTTGTGTTTGTGCTTGTTCTTCCTCTTCATCCTCTTCATCTTTTCCCTCATCTTCCTCATCTGCACCTTCATCAAATTTGGCCTTTAGCTTCTTGACCAACTTATCTTTCTTCTTTAGTGTAGAGGCATTTTTCAACTCTATGGTAATCTTTGATTTTACCATTTCATAATTGCCAAATATCTTTGTACTTTTGTCAATTTCCTTTGCTATAAGTGTAGTTATTATTGTTGATGCTTCACCAACATTGATTTCATATCTAAGTGGCCTTAACCATCTAACCCTTGGTGTGGTAGCCTATACAAAGGTGTAATTGGCATAAATTAGAAAGCATATATAATTTTAATATTGCTCAACCAATGAAATAGGTATCCTTATTCTTTCCTTTATTGATTTCTTAAAATCTTCAAAATAACTTGTCATCAATGATTCAAAATTTTCTCCCATCTGTTCAATAAATTCATTGATCTGCACTGCTATTGACCTATTGGTTTTCCAACTTACTGTACCAAAGGATGGAAATGTATTTTGCACATAAAAGAATATAAAGACAAGTATTCAACCAAATTTACATTGAGCACTCTTGGTTTTTTTAATTGCTTCAAGATTTTCCATTAGTTGTTGGAGTTAAAGCTCAACTAGATCATATGTATGATCTTTCTTCACAATATTATAGCCAACATCCGCTATGATATAGGATACAATATTCAATTTTCTAGATTGATAGAATTTATGAGAGATTACTCTAATAGAAAAGTTCAATAATGGATCAGTAACAGTATCTATTCTCATGCCTCTTTTATTCCATTTTGCTCCTATTTTTTTCTGTATTACTTCCTTGGAGTCACTCCTCTGAGTCTTGGGCTGATCTAGGGTTGGGTATCCAATAAACCCATGAATTATTCTCTTGGTAATATTAATTGGTCCACCCTCCAACCATAAGAATCCATCATGTATTTAAATCAACAAAAATCTAATCTATTCAATTTTAAATACACTGGGAAAATCTAGGGTACATGTCAAACCCTTCTTTTCAATGATTTTATACTCCTCCTTTAGAATACCATTTTCACATAACCTATTTTATGCTTCTCTAATTTCTAAGTCCCTAATGCTACCAATTTTGCAGTTATAACATCTTCTACATCTTGCACCATTATGACATTCGGTGGGATCGTAGATAAAGTGCTAGAAGGATCTTGTTTGTAGACTATGTCAGGAATGAACTTAAATATAGGTTGTTTAACTTAGTTACTGACAAGATAAAAATTCAAACCCTCTTTTCCTTCTACATTCTTTGAACTAGACACCATTTGTCAAACTAGGGTTTATGTAAAGTAAAGCTGTTTAGCTCATCTTGTGATAAATACCTTGTAAAATCCTTAGAATTGATATGAGATCACTATCAAATTCTCTACAAATTTTGTGAACAAGTTTCTAAATTTCCTTTCACTCTGCTCACTCTTTTCTCGAGTTCAAAATGATGAATAATGGTTGAAATTGATCATATATCCTTTGAAAAACCCGTGCATTTAATACTTAGTGCTTCTATAGCTGTAAACTCAGCATCAACTCAATTTTAGAATCACTCAGCATCCATAGATAATTCCATCACTTAGCAACTACCCTAGACTCAACATCAACTAGATAGTCTGGCAGTTTGACGTCTACTAGCATTCCACTCGACATACACAGAAAAAATTTCATGCTTGGAAATCATCATGAAAACTTTGAAGATTAAACTTGAATTTACAACAACATCTTGTATCTTTTTTCAATGCTAATGTAGTCCTTTGAATACCATCTCTCTTTGAAACTAGTGTATGGTATTACACTTGAATATTAGTCCCACATACCTCTTGATTGTTTAGTTTGATGGGGTGTGATCACTTGACCCATTGGGTGAAGTGATCCCTTTTGCATTTGATGTGCTACAATCATTCTTATTTTTCCATTTCTTGTTCATTTCATCTCTGATGTGTTCAACATTTACCTTTCCCTACCTTTATCAAATTCACAACTTGGTGCTTTTGACCTAGTTGGACAATGCTTACTAATGTGACTAGTCTTCAAACAACTAAAACATATAGTTTGACTCAACCATATTTTGTATTTACCACTAAAGTGTGTTCTAATATAATTCTTAGGAATATGTCCATATTCTTGACAATAGTGACAACTATATCTTGTATTGTAATCCCAAATATAAAGGTTTCCATAGCTTCTTACCTTGCTAATTTGTTTGATGACCACATAGATTTGGATCTATATTCAAAGGCTCTATGTCCATACTTTTGACAGTTGTAGCAATATCCTTCAAATCTTTGTTTATGCATAGTCCTGGTACTGCATTCATGTGCCTGATGACCTTGCTTATTGCACTTATGACAATGGATCATGTTCCTAGGCTTGACATTCTGATTAGTATTTTTGCTCCTACACATATTAGTAGTATGTCCTTTCTTAACACAATTATGACAAGTAGGTTTGGAGTTCTTACCTTTAATGTTCCTTTCTTCAAAAACTTTGGATGATTCTCCTTCTTTAGTGCTTATGTAGCCCAATCTTGGTGTGTCTTTGTTGGATCTAGGAGATCTTAGTAATTTCTCAAAGTATTTGATGTCTTCATTTGGCTTGTTGAAACTTTCAGCAAATTCCTTTTCTCTTTTGAGATCATTCTGCAATTGTTCATTTTGCAACTTCAATGTGATTATCTCAACATCCTTAACATTTAGTTAATAGTTGGCATTCATCATTTGACTTAGAGTATCTAATTGCATTTTGGAGATCTTGATTAACTCTATTGACTTTTCTTCCAATATATTTTCTAGAGTTCTTTTGTCTTCTTCAATCATGGCTTTGTCTTCCATGAATTTCTTCTTTTGTTCAGTCACCTCACATAGTAGTATAGCTTGTGATTCTTTCTCCAATTTGAGATTTATAATTTCCTTAGCTTGGATTTTGTTCTTTTCCATTAGATTTGCAAATGCTAAATCAAATTCATTGGAGTTACCATCTATAAATAGATTGGTGGTGTGTATCTCTTTATATAGTGTGTCATTCTTTGTAATAGAAATCTCTTTCCTTCTCTTCAAGGATTTCTTTAGTTCCTCTCTTGCCTCATTAAGTTGATGTAGTATGAGATGTATTTCAATCTCTTAGTTCTCAATAGTCTTTCCCAACTTGTACACTTCCATTTCAAGACCTTTCCTCTAAGTTTCAAAGCTTCTCTTTTAGAGAACTAGGCTTTGGTACCAATTGTTGGAATTACAAGTGGGAAGAGAGTAAACTTCTGGGGTGGGTGGGGGGCGAGGGTGAATCAGGAGTTTAAACTTGGACCCATAAAACTTTCATCATTGATATATCAAATGCAATAATATACTAAAATAACATGTAAAGCATATGCATCAATCATGTAAACATGTAATCAAACACACAAAACACCAAATATGATTAATCAGAAACCCTCCAAGTGAGAAGGTAAAACTGGGGTGTGGATGACACATAAATCTTCACTATTATAGCAATAAAGTGTATAGAATTAAGGTCACAATGGTTTGATCACGAATCATGGTCTGCCCTGTGAAAGGCCTGCCTTGTTAAAGGCTTACAAAGACTGTTAAGTTCCACTTAGTTAGAGCATTTCAACACCCTATTAGAAGTGTGCTTGGTTAGAGGACTTCAACTTACAATTAAGTAAGCACCCTGTTAAAAGATTTCATACAACCTGTTAGGACTACTTTGTTAAGAGATTTAACTAAAATCACCTGTTAACATGTCTCATCATAGATCCTATGGTTGGCACTACCTTTCCTGACAATAGATCACTTCTACTCAATCTTTGATTGATCCTTTACAATCTGATGTATCAATGTTGTATCCTTCTCTATCCTATATTCTTCACTAAACTAATTTTGTAATTCACTCTTACTACTAAGTCACCTTGAATTCTTTGCAAGTTTTCTTATTCGCTCTTCTAATTTGATCATTCACCCCTTGTACATTGTTCTCATCATCATTAAAAATTTAGGGCTTTGTCCTCTTTAAGAAGACTCTAGTGGCTTAGTGTTAGATGTGAATCTACGATTTAGATTCTTCCATTTTTCTACTTAAACCTTCCCATTTTCAATTGGTTGCATATAATTGCATTGGGAATCTACATATAGATTTGTTCTTATCTCTAAAAGATTGAAATCTATCTTTAAGTCAGCTCAAAAATGGCATATATAGTTGTTTGTGACATTTCAAACAAATATATCCAAACTATTTCACTCGACATATGAAATCTTTGATGCTCGACATACATTGTAGTTTTTCTTTTGGCTCTGCACTTGAACTACTTGGTATCCACTATTTACTCAGCACTTGAATTCACTTGACATGGTCTATCTGCTTGACACTTGAGTGACTCGAAACTCGAGTGACTCGACACATGTGTGACTTGACACTCATTGCAACTTAGCATGGTCTAATATTTATATGTTGTGCTTAGCATGTAGTACTAGTTTGGCATGCACTAAGTAAATGGTTTAGGTGTGTTGACACTCACTTGTCAAAACCAATCCGAGATCAACACACATATATGTATATATATACGCATATATGTGTATATATACATATATATCTATATCTATATCTACATATATACATATAAATATATGTATACATATATGTATGTATATGTGTGTGTGTGTGTGTGTGTGTGTGTGTGTGTGTGTGTGTGTGTGTGTATAAAATCTATTTAGTAGGTGCATGCATAGGGAAATGTAATTTCCTTATTATCAACTCACCATTTTAATCTCTACTTTGTATAATATATTTATGTTATATCTATGGGTCCATAAAATATATCTCTTCACCCTTCAAATATAATTGTTTCATTTTTCTAGTATTGGGTGGTTTCATATCACAAATTTTTGGGTTTACTATTTATTATGTCATGATTGCAAAATTGAGAAATTTATTTCCTATTTATTATACTTGATTAGTGGGAATAGTTTTATATCTATTTTATTCAATATATTGTGTTTACCTCCTTATCACTCCATGCTTAGTGTTGGCTTTTGAATTAACAACTTTTGAATAACCCAATGATAGGAACAAATACATCTAGGGGTACTTGATTCCCATGTTTGACATACCTATTTTGACACTAGGGCTAGCTATAAGGCTATACTCATTCTTCTACTTTAGGCTCTACAAGACCTAGGTAGGTGAACTTTAGATTCATTCATATGGTACCAATTCCAAAAGCATACAACTAAATCTAGATGGAGTAGATTGGAAACCCCTAAATCTTCTATGCTTATGAAAACAACATAGACATGAAATAACCAATAACATGACCTATGAACTTGATAAATTAAGTGAGGGTAAATCCTTTCAACTCTTCAACATAAAAGGGAAATATATTGATTAATGTGTTGATTATCAGAAAAACCAAGCTATGAACAACAAAACATATAGATCCTATAACTGATCAGTGCCTTATCTATTGGGAAATTTTACAAATTACTAACACACATCCTTGAAAATCATTGATATATCTTATATATCAAGACTCCAAATCTATCCTATCACTTTGTGAATCAGATATTTGCATCAAGAATGAACCTCATACTCAACCTATCCTTCTATAAAATTTGCAACCCTACCAAATATATCAAGCATTTACTTGGCTCTTTGTTCCAACAAAAAAAAATATTAAGACGTACAACTTTAAGGAGTTTCAACTAGGTTTAATCCTTTTGTTCAGAAATTGAAAAACATTGCAAATAACATAGAAAGGAGACAAGAATCAAACTAAAGATAGAATTGAATTTTTTAATTTTATTTATTTCTTTGAAACAAATACATGAAGGATGTATGAAATAACACATAAAACAATTGAATAGATCAAAACTATCTATAAAAATTCATTAATATTGTTCAAATACAAAAAGAAATGTTGGGCATGAATGGTGGGATCACAACTCAAGCTCTACTTAATAGTCTGGAAATAGCCAACCATCAACCACCCTAGAGAAAGAGAAGAGAAGAGATTATAAAGAATGAAGGAAATCCTAGATCTACTATGATGCATCCATTTTTCCACTTGAAAAATCTCCATCTACTAATGAAAAACTTATCTTTACTCTGTTCCTATAACTAAAAATTAAATCCCATCATTCTATTTGAAAAATATCCTCAAGAATGTTATCAAAATGATAGAAGTGCATAAATGATTTGCAGGGGGAAACAAAAGAGCTGGTAAAACTCATGCCAAAACTAGTTTTTTCTATCACCTCAGTCAAACCTCCAATTGACCACCCAGTGAGAGCCATGTGTCATCATCTGATAGGTTGGATTCATCATCTTGTCACCCTATTAGTAGGCCCTCACCACATGTCACACTTTTTCACCTTTGGGTCCTTGAAACCAACCTTATGATGTTATGCCTATGAAGCTATGCATCCTTTTATTTACCTACTCAAAACTGTATTTCCTTCACTACTACATTTGGGCCCAAATTGTGATGATATACCATCTCCATTATGAAGGCATGCCATCACAATTACAATGGTAACCTATCACCCAACTGACATGAGTTGGAATTGGCTCCCGTCAGATGGGCGTTAGACTTTTGCTATCACAAGTTGTGATGACAAGGGTGACTTTCACAATTGTGATGGCCATAGGTGTTATAAATTGAGTTGTCATTCTGGCAAATTGTTCATTTTTGCTGTACCAATTATGAATTTTTGTTTGAAGACATTGTCAAAATTGGGGCATCTATATGGCATAAATGCTATGGGCCCCACGGGAAGCCATCTAAAACATCTGTTGCAACTGGGATGGACATATGGTAGGAATGTTGCAAGATTGATGGCTAGCCATCACAATTGTGTTTACATGCTATATTAATAAAAAAATATTGGCAACAAACATTGAATAGCTATGATGTAGTCATAGGTTAATATTGAGCTTCACTTGGTTTTGAGAATAGTTTAATATTCTCTACTAATCAAGGCCAACAACATGAAGGTGGAAGCTCATTTAGCTCTACCCCCCTCCCCCCAACATCTAAATTCCTTGTTAAAATCTAAAATATTTAAGAAAGGATCAATATTTAAAGTATAAAAAAAAGTTCCAGACCTACAAAAGTGACATCATTTTCCCATCTTTAGGTGCATGTCATTTTTTCAACACATCTAAAAGAAGATTTTTCCACTCTAAATCAAGAATGCATGTGCATGCACACTCTGTATTCATGGACAATAGAAGGAGCTAAAGAAACCCAAAACCTTTACATTTATTTAATAGGTCTATGCAAACCTCTAAAAAAAAATGCAAAATTGTTGGGATTTTTTAGCTCCACTTGATGTTGCATGCATATGAATTGAGATTGCATATTGAACTATGGCATCCTTCTACATTGCTTGAAGCCAATTGATTCACATAGTTAGCTATCATACAATCATAAGTTAATGTTAAACTTCACTTGGTTTCAAGAATAGTTTAATATTCTCTACCAAGGAGGGCCAACCACGTAAAGGTGGAAGTTCATTTTCCCCCACACCCTACCAACATCTAAATTCCCCATTAAGATCTAAAATATTTAAGAAAGGATCAATCTTTAAAGTACAAAAAAAGGTTCTAGACCTATAAAAGTGACATCGCTTTCCCATCTAGTGCATGTCATTTTTCCATCACTTCCAAAATAAGATTTTGCCACTTTGAATCAAGAATGCACATGTAGCTACATTCAAATGCATGGACAATAGGCAAAGCTAATTGTTGTTTAGTGTGGATCCTGATTAGTCAGATTGTGGTGGTTGATCAAGAAAGTACTGTACATACTTCATAAATTCTTTGGGGTTCTGGGCATCACCCCAAAAATATAATAATTTGGGCCCTATTTTATCGAGATTTTGGGTTGACATGTAATTATTAATTATAACCCTAAAGCAATTAAAATACTTGTATAAAAGGGCTTAGGGTTAGGGATTGTTTCATAAGGTGTGATGTGAAATTGGTTCTTGTGGTGGTATTGAGCTATAAGGGATTATAGATCATAATCAGGTTGTAATCACTAGATCATAAAAATATTGGACTTGTTGTTTGGTGGATGTAGCCTAGGGATTGGGTGAACCACGTTAAATCTTGGTGCCTTGTGTTCTTTTCTGTGTGATCTATTATTTTATTTTATTGGTTATATTTGCATGTAATTATTATTTTTGTTTGTGGTTTAATCGTAACACTAATAAAATACAACATGATTACATTTCTTGAATAGGTCTATTAAGTTTTTAAAATTATAGACCATCATCATGAACAATGTTTGTGATGATCTATAACTTAAAATACCTAATTAAAGACCTCTAACAAAAATACAAACTTGTTGTATTTTTCAACTTCACTTGATGTGTATGCATATGAATTGACATTGCATATTGAACTATGGTGTCCATTTACATTTCTTGAAACCAAGAGATTTACATAATTAGTTGTCATAAAATCATAGGTTATTGTTGAGCTTCACTTGGTTTCAAGAATAGTTTAATATTATCTACTAATAAGGGCTAACCATGTGAAGGGTGAAGCTCATTCCCTTTCCCCCCACCAACATCTAAATTCCATGTTAATACTTAAAATATTTAAGAAAGGATCAATCTTTAAAGTACCTAGAATGTCTTCATTGTCTCTTGCTACTCTCAAGGGAAGTCCATCTTCATTGCTCAAGAGAAATTCATCAGATGAGTATATCCAAGAATGCCCTCATCACCTCCTACATAAATGAATCCAATATTAGAAAATTCCCCCCTAAGAAATAATATTTCAAGTAAAATAAACACATAAAAAATGAGAGAAAAAAAGAGGAATCTACTTACCAATAGACGTTGCCATTGCACTTTTGTCCATGCTATCTGTTGAGTGAGTTTTATTATTTTTATGTTGTGCCAAGATCTCTCTATTTATATACATACATACATATATATAGAGATCACAAGGGAATGTCAATGAGATGCAAAGATAATAAAGGCATGACAATGCAATGTAGAGATTACAAGGGGACATATATACATACATACATACATAATACATACATACATACATACATACATATCTATACATACATATATGTATATATATAGAGAGAGATCTTTTTTAAGGTGCTACATGACTTACCTCAAGATCCACAAAAATAATGTAGACTAAGAAAAATGGGTAGAGTTCACAAGAAATTTTACAAAAACATATCATGGTAGATATTTTTAGAAAGAAACAAGCCATAACCTAGTTAAATGGGTCTAGTTGTTGATTAGTTGGGTTGATATATATATGTATATTTAACTAGGTTATGAATTTTGCAAGGGAATGAGCCTTGTGATTATGAAATTTACAAAGAAATAGAACATGCTTCTTCAACTCCTTATACTCAACTCTCCACTAAAGTTATTCTTCAAATAGTGAGAATAGCTACTACAAATTCCTGGGAGCTAAGGGACCCTGAACCTATGCTAATTTTTTGGAGACATGGGAGAAGTTACTATTGGCTTCAGTACTTCATAACATTCTAGATCATATAGTGATGCCAAAATTAATAGTACTAGTAGATACTTGGGATGAAAAGATCATAAGGGAATGACAACAAATTCATATAGAATTGTCATCATATAATGTACAATAAAAAAAATGAGATACAGAGATCACAAGGGTATGAAAATGAAATGCAATAATCATAAGGGCATGATAATAAAATCCTAGATCACCACATGATACATACATACATCCATACATGCATACATACATACATATACATATACATATACATATACATGTACATGTACATCTATGTATGTATGTAGAGAGATCTTTTTTAAGGTACTTTTTACATCTTAGCACAACAAAAAAATTGATCCAGCTCCATACATATTCCATAATCCAAATAATTAAACAATAAAACCCACTCAACCCATGCTAACTGATTTATCTCAAGATCCTACACAAAACTAATGTTGATTGTTCCTTTTATTATACCTAATTTGATTACAATTCCATAGGAATTTGTAATCAACCTAGCTAATCAACAACTAGACCCATTTAACTAGGTTATGGCATGTATACATACTTATATTTAACTAGGCTATGGCTTCTAGAAGGTAATTAGCTTTGTAATTATGGCATTTACATAGAAGCAAAAATTCCTTCTTGAACTCCTTAAACTCAACTCTTAACTAAAGTTATTCTTCTAGCAGTGAGAATAGCTACTACAAATTCCTGGGAGCCAAGGGACCCAAAACCTATGCTACATTTTTTTTGACATGGGAGAAGTTACTACTAGCTTTAGTACTTCATTACATTTTGAATCATATAGTGATGCCCAAATTAACAACGACAATAGATACTTGGGATCCTTGTAGGGAGAGCATGCCAATATATACATTATTACATGCTTGGCTTCTATTGTTGTGCCATCATATGGAGCCGTTATATCCAACCATTTATTATAAATTGGGGAATGCTCTTCATGCCTGGCATTCAAGTGATGCATCTGCATATGCAATTTTATCACCTTCAAAAACTATATTTGATCTTGCTAATTGGGAACAACTTATTGTTCATTTTATTGTACCTAATCTGATGACAATTCTATAGGAATTTGTAATCAACAACTAGACCAATAAAACCAGGTTATGGTTGGGGCATGTGTTATACCCATTTATCATATGGTTGCAATGTTGGAGGCAATACTTTTTATTTGTGCAAGATATGGAGGAAGAGAAGTGGTGTTAGAAAAAATGCAAATTTAATAATGTGAAGTCACCTTAAGGAAACTGTGTATGCTCTTGGTAAACATGTAATAAAAAATATTCATCATGACCCTTTTTTCTTTTACATGTTTTTTCATGGATCCTTCACACACCCAATGCTCACAAATGTCTACTTAAGAATGTATGTGAATCTGCAATATAGTGCTATGTGGTGAAATATGTAGAAAATAATATAATCCTTCATCACACAAGGTCTTTCACTTGGTGTTCTCATTCATTAAGTTAAGCACCTAAGTTTTCATTTCAAATCATGATTTATCTATTTTGGGCTTAAGAACAAGTACAATAGCCTAGAAAGAGTACCTAAGAAGAGATAGATCTCAAGTTCATCCATTAATAAAATATAGCATTCATTCATTATGGCATGAAGTAAAAAATAATTATTAGGATCCATAAAATAATCTCATAATGTCCAAATCTAACATCTAACATTAGTTCATCCTTTAACAATTATTAATAGTAGCATATAAACACATAACACTCAATAACATGTGAAATAAAGTATTTAAACATGCCTTAACTAATTATGATTTAATTTTGGATCACCTACCTGATTAGTTTGGAATTTTTTTCTCACGAAAAATCATAAAATGTAAGAACTATGCCAAAAAGAGCATAAAAAGATGATTATAAAATGCACCAATCATGTTTTTAAGTTCTTTTGGCACAATCATTCTTAAATTTTTTGGCTCAATCTCCAATTGGTCAGTATGTGTTTTGAGAAATTATTGTTGGACTATGAGTTAGGAAAAAGAGAAATATCAATCTTGAAAAAAATGTACATAAATGAAATATATTTTTAAACTTCAATTTTAGAAACTTACAAAGAAAACTACAAAATTATAAAAAACTATTGTGGTTTGTACTATTTGAAAATTATAGTTACAAGTGATAAAGTTATATACCTTTGATTCAAAGAGAGAAAATAATGGAAATGAAGTATTGCAGAAGGTGCAAGCTCAACTGCCCCCTCATGTGGATGGAAATATTAAGTAGAGAATATTTATATCCATCCATCCATACATACATACATACATGGTTAAGTGCTACCTAACTATGTCTAAGACATTTTCACACTAGAGGCATACTTAGCCTACAAGGTGACCTACATACTCATATCCATGGGATCAAGACCTTTGAACTACTCACTTTAACAACTATGTAGTTCTAGTTTTTAATTGTTTTGAGGTAGTTGTATTCCTATAACCACTAGTGAGCTTTACTCACCTAATACAACTCTTCACCATCATACAACCACTTGGGTGAATCAGGTGGTTTTCTATAATTACAATACTACAATATCTTGGTGCAACAATTGTGTTTTAGTTTATAGTTAATGTAAGGTTAACCTATATACGTACTAACTCACTCCTTATATAGTTATGTTTAAAAGATTGTGACAATAATCAATGGGTCTAAATAGACCAATCAAGTTAATGTTGAAACACAAAGTTTAGCCTTCTATTTTCAAAAGCCAGGTATAGTAGGTACATATAGTGTCTTAAAATATAAGCCTCATGAGTTAACATATAATGTCTTAAAATAGTTAAGTGCTACCTAACTATGTCCAAGGCATCTACACATTGAGGCATACTTCACCTACCAGGCTACCTACATACCCATATCCATGGGATCAAGACCCCTGAACTACTCACTCTAATGAATATGTAGTTCTAGTTTCTAATTATTTTGATGTAGTTGTATTCCTATAACCATTGGTGAGCTTTACTCACCTAATATAGCTCTTCACCATCATACACCCACTCGGGCGAATCATGTGGTTTTCTATAATTACAATACTATAATACCCTGGTACAACCTTTGTGTTGTAGCTTATAGTTAATGTGAGGTTAACCTATATACATCCTAACTCACTCGTTATATAGTTATGTTTAAAGCTTGTGATAATACCCGTGGGCATGCGATCTATTGAGTGAGTTTTATTGGCTTTGTTGTGCCAAGATCTCTTTGTTTATATGCATACATACATATGCAAAGATCACAAGGGCATGACAATGAAATAAAGCGATCACAGGGGCACAACAAAAAAATCCTAGATATCCACTGATCTCCATAATCTACAAAATCTCTCTATATATACACACATACATATACATACATACATACATACATATTTTTAGGATTAACCTTAGACAAAAATAATAGTTACATGCAAATATAACCAATACCAGAAAATAGTAGATAAGATAAAAGAAAACATAAGATGCCAAGATTTAACATGGTTCACCCAATCCTTGGGATATGTGCACCAAAAACAAGTCCAATATTCTCATTATCTGATGATTAAAATCCACAATCCCTTACAACTCAATGTTGTCACAAGAATCTACAATATTACCATTACATTATGAAATTCCTAACCCTAAGCCTTTTTATACAAGATTTTTGTCGCTTACAAAATTAAGGCTAGAATAAGTTGTCCAATAGGAAAAATAGTGGCTAACATATTTTACATTATAAGGGTATTTTTGGCTTCAAGGGTGTTGCCCCCCAAAACCCCCATGGGTTCATTGCCCCTGGACCCCACCCTATATTGCAATAGTGAGTGCACCTGGGGCACTACCCCTTGACCCAATTTTGGGGACACTACCCCCAAACCCATATAGAAATAATATGGAGAGAAAACCATGCCAAATAAACTTTTGAGTCTGATTAGGCTCCACATCACAATACATATACATACATACATACATACATACATATATATATGTATGCATACACACTTACATACATACATCTACATATGCAATTTTATCACCTTGGAAAATTGTATTTGATTCTACTAGCCTAAGCTTGGAACAACTAATTGTTCATTTTATTGTACCTAATCTGATGATAGTTCTACATGAATTTGTAATCAACCTAGATAATAAAAAACTAGACTAATTAAAGTAGGTTATGGCTTGTTTCTTTCTAAAAATACCTACTATGATATGTTTTTCTAAATTTTCTTGCCCATTTTTCCTAGTTTGTATTATTTTTGTGTAGGATCTTGAGATAAATCACTTAGCATGGGTTGAGTGAATTTTATTGTTTTATTATTTGGATTTTGAAATATGGGCTTTGTTTTATCATTGGCTTTGTTCAAGTCCTAATTTTAATAAAGTAACAAAGTGGTTTTATGGTGGAAATGACTATATAGTGAAGAGAAAACTTGAAAACTTGAATGTTTAAATATTGAAATGAAAGCTATCGAGGATCAAACACCTATGGTAGAGTTACAACACAATGTGAAGTTGATTTTAGATATGATATATATATATCCCCATTTCTTTTGATTGTGGAGAGCTGCATGGGAAAGAGGGTGGAGAGCTATGAATGTTGGTGGAAATTTTATTGCTGCACCCTTGTGATCATTGCATTTCATTTGTGTGCCCTTATGATCTCTATATTTTGTTTTTGTGCTCTTGGTGGAGATCAGTGGAGATTTAGGATTTTGTTGTTGTGCCCTATTGATCTCTGGATTTCATTGTCATGCCCTTGTGATATCCATGCCCTTTCTCTATGATTTCATTGTTGTTTCATGACCTTATGATATTTTTTCCCTTTGTAGCTACACTATAACATTTGGGGTCTAATTGTGATTACAATTTGCAATGGTGGTGTAATTTGTGGTGTTCGGGACCAAATGTAGTAGTGCTCGCTCTGCAATTTTCTTCAAGAGGAGAAGAGGTACCTATGTAAATATTTTTTTCTTTTCCTTCTAAACATGTATCTCTTTATATTCTCCCCAATAGGTGATTAGAGAAGCTTCTCTTTATGTATATGTATTTGTATATACACACATATATGTGTGTCTATGTATATATGTATATATACAGAGATCTCTTTGTTTATATACATACATACATTGACATAGACATACATACATATACATACATACATATATACATATATACATACATATATACATATATACTTACATACATACATACATACATACATATATACATACATACATACATACATCTGCATATACAATTTTATCACCTTGAAAAACTATATTTGATCTATATTTAATCACCAAGAGATAATATAATTTGTAAGTATAGATTTATACATACTTAGTTTAGTATGATTAGTTTTGATTGAATTTGTCCGAAGAGAGTGAGTCTACTCATGATGATAATGGCTCCATGTATTAGTTCTTTGGAAGAGAGAGATGTACAAAATATTAGATGTTGTTTATGAATATGGGATGATTCATTCGTGATGCCAATATATCCTTTATTTTTTAGTTTCTATCGAAACTATTTAGGCCAAAAAAAAATTTGTTTGGTTAGTTTTGATCGAAACTACCTTAAAAAGTAGTTTCGATTGAAATTATGTGAGGAGTTTCTATCAAAAGTTTTAGGGCCAAAAATTTGTCTTGTGCATTTTTGGACGAATTTCTTCCTCCAAAAAAGTGTAACCCACTATTTTGGGTTCATCCCTCCTCCATATTGAATTTATATATCATAAATTTTCTAGATACAAATCAGTTGACTTGGTCTTCTAAAATGGTGGGACTAAGATATAAACCTCAAACAAGGACTACATGCTATGGTGGGGTAGGTGGAAGATTTTTGTATGAGTGGATGATTGGGAAAGTTCCAAGTAGTTTCATTAATTTGATAAGGGAGTCAACTTTGACAGTGGGATGATCAAAATTGGTATGGCCATCCTTATGATTGATGTCTCTATCTCATAAAATAAAATTAACTCAAATGACAAGCAACAAATTATTAAATATATAGAAAATTAGAAGAAAATTAACGTATAATATTTTTAAAGGACAAAGATATAATAAAAATATAATTTGGTGGAAAATTCCATGAACTACATGGCTCCACATTGTGGCTATTCCATTGTCCAGTAGTGGAAACTCTTCACGTTAAATATGAAGATCTTGAAATTAAAAAAGATAACTATCAGAGATCTATATTTTTTTTTTAGTGATAAAAAAATATACAATCTAATTTTAAGAAAAATAATAGTCTTAAATGTATATGATAAAATAAAATAAACAGGAGTAGTAGTTGTAGCTATATAATTCTAGTATTACTGATTATGTTAAACAAAATGTTCAATAAAACAAGTATGAAGTAACATAAATGGATCATCTTCTTGATCCTATTATGACTTAATGCGAATGCATATGATCATTACCTAGATGATATTATGCATGCAATCTTTACTTAATCACCAAGAGATAATATAATCTAGAAGTATAGATTTTTGCATACCTAATTTGACATGAATAAATTTGATTGAATGCAAGGATAATTGCTTGTGTGAATTCACATAGTGAACTAATTTACATACATATATGCACATATGCATACAATCATCATAACCAATTATCCTTGAATCTAACCAAAGCTATTATATATGAACAAGAGATATGTACATGTTTAGAAGGAAAAGGAAAGAACATTCACATAGGTACCTCTTCTCCCCTTGAAGAAAATTGTAGAGCAAGGGCATGGAGATCACAAGGGAATGACAAAAAATCCTAGATCTCCATGATCTCCACCAAAATTTAGAGCTCTCTACCCTCATTTGGAGCTTTCCACCCTCTTTCACTCACATATCTCCACACTAAATAAAAACAAATGGGGAATGATTAATGTCATTTTTTCTTTTCTTTTTTGTTTACAATTCATAATCCACAATCCACAAGATCTCTCTATATATTTACACACACACACACACACACACACACACACACACACACACACACACACACACACACACATGCATACATAAATATATACATACATACTTGAAAAAAATAATGTACTTTCTAAGATTTTAAAATTGATCAACAAAATTAATATTTTACAAGAAAATGCATCTAAAGAACTTTTAGCTCATAAGCAAGAACATGTTGTTGAAATAGTAAAAAAAATGCTTGACATGAGAGGTTCACAAGTTAGGGTGTTGACCAATCTTGAAAACTTGAATGCAAAAATGAAAACTATTGATGATGAAACACCTATTCTAGAGTTACAACACAATGTGAAGTTGATTTCAGATAAGGTAGAGGTACATATTTAAAAGTTTAATAAACAAAATTGAAGGCACGAGAGTGAAGGAGAAGGAGCAACATTAGAAAGAGAAGGATAAGGATAAAATTTAGAAAGAGAATGAGGAGTGACTTTAGAAAGAGACTACATGGAAGAAAAAATAACTAGACAACATAGAGGATATTATGGGAGCCATTGGATAGAATTTGGGAAAGTGTTGTGATAGGTACTATGACATTGGAAACAATAATTAAATTGGTGTACTTGCTAATTAACTAGGTTGATTAATTCAATGATCCAAAGTTAATGTTAGTTATTATGTTGACATACATGAAAAAATTATTATCATTCATTATTTTATATACATACTTACATGAAAACAACAATGCACTTTCTAAGAGTTTACAATTGTTCAACAAAATTAAAGTTTTACAAGAAAATACACTTGAAGAACTGTTAGCTTAGAAGCAAGAACATCTTGTTGAAATAGTACAAAAAGTGCTTGACACAAGAGGTCCAAAAGGGAGGGTTTTGACCAATCTTGAAAACTTGAATGCTGAAATGAAAGCTATCTGATGGGACTCAAAATTGCATTCCCATTTTGAGTACCATTCCAAAATTTTGAGTCATTTTCAAGCTTATATGCACATTATCCTGTATATAACCTAGCTATCCTTTTGAGGCTTAAGAGATGTTCATTATTTCTAACATCTTACATTAAACATATCCATGGGTCTTGTGATGATAAATTATCATTCTATGTTATTCAGTGAAGTTTTGTTTTGAGCAATGTTCAAATCTGCATTTTTGCCTAAGTGTCAAACAATGATAGGAAGACTAGATTGCATTTTAATATCTTGTACCTAGTAATGTTTCATGACTCACCACTTTAGGAGTGTTTAGTACACATATAAAATAACCTATGTTTCAATTTTCAAGTAATTTTGATATGTTTTGAGTAGGTTTTGAATCCATTAAAGTTGGTTACTTACTATTGTCATGTTGATGTAAATTATTGAGAATTTTGGGAGGCCCTATTTGACTGATTATACCTTTGACACAGTTGACCTTAATGAGAAATTTCCTTTTTTCATTTTATTCTAGAGGTCATATACTTTCTATTTTTTTAGTTTTTGAGCCTATGATGAATCCGTTTGATCAGTTTGCAAATGTGATTCCAAATGCAATTTGTGAAGTTTTACTGGTGTCAAGAAATACATATGGATTAGTACCCCTGTTTGGGATGCAATAACTCTAAATCTATGATTGTCTAAACCAAATGGATTGTACCATAGTTTTCTACTCTAAAAATTATTTAAGTATAATATGAGATCAGATCCACTAAAACTATGGATAGAATGTATAGGCTAATTTAGGTATGATTGTGTTTTTAATTGAAGGAGAATTTGAAGAGGGTATGACAAGGCATGCATCTTCATCTTTTGCATAGTGAAATAATTTATTTTTCTTGAGGAGTGGTTTAGACATAGTGAATTCTCTTCATGTAGAATGAGAATATGTAAAAAGCATTGATACAGACATCTACATGGAAAATTCTTCAAGACATTTTAGTTTCAAGTGCTACATCTAGCATTGAAACATTCAAATCCTGTTTGCTTCTAACATTTTTTTTACATGAGGTAAGTGAGGATATTTTCATTGGAGAGAATGTGAAATACATGGAAGTCACATTGAAGGATGAGTATCAATTCATCATATGTAATGAAGGAAGACTACATATGCAAGGAAGAGGGATGTTATTTATCCTACATTGGTCATGTGAGGACACACTTAGTTTTTTAAATACTACACCACTTACATGGTAAGTGTTTGAAAAGACATGGGTTTTTTGAAAGTTGTAGGCTCATGTTGAGGGCCCCACTATGGACAACCATCTTAGCTAGTAGAGACTAAAGAAAAAAATTGAATGCTCACACGTAATGAGAAATGATGATGTCAAAGATGAATATAGTAACTAATCAGCAGTTGAGTTTCAAGATGGGCCCAGATCACGTAGTTACAATGGTCAAGCTACAACATAACTATGGTGACATAGTGAATGGAGTTAGTTGGTTGTTGGTCACTGGGTTGTGATGTAAAATGCTAGGGTCAAAAAGATGTCATGACTATGTGAAATACCTTATTTTTACTAGGCAATTGCCTTAGCCATGGTTAAGGAGTTGGAGGTGTGACATTGTGGATTGCCTTGTTTTACTTGGTTGCCAATGTTTGGCAGAGTCAAGGGTTAAGCTTGTGAACTTGTGAGGTGGTGATACATGGTGGAGCTTACTAATAGGGCAATGTTAAAATGGAAAAATTTGGCCAATGGGAAGCTGCCACATTGTGCCTAGTTGGTGGTCAACAAAGGGTTGACTTAGATTCTAGAAAGGGGCAAAAAGATGAAATAATAAAAAAAAAGTTTTTTATTATTTTTTTCCTTTCATTTTAAATGATGAATATGAAAAATTTAAATTAAGATTTTCTTCTATAGTACATACTATAGGATTTTAAAATTTTTCATTTAATCTTTGAGCATGAAATGGGGAACGAATTTTTGAATGAGCACTAGGGGGAAATTTTAGCTAAAATGTGCAACATAATATATCATTAGAAGTAGGAGAAGTTAAACATTTCATTTTTGTAGTTAGATTTTGCACAAGTCTTCAATGAAATAAGCTATAGGTAGTTTGTGTTTCTGGGGCACCCTCAGTATTCATGTAGATTAGCAACTTTAGAATGAATAATATCATAATTTAATTAGTTTGAGATGAGATCAAATCCACTAAAATGACAACCAAGAAGAATTGAATTTTTTTAGGGTAGTTTCAAGTGATAATGTTTTGTCAGTAGATGCAATTAAATATTCATGGCAAGGGAAAATGAATAGAAATAAGATTAGATTGAAATCTCGTGTACCTTTTGATGTATATCAAATTTTGCATTAGAGGGGGTTTTTTCCTAATTATTCTAAGGGGATAGTTATGCAAGTTAGTTGTCCATAACATTGATGAGATTTGATTCATGGTTGATGAGAGAAGAGACAATTCTATAGCAGCTAAAGGAAGAGTTTCAACTATACACTTAGTAGTAGCGAATCTAATCTAGGAGCCTCTTCCTTATATATATTTCTCTCTTCTTTCCTCATTGTAAGGGTTCTAGTTCTAGAGAATTTTTCTCATGACCGTGATACCATAGTTGGTTCCAATTTTATGACTATGATACCATATTTTTAGTTTTTCTCTGTTTATGAAAAAAAACAACAAAGTTTTATGTATAGTCCTAGTATGTTGAGTTTTTTGTCATTTCTTTACATGCATCTTAAGTGTATTGTTTCAAAGAGATGAATACAATGAACAACCAATTTCTTAGTTTCATTCTAATTCTCATCTCCTTCCTTTGTTATCTATAATATTTTGTGGTTTAGGAACAAAGAGTTTAAACCCGTTTGCATCCCCTTAAAGTTGTATGTCTTGTTAGGGTTTACTAGTGGAACAAAGAACCAAGTAAATGCTTACTTACCTTGATAGGGTTGTGGGTTTCATCAAAAGGATATTGCATAAGTATGAGAGTTTTCATAAATGTCAATGTCTAATTCACAAGATGATATAGAACTAGGGTCTTAATACATGATATGTGTCAATGATTTCCAGTGATGTGTGTTTTTAAGTTGTGGAATTGACCAATAGATAAGGCACTAATTAGTTTTAAGATCAACATGTTCTTGTTATTGCATATTCGAATTTTGCTAATATCAATCTTTAAAAGAATTTATTTTCCCTCACTTAGTTTATTAGATTCACGTGTCCTGTTATTAGCTATTTCATGTCCATGAATGTTTGTATAAACATAGAAGATTTAGGGGTTTTACCTATTATATAGATTTAGTTATATGCCTTTACACTGGTACCATATAAAGAATTTGAGGTTCACCTGCCTAGGTCTTGCAAAGCCTAAAGAAGAAGGAGAGTATATAGCCTTATAGTTGGCCCTAGTGTCTAAATAGGTGTACTGAACATGGGAATTAGCTTCCCTTAGGTGTATTTGTTCTTATCAGTAGGTTATTAAAAAGTTGTTAATTCTGGAGTGAACAAAATGGTGACTTTGTTGGGGATGTATTGAATCTGAAAGGTGATTCAATATGGTTAAAACAAAAGGCATGCACAAAGTTTGTTATCAACAACAAGGTCATGCTAAAGTTTTATGTCCCCCTAGTAATGTTTTATCTAGGAAAATAATAGCTTTGAAGGTTGAATGAAGATTGTACTGTTATTAAGTGATTCATCATCAATCGATTCAGCATGGAATTATTTTCAATGTACTATAGTGTTCACAGTCAAGAATGAACAATAGTATTTGTTCTCTGTTTCAAGTTTGTAAATCTGTAAGAGTGGTTTGATGATTTGCATGTTTTCTTCAATTGAAAGTATGGTTCATATTTCATCATGTGACAAATTTCATTTTTATTCTCATTTTTTTGAGTGGTGACTCTACATCTCTATACTAGTGTATCCTAGTTGATTTCATGTTGTAAATTTTGAAGGACTTTTAGTTTGTATGAGCTGATCTGAAGCTCTTTGTTGGAATGTTTTAGAATAACTAAGAGGGGGGAGTGAATTAGTTATCCAAGGTCTAGATGTATAAATAAAACTTTTCACAGCTCTAGTGAACCCATAAAACATTCATACTCATGCATGTATCCATAAGATTATGCAATCCCTAAAAACTTGTAGGTTACTATCAAATCAACTTGCAAAAACATAAATCATGAAACATAACAAATTCATCAACACACTGACACAATGATTTACATGGAAACCCAATTTGGGAAAAACCACCAATAACATGCTACTCCTTTTCACTCTTTTGAAGTGATGCCTTGTGAAAGGCCAACCTTGTTAAAGGTCACAATACACACTTTAAATTTGATCTAGTTATGAGATTTCAATCACCCTATTAGAATTGAGCCTTTTTAAAGGACTTTAGGCTATCTAGTTGGAATGCCATCTAGTTGAAGGATTTACAAATGACTATTAGTTCAACCTTAATCCAAATAATTTACCTTAGATTGATACAACTGTTAGACAATAACAGTAGAGCTTTGATTTGATACAACTTATAACTTCTCTTGCAGATTATAGATCTATGTTCATTCCTCAATTATATTTGGCCTTTATCCTTTGTAGCTCTAATAGCTTGTTCACCCTTCAAGCATTCATCTCCTTAAGCCTTCTTGGTTAACATGCTATTGCAAACTCTTCTCTTAGGTCACTTGATAACCCTTAAATCATTCTCTTCCTTAGGTTCTCGTACATGACAACTTTGCTTCATGACTAGACATTTGTATAAATAGGAAATTAGGATATTTTCCCACTCATTTTCCATCATTTAAATTAGGGTTCAGATGAATTAGGTAGGATACAATATATCTACCCCATATCTCATATCTCTTCTAGAAACTTCTCCTAGAATCCATTTGAATTTTCCTAAACATAGTTTATCTCAAATTTTGTGCCACCAGCTCATCAATCTTATCTTCCTCCTAGTTCACAAATTTCAAGAAAATAAACTTGTCAACTTAGATTTAGCAAATCTTTGATCTTTTAAATAATGCACTAGCTCAACATTATCAACCTTCTGGTGCTTGGCACATATTGCATTGTTCAACATCCGTTGTGAATTTACTTAGCACGAACTAAAGTTTACTTGTGCTTGACATCAACTAAAATTTACTTAGCATGAACTAGTTTTCTCGACATACACTAGAATTTTCTTTTACTTAGCTCTAATTGATTTTTTGCTTGGCTTGTACTGACTTTTCTCGACACCTACTATCCACTCAGTCAAGCTTGATAGACAAACTTTGTGTCACTTGTTCTTTTAACCTTTCTTTTAAACTCTTCTCTTAGGTCACTTGATAACCCTTAAATCATTCTCTTCCTTAGGTTCTCGCACATGACAACTTTGCTTCATGACTAGACATTCATATAAATAGGAAATTAGGATATTTTCCCACTCATTTTGCATCATTTAAATTAGGGTTCAGATGAATTAGGTAGGATACAATATATCTACCCCATATCTCACATCTCTTCTAGAAACTTCTCCTAGAATCCATTTGAATTTTTCTAAACACAGTTTACCTCAAATTTTGCACCACTAGCTCATCAATCTTATCTTACTCCTAGTTCAAAAATTTCAAGAAAATAAACTTGTCAACTTAGATTTAGCAAATCTTTGATCTTTTAAATAATGCACCAGCTCAAAATTATCAACCTGCTGATGCTTGGCACATATTGCATTGCTCAACATCCCTTGTGAATTTACCTAGCATGAACTAAAGTTTACTGGTGCTTGACATCAACTAAACTTTACTTAGCATGAACTATTTTTCTTGACATACACTAGAATTTTCTTTTACTCAGCTCTAATTGATTTTTTTCTTGCTTGTATTGACTTTTCTCAACACCTACTATCCACTCAGTCAAGCTTGACAGACAAATATTGTGTCACTTGTTCTTTTAACCTTTCTTAATGTAGCCAACATTTGTAACCTTAAGTAGATTATCATTACATCATGTTATCATTTTCTTAACTGATTCTTGTACTTCATTACATAATCATAACTCAACATTTCCTCTAGGTGCTATTGTTACCTCTTATTGATCAAATCCTCTTCATCAATCAACTAAGTTATAGTACTTGAATCTTATAAGTAATTGTATTACTGGAAAATAGTAGGTTTGACATCAGTGACAACAAAATGATTGAAACACATAGTCTTCTTTAACAATCTCCTTCTTTCAATGATCTCTCTTAGAAATAATCTTTTCAATTAGATCTCAATAATCCCCCTCTTTGGCATTAATGGTAAACCAAACTAATCAACTAAGTCAATCAAATGATGAACGTCTTGTTCAACCAAACTGACTAGGTTAAAATAGTAAGACAATACCAACAAGAAAACTTGTATCAAAATTTCTCCCTCTATTAGCAACTTCCACCTTTTGATTAGGTTACAAAACTCCTTCTTATAACTCCCTCTAAGTTCCTTCTTGTATCTCCCTTTTACTAGGTAGATTAGGATTTCTCCCTCTTTCTTATATTCTTCTCTATCTTTTTCATCATACATGTGTTTTCTTCTAATCAACAACATCAACAGTTATCTCCCTCTAAGATCAATAGCACTCTCCAACTTACTTTCTCTGATAATGATTAGTTTAATTTTCTTTTCTCTTTTCTAATTAGTATTATATCTCCCTATCTATTATGGCTCTTGATCAATATCTCCCTATTTTTTTTGGCTCTTGATTAGTAGAATATTTACCTCTTCGACAACAATGCCAAAAACATATACCAAAAAATTGTCATCTTAAACATGCAAATATAAGCTTTTGTAGTTTCTTTAGTTTCTCCCTCTTTCACCTTGCTTGTGACTGATTTGAAGTTTTAGCTCTATGATTACTTTCCTCTGCATCAATGTGTAACATATGAATATCAGCTTGTTTGATGCAGGGCACTACTGTTGTTATTTAGATAGCCTTTGATAGGGGTATCACCCCTAGTTTACCTCTTAGATACTTATGAGCATCCTTAGGTAATGGTTTTGTGAAGATATCAACAATTTGCTCCTTTTTGTTCACATATTCCATCTTCACCTCTTTATCTTGAACTAACTCCCTCAAGTAATGATACTTGATTTCAATGTGCTTTGTCTTTGTGTGTGTCACTATATTCTTTAATCTATTGATGACACTTGTATTATCACAATAAAGTATCACCGGTCCTGTGATTTCCTCCTTCATTCCTTTGAATAGTTGTTTGATCCATACAATGTTTGTGCAATTTACAACAACAACAACATATTGAGCTTGAGTAGTAGATTGTGAAGTACAACTTTTCTTTTTACTAGTCCAAGTAACTAGTCTCTTGCCTAAGAAAAATGCTCCTCCATTGACACTCTTTCTATCATCAATATTTCCAACCTAATTAACATCAGTGTAAGCTCTCAATTCAATTTTTTCATTCTTCTTTTAGTATAGACCAAACTCTTTTATTCCTTTCAAATATCTTATTATTCTCTTTACAACCATTAAATGATTCTCCTTGGGATTAGCAAAGAATCTTGTAACTATTCCTACAAATAATGCAATATCAAGTTTTCTATGTACTACATATTGCAATTTTCCAATCATAGACCTATACATTGTTTGGTTCACCTCAATAGAATCATCATTCTTTGACAATTTTTGTCCTATCACCATAGGTGTACTTACTAGTTTGGAATCCTCTAATGCAAAATTTTTCAATATTTCCTCGATATACTTTGAGGAAGTGATGTATATACCATATTTCATCTGATATACTTGCAAACCCACAAAAAATTTGATCTCTCCAAACATAGACATTTCAAATTCTCGCTTTATTAGATTTGCAAAATTCTTACATAAAGCATCTCAACCTCCAAATATGATATCATCAACAAATATTTTAGATAAAAAAATACCTTTTCTTTTTTTTTGTCTTTATGTATAGATTGTTGTTATCATTAGCCCTTTTAAATCCAATCTTCACAAGATAATTATAAAGTCTCTCATACCATTCTCTTAGTGCTTGTTTCAAACCATATAGAGCTTTGTGCAATCTACATACCATGTACTTATTGTTAACATCAACAAAACCTTATGGCCATTATATGTAAACTTCTTCCTCTAATACACCATTTAGAAATGCAAATTTAACATCCATCTAATAAACTTTGAAACCTTTGTACGTAGCATAAGCAAGTAGAGTTCTTACTCCTTCCAATCTAGCAACAGGGGAAAATGTATCTCCATAGTCAATTCCTTCTTCTTGTGCATATCCCTTGCAAACTAATCTTTCTTTATTTCTTATAACTTCACCATTTTCATCTAGCTTGTTTCTAAATACCCACTTGGTACTAATCATATTTTTGTCTTCTCATCTAGGAGCTAGGCTCCATGTTTTGTTCTTCTCAATTTGTTCAATCTCTTCTTCCATGACTTTGTACCAATCAATATCTTCTAGTGCATCTTTTACTATTTTTGGTTCCTTCAAGCTCAACAAACATGTTTCACTTCTGAATCTATTTCTTGTCATTGTTCTAGCATCTTTATCTCCAATGATTTGAACAACAAGATGATGTCTTTTCACATATTTGGACAATCTTGGCACAGTTCTTGTTTATTCATTTTGTCTTTAAATTTCAAAATCACTATGTATCTTTTTCAGGTATCACAACATCTCTTTCATGTGTACTAATCTCAAAATTAGAATGTACATCCACTTTATTTTGTAACTCAACATCTGAATGCAACTTGGAATTGAAAGGGTGTGACTCAATAGTTATTGTACTTTTTGTTGATTTGTAACTTGATTTGCAACATCTTCTTCAGCAAGCATCTCTTCATAGAAGTATACAGATTATTTTTATTCTCTTGGTTCTTTCATAGGTTCAGCCTCATATACTTTTGTATATTCATCAAAGTTCACATTTTCACTTTCCACAATTTTTTTAGTATTAGTATTCAAACACTTATAAGCTTTACTTCTTGTGGAGTATCTTAGGAATATACCTTCTTCACTTTTTGTATCAAGCTTACCATTCCTAACATCTGTAAGAATCTAACATTTTCTTCCAAATACCTTAAAGTATTTTACATTGGGTGGATATTCATACCATAGTTCAAAAGCCATTAAATGAGGACCTTTCTTGACTTGCACATGGTTCAAGGTAGAGACAGCTATACTTACAACTTCTCTCTAGTATTTTAGAGCAACATTCTTCTCCATCATGAGTATTCTACATAGTCCACTATATATCTATTCCTCCTTTCAGCTATTCCATTTTGTGGAGGGGTTCTAGGGGCAGATGTTTTTCTTTTGATTCCCCTATCATTATAGAACATCTAAAATTCATTTGATGTAAATTCTCCTCCATTGTTAGATCTCAAACATTTCAAAATTTTACCTGTTTCTTTTTCCACTCTTTCTAAGTACCACTTAAATATTTGAAAAGCATTAGATTTCTATTTCAAAAACATAACTGTCATCATCCTAGAATAGTCATCCATAAATAGAATTATGTACTTTTCTCCCTTGTAGCTTTGTACCTCAACTGGTCCACACAATTCAGTATGAAAAATCTCTAGTATACCTTTAGAGGTATAATTTTTACTCTTAAAACTTGACTTTGTCATTTTGCCTAATTGACATTGTTTGCACATTATATTGTCAAGTTTCTTCAACTTAGGAAAACCTCTAACTTTCTTCATGTTACTAATACTAACCAGTTGTCAAAATTAACATCACATAACATTTTGTTCCAAAGCCATACATCATCAAATTTTACAAAAATACAAGTAGCATCCTCTATATCAAGATAGTTTGATCACCTTTACCAATTAGTTTCCCATTTGTGTCATATATCTTAGCAATCTTGTTTTCAAATTCATCCTTACATCCCAAATTTTTCAATTGTGACACACTCAAAAAATTATAGTTTAGTCCGTCAACATAGTAAACATTGTCACATGAAATCTTATCTATGAATTTGATATAACCTTTTCCTTTTATCAAACATGGTGCATCATTACCAAATCTTACACTATTTCCTTCATAACAATTTAAGGTAATGATCTTACTTTTGTCTCCAGTCATATGATGCAAGCATCCACTTTCAATAATCCATTTGTCATTTTTATTCACACAAGTAACAAGTGTAGTTGCCTCATCTTCATTAGATTCATCCTTCATTGCAACATACACCACTTCATCATAATGTTCACCATAATCATCCCTTTTTTTCTCTTCAGCAATGTAACATGACTTTTTTCCTTTATCTTTGTAATCTTTTCTATCATCTTCTCTTCTAATCTTGTACTCGTGACCACCTCTATAGTTCTTCTATGTACATCTTGCAAAAATATGACCAACCTCATTACAATTGAAACAAATGATGGGTAACTTACCTTTGAACTTGCCTTTACCTCTATGGAATCCTTTTGCTATTAGTGCTTCTAGTTGTTCAACATCTTCCTCATCTATATCACTATCATTAGACACATATTTTATCTTTCTCTTCTTCTTCTTCTACTTTACCTCATTAGAATCTTTCAATAAAAACTTAGCTTTGAAAGCAGATTCAAGACTCTTAGGTTTGTAATTATCAAAGTTAGATAGCTCAAAAGTAGTGAGTCTACCTACCAGAACTTGAAGGTTAGATTATTTCCTAGAATACATCTTAGTTCTTGAATTATAAAAAATCTGATAGCATAAATAGGTAGTAGTGTTCTCAAGACTTTTCTTAACATAGTACCATCATCTATCTGACTAGTAGCTCCTTTTATTGCACTAATAACTTCTTTTATTCTAGCAACATATTGTGCAATATTCTCACCTCCTTCCATTATTAGATCATCAAACTTACCTCCGAGACTCTCTGATTTGGCTCTTTGAACATTTTTGTCTCCTCCATTAATGATGGCTAGGGTATCCCACATTTTCTTTGCACTATCAAAACCTTTGATATCATCAAATTTAGCATAGCTTAGGGTAGAGGCAATCTCCAATATCACCTGATTGTGTTCTTTCTTCTTCTTCATATCTTCAGAAGTTAGAACTCTAGCTGGATCAACATGTTCAATTAAAATGGTAGATTTTACATGATCTCCAAATCCTCCAAGGTGTAGCTTCATCAAAATTTTCCATGCAGTAAAGTTATCTCTATTAAGCTTGGGTACATATTTTTTCAACATCTTGATCTTTGTGCTTATAGTACCTTCAAATTAGTCCTCTTAAGTAGATGGCTCTGATACCAATTGTTGGAATACTTTATAATAATTGAGAGATGGGGTGAATTATTTATCCAAGGTGTAGATGTATAAATAAAAATTTTCATAGCTCTAGTGAACTCATAAAACATTCATACTCATACATGTATTGATAAGATTATGCAATCACTAAAACTTTAAGGTTATTGTCAAATCAACTTGTAGAAATGTAAAGCATGAAACATAATAGATTCATCAACACACTTGACACAATGATTTATGTGGAAACTTAATTTGGGAAAAACCATCAGTAACATGCTACTCCTTTTCACTCTTTTGAAGTGATGCCCTATGAAAGGCCAACCTTGTTAAAGGTTAAAATACACACTGTTAAATATGACCCAGTTAAGGGATGTTAGTCACTCTACTAGAAGTGAGCCTTGTTAGAGGAATTTAGGCCATTCACTTGGAAGGAAACCCAATTAAAGGATTTACAAATGATTGTTAGGTCAACCTTAATCCAAAGGATTTACTCTAGACTAATACAATTGTTAGAGTAATAGTAGAGATTTGATCTAATACAACTTACAACTTCTCTTGCAGATTACAGATCTCTATTCAATCCTCAATTCTACTCAGCCTTCATACTTAGTAGTTCAAATAGCTTGTTCAACCTTCAAGCATTCATCTCCTTAAGCCTTCTTGCTTAACATGCTATTGTAGACTCTTCTCTTAGGTCACTTGATGAAGCAAAACCCTTAAATCATTCTCTTCCTTAGGTTCTCACACATGACAACTTTGTTTCATGACCATATGTTCCTATAAATGGGAAATTAGGATATTTTCTTGCTCATTTTCCATTGTCCAAAATAAGGTATAGACATGGATTAGGTAAGATACAATGTATCTAACCCATATCTCATATCTCTTCTAGAAACTTCTCCTAGAATCCATTTGAATTTTCCTAAAAATCGTTTGCCTCAAATTTTGTGTCACTAGCTCATGAACCTTATCTTCCTCCTAGTTCACAAATTTGAAGAAAAAAAACTTGTTAGCTTAGATTCAGTGAATCTTTGATCTTTTAAATAATGTAGTAGCTTAGCATTATCAACCTTCTAATGCTCAACACATATTGCATTGCTTGACATCCATTGTGAATTTACTCAACATGAACAAAAGTTTACTAGTGTTCGACATCAACTAAACTTTACTTGGCATCAACTGTTTTGCATAGAATATACTAGAATTTTTTTTACTTAGCTCCAACTAATTTTTTGCTAAACTTATACTGACTTTTCTTTTCAGCTACTATCCACTTAGTCAAGCTTGGAAGGAAAACTTTGTGTCACTTGTTCTTCTAACCTTTCTTGGTGTAGCCAACATTTGTAAACTTAGGTAGATTATCAATACATCATGTTATCATTGTCTTAACTGATTATTGTACTTCATTACATGATCATAACTTAACCTTTGCTCTAGGTGCTATTATTACCTCTTATTGATCAAATTATCTTCATCAATCAACTAAGTGATAGTTCTTGAATCTTATAAGCAATTGTTTTACCAGCAAATAGCAGGTTTGACATCAGTGATAAAACAATGATTGAAACACATAGTCTTCTTTAACAATCTCCCTCTCTTGATGATCTCTCTAAACAATGATCTTTTCAATTAGATCTCAACACTCTTGGCAGTCATTCTTGGAAAGAAGTTTTAATTCTTGATATATAGTTTGAGTGTTGTTGCATCTACTATTACAAGAAATTTGAATATTTGAAAGTGAATTACAACTATGGTTTAATTTTTCCTCTTCAAGAAGGTGGTAGTTCTAGAAGGTTTTGATCAATGGTGTGAAAGGGTTTTACTTTACACCCATGCTGAATTAGTAAAGGAAAGTTTTGCATTAGCACTAAAAGCTATTTTAATTTTCATGAGTTTCCTTTTCATGAAAGTTAAATGAAAAGAAATGGTTGTCTCTATTTAGTGAATTTCAGCACTAGGTGAAAGAGGTAGAAGTTATTTTAAGATGGAATTAGATATTAAGTTTGAAGTTAGTCTACCATGTTCTTATAGTTTGGAAACTATGGTTAACAACATTGCTATGTCGAACAAGAAAATCCATAGTAGGGTGGTCAAATTTGTAAGAATTGCAATAGGAAGTACTTATGGTATAAATGTTGAATAATGTTATCTAAAGTTTAAATTAGTAATCACCATGATGCTTTTTCATTCTAGACATGAGGAATCTTCCCTACCTAGTGTTTTTCTAGATATTCTTGTGCCTAATTCAATTAAATGGCCAACATGTGTAAGATTACAAGAGCTTTTGCAAGCTAAAGAATTCATTAAGAATATGGAAAGTGATAACAATAGAGTTTATGTTATATCTTCTAATGATGTTAGTGAATATGATGAAGATAATAGTGAATATAATGAATCCATAAATAGTGACAATCTATCTTCTGAGTGTGAAGAGATGGATTCAACTTTTAGTGAATCACATGATTGCAACCAACATGAGGAAGAAAAATATATAACTAAAAATGATTCTTGCGAAAATGAATATGAAAGTGAAGAGGTGTATAACAATAGTAGAGGTAATTCTTCTTATGATAAAAAAGAGTGTAGTGATGATTTTGATTTTTTAGATTGTCTTGTTAATGGTTCTATTGTTATAAGTTCTTCATATCATCTGGATAATAATCATAGCAAAGAGGAGAAGATTTGTGAGGAAGTCTTCTTGAGCCTTGATGAAATTTAAGCTTTGTTAGCTTGTGATTTTGAAAAATATGTAAGTTCTTCTAAGGATGCTCATATTTTCCCTTATGATGTTTCCTCATTTAGTCAAGTCACTTCCCCAAATTTTGATGTGGAAAAAGATATGGAATCCAAATATCTTTCTCAAACTTTGGAGGTGCATATGAAAAACCTCAAATGTTTGTGAACATGATGACTTGTTAGATGCAAGGGATGTGAGTGAAGGGAAATTTGGTACTATTTCAAATTTTTCTCACATTGGTGCTAGTGTTGCAATACATTTTTATGTTTCAAGTGATGAAGAGGAAAATTGTGAAATTTGTCAATCTTATTTTGGATTTTCTTTATATGCTGATAAATCTTGTAATGAGTTTAAGGTTCCATCTAATATTTTGTTAGATAAAGACTATGATTATGACCAACATATTTTGGATCAACATTTTTAGAACAACTTTTCAAGCTTGGTGACTAATCAATTGTTTGAGTGTGAAGGATTTGAAGTGAATGAAAAATCTGATTTGATGAGTATCAAGACTACAAGGTTAGAGATATTAGATTTTATCTATGCCTCACATCCAATGACACAAGGTGAGTTACAATTTCTTGATATATGCAACTTTGTGAACAAAGTGGAATATGAAGCCTTTGTGTTTCTAGTTGATAGCATGCATCTTTCATATGTTCATAATGGTTTTCATTTTGCTGTTGGTTTGTGTGAGTATGCTAATATGCATTTTCATAGTGAGCAAGATAAAGAGAGTGATTCAAGTTTTCATATGCACTATGAGAATGATTTTGTTTCACCTAATCCACTAATGAGAAATTATAACATGTGTGGTGAAACTAATGGAAATGATACTTACAACTTGCCTCAAAGAGATGTAAATGAGAATCATTTTTTTGATAGAGGTAAGAAATTTTGAGAAGTTTCAGTGGCTTGAGGCCATCATCTTGTATAGCTAGAATAGGACTTCCTATTTTCAATAAACTATTCGAGAAAGTTTTGTTGGATTGGTCCAATTCTTCCAAAAATTATAAATACTTGCCATGCCCACAAGGGGCATTCATCCCTAGATAGAGCCACTAATGGGACTCAAAATTACATTCCCATTTTGAGTACCATTCCAAAATTTTGAGTCATTTTGAGCCCTATATTTGCATTTTCTTGCATATGTACTTGACTGTCCTTTTGAGGCCTAAGAGGTGTTTAATGTTTCTAACACCTTAAATTCAAAATATCCATGTATCCCATGATAATAAATTATCATTATGAGTTATTCTATGAAATTTCATTTTGAGCAATGTTCAAATCTGCATTTTTGCTTAAGTGTCAAATAGTGACAAGAAGCCTAGTTTGCATTTAAATATATTGCATCTAGTAATGTTTAATGAGTCACCACTTTGGGAGTGTTTATTACACATATCAAAGAACCTATGTTTCAATTTTCAAGTCATTTTGATTTTTTTTGAGTAGGTTTTGAATCCCTCAAAGTTGGTTTTTTACTATTGTCATACTAATGTAAATTGTTAAAAATTTTGGGAGGCCCTATCCAACTGATTATAACTTTGACCGAGTTGACTTTAATAAGAAAATTAATTTTGCATTGAATTCTAGAGGCTAGGGAATTTCTATGTTTTAGTTTGATGAATCTATTTGATCAGTTTTGCAAATGTGATCTCAAATGCAATTTGTGAAGTTTTATTGGTGTCTAGAAATATAGATGGATTATTACCCCTTTTCAGGATGCCATAACTCAAATTCATGATTATCTAAACCAAATGTATTGCACCATAGTGTTCTACTCTAAAAATTCTTAAAGTGTGCTAGTTTGTAAGTCTTGACAAATTCGTCTGCACACTTCCCCAAGTCCATTCCATTTGCAAAAAATGCTTTTCTGCCATAGTTTCCAATCTTGCAAATCCAAGTACCCAAATTTGCATGCTTACCAAATGCACCATGTTATTCATCATAAGCCCAAATCAAATAATTATAATCTCCTTATAAAAATGAACCAATGCCCCAGTTTTTGTGCCCCCAAGTATCTGTTTGCCCTATTTTTGAAGCAAAGGACAAATGAATTTTATGGTTTCCTAACATGTTTGCTTGTAGGCAGGTTTGATTGGACAACTTTGATAGTCAATATATTTTGACCTTGAAGTCATCATGAGACAAGATCTAACAGGATGCAAGAATGTAGAAAAAAGTATCAACATGTCAGATTTCAATATATGAGGTGAGCTCAGTGGATTGATTTGATACATCAAATATTTAAAAATTAAAAAAAAATTAGCTAGACCCACTTTGGGGCATTACTGATTTTATCAGATTGATAAGGTATATGAGAAGTGAAGGTGTTAAAAGGAGACTGTAATGGTTTTAATAATTATATAATTTTGTGAGTGCACATATATTGCCTTCGAGTCAAATGGTAGAATGGAAATAACATAGATACATAGTGAATAGTAAAAGAGAGGAAATTAACTTTATCATGTAATTTCATTCTAAAAATCATTTGTTAACTTCTCTTAGCAATATTTGTAGTTTGTGTAAGGTGTGTTTCCAAGTGTGGAAAATCAAGGATACAATCTATAAAGAGTTTACTCTCAAGTTTGTTTCTAGTTAGAGGTCATTATGCAAATCATTTTTCCCTACTTCTAGTGCATATATCTATTAACCAACTTGCAGAGGTTTGAGAAAACTATTACATTGGAAAACATTTGTAGTAGGGGCCATTGGGAGTATGACTTGCACGTGGGGAAAGGGCAAGGGAATCCCATGATATATCATGTGTGTATCAAAATCTCATCCAATTTCAATTTGTCTTTGATTAAATGTTTGGAAAAATAAGAAACATGTACTCACAAAGTGTAAGACCTCCAAAATAGCCCCATAAAATCCTTTCTCAAATCTGCCAATCAATGGATGAGAAGATAATGTGTATTGAGTTTGATTATGATTTTGAGTAGGATTGTGTTGTGAATCCAGCTATAGATAGAATGTATGGGTTAATTCAAGTATGATTGTGTTTTTAGTTAAAGGAGAATTGGAAGAGGGTACGATAAGGAAAGCAACTTCATCTATTGCATAGTGAAACTCATTAATTTTCTTAACGATTGGTTCAGACATGATGGATTCTCTTTTCTTAGAGAGGAGAATATGTAAAAAATGTAGAAATAGAGATCTGCGTGGCATGTTCTTCAAGATATTTTAGTTTCAAGTGCTACTTAAAACATTCAAATCCCATCGTCTTCTAACATTTTTTTTACATGAGTTAAGTGAGGAGTTTTCTATATATTGGAGAGAATGTGAAATACATGGAAGTCACATTGAAGGATGAGTATTAGTTCATCATATGCAATGAAGGAGGATTGCATATGCAAGGAAGAGGGATGTCATTTATCCCACATTGGTCATGTGATGATACACTTAGTTTTTTGAACAATACACCACTCACATGGTAAGTGTCTAAAAAGACATGGGCTTTTTAAAAGCCACAATGTCATGTTGAGGGCCCCATAATGGATGGCCATGCCAACTAGTAGAGACTAAAGAAAAAATTTGAATGCCCACACGTAATGAGAAATGATGATGTTAGCAACAAATTCAGTGACCAATTAGTAGACACCATGTGGCATGAGTTTTGAGACAGGCCTAGATCACACGGTCACAATAGTCAAGTCATGATTAGGCCTAACTGTGATGACAGAGTGAATGTAGTTAGTTGGCTATCAATCAATGAGTTGTGATGTAAAATGCAAGGGTCAAAAGATGTCAAGACCATGCAAAATTCCTTATTTCACCTGGTTGCATGCCTTAATCATGGTTAAGGAGTTGGAAATGTGATGTTGCAAATTGCCTTTTTTTGGTCGGTCACCAAGGTTAAGATGAAGTTAAGGGATAAGCTCAAAAGATCATGAGGGGCCGACACATGGCAAAGCCTACTAATAAGGCAGTCTTGAAATGGAAAAATTTGACCAATGGGAAGCTACCACATGGTGCCTAGTTTGTGGTCAATAAAGGGTTGACTCAAAATCTAGAAAAGGCCCAAAAAGATGAAATAATAAAAAAATATTTTTTTTAAAAATTTTTTTCTCTCATTTTAAACAATGAACATGAAAATTTTGAATTTAAAGTTTTTTTCTATAGTAAAAACTATAGGATTTTAAAAAAATTTCATTTAATCTCTAAGCATGAAATGGGGAATAAGTTTTTGAACGAGCACGAAGGGGGAAAATTTTATTGAAAATTTGTAATGCAATATATCGTAGGAATCAGGAGAAGCTAAAATTTTCATTTCTATAGTCAAATTTTGCACAGGTTTTTAATTATAGAAGCTATAGGTATTTTTTTGTTTCTGGGGCATCCTCAGTATTTATATAGATTTTCTTTTTTAGAAGGAATACTTTATCATATTGTAATCAGTTTAAGATGATATCAGATATACTAAAATGATTACTAAAAGAATTGAATGTTTTTGAGAGATGTTGCAAGTGATAATGTTCTGTCAATAGATATAGCCAAAGATTCATGGCAAGGGAAAATGAAGACATGAGATCAAATTGAAGGCTCCTGTACCTTTTGATGTATATCTAATTTTCCATCAGAGGAGATTTTTTTGATTATTCTAAGGGGATATTTTTGCAAATCAGTTGTCCATAACATTGATGAGATTTGATTCATGGTTGATGAGAGAATACATAGTTCTACAGTAGCGGAAGGAAGAGTTTTAGTTGTACACTTAGCAGTAGCAGATCCAATCTAGGAGCCTCTTCCTTGTATATATGTCTCTCTTCTTTCCTCATTGTAAGGGTTCTAGTTTTGGAGAATTTTTCTCATGATTGTAATACCATATTTGGTTCCACTTTTATGATTGTGATACCAAATTTTTAGTTTTTCTTTTTATATAAACAACAGTAACAAATTTTTATGTATAGTCCTAGTATATTTAGTTGTTTCTCAATTTTTTACATGCATCTTAAGTTTATTGTTTCAAAGAGATGATAGGCCTTTCACATGATACATGCATCTTATATTTTTAAGAGGGTGTAAAGTCTTTAATAGGATAGGTCTTATATAGGGTAGACCTTTGGAAGTAGTCAAACTTTGTAACCTTAAATAGTTGCATATTATTGTAGTGATACTTTGTGAGT
The DNA here is from genome assembly GCA_028749045.1 of Cupressus sempervirens. Classification (NCBI taxonomy): domain Eukaryota; kingdom Viridiplantae; phylum Streptophyta; class Pinopsida; order Cupressales; family Cupressaceae; genus Cupressus; species Cupressus sempervirens. Next base: position 423,534,608 of record CM053790.1, read on the forward strand.
GTCATCCCCACCCCAATTTTACCTTCTCATTTTGGAGGGTTTCTGGGTTACCAAAATAGCAATGTTTTTTGGTTTAGGAACAAAGAGTTTAAACCCATTTTTAGCCTCTTAAAGTTATATTCCTTGTTATGTTTTTCTATTGTAACAAAGAGCGAAGTAAATGCTTACTTATCTTGACAGGGTTGTAGGTTTCATCAGAAGGATATTGCATAAGTATGTGTTTCATGAACATTAATGTGTAATTCACAAGGTGATAACATAGATCTGGGGTCTTGATACATGATATGCATCAATTATTTCTAGGGATGTGCATTTGTAAGTTGCAAAATTTCCTAATAGATAAGGCACTGATCAGTTGTAAAATCAAAATGTTCTTGTTGTTGCATATTCAGATTCTGATGATATCAATCTTAAAGTGAATATCTTTTCCCTTTTAGTTTAAGATTTTAAAAGAAGTTTCCCTCACTTATTTTATTAGATTCATGTATCCTATTATTAGCTATTTCATGTCCATGAATGTTTTCATAAACATAGAAGATTCAGGGGTTTTATCTATTATATAGATTTAGTTATATGCCTTTACACTGGTACCATAAATGGAATTTGAGGTCCACCCACCTAGGTCTTGCAAAGCCTAAAGAAGAAGAAAGAGAGTAAATAGCCTTATAGTTTTCTCTGGTGTTTGAATAAGTGCATTGAAGATAGGAATTAGTTGCCCCTAGGTGTATGTATTGTTATCACTAAGTTATTAAAAAGTTGTTAATTTAGGAGCCAACACTATGAATGATAAAACACCTATGCCAAAGTTAAAACACAATGTAAAGTTGATTTTAGATAAGGTATAGGTTGATATCCAAAAGTTTGATAATCAAAATTTAAGGCACAAGATCAAAGGAGAAGAAGCAACTTTAGAAAGAGAAGGAGAAGGACTGGCTTTAGAAAGAGACTACATGATGAAAACAATAGCTAGATAACATAAAGGATATTATAGGAGCTACTAGATAAAATCCAAGAAAATGTTGTGGTAGGTACTATGACACTGGAATCACTTGCAAGTGTCTTTGAGAATTACAGTCCAAATATCAAATGCTTATAAGAGTATTTCAAGTATTGGTATGGTCTCCTTACAATGATCCCACGTATCAAATTCTTATAAGGGTGTTTCAAGGTTGGGAACCACTTCAACATCCTTTGCATGGTTTAGAGGTAATATCATTGTGGTAGAGGATTCTGCAAGTGAATGATCCTTATGATTATGATATTTATACAGAAGCAGAACTTGCTTCTTCAACTCCTTATACTCAATTCCTTGCATATGCAATTTTATCACCTTGGAAAATTGTATTTGATCCTCCTAGCTGGGAAGAACTAATTTTTTCATTTTATTTTACCTAATATGATGACAGTTCTATAGGGATCTGTAATCAACCTAGGTAATCAATAGCTAGATCCATTTAACTGGTTATGGCTAGTTTCTTTCTAAAAATATCTAATATGATATGTTTTTGTAAAATTTCTTGTGAACTTTGCCCATTTTTCTTAGTTTGCATTATTTTTGTGGAATATCTTGAGGTAAGTCACTTAGCATGGGTTGAATGAATTTTATTTTATTATTATTTGGATTCTTGAATATGTGTGCAGTCAGATCAATTTTTTTGTTGTGTAATTAAGATGTAATAAGCACCTTAAAAAAATCTCTAAATATACATGTTTTGAAGGAGATATAAAGAGATACCTATTTAGAAGGAAAAGAAACTAACATTTACATACCCTTAAAGAAAATTTCAAAGCTGGGGCATGGAAATGAAATTGTAGAGCAAGGGCACAACATGAAAATGAAATCATAGAGCAAGGTTGCAGAGTAAGGGCATGACACAAAAATTTAAAATCAAAGGCATGACAACAAAACTTAAAGATGACAAGGGCACAAAAACCAAATCATAGAGCAATGGCATGACAAACAAAACACAAAGATCACAAGGAAATGTCAACCAAATTGTAGAGAAAAGACATGACAATGAAATGCAAAGATCACAGTAAAAAAATCATAGAGGAAGGACATGGCTATAGAATGCAAAGATGTATATATCACAGGAACAAAATGCACCAAGCACAAGTGCATGACAACATTCAAAGCTCTCCACCCTTAATTGGATCTCTCCACCTTCTTTTGCGTGCATCTCTCCATAATCAAAACAAATGGGGAATGATTTATGTCATTTTTTTGTTTATACTTAAACAAGCATTGCAATTATGGAACTTATGTCAATATTATGAAAATGTCAGGGAAAATTGCACAAAAACATGAAACTCACCAAAAAATAGACCGCCATCACAAATTACTGTCACAATTTGACCCCAAATGTTGTAGTGCTTGTTGACCATGTTGACCTGTAAGACAATGATCCCCTTACTCAATCCTTTATTATAACCTTGCAACTACTCATTGTTTCAATTTATTAACCCATGCAATCCTACAATGACCATCAAACTAACCTTTTTGCATCTTTTTTGTAGTTTAGAACTTAGCATTCCTTTTTCTTGTGATGTTGTGATGCCTCAAATATTAACCATGATGCCTATTTGCAACCACTAGAGATAAAGCTTTCTTTAATCATGTGACATTGAGGTCACTATTTTATTTAACTACCCCTTTACTTCTCAACCAAATACCTTAACTGTAGATGAGACCCTATGATATTGCGCTAGCCACTTTAGCCTCAACATTTTCTTTGTTCACAGTCTCGCAATTTCAGATCTTAAACACAACTTTGACCCTACGAAGATGCGATCAAAGCATTTTGCTACTTCGCAAATTTGATCTCAAGTTATCCTTAACTCCATGCAACACTATGATTGATTAGACCTTAACTCTCATGATCACTTTTTGCACCTTAAAATTCAAGATTTCACCATAGCTTAGACACTTGCAATGGTGTGACAAACATTTCCTTTAACTATCCAATGCTCCTCATAGTTTACAACTTGAAATCTTAACTCTTAGCTTAACCTTGCAACCTTGTGATAACTATTTTCTTTCATCACAACTTCACAACTTGAACTTCTAACTTGACACTTAACCCCGTAAAGCTACAATGGTAAGCTTTTGATACTTTGCCACCTTAACCTCGGGTTATCTTTAACTACTTGTGATGATGCAAAAACCTTGAACTTGAATCTTTTTATCTTTACCTTTTTGGTGAATATGACATGTTTCATCTATCTCTTTCTCACTTTAGGTAAAGCTCAAGCATCTTCAAAATGTAGGAAAGTGATGAGCATTGATCTTGATTTGATCAATGATCATGAAAAGGGAAATACCTTCCTTTAGATTCTACATTTTTGGAAAATTAGGACTCACCATTAGGAACCTCATATAGAAAAAACCATCTAGAAACTCGTGAAAATGGCTCACCCTACCATGATCACATGCCATCACCTCACTTTCCTACTTTGGTTAAACATCATACAATTTCAAAATGCAGGAAAGTGAAAATCATTGATCAAACAAGATTGGATGGTGTCGAGAAGATGATGGTCCTTTGCTAGAAACAATGTTTTCAACCAATAAAAACATGCCATTTGGATCCTATTCTGAGACATTTATTTCTTGTGGCCCATACAAGATGCGTACCCCACATCTCCACATGTCAAATGGTCACATTCTTACTTTGGTTATTCTTCATGCAACTTTGAAAAGAAAGAAAGTGACAGGAATTTATCTTCATTTGATCAACAGTTTAGAAAATGCAATGTATTATACTTCTTGAAAACTAAGAAAGGGGGCTTACATGAATAGGTGTTGATTCATCACTTTCTCTCTTTATTTAATTTTCATGCAACTTTGAAAAACAAGAAAGTGACGTTCATCATCAACCTTTGATCAACGATCACAAGAATGTCTCTCCTTGGGTTAAGGACTTAGAATTAAATAGTAGGCAGTCTAATCTTAGGCAAAATTAAGGTTGAAAAGGAGCTATAAACTAGGTTAAAAAGGATTTTCATGAAATATTTAAAAAGGCTATCTGAAAGCATACAATAAAAGGATTTTCAAAGGTTTATTTAAAAGTCTTCCCACATAAATTTGAAAATGTGAACAATGTTAATTAATTTTAGAGGAACCTAGGGCACAAGATATTAGGAAAACAAAAATTAGGGGTTTTTCTAGGGCATAATCAATTAAAAGATACACAATCCCTTTTCAACTAGTTTTTTAGTACAAATTTGTAGAATTTTAATATGTAAAAAACTAGATCAACACTTAGTTGACCTTATCACCAACATAGTTGATGGGTGCCCATACTTTCAATTAATTCTTACATTATCATACATATTTTATTGTTTGGTATTATTCATTAATGGTCTTAATGTTGGCATGTCTTCTCAACTTATTTTATTGATCTTCTTGTTCAATTTATGGTGACATGCATGTAATTGTATTCAAGGGAGGGTGACTACTATGTCTCTATATTCAATGTATGACCTTCATTATGGGATTTCCTATTACATATGCTCAATAATAAAGATGGATTGAGCTGATAGAAAGCTACCCGTTTAAAAATATTTTGTTGATATGTATTTTTGGTCTATATTAGTTTCCCAAGGATTTATTTTTTGCAGTCATGTTGTTCGATTTCCCTTTGCTCATTGTAATGTTCAATCTCAAAAAATAAAATTAGAAGATATAATACATACACGTTCTTATATTATGGACATGGCTAATCAATGTCACCTATATCTATTCATAAGACCCCTCCTCTTATGCACTTAATAAGGCCCTAATTTAGTGAAGGTATCCTCATTAGAGCAATTGAAAGATTAGGTATGCAAGATGAGAGGTGGCATTGAAAGATTAGTGATAGCATTCCTTAAGAATGTCCATTGGGAATCACATATTGTTGTCCATGTGGAAGATTTTCATAAGGATATCATTAAGAAGACTTCTAGGATTATTTCTTGCCATTCCATTAATAAATTATGAGGACCTAATAGAAGTGACATAGCTTTTCATTATTCTCATTATTATAATTCATATTTGGATAGTATTAGATTGCTATGTTAGATTCTTTATGTCAGGGACTCGATATTGTTGTGATATTAATTCGTATACTCATGATGATGATAGTACAATTCATTAGTGCCTTTGATTGTGAATCGTTAATGCGACTTCTATTATAATGCAATATGAGTATTGGAATCTGTATTAAATTGGAAATTATGTTATGAAGGATGTTGTGTACTCACCTTATAGGTATGTTATGTGGAATTTATTTTGTGAAAATGAACTATGAGTCACGTGTTAGTGAAAAATGAATGGTTGTGAGGGAAATTAATTCAAATGTTATATTCTAAAATGTTATTAGACATTGAAACTCAAAAGTCACTTACATGTACATTTAAGTTCATATGGGAGTTGCCTCACAAATGTGTTAATTTATTCTATTGTGTGAGTTATGAATCGATAACATAGAGGTAGTGAGAAAATGCCAAGATTTACTAAATGATGTTTAGCATCATATATAGATGTTATATGCATATGGCTTCTAGGACATTAAAGAAGCATTAGGAAAATTATATATGAAAATTGTATTAGGTCAAGAAGTGGTTGTAGAGTTGAATGTATGTTTGATGTTTATTTCTCACATGAACCATTATGTTAGTAGTGATATGAGGATATTCATTGTTAAATTTTAAATTTTAATGTTTTACTAATTTATGAGTTTTACTAACTTGAAAAATATGATAGAAAAATATATTAGGATTTCACTAGAGGATTTCCTATTACACTTATGTTGATCTTACTTTGCATGAATCCTAAATAGTTAACTTACTTGATGTTATGACCTTTTAACAAAGAATCTCGTTATCATAATTCAATGTTTAATTGATATCATTTTGGTTAAGGCATTGGCTTGCAATTAATATGTTTTCATAAGAGGAACTTAAAAATGTAAGTTAAGTTAAAAAAATATAGCTATGGTTAAGAGGTGAATTATTTAGTTTAGTACATTGAGAAATAGTGAATTGAGTTGAAATGATATGATATTGGGATGAATATTTCTTCTATAAGACAATTCTTATAATGAGGAGTTTAGTTATGGTGATGTGATTGAGGTTTTATTGTGAATTAGTTATGATGTATATTTTATATTGAAAAAAGTGAATTGGGTTGAAATGGTTTAATGGTCAATTGAATCATGTGAATATAGTAATTTCTATACTCTATGTATATAATGTATATTACTTCTTGGACTACTGATATTTGAATTGAGTTGTGCAAGAAAGTCCATGGAATTGAATTTAGAGAACTAGAACCAAACTTATGTGAAACAATTAGCCAACGTTGCATATATTGAGAGATAAAACCTCATTTGTAATAGTGTTTTATTTGTAAATATATTTTTGCATGAGTATAATTGTTAATTTTTATTTGTAAATATGTAATTACTAGGTGGACAATACCATGTGTGTTGTGATGTGTAATTGTGGTGTCACTTGACACATGTGATGTGTATGTATGACATGTCCACCTAAAAAACATGTTAACCCTATGTTAACCATATTAACCTCTTAGACTCCCATGTGATCCACTTGGTTAGAGGCTCTTAGGATGGTTCAGATCTCTTGAAATTTTTTATGTAAACTTTAGGTGGGTTTTTGGAGGGTTATATGAGTGCCTAGGGCTGAGTTAGAGCTCTTTTAGAAATCCCACTTGGTATACATGTGAGTGAGGGTCAATTTTAACCATAGGAAAACCCTTAGTTGAATTGAGAGGCATTCCAAAAGTTTTTTTTTGAAGATGGACAAAAATAAACTTTTAGAAGCATGACCTTGGTTAGGTAACCTTCCATTTTTGTGCTAAAGACCTTTTTCATTTTCTAAAGCTACCTTTCTAGTTTCTATTCATAAAACTTGTAAGGGTTTGGGAAGAGTGAGCAATGAGAGCTCACACTTTCACCAAGAGGATTATAGGAAATTTGTAGAGCCCTTTTAGTGGGTTTCTAGATGGTTGATAAAACTACTTCTCACTCTCAAACTTTGGGAGACAAGCTTAGGAGTTATAGAATTTGGGAGGATGGGAAGGGAGATCTTCATCAACCATCTTGATATAGCTTGGACCAAGGTTGGTTCTCTTCTCATCTTGTGTAACTTTTGTTCTTTTTTCAAAAGTGGTATTGTAAATGTTGTTTGTCTAGATACAATGGATATTTTGGATGACATATGTTCTTATTGTTTTCATCATGTATTTTTATAGATGTTTTTCCTTGTGTGTTGTTATGGGTGTTCAAGGCATCACACCCTTGGGAGGGAAGTATTGGCCTTTTGAGTGAAGGGTTTAGTTGATCCATCCCATGAGTTTAGAGTCTCTTCCCTTGGAGGGATAAGGGAAAAGCATGGAGTATGAGCTCCATATGCCACATCCTACTTTACACTTGGGGGTGTTTAAGGGGAGAATTTTTGAGAATGATGAAATGTTTATCTTGAAGTCTTGCAAAGGCATGGTATTGTTTATGTGAAATTTGAAGCCTTGTGAAGGCATCATACTTGGTTATTTTTTGGCTTCTCCTCTTTGGTTTGGCACACCTTCACTCTCTTAATGGGCCCTTGAGCATCCTATTGTGCATGCTTGGTAAAATGGGTGCTTATTGTTATTTTTTTTATTGGTTTCATTATTAACCATTGGTAGAAAGTAAAGTCCACTAAGAAAACTAAGAGAGTGGGGGGGTGAATTAGTTATGCCATCAATTTTCTTTTCTTATAATATTAATTTTAAAACATATAATTAGGAAGTGAAATAACCATAAAAATATAAAAATATAAAAATATGCAATGACACCAGATTTGTTAATTAGGGAAAACCATTGATTAGAGGGAAAACCTCAGTGGGGAGGGTACCCACAAAATGATGTACTAGTATATAAATTCCTTATAAGAGGATGGACTCTGTTAGGCACCAATGAAATAGATTCTATACATACCAATCCCTTTTAGGATACTTTGAATCCCTATGAGGAGATTCCAACCCTGTTAGGAGTTGTCAAAGGTAGAAGGACCCACTATCCAAACAACTTCAAGGGAAATACTACTAAACTCACTATTCAACTAGCCTCTATATTATTCCTTTTAGAACAATAGAAAATGATCAATTTTCCACTAGCATTTTCTTCCAAATATATTCATTGTGCTCATTCACTATGCCTCTATTGCACCAAATAATTCTTGGATCTTAATACCATATCCACAAAGTTGCATCACATTAATCCCATAAATCACTTACTCACATGTACTTTTCACTTACAATTCACTTTATGTTTCAAAAGAATCTCATGGTACATTTCACACATCATCAAAGGGAAATCAACTTTCCTTTATATCAATTCCTCAAAAATAATTTATTGAGTTGGTCTTGAAGCTTTCCCAATTTGCAATTACAATAGGACCTCATTAAGATAAAATGATACACATTACATTACATCTCTTCATACTGTTAGAATGTTTAGAATGACTAGGGGGTGAATTAGTTACTCAAGGTCCATAAGTATCATTTGAACAATCAAACATAAACATTCACTATTCTTCTTATCATATTGAATCTCGGTCTATACTAAATAATGATAAACAAAATTACTTTTAGTTCAATATCCTATTATAACAGACTTTGATGAAAGTAGACATGTAAACTAAAAACATCATAAATCATTCAACAAAAGTTTGACACTAGGATTTTACGTGGAAACCCACCTCAAAAAAAAAACCACCAGAAATATGTCACTACTTTTTCACTCTTTCGAAGTGAGCTCTATTAGGAGCCAACCCTATTAAAAGTTACAATACACAATGTTAAATGTGACCTAGTTAGAGGACTTAATCACCTTGTTAGGAGTGTCCTTGTTAAAGGACTTTGATCATTTCATTTAAAATGACACCATGCTAGAGGATTTGCACAAACTATTAAATCCTTAAATGACTATTAAGTCAACCTTTGTTTAAAATGACTTCAATACAAACTGTTTAAAATGATTAGAAAGAAAATAGTATGGTTTTGATCTATATGATTTAAAACTCACTTTTTCTAGTTCAAATCACTATTCGACTCATCTATTGATTCCCTAATAAGTCCCCTTGTCAACTCTATCTCTTAACTCATTTGAAAACCCTTCAAGAAGTCATCCATCTTCATACCAAACTTAATCCTTTTTCTTAGATTTAGTAATCAACTTCAGCAACATTTTTGCAAGAATTCCTTTTCCTTCACTCTCACACTTGCTCATATGCTCACACTCTTTCATATTGACTCTATGCCTCATTAAATAGGTAATTATGTTATTTTTCCATTTTTATGATCATTGAAGAACTTAGGATTTACGATATGGTTCATCAAGTTCATTGTATCTATCCATCTTCTTCTTCTTCTAGAAATTTCTCTTCCATCAAATTTGATCTTACCTAATCCTCTCCTTGAATTTAATGATCCAAATCATCAATCTTATTTTCAACATGGTTTTCATATCCCAACAAATCAATTGAGTTAGCTAGAAATCACAATTCTTGTAACGCATTCAAAATACTGTTACTCAACAATCACTAAAATTTTTGAGCCTTAGTCATTACTTAATCACTTGGTCATTGTAGAACTCTTTGCTCAGCATCAACTAGCTTGCTTGATCAATAGCGATGATTGGTCAACACTAAATTTTCTCAACACTTATTATGGTTCGGTTGACACTAGCATCACTTGGCAATCCTTAGTCTTTTAACCAATTACTTGGTTAAGACTTACATCAATGATATAAAAAATCATTTTGTCTTATCAAAGTCTAACTAATAAAATGTCCATTGTAACTTCATTTTCATAACTCAACCTTTCCTCTTGGTGCTTTTTTATGAGCAATCTCTCAAATCCTCTTCATTAGTCAAAATAGATATGAGATTTAGATTAGATAGAAACATGTCTCATTAGTAGATTTGACATCAATGATTTTTTAAAAAAATTTTCCAATTGTAAATTTCCAACAATCCCCCTCCTTGGTATTGATGACAACACCTAAATACATCCTACAATACATGAATACAATCTCCCTCTTTGCGACCATGTAATCCAAAAGAATTCTATAACATGAATAAACAATATCCTTAGTTTCATTATGAGTCTTATATCTATAATTTTAGAAGTTCTTCCTCTATCATTATTCTCTCCCTCAAAGGTTTATCTATGTCTTTGTAGTAAATCTCTCCATCTTTAGCAACAATGCCAAAGACACTAGCTCTCTTAGTTTCAATTACTTCATACATCTAGATTATGTAGATATTTGCATGTCTATCTATATTCTATCATCTATTTATGAATAATTTGTTATATTGGTCTTCTTCTTAACTTCACTACCTTATGCATCTCCTAAAGTAGAACTACCTACAGTAATGTGTATGGTATTCTAATTATCAAGTTTGATGCAATGCACCATATCTCCTTAAGTTTTTTTGTTGAGGGGAATCAACCCTAATTTACCTCTAAGCTATTCATGATCATCTTTAAGTAAGGCTTTAGTGAATATGTAAGCAATTTGGTCTTTTTTGTTCAAATTCTAACTTCACTTCTTTGTTTTGACCTAGTTCTCTCAAGTAGTGATATTTGATAGCAATGTGCTTGGTCTTAGTGTGCATCATTGGATTATTTGATATGTTGATAGCATTTGTGTTATCACAATAGATAACCATTGGATCAATAATTTCTTCCTTCATTCCTTTCACCAAGATCCACATAATTCTTGAGTAGTTCACTACAGTAGCCACATATTCAAGTTCATTTGTTGATTGGGAAATAAAATTCTATTTTTTTCTTTTCCATGAAACCGATCTCTTTCCTAAAAAGAATGTACCTCCACTAGTTCTTTTTCTATCATCAATATTTCCTACCCAATTAGAGTCATTAGTGAATGCCTTCATTTCAAATTTATCACTTCTCTTGTAATACATTCTATAATCTTCTCTACCTTTTAGATATCTTAATATTTTTTTCACTACCATCATGTGGTTCTCTTTAGGATTTACTAAAAATCTAGCAACTATCCCAACAACTAATGCAATATCAGGTCTACTATGAACAACATATTGCAATTTGTCAATCATTGATCTATATAATGTCTAGTTCACATTAGGATTTTCATCATTTTTAGATAACTTATGTCATGTAGACATAGGTGCTCTCTTTGGTCTTGAATTTTCCATTTCAAAATATTTTAGCATCTCCTTGATGTATTTGGACCAAGTAATGAAAATACCAAAATTTATTTGACATACTTGTGTTGATATTAGATTTTTTTGTAGGGAAGAACTTGCAATGGAACAATAATTATTTTGTTAATAATTTCAAACCTACTACCTTCTAGTGACACAATTTCTTCTAGGTCTGAAAGCTATCATTTAGTTGATTGATGAAGAGGATTTGAAAAGAGGAGATAACAATAGCACCTAGAGAAAGATTTCACATGTAAAAGAAGCAATAAAACCAAGTAAGACATTTATACTATAGTGTATTGTTTATCTACTTGAAGTCTAAAATGAAAGATTACTCAAGTTAAGACTACAAGAATATCAAGTATGAAAAGTGTCTACTAAGCCTTGCTAAGCAGTTCGTGCAAGCTGGGTAAAAATCAATGGAAGTTGAGTGAAAATCAAGAGATGCCGAGAAAAGATGAAAAATAGTTCTAGCCAAGTGATTGTCAGTATATGCTGAGTAAAGTTTAGTTGGTGTTGAGCATTAGCAAACTTTAGTGTTTGACAAGTGAATCAGTGTTGGCTGAGTAAAAGAATAATATAGATGTCGAGTGACAACATATTGATACCACATGCCAGTAAATATGCTAAATAGAAGATTTGACAAATCTAAGATGACTATTTTGTTTTCTTGAATTTCATGAAGCATGTGGAAGATAACTATGATGAGCTGGTGGCACAAAATTCAAGGTAAACTATTTTGAGCCAAGTTCAAGGAAGATTGTAGAAGAATTTTCTAGAGGATTCAAATGGAAAAAGTTTAGATTCATTATATCCTACCCAGCCATAAAATGAACGATTGTGGTTAAGCGATAAAAGATCTAAATGCTTTATTTATAGAGATAACTAGCAAGAAGAAAAGGTTGTCATGTGTGAGAACCTAAGGAAGACAAGGAATCTAGGGCATTGATTCATTTAGTGGCTGAATAGAAGTGACTATAGTTGGCATGCAAATTGAGAAGGCTTAAGAATATGAATCCTTGAAGGGTGAACAAACTATTAGGGCTCAAGTGTGTGAATGACAAGCATAATGGAGGACTAAAATAGAGATTTTTAATCTACAAGTGAGTTGTAATTTGTTATTAGTTCAAGTCTTATTGTTACTTTCTAATCATTATATTAGTCTAGGGTAAATCCTTTGGATTAAGGTTTACCTAATAGTCATTTGTAAATCTTTTAACCACATGACATTCTAATGGAATGGTCTAAATTCCTCTAACAAGGTTCACTCCTAATAGGGTGATTGAAGTCCTTTAATTAGGTCACATTTAACAATGTGTATTGTAACCCTTTAATAGGGTTTTCTTTTCATAGGGCATCACTTCAGAAGAGCGATAATTAGTAGCATGTTACTAGTGGTTTTTCCCAAATTGGGTTTCCACATAAAATCTTTGTGTCAAATATTTTATCGAATCTGTTATGTTTCATGTTTATATTTCTAGAAAGTTGTTTTGAGCAAAGATAGTAACCTACAAAGTTTAATTATTGTATGATCTAATGGATGCATGCATGATAAGGCTTTATGGATATGGGTCTACTACACATTGAAAATTTTTGTGTACATCTAGACCTTGGATAACTGATTCACCCCCCTCTTAGTTATTCTAAAGAATTTCAATAATTGGTGTTAGAGCACCATAGTTCTTAAGAGGACTAGTTTGAAGGTACTAGAAGCCAAAGATAAGGATGTCTAAAAGAGAGGTACCCAAGCACAACAAGGAGAACTTTCTTGCATGAAAAGTCTGATGAAGCTATACCTAGGAGGTATTAGAGACCATGCACAATCTACCATCACCACTGAGTATGTTAACCCAACTAGAGCCCTAACTATTGATGATCTAAAAAATAAGAAAGAACATAGTAAAAAAATGTTGGGGATTTTCTCTACCCTAAGTTATTCTAAGTTTGATGGCATCAACGGTTGTAATAGTGCAAAGAATATGTGGGATCCTCTTCACACTATTTATGAAGGAAACACATTTTTTGAGAGCCAAATCTAAATTTTTTAGAGATAATTTGTACTGACATGAGGATGCAAGAAGGTGAGAACATTGTTCAATATTGCTCTAGAATAAAAGATGTTGTTAATGCTATAAGAGGAGTTGATGGTAAGATTGATGCTGATATTGTATTAAGAAAGTATTGAGAACAATGCTACCTATCTTTGCTATTAGAGTTTCTACCATACAAGAATTAAGATGTATAGCAGGTCCGAATCTATCTCTTGAAGGTTTTATAGGTAGGCTCACTACCTTTAAACTCTCTAATTTTGATAACTTCAAATCTCAGAATGTTGAATCTTCTTTCAAAACTAAACTATCATTAAAGGAGCCCAAAGAGAAGAAGAAAAAGGTAAAATATGTTTCTAGTGATAATCATATAGATGAGAAGGATGTAGAATAGCTTGAACTACTACTAGTAAGGATATTTCATAGAGGCAAAGGAAAATTCAAAGGTAAGCTACCTATCATGTGTTTTAATTGCAATGAGCTTGGCCATATTGCTACTAGATTTCTAGAGAAGAAGAACAATAGAAGTGGAGTTAAATACAAAAGCAAAAGAGATGAGGACAAAAAATATTATGAAGACAAAAGCAAGAAGTCTTGCTATATTGAAGAAGAGGAAACCAAAGATGGATTTGACAACCATGATGATGGATTGGTGTTGTTGCAATGAAGGATGGTTTTGATGAGGATGAGGCAACTATACTAGTAGCTTATGTGCACAGGAATGATAGATGGATCATTGATAGTGGGTGTTCACATCACATGACTAGAGATAAAAGTAAGTTCATTACCCTAAATTAATATGATGAAAATAGTGTAAGGTTTGATAATGATGCACCCTGTCACATAAAAGGAAAAGGATCTATCAAACTCATAGAAAATATCATGTGGTACAATGCTTATTGTGTTAAAGGACTAATTATTATTTGTTGAGTGTTACAACTAAATAGTTTAGGTTGAAAAGTTGAGTTTGAGAACAAGATAGAAAAGATCTATAACACTGATGGAAAACTAATTGGCAAAGGTGATCAGACTAGAGGTAATCTATTTTATCTTGATATGATGATGCTACTTGTCTTGTTGTAGAAGTTGATGATGTGTGGTTATGGCACAATAGGTTATGTCATGTTAACTTTGATAAATTAGTTAGTATCAATCAAATGAAAATATTTAGAGGTTTTCCTAAATTGAAAAAACTTGAAAATATAATTTGCAAACAATGTCAGTTAGGCAAGATGACAAAATCAAGTTTTAAGAGTAAGAATAACACCTCTAAAGAAATTCTAAAGATTGCTCATATTGATTTGTGTGGACCTATTGATGTGCAAAGCTACAAAACTGACAAGTACATTATCCTATTTATTGATGATTATTCTAAGATGATGATAGATATGTTTCTGAAATAGAAATATGATGCTTTTCAAATGTTTAAGTTGTACTTGGCTAGAGTTGAAAAGGAGACAAGAAAAATATCAAAATGTCTAAGATCTGACAGAGGTTGAGAATTTACATTAAATGAGTTTGAGGTGTTTTATAATGATAGAGGAATCAAAAGACAAACATCTACACCTAGGACCCCTCCAAAGAATGGAATTTCTTAAAGGAGGAACATATCTATAATGAACTATGCTAGGAAACTCACAATGGAGAACAAAGTTACTTTGAAATACTAGAGAGAGTCTTTAAGTATAGTTGTCTATACCTTGAACCATGTGCAAGTCAAGAAAGGTACTCATTCAACACCTTTTGAATTATAGTATGGATACTTACCTAATGTAAAATATTTTAAGGTATTTGGAAGCAAGTAGTATATTATTAAGGATTATACAAATGGTAAATTAGGTTATTAAAGTGAAGAAGGTATGTTCCTTAGCTATTCCACAAGAAGTAAAGCGTACAAGTGTTTAAATACTGACACTAACAAAGTTGTGGAAACTGCAAATGTGAAGTTTGATGAATACATAGAGGTACATGAAGCTAAACCTATGAAGGAACCTAAGGAATACAAATCTTTTGTATACTTTTATGAAGGTATGCCTATTGATGAAGATACTAGCAACCAAGTTGCAAATCAATAGCAAGTTTCGATGACTACCGAGTCACATATAATGAATGTTGAGTTGTAGTCAACAATCAAGTTACAAACAAAAGCTATGGAAAATTCTGGTTCCTAAGATAAGTGTACATGAAAGAGATGTTGAGTTACCTAATAGAGAAGTACATAGTGGTTCTAAAGTTGATAGACCTAATGAGGGAAGAAGAGCGAAACCAAGATCGTCAAAGTATGTCAAAAGACATCACCTTAGTGAACTAATTATTAGAGATAAAGATGCTAGACCAATGATAAGGAACATCTTGAGAAATGATATATGTTTCTTGAGTATGCATGAGCCTAACATAGTGAAAGATGCCTTAGAAAATAAGGATTAGAGTAAAGCCATGAGAGAAAAAATTGATCAAATTGAGAAGAACAAAACATAGACTCTAGTTCCCAAAGTAGAGGACAAGAATGTGAATGGAACCAAGTGGGTGTACATAAAAAAGTTAGATAAAAATGGTGAAGTCACAAGGAGGAATTTACTATGGAGAAACATTTTTTACTGTTGCAAGATTGGAAGGAGTAAGAAGTTTACTTGCTTATTTTGCATACAAAGGTTTCAAATTGTGTCAAATAGATGTGAAGTCAACATTTCTAAATGGATATTAGAAGAAGATGTTTATATATAACAACCAAAAGGGTTTTTTGATGCTAACAAAAAGAACATGGTGTGTAGACTACACAAAGATTTATATGGTTTAAAGAAAGCCCCAAGAACATGGTATGAGAGGCTTCACAATTGTTTTGTGAAGATTGGTTTTGAGAGGACTAATGATAATAATAATTTGTATTTGGAGATAGAAGGAGGTAAAGGTATTTTACTAGCTGAAATGTTTGTGGACACTATCATATTTGGAGGTCAAGATACATTATGTAATGCATTTGCAAATTAAATGAAGAAATAATTTGAGATGTCTATGTTTGGAGAGATTAAATTCTTTGTTGGTTTGTAAGTATATCAGATGAAATATGGTATATACATCACTCTGTCTAAGTACATGAAAGAAATATTGAAAACTTTTGGATTGGAAGATTCAAAAATAGTTAGCACACCCATAGTGAGGACACAAGTTGTCAAAGAATGATGGTTTAGTTGATGCGAATCAAAAATTGTACAAGTCTACGATTGGAAAATTGCAATATGTAGTGCATAGTAGACCTAACATTGCATTATCTATTGGTATTGTTGCAAGATTCTTTGCAAATCCTAAGGAGAATCATTTGGTGCTATTAAGATAATTATGAGATATCTAAAAGGAATAGAAGACTATGGTCTATACTACAAAAAAAATGAAAATTTTGAGTTGAGAGCATACACAGTTGCTAATTGGGCTGGAAACATTGATGATAGAAAGTGCACAAGAAGTGGATCATTTTTCTTAGGAAAGAGATTGGTCACTTGGACCAGCAAGAAAATAAAATGTATATCTCAATCTACTACCGAAACTAAATATGTGGTTGCTACAATCAATTGTACAAATATTATATGGATCAAACAACTACTCAAAGGTATGGAGGAAATCATTGAACCTGTGGTGCTTTATTGTGATAATACAAGTGCTATAAATATATTAAAGAGCCCTGTGATGCATACAAAAACTAAGAACATTGCAATAAAGTATTATTAGTTGAGAGAATTAGTTTAATACAAAGAAGTGAGGATGAAATATGTGAATACAAAAGAGTATATAATTGATATCTTCACAAAAGATTTACCTATGGATGCTCATGAGTATCTAAGAGGTAAAATAGGGGTGATACCCCTATCTAAAGCTACTTAAGAAGCATGAGTAGTGTCCTAAATCAATTAAGATTAGTGATGTATCCTACAACTTGATGCAATGGATATTATTTTAGAAGCTGCCTAAAGTAATGAAGGAGCTAAATTAGAAAAAAAATTAGTCACATGAAAGGTGACATAGGGAGAACTAAATTGATTATATCTACATATAGAGATGAAAAGTCTTTTGCATTATTGTAAAAGAGGGAGAAATAACAATAAGTAGTAAAGGAGAAATATAAAAAAGAGGGAGTGATATTCTATAAGAGGGAGCTATAAGTTAGAAGGAGAAGAAATAGTAAAGGAGCTTGACAAAGCTCACATTACCCTACATAGAGGAAAGATATATACTACATTGATAGATGGAGAAATTACAAATATTTATTTTATTTTTTGTATTTTTGTTAGTATTGGTTTTTCATCAATGCCAAAGAGGGAGATTGTTAATATAAGATGGTTTTGTAGTGAAGAATCTATAATACAACAATCATTATTTTGTCAATGATGTCAAACCTGCTACCTTCTAGTGAGACAATTTATTTTTGGTCTAAAAGCTATCATTTAGCTGATTGATGAAGAGGATTTGAAAAGAGGAGATAAAAATATCACCTAGAGAAAGGTCGAGTTATTTGGTATGTAAAAGAAGGCCAAGTAAGACATTGATACTATAGTGTATTATTTATCTACTTAAAGCCTAAAATGAAAGATTACTCAAGTTAAGACTAGAAGAAGATCAAGTATGAAATGTGTCTACCAAGCCTTTCTGAGTAGTCAGTGCAAGCCAAGTAGAAATTAGTGGAAGCTGAGTGAAATTCAAGAGATGTCAAGCAAAGATGAAAAAAGTTCAAGCTGAGTGATTTTCAATATATGTCGAGTAAAGTTTAGTTGGTGCCAAGCATCAATAAAGTTTAGTATTTTCTAAGTGAACCATCGTTGGTCAAGTAAAAGAACAATATAAATTCCAACTAATAACATATTGATGTCGAGTGCTAGTAAATATATTAAATCAAAGATTTGATGAATCTAAGCTGACTATTTTATTTTCTTAAATTGTGTGAAGTATGTGGAAGATACCTATGATGATCTGGTGGCACAAAATTCAAGGTAAAGGTAAAATTTTTTGAGGCAAATTCAAGGAAGATTGTAGAAGAAGTTTGTAGAGGAACCAGATGGAAAAATGGGTATATTCATTGTATCCTACCTAACCCTAAAATGGATGACTATGGTTAAGTGAAAAAATATCTAAATTTTTTATTTATAGAGATATCAAGTCAGAAGAAAAGGTTGTCATGTACAAGAACCTAAAGAAGACAAGGAGTCTAGGGTATTGCTTCATTTAGTGGCCAAACAGAAGTGACTGTAGTTGGTATGTAAAGCAAAAAGGCTTAAGAGTATGAATGCTTAAAGGGTGAACAAGATATCAGAGCTAAATTGTGTGAATGCCAAGTACAATGGAGAACTAAAATAGAGATTTGTAATATAAAAGTGAGTTGTAATTCATTACCAGATCAAGCCTTATTGTTACTTTCTAATCATTGTATTAGTCTAGGGTAAATCCTTTGGATTAAGGTTGACTTAATATCCATTTGAAAATTCTTTAATCGAGTGAAATTCTAATGGAATTGTCTAAAGTCTTCTAACAAGGCTCACTCCTAATAGAGTGATTAAAATCCTTTAACCAGGTCACATTTAGTAGTGTGTATTGTAACTTTTAATAGGGTTGGCCTTTCATAGGGAATTACTTCAAAATAGTGAGAATTAGTAGCATATTACTAGTGGTTTTTTCCAAATTGGGTTTACATGTAAAATCCTTGTGTCAAATGTGTTATTGAATCTATTATGTTTCATGTTTGCAGTTCTACAAAGTTTTTTTTACCTAGGACAATAACCTACAAAGTTTAAGTATTTTATGATCTAATGGATGCATGCATGATAAGGTTTTATGAATATGGGTCTACTAAGAATTGAAAATTTTAATTTGTACATCTGGACCTTGGCTAGGTGATTCACCACCCTCTCAATTATTCTAAATAATTCCAACTTGTAATCCAACAAAGAATTTGATTTCACTAAACATAGACATTTCAACTCCCTTCTTCTTTTTATCAAAAAAAGATTTGCATAATGCTTCTTACCTCAAAATATAATGTCATCAAAAAATATTCTAGATAGCACTAATTCATTGTTCTTACTAGTCTTCAAATATAGGTTATATTATATTTGTCCTTTCAAAACCAATCTTCACTAAATAATTATGCAGTCTTTCATACCATGCTCTTGGGGCATGTTTCAATCCATATAAATATTTTTCTAGTTTCCATACCATATGCTTCTTGTCTAGATCTAAAAATCCATTAGGTTGTTCAATGTACACTTCTTCCTCAAGTACACCATTTAGAAATGTAGATTTAACATCCATCTGAAATACCTTGAAATTCTTGTAGGTTGAGTATGCAAGTAGGGTTCTGAACCTTTCAAGTCTTGCCATAAGAGGAAAAAAATTTCTATAGTCAACTCCTTCTTCTTGAGCATATATTTTGCATACCAATATTCTTCATACTAATTTGTCCCATTTTCTCATTCTACTAACTTTGATCTTTTGGCCAGATTGACCATATTTTGTCATTTATATCCCCTTTCACATCAATTTCAAATCAACTCAGAATCATATCAAATCAACTCGAAATCATATCAAATCAACTCAAATCACCCCAAATCAACTCAAAATCACTCATAATCAATCCTAATCAACCGAAAACATATCAAACATCTCAAATAGATCATCATTTATCCACTTCTAGGCATTGTTGTGGCTTTCAGTGCCTTGGAAACCTATCAACTTATCAATCTTATCAATCTGTCGTTAGTACTATCATGGCTCTCAGTGCTAGGTCAAAATATCATTCATGTCATTCAATCTTTGACATTATTGAGGGTTTCAATTTTAGATCATGGCATCATCAACCATTTTAATAATATTGACAATGTTCGTCAGTGTTATTATGATCGAACCTTATCAATCAATTTCAATCCTGTAGCATTTACAATGTCGGTTAAATGTTACATATCAATTTATTCATGTCATGTGTCCTTGGCATGTTATCAATTTCGATCTATCAATTAATTTGACCATGCTTTTGGTCTACCTTTTCATCATCTTATTCGATATCCATCATTGTCACATTTTCATCAAAGGATACAGTCGCATTCACTTAATCAATTTGGCAAATCATCTGCTAATTTTCTCTATAGGATTAAATAACCCATAATTTAATCCTATTCTTTCTAATTATTCTTCCTAATTACCATCCTCAATTAATTAATTTTATTAATTAATTGATTCATCATATGCAAACCATGGAAATTCTTAATTTCCTAAGTTCCATTTTCCATCATTGATTCCATTTTCTACTAATTCTTATTTTGTGGAATAAGAGGATTTTTAATTCAAATATTCCATAAAATATTCCATCATCATGACACTTGGATATGCCACCTCATGGATTCTCCTTTGACACTTGGCTGAGATTTGTCATAATCAAATATTATTACCTCTTATGCATGTCCCTATTTGGCTTATTCGTCATAGATTCTTGGCTTTAATTGGGTTGAGGAATCTTATGACACGTCATAGATTCTCTTTCAAATTTGACTCTCATGTGTCATAGAATCTTACTTTTGGAATATTCTATCATATGCATCATAGGAATTATTATTACCTCTTACAGATGTCCCTATTTGGCTTATTCGTCATAGATTCTTGGCTTTAAGTGGGTTGAGGAATCTTATGACGCGTCATATATTCTCTTCCACATTTAGCCAAATTTGACTCTCATGTGTCATAGAATCTTACATTTGGCATATTCTGTCATATGCATCATAGGAATCTCTTGCCACATCGCATGTCTATGGGTGACAAATCCAATGCTCTCACCCTACATGAAAATTATAAAATGGACACCCTTCCTCTCATTTTGGATCGAGAATGCTTAAGTCTTGAGTCCTTGAATCTTTGAGTTTTTGAGTCTCTACTAATTTTCATTTTGCATTCTCGCTCTCACAATAAAATCACACTTCAAGTATTTTCATGGCTTTATCCCTATCATAGGATTTTTCTTCAATCTTGTGTCCACTATAGGCCAATTGGAGCTACAATCATTTGGAGAAGAAAGAAGGACATGGGAGCTACAAACGGAAAAGGGAGTTTTTGATTATGTTTGCTTTCTTTTTTATTGGTTTGGCTTTCATGGTAGACTAGTGGGTGCTAATACATGTTGATTGAGTTTGTGATTTTCTCATAGTGTGTTATGCTTTTAACCCATTTTTTTGGTCCTACATTTGGTGAACTCGACGTGAACATGCATATCGAACTTGGGTTTTCTTATTTTGTGCTTGTAGGTGCAAGGACGGAGCTCACTTGGAAGGGTATAATGACTATCTGCTCTTCCTTTTCACACATAGATTAATTAGGGGGTCTAGTAAAATGCTTATATGCTATTTTTTCATACATTCTGTTAGCTTTCTGTCCTAGGGCGCACTTTGCTCTGTCAGGGTGCACTTGGGACCCCTAGGAGCAGTTTTAGGAGCCCAGAAGACACCAAAGCCTCTTTTTGTTGTTTCCAACTTACCAAATGCACCCATCTAGGCCCCAACTATGTCATTGAAATAGTCTGCACTATTTGGGTGCACTTGGGAGGGTAGCTCTAAAAATTTTAGTTTCTAGGTCTTGACTAGGCACCCATTTCCCCACACCCTGCACTTGACTTCCCAACTGCGCCCTAAAACTACCAACTATGCCCAACTGGGCCCCAACTACATCATTAATATAGTCTACATTGTTTGGGTACACTTGGGGATGTTTAGAGCCATTTTTGCCTTTTGGAGATCAATTTGCACTGTCAGAGCACACCTAGGTTCACAGTAAGCACATGCACCCATCAAAATCTGCATTTCAAGTTCCTATCACTCTCTAGGACATAGATTAGGTGATTTTTGTGTTACTGATGGTCTATTTGCAGCATGTGGCAATCATGGGATGAAGACATGATCATAAACTACAAATGCTTTGTTTGCAAGACGTTGTCGAAGACTTTGTGTGTCTTTCAAAACTATGTGTGTGGATTTCCTAGATTAGATAACATTTTGTTTGGTGCTTAAAAATAACCTTTTTCTTTTTTGCCTTGTTTTCTACAGTGTTAGATCCCTAGGAGTTGCATTGGACGTATCCTCTCCCCTCGCCATTCATGGATCTTGGGTGTAAGAGAAATCCGTGTAACTTCTATAGGAGGCCTGCCTTGGACCAAGATACTCAATATTGGGTATGCCCAGGGATGACCTCAGAGCAGTAACGAGCCAAAGCCAGGTCAATGTTCCAGCCACTATATAAAATTTGATTACAGTGAAAGCTACGTCGACGGTATTGCTGCGTGATAGCTCTCCTCTAGTACCCTTGTGGTGTGTCAAACCCTAGTTCTCAGGGCTGGGAGACCTTCTACAAAAGTTTATCATTAACTTTATGAACGGAATGCCCTTACTAAAAACCATGTTTTAGTGGCCAAAATCCTTTCTATCCATTGGCTCAAGGGGTCACCCATGCCCATGAAGACATCCTACATTCTTGTGGTCCTTAATAGAGGCAATAGTCCCTTGGGAAGTCATGCCCCTTGGGAAGCGAATCTTGGTAGCCCTGAGAAGTGAGTGTGCTGTAAGGGGGAGCCTATGGTGCCAAGATCCTAGGTTGTCTACTCTGGATAAGTGCGGCTAAACTTCGGTTCAAGTAGGAATTTAGTGGATACAGTCCTAAAAGCCTAGGTTGTGGTGTGTTTATTAACTTTTTACAACAGCTATTCTTGTCTTAATGTGTCTTGCGTGTGTGTAAAACATAATCAAGATAAAAGCCAAACTATTAAATTTACACCTTGGATATCATTTGAACTTGTCAAAAACTCACACAGTGCCAAAACATTTCAACCTTTATCAAAATTTGCAAACATTGATTCAACACACTCGAACCTTGGAAAACATGGCGACTTGTGCTCTTAAATGTGCTTGGCAAAATGTAGATCTCACACTTGCATAGATTTCACTTGCATTCACCCTAGTCTAGGCTTCATTCTTACATCATATAGACTTCATATTGCACCTTTTAGTCCTCATTTAGTATCTATTACTTTTCATATTGCATCCATTTAGGTTCAGTTTTACTTTCCTTAGTTTTTGCATTCCCATCTCAGAATCAACACTTTGCATTCATTGCCTTGCATCTTTGCATACCTATTCATCATCTTGATCACTTTATCCATCATTTTGGGTGTCCTAATCATCATTTTGAGAATCCAAACTGGCCCTAACACTGTCCTCTACCATTTACCTCTCTGTGACATCAATCCTAAAACCATAGCTTCTAGAATTGCCTCAGTTTTAGCCCAGCTTACCAACTGCGCCCAAAAACTACCAACTGTACCCAACTGGGCCCCAACTATATCATTAACATATTCTACATTTTTTGGGTGCACTTGGTGGTCTTGAGATCCAATTTTGGGTTCTAGATAACATTTTGTGGCTTCAACAGTGTCCTTAGGTACCTGGTTAGCTCCCCTTGCACTAGCTTGCCCAGATTTGCATTCTACAACACCTAATCATCATAACCTTCATTTTACATCTCCCAACCCATCCTAACATCAAACCCAACATCCTAGCTTCTTGGCATGTCAGTTTGGTAACCATACCCCTCAGAATCAACAAACATTCTTCCTAGCTTACCAACTGCGCCCAGAAACTACCAACTATGCCCAAACTAGTTCCAAGTGCATCAATTACATAGTTGGTACTTTTAGGGTGACTTGGCACTATTAGGGCACAGTTGGCTACCTGCATGACCATTTTGGGCCTCCGAACTGCACTTTAGGACCCCAAAACTGCATCTAGGAGCCTCTAGACCTCCCTATTCTGCACTTGACCCA
The DNA here is from genome assembly GCA_028749045.1 of Cupressus sempervirens. Lineage (NCBI taxonomy): Eukaryota > Viridiplantae > Streptophyta > Pinopsida > Cupressales > Cupressaceae > Cupressus > Cupressus sempervirens. Next base: position 423,558,728 of record CM053790.1, read on the forward strand.
AAACCGCATCTTGCACCCAAAATCCCCTTTTGCATCATAGGAATTTTCCATATCACATATCTAATCAGCATCACCTTCATTTTGAGTCCTCAAAACATCATTTTGAACCCCCAAAACCTTTGAATTTAGTCAAAAATCTAAACAAAGTATGAGTCTTAGAGTATCTCCTAGTGTTGACAGATAATGGATCTTGACTAGTCTTTTTATCTTTTCTTATCATTTTCTTTGGTCAAAATCTATCTATTTCTTGATAGATTTGACCTTGTCATCTTTTATCAATTTGATCTTTTTGTCTTTTATTAGTTTTTTGGTCAAGATCCAACGTCCTTTATCACAAGGATAAACTCCTAGACAAAATACTTTCTAAAAGGTTTTACCTAAGTTCAAAACTATCCATATGCCCTTGTCATAGCATCCCCAAATGTCATTTTGACCTACCCTAGTAGTATATCCCCTTCATATTGCATTGATCAAAATCCTTAACATCATTTTCACTACCAAACCCTATCAAATTGTCCATCAACCAAATTGCCTTCTTGAGCATTTACCCTCATTTTGCATGTCCCAAACGTCATTATGAACCCTAGAACATGATCCTTTGATTGATATACCTTGCATACATCAACCTTTAGTACCCTTAACAAGTCCAAAACATAACCCTAATTGTCATTTTGCATACTTTAGAGTCATTTTCATTCCCTCTAGTCAAACCTCAAAACATCACCTTGCATTTGCATTTGCATAACATCCCTAGGACATTTGCACTTTGCACATCAAAACCCTAATTCATCCAGTATTTCCTCATATTGCATAAAATTCCTAAACAATTAAAAAATCCCAAAAAACACTCATATCTTGTATACCCACCACTCTTTGCACTCTTAGGTATCATGCCAGCACTTACTAGGAGACAAGCAGCTCAAAGACCAGAGGAACTCTATCAACCTTTGTTTTCTGAGGCACAAGCACAACCAAACCCTCATCCAAGACAAAGAAAGAGCAAGAAAATCCTACAAACCTTTGACAAAGACCAAATCAAGGCATCACAACCATCACTATTAGACCCTTTGAATATGTATCTGCAAGATCCTCATAATCAAGCTATGGCACAAAAAACCTTGAATAATGCACCTACCATGAGATTTCCTCCAAAAACTTCCCCCACACATGGGATGGTTCAATGGAGTCCTGACTTTGAACCTATATTTGTGCCAATGCCACTAGGAGAATGAAGTGTACCAACCTCACCTGAAGATGAACAATCACATTCATTTGAATTCAGCCAACCTAACACATCAAACATACAACAAAGTATTGTACACCTAAGTGATGACTTTGACACTGATTATGGCATCACTGATGAAGAAATGGCTAGGGCATGTCAAGACAAAAATTTTCACAAGAACTTCAAATGTTTGGCAGCTCAATAAATTGTCAAATCTAATCCAAACTTGGAAGGTCCTAGGTCCAAAAATCAAACCAACACAACAATTGAAAACATCCAACCCATGATAAATTTGGATTTAGACAAGAGAAAACAACCTTTGGATTTTTCAAGCACAATAATGGAACCTATAATATCCCATCAAGAACCAATAATTGAAATCCTCCAAAGTACATTTGAACACATCAATGTCAACCCCTTGTTTGATGAAATACCACGAATCCCTAAACACCCCAAAAGGACATTAAGACTTGATTTTAGTCACATGATGCAACAACAAGATGCACCTAAAGGGACCCGTGCTCTAGGGATGCTAGACATACCTTATTTGGAGGCAAATAAAAAAAGTACACCTTTTCTCCTAACTTTACCCAGTGCTACGACATCAAACACTATGGAGCCTCTCATAAATACAACATGTGAAACATCAAGCACAACCATCCCCATGGACACACAAAGGAAAAGTCTAATTGACATTACACCCATTCCAAATAGAAATGTATCTCATAGTCAAGTCAATATGATGTCACAAGCAAGAACATCTAAAACACAAAGGTACCAAAACAACAATACAAACATGACATTCAATTCTCAAGGACTTAGTCAACCCCCACGACAACAACAACCTACAATGGTACAAGGACTCAACACTTCCAAGGCACAACCAAGTCTACATCCACTTGACACACATCCCACATATCAACAACAACATCAAACACAACAAAAAAAACCACAAGTGGGGAAAGCATCCAACATTCCTAACACGCAATCCCATATGGACCCACTTGACTTACACATGATTTATCAACAACAATTTCAGCAGCAATTCCAACAACAACAAATGATGTTTGCTAAACAACAAGAGCAACTCAAGCAATAGTTGGAATATCAAAAATTCCTCGAGAAACAAATCAAATACCAGCAACATTTGTTACAACAAAAACATGTACCACAACAACCTCAAAAAATACCTCTAGAACAACAAGTACGCACATGGTCTCACATACAAGCAATAGAGTTATCCCAACAACAACCACAACACATGGTACAAAAATTGCAGTCAATCCCACAACAAGTGCCACATCAAATACCACAACAAGTTCCCCAACAACAAGGACCTTTTTGTCTTCAAGGTGCCAACATACCTCCACCACCTAGCGACACTTCATTAGACTCATCAGACACAAAAATGTCAGAACCAAGTAGACATAGTTCTCACCACAGCAAACGGTCTACTCATAGACACAAAAGACTTGAAGGAAAAACCATCATGAAAAACCCCAATGAAGATTTATTACAACAATTCAAACAACTTTCCAAACAAGTTGAGGCATTGGGAGTCCAAAAGAAACAAGCTCTATATACAAAAAGGGACCTACGTCCAAACCCATTTGATAAAAGTTTGTATATGCCTCCATTCCCAAAACACTTTGAAGCTCCAAGGTTTGAAAAATACCAAGGAAAAGGAAACCCTACTGATCACATCCAAGAATTTTTTGCTTCATGCACAAAACTCAGTGATGAGCCCACGTACCTTATGAGATTGTTCCCTCATTCTCTAGGTGGGCCTGCACTTGAATGGTACTCCAAACTTCCTGGTAATATCAAATCTTGGTCAGAACTAGCAGACAAGTTTATCTCCCACTTTGCCTATAACATCACAAATGAGGTGACAATTTTTGATTTGTGCTCAACTAAATAGAAGGTAGGAGAATCATTCATCACATTCTTACTGCGTTGGAGAAACCTAGTTAGTCAATGCTCACTAGATATTCCTGAAGAACAACATGTAAACTTGTGCATTGAAAACTTAGTCTCAGACTTAATGTATGAACTCAAAATCAAGAGTCCAAGCACCATTTCTAAACTAATAAAAAAAGTGGCTAGTATTGAAGATGCTCTTATCCATAAGGGAATCCTCAAGATAAACAAAGAAAACACAAGCAACAACTCGTCTAATGACAAGGCAAAATTTTTCTCCAAAAACAAGAATGTGACTAATGATGGCATTGTGGATGCTCGCACAATTAGCATAGCACAACCTCAATTGACTTTGAAAGGTGTAAACCCTACAAATTCACAAACCTCTAATCAAACATCAGGTCCACAATAGAAAACTGAGACTCCCATGCAAGATAAACCTCGAAGACATCTTAGAACCAGAGACAAGAAATTCACACCATTGGGAATACCACTTGAGACTGCATTACAATAGTTACTGAGTAATAACTTCCTGTAGCTACCCCCAATCAAAGATGAACCATTAACTAAAGCATATTGGTGGGATGACAAAAAGTATTGTGATTACCATCGCACCAAAGGACACAAAACTTCATCATGCTTCCAACTGAAACATGCAATACAAGACCTTATTGATGATGGTGTCATCACAGTTGATCCATCACTATTAGCATCCAACTCTAATCACACTATTTTCAAAGATCCTTTGGGTAATCATGACAAAGAGAAACCCTCAAATTCAAACTCAAACTCACAAGGTAATGAGAATTACACATGCACCAGCTATGACTACACCATCAATTGCTTTAATGAATTTGACTTCTGCATATCCACATTCACATTGAAGGCTAAAGACCCTCATTGTGCTATCACTACATGCCGTAGCAAGATCACCCTACCTGGAGCCCCATCTAGACCTACTACTTCTACTAGACCTGCACCTCCAAGTATACCTACTACTCCTACTTCATCTGATTATAGCCTTGTTGAACAACTTAGAAAAACCCCTGCACAAATATCCATTTTGGACCTACTGCATGCATCTCCCCAACATTAGAAGATCTTGGATCAAGCCGTTAAAGAGTCAATTGTCCCAGATAACATTGATGTTTCCCAGTTCCAAGCCATGGTTGGGAACCTATTTGCATCACAACATATCACTTTTTCACCCCATGATATTCCTAAGGACAAAACTAACCATAATGATCCCCTTTATCTCGAAATCTTCATCCATAATGCCAAAGTCAGACGTGTCTTAATAGATGGAGGAGTAGGACTGAACATCTGTACTCTTAAGGTTGTCAATAATTTGGGTTATTTTGAAGATGATGTGGATCCATCTCAAAGAATCACAATAAAAGCTTATGATGACTGTGAACGCTATTCCAAGGGCATCATCACATTACCTGTCAAAGTTGGCCCAGCTACTGAAGATACATTATTCCATGTCCTAGATATAGAAATGAATTGCAACATGATACTAGGTTGCCCTTGGCTTCATGCTATGAAAGCAGTCCCTTCTACATATCATCAATGTCTAAAGTTTTCCTATCACAACATAGAGGTTACCATCCCCGGTGATCTAGATCCTTCCCAATTTTGTGCTAATCTAAGAGATGCTACTACATTCCAAATCCCAACAAACAATGAAGCACAACCCACAAATCCCTCTAAGTATGTGGATGCTGATATACTGCTCAGTAAAGCCAAGGAAAAGATGAAGATTAAAGACAATGGGTGTGGAGAGTACTTTATGTCTCAAGTCTCTCACATTAGGGAGTCACCACTTTCTCCCATTAGTACAAAGAATGATAGCAAAAGCAGAATGAGAACCCACTTTGATATCTCCTAGCAAGTATGGACTTGGGTTTACCATCATGCAAAAACAAGGCTATGATGGCTATAGTGGTCTTGGATATCAGAAACAAGGAATCACTAAACCTATCTCTACAGAAGGACAACCTCCTAGTTTGGGGCTTGGATTTAAACCATTATGAATAGGTCCTCCTAGTACCACACTACCTACATGTAAGACTATGGATGTTTCAAATGATGAAAAGGCATATGAGGATATCCCACTTGAAACCAATAATCCCCTAGCCTCTGAGCATAACCCCAATGACCCAATTGAATTAGATACCCATATATCTACTTTCAACCAAAGCCCATTCAACATTGATGATGACATCTCCTCAAGTTATCCTGAACCTTTGGATTGGGACCAACGTGGACCACCAATTTTTGATCGATTCGACAATGATGACACTCTTATAATAGAATTTGAAGGCATTATGACTGAAGATCATAAAGAAGTAGTTTCTCCTAAAGAGAACACATTGGCATACTTTGGGAAGCCTACTCCACCTTCTACTTACAAAGCAAAAAGAGAAAAAGATAGCAAGCATAGGTCTCTTGGTGAAAATCAAAAGGCGTCATTAGACTATAAAAAATCAAAAGCTAAGCAGCTCCCAAGGATACAAAATGAAAAATATGATGCCATGAATATCAGTGTTCCAACATTCAACATGCCACAAAGTATTTTGGAGCTCTCTCAATCAACATTCATATGGAAGGTCATTGGTCTCAACCCTCCCAACCCTCCCTTATATCCATTTGTTTATTCCCAAATCCAGCTACCTAATTGGTCCAATAACCAAAATTAATCCTTTATCCAACAAGCCTTTGCATATGTCATCATCAGTGACATCCCACATGATACATCTATTGACCCAATTATCCTCAAATGCCTTGATTCACAAGAGGTAGACATTGTCTTACATACGGTACACGATGGTATCTCTTGAGGCCTTTCTAGTGGTTTGATTTTAGCTACAGACTCAGAATGACTCCTATGTAGTTATGGTTAGTCATGGATCTCGAGCTTATTAGCTAGCAGCACCAACAACATATATCTTCTCAGCATTTGTCAGTGACATTCTTAATTCCATCTAAAAGTCTTGAAAAAATATTAAAAAAGAAGAAGCAAAAAGTCATGAAAAAAGCAAAAAAAAAAGTGAAAAAAGTCATGAAAAAATGGATGCCTTGATGAAAACCTGGCAAACAGGCACTTTGGGCAAGTACCATGGTGAAAACCTGGCGAACAGGGGCCATGTGTAATCAGTTATTGCTCCTGCATCTATCAAGATTCCATCTGGTCTTTTCCCCCTCTATTATTCCTTGATCATATCCTTCATATTGCAAGACATTCTTGGTTCCTTATCATGGCTCACAAACTGGTTAATGTCCTTTGTTATCTTACCAAGCATCACCAGTCTATACACACTCTGTCATTGGCCTTTGTACATAGTCTGCGTCTTGTCTGGGGGCATATTACCTACATAGTGTGTGAGTTTGAATTTGAACTAGGGGCATACCCCTAAGTGCTTTTTATCCATTGAATCTATCACATAACAGATTGGAGCTAACACTTCTATATGCTAATACAATCTTGAAAAAAAATCCCTAAAAATCATAAAATGTCCTGAGAAAATCACTAAAAATCACATAAATGTCCTAAAAAAATCCCTAAAAATCAAAAAATGTCCTGAAAAAATCCTAAAAATTCAAATATGATCCTGAAAAAATCACTTAAAATCACATAATGTCCTAAAAAAAATCCTAAAAATTCAAATACGATCCTGAAAAAAGCACTAAAAATCATAAAATGTCTTGAAATAAACCCTAAAAATCATAAAATGTCCTGAAGAAACTAGTCACACAAAAAAATCAAATATCCTCAAAAAACCCTAAAAATCACAAAACCCGTCAAAACATTTGCAATAAACCTTGCACATACTCACTATGGATAACCACACCTTTTGTGTAAACACTTGCACTTTGCAAACTGAAAATCAAAGCACTACGCTTCAATGCCAATCACAATATCTGTACAACATGAACCAACAATCAATCCAACCAGTCACTATGAACTTATCAACTGAATCCACAACCAGAACTATCACATTATCAACATGTCGAACACTATCTACATACCTAAAACATTAACAAGAACTTAATAATGGACAAGAATAGCTGTTGGCTCATCCTATTTAGTGAGAGATTTATTTTTGCTTTGTTTTTTCTTTGATCATGTCCCTATGCTACTCAATGATATAAATTGATATATGAGAGTGGCCAGGATGGTTCATGATCATCTTTTTCTATTTTTTTTTGTTACAATGTACCTTTGAGAGTCTGGGGCATGTACATATGCCTTAGAAAGGACAAGGTCATTCTTTTTCTACATCGTGCTTGTTTACGCAAAAGGCTTGCATTTGCGCTCTGGCCCTTTATGCCATGATGCGTTGCATTCCATTTGCCATATCAAAATAAAACTCCATCTGACATATAGTGCACTTTCTAGAAGTAAAAGTATTTCCATCATACTAGCATCTCCTCATCTCATCTTTCTTCTTCATCTCATTCTCCATCACCATGATCATGTCTTTTAATTCACCAAATCATCTTCATCTTGCATTCATGCATTCTTGCATCATCCTACGTTGTCAATCACCTTTTTGTGGCTTTCCACCTGGTTCAACCTCAGTCTAACATTTGTCTCATCATCTTTGACCAAATATGACCATTTTTGATGATTTCCTAATGTTATGACATCTTTCCATCATTTTGGGCATGCACGCACAGTTTCGGGTCTACACTATAGGCCTCATAACTTTCAAATCTTAGCTCTGATTTGCGATCTGTCAATTGCTATGGTTTTGTCTTCTTGTTTTCGATAAATTGACTTATCATATGATTATCTTAGTCAATTTCTCGAGGGGGAACCCATATATATCATCCCTACTGGGGCATTTTGTGACTTTCTCATCAATTATTCTTTGATACAATGCTCTAAATCACATTGTATCAAAGAGGGGCAAAATGTAGACGCTCAAAAATGGTTTGTATCTACAACCTCATCACTTCTTCATACTAATTTGTCCCATTTTTTCTCATTCTACTAACTTTGATCTTTTGGCCAAATTGTCCATATTTTGTCATTTATATCCCCTTTCACATCAATTTCAAATCAACTCGGAATCATATCAAATCAACTCAAAATCATATCAAATCAACTCTAAATCACCCCAAATCAACTCAAAATCACTCAAAATCAATTCTAATCAACCCAAAACATATCAAACATCTCAAATCAATCATCATTTATCTACTCCTAGGCATTATTGTGGCTTTCAGTGCCTTGGAAACCTATCAATCTTATCAATCTTATCAATCTAACCTTAGTACTATCATGGCTCTCAGTGCTAGGTCAAAATATCACTCACGTCATTCAATCTTTGATGTTTTTGAGGCTTTCAATGTCAGATCATGGCATCATCAACCATTTTAATAATATTGACAATGTTTGTCAGTGTTATTATGATCGAACCTTATCAATCAATTTCAATCCTATAGCATTTACAATGTCAGTTAAATGTTACATATCAATTTATTCATGTCATGTGTCCTTGGCATGTTATCAATTTTGATCTATCAATTAATTTGACCATGCTTTTGGTCTACCTTTTCATCATCTTATTCGATATCCATCATCGTCACATTTTCATGAAAGGATACTGTCGCATTCATTTAATCAATTTGGCCAATCATCTGCTAATTTTCTCTATAGGATTAAATAACCCATAATTTAATCCTATTCTTTCTAATTATTCTTCCTAATTACCATCCTCAATTAATTAATTTTATTAATTAATTGATTCATCATCTACAAACCATGGAAATTCTTAATTTCCTAAGTTCCATTTTCCATCATTGATTCCATTTTCTACTAATTCTTATTTTGTGGAATAAGAGGATTTTTAATTCAAATATTCCATAAAATATTCCATCATCATGACACTTGGATATGCCACCTCGTGGATTCTCCTTTGACACTTGGCTGAGATTTGTCATAATCAAATATTATTACCTCTTCCGCATGTCCCTATTTGGCTTATTTGTCATAGATTCTTGGCTTTAAGTGGATTGAGGAATCTTATGATGCATCATAGATTCTCTTCCAAATTTGACTCTCATGTGTCATAGAATCTTACTTTTGGCATATTCTATCATATGCATCATAGAAATTATTATTACCTCTTATGCATGTCCCTATTTGGCTTATTCATCATAGATTCTTGGCTTTAAGTGGGTTGAGGAATCTTATGATGCGTCATAGATTCTCTTTCACATTTAGCCAAATTTGACTCTCATGTGTCATAGAATCTTATATTTGGCATATTCTGTCATATGCATCATAGGAATCTCTTGCCACATCTCATGTCTGTGGGTGACAAATCCAATCCTCTCACCCTACATGAAAATTATAAAATGGACACCCTTCCTCTCATTTTAGATCGAGAATGCTTAAGTCTTGAGTCCTTGAATGTTTGAGTTTTTGAGTCTCTACTAATTTTCATTTTGCATTCTCGCTCTCACAATAAAATCACACTTCAAGTATTCTCATGGCTTTATCCCTATCATAGCCTTTTGCTTCAATCTTGTGTGCACTATAGGCCAGTTGGAGCTACAATCATTTGGAGAAGAAAGAAGGACATGGGAGCTACAAATGCAAAATGGAGTTTTTGATTATTTTTTCTTTCTTTTTGATTAGTTTGGCTTTCATGGTAGACTAGTGGGTTCTAATACATGTTGATTGAGTTTGTGATTTGCTCATAGTGTGTTATGTTTTTAACTCATTTTTTTGGTCCTACAGCAACATAAAAAACTTCATGATCATTACTTTCAGATTTAGTATCAATTTTTTCTTCAGTAATATAACAAAATATCTTACCTTTTTCATACATGTTCCTCTTGTAATCTTGGTCATCTCTCCTTCTTTTATACTTTCTTTTCTTTATTTCAATCTTGTCTTCCCTGTTAGGGAATCTAGTAGGAATCTAGTTCTTTGTACTATTAGATTCTTTTATATCATCAAACTTGACATAGCTTAGGGTTGAGGCAATCTCCAACATAGATTTATTGTGTTCTTGCTTTTGCATTAGTTTTTTAGCTATCAGAGGAGTAGTAATTATTTTCACATACTCATTGTCCACAAAGTTTATATCAGCATCACCTATACTAGATATATGCGACCTCATCAAGGTTCACCATGCAGAAAAGTTCTCCTTTCTTAGCTTTGGTACCTCCCTTTTGTGAGTCATGATCTTTATCTTTAAGTACCTTCAAAACCCTCTCTCTAAGAACTAACACTTTGATACCAATTGTTAGAATGTTTAGAATAACTTTGGTGGGGAGGGGGGGCTAAATCAATTACTCAAGGTCCATAAGCACCATTTGAATAATGAAACATAAACATTCACTATTCTTCTTATCCCACTATAGTTCAGTCACTATTGAATTATAATAAAGAAAATTACTAGCAACTCATTGTCCTATTATAAGAGACCTTGTTGAATGTAGACATGTAAATGAAAAAATATCATAAAAAATTCAACACAAGTTTGATACTAGGATTTTACATGGAGACCCAATTTGGGAAAAAAACACTAGCAACATGTTGCCAAATTTTCACTCTTTTGAAGTGAGATATGTTAGGAGCCAATCCTATTAAAGTTTACAATACACACTATTAAACGTGACTCAGTTAGAGGATTTAATCACCATGTTAAGAGTGGCCTTGTTAAAGGAATTTGATCATTCCATTTAGAATGTCACCTTGATAAAGGATTTACACAAACTATTAAGTAATTCAATGACTATTAGGTCAACCTTTGATTAAAAGGATTTCAATACAAACCATTTAAAATGATTAGAAAGAAAATAGTAGGGTTTTCATCTATATGGTTTACAACTCACTTTTATAGGATCAAATCACTATTTGGCTCATGTGTTGATTCTCTAATAATTCCCCTTGTCAACCCTATCTCTTAACTTGATTAGAAACCCTTTAAGCATTGATACCTCTTCATATCAAAATTAAGCCTTCTGCTTAGATTCATTTATCAACTTCAACAACATTTTTGTAAGCATTCCTTTTGTTTCTCTCTCACACTCACTCGTACACTCAGACTCTTTCTTATTGACTCTATACCTCCTTAAATAGGTAATTCTGGTCTTTTTCCATTTTCATGATCACCATAGATCTTAGGGTTTACAATCTGGTTCATTAGGTTCATTATATCTATCCATCTTCTTCTTCTAGAAACACTTCTCTTCCATCGAATTTGATCTTACCTAATCCTCTCCTTGAATTTAATGACCCAATTCATCAATATTATCTTCAACATGGTTTCCATATTCCAAGAAATCAACTAAGTTGGTTGGAAATCATGATTCCTCAAACACATCCAAAATAATATTACTTAGCAATCATTATGCTCTGACACTCAGTCATCACTTAATCACTCAGTTGTTGTAGAACTCTTGGCTTAACATCAACTAGCTTTCTCGATTGATACTAATGCTCAACCCATACTAAATTTTCTCAGCACTTACTATGGCTTGGTTGACCCTAGAATCACTCAATAATCCTTAGTCATTTACTCTATTAGTTAGTTAAGATTTACATCAATGATATAAAAAACCATTTTGTCTTATCAAAGTCTAACTAATCAGATGTCCATTTAACTTTATTTTCATAACTCAAACTTTCCTCTAGGTTCTTTTGTTATAATAAATCTCTCAAATCCTCTTCATCAATCAAAATAGATATGACATTTATATCAGATAGAAATATGTCTCATTAGTAGATTCGACATTAATGACAAAGAAATAATTGTTCCAATTGTAGGTTCCCAATATATTGTAACATATGATCCAACAAAAAATCTCTCAAATTCTTCCAATAATGTTAGGATACTCCCCCATGGGTATATGATCAACATTCATGCTAACAACCATTATAGGTCATTTTGAAGCTTGGGAATGAAAAGGGTTTCTAGGTTTGTGTATATTATTGTTTTGTACCTTAATATGTTTTGTGCATGGATGTGTTTATCCAATTGTGGTATCTAGTTCTTATAGCTTGGGGGTGGCCTTTTAAAGGTCTAGGTTGGAAGGTGAGCTCTCCATGGCATATTGTTTCTTCTTGCATTGCATGTCTTTTTTTCTTCTGTGGGGAGTCCTTTTAAATCTTGGAAATGAAGGATATAAGTATTAGTATTTTTCCTTGTGTTCAAATAAATTTCTTGTTGTAACAAGTGTGGGAAAGTTTCCCAACTAAAATCATTCTCTTGTAGTGGTGTCATTTATAGAAAGAAAGTTTCACATTTTCAAGGATGTTATTAAAAGAAAAGTGTATGAATTCATATTGTAAAGAAAGAGAATGTAAATTACCTATTCTTTTTATGTGTATAAAAGTATAGCTAAGTATTTTAGACTATATTACTAGTTGTAAAAGCTTTAGAAACTCCCTTAATGGATGAAATAAAAGTTGTACTTTTTTATATCTTCATAAAAAGTTGATATTCACTTTATATTAGTTGAGTTTCCATTAGTATAAAAGGGAAAAAAATTAAAATAAGTCAATATTTTCCTATGGGTTGTTAGAAGTTTATTGATAAAATAATTAGAAATTCTTGTGTGTTAAATTGTAATTTCAAATTTGAATGAGAGGGAATAGTTGTGTAGAGATCTATTATGTGAGTGATAAATTTATTAATAAGGTAATGATGAATCTAAATGTGAAATTTATAATTTTAGAGTTGATGGGAAATTGAATTAAATCATTATAATAAGATGTGTTAGCAAAATAAACAATCAAATATAAAAAATGCAAGTTGAATGGACTTTCAATTGTTTCTAAATATTTTGTTTATTACAAATTAATATCACTTGTTAAGCATGTTGAGACCCGACATTTAGCTAGAAAATAACAAAAAGATATTAAAAAAAGTAGGCATGACATGTGGTATCAAATCAAGTTGCAACACTTTGACGATGATTGGGCCCTTGATTAGCATAAAATGGGGGAAAATTAAAGCAATATTACAAAGACATGAATTTACTTTTCAGATTTGAAGTATAAATTTTTAATCTATTAGAGAGTGTGAAATATGTAATTTGAATACATATGAATACATATATAAACATATATTACATCTATACTTTTTAATAGATTACTTACCATTAAAAAAAAAAAAAAAAAACATTATATATGCTGATTGTACCTTAAAATAGAGAAGATCTTAAACAATAAAACTCTAACCTACAACTTTGTGTATCAAACCAAAAAATCAAGACCTTGGTTATTTGAAAATAAGAACATTCATATCACTCATGTAGAAATAATATACAAATGAAGAAAATAGAGTGCATGAGTCTTCTTTTTCACATTTAATAAAATAGTGCATATTTGTATCAGTAAAATACATATATTCTTATAAAGCAGTGTATAGACAATAAAAACTATAAAATTGCATACATCTTTAAAAGTATATTATTGGATAAATTTTCTTTGAAAATTTTTATACGTATAAAATAAAAATGGGTTTAAAATATTTTTTTTTAGAATGGGTCAGCCCTAGGCCAAAACTTGCACCCTCAAAAATTGGAAATCAAAGTGGATTGATACTCTCACTATGGAGCCATCACTGTGGTGACAAACCAACAACATAAATTCTTCCACCACTATGGTGGCTCATGTGTAACCCTTCCTTCTACTCTTGTTATGCATACATATGTACCACACAATTCATGCTCCACCTGTTTTGACTACCATTGTCAGAATTTGCATGTTGGCTAGGCACTCAAAAAGGATGAAAGTGACTAATAATGAACAACTTGATCTACCCCTTTAGGTCCTCAAAAAATCAAGTGAGATAAATAGAGAAATTCTTAATCTTCCACCTATAGTTAATCAAACAAACAATAAGAAATCAAAGTCTCATGAACAACTCAACTTTCAAGGCCTAGCCTCCAAAACTAAAGCACAAAGAACATAAAAATAATGTCTACAAAAAATAGTAAGATTCATCTAAGAAGAATTTTAAGTCATCCCAATACCTTAATCTTGTGTGTACAATTGCAAGCCCACGCTAAGATCTTATTCTACCCTAATTGGCTACCTAAGCTATATAAACTAGTCAACCATCATTTTTCTCTTCTTTGCCTATACGATGGAGCTTGTTAGTACACAAGAAATATGTCATCTTTGACCTTCTCTATTTTTGACATCATTTCCTCCTCCCACCTATCACAACTACTATTCATGTGACCCTCACTATGATCCCTTCCCTACTTCCTTCAATATAACAATATGGTGCAGGGGCTCCTAGGTGGCTAAAGAAGACCTAGGGTTCCCTTTGAGTTTTTGTCTTGTAGTGGTGTTAGCCACATCACTAGGTAAATAATAGAGAGATCTTACCCTAAGATGGGGTTGTTTAGGCAAAGTTTCTCATAGTTGCTCAATATTGCTAAATTAGCCTATTTAGAGCATCTTTGTGTTTTGAGGGCTATAAAGGTCTAATAGTTGTTTGAAGGACCTTGTTACATATTTTGTAACCATTTAAAGCCCTTGGCATGGCTTGGTATGTTGACATAAAGGTCAATTTGTCTATCAATGACTCAACACCTAATCAATTGTTTACATTGCTACCGAGCTCTACAAAGGCTACCAAGCTTATCCTTTAGTTTGTAGTATTAACCAAATGATTTAGTTGTTCCTAAGCTATGTAGTTGGAATACAGTGTCCACTGAGCACTTGAGTCAACCTGTAGTGTTTTTCCAACTACATAGTGTTTACTATGATTCAAAGACAAAGTTCAGTGCAAGAGCATAGTAGGGGCTACTGAGCTAGTCAATGGAAGTCAAGAAGATTGTAGTGTTAACCAAGCTCTATAGTGATAACCAAGACCAATATAATCTACCAAGTTCATAGTGTTAATGAAGTCGATCTAGCATTGACCGAGTCATGTAGTGTCAACCGAGTGATCCAGTTGCTACCAAGTTTTTCAGAGTTCACTGAGTCACACAGTGTTGACCAAGTTCAAACTACTTGGAAGTGATTAGTATGGATTGAGCTTCAAGTTCAACTAAGTGCCAAAGATTCTGAGCATTGATAGTGTTTTTCATGTATCAAAACATCACCGAGTTTTTCTTCAGAACTCGAGTTACATCAATTGGGTTGACTTTTTGAATTATGATGAAATTGGTTTTGAAGCCAACTTGAGTAAGTTGTGATTTGGATTAATATATATGTAATATATTGTATCATATCCAAATAAGATATATGTGAATAAATATAATAAGCATAAGTATGAAGTAAGAAAGGATAAAAATAGTATAAGGGATAACAAAGATTTATCTATCACAGTTAGGTGATTATTGCAATACAAGAAATCTCAATCAACAAATCAGAGTTGTAGATCAAAGATCAGCCACTAGTTTCTCCTAATAGGTGTATCAATCAAATCCTTTAATAGGGTAGACTTGATAGTATTTTCTAAATCTCCTACCTTAGTGCATACTTCATTGTATGTTTGTAAACCCTTTAACAAGGTGGACCTTATAGTCCTAATTGCTCCTAATAGGGTAGATCACCAGAAGTGGTCATTTGTAAGCCTTAATAGGTTAACTTTATATTGTAGTACTAAATCTTGTGGGTATCATCCCCACCCTAGTTTTATTTTCTAATTGGAAGGTTTACGGCTCATCATATCTTGGGGCAAAATGTTATGAGTGTTTATTTGCTTTTATTCTTTCATGTAATTAGATCAGAATATTATATGAAGGATTAATTGGTGAAGTAAGATAAAAAATTATTGGTTCCTGATTCATCCCTCCCCTCTTACTAACCTTGCTAATATTATACTTCCAACAATTGGTATCAAATATTTTTAGGTTCTCACATCAGAAGTTTAAAGCTTGAGAAAAGATCAAAGGAAATAGAGGAATATAGGCTAGATAAGGCTATTAACAATGAAAAGTTAGACCTTGAATTGGCCATTGGGGAACTAAAGAAAGAAAAGGGGAAACTCTCTCAATCATTGAAAATAAGGAAAGATCTCGTAGTAAAAGTAAATGAAAATATCTACATTCTAGAAAGAATTGAAGATATTTATCGAGAAAAAAATTCAAATGAAGTTGATGAAGCAATCAAAGACCTATTAGAAAAGAATTCTAATCTTCAAGAAGAAATCAAAAAGCTGAAAATAGAACAAGAAATCCAATCAATCAGATAATGTGAAGTTAAGGAAGAAAAAGACAAAACCAAAGAAGAGATAGAAGAAAATAACAATGAAATTCGACAACTATCCCTTCAGTAAGAAGACTTCATTGATCAGCTCACCAATGAAAACAAAGAACTTATGAATCTAAGATCAAAGAATAAAAAACTATAGAATGATCTCTGTAATCAACTAAAAATGGTCATCTAGACTATGAGCCCCCTTTCTAGCATTTTTCCATAATTTATCTAATGGTTATTTTTGATCAAATCCTCAAAAATCTATTTATTCAATTACAACCTATGGTATGACCACTTTATCCCAAGTTCATATTTAATTAAAAGAACATGTCCCACTTTTAATTAAATAAAATTTCCCACTCATCTCTTATCCTAAGTGTGCACACATAAAGCACTATTCCTATTTTAGAAATAAAAGAAAAAGAATTTTTGTCTACATATGAATGCACAATTTTCTATTTGAGAGGAATCTTCTATTTTTAAAATAACTTTAATTCTCCTCCACACATTTCAAACCCTCTCAAAAGTCAACCATTAATTGTGATTGGTTGAGATGCTTGTGCACATGGATCATTCCCACTTTCAAACTCCATCCTTGATCACAATCATCTTGCCTCTTAATCTCTACCATCTATTTTTATTTAAAAGGGAGGGCTCTCTCCTCATTCAAAAAATATTAGTCTCTCATACTATTGTTATGCTACATGTTTTCTTGGTGATCTTGGAGACTTGGAGGATTCTTACATTTTTTCATTTTAGCTTAGCTCTCATTCTACTTACATTATGGCATAATTTTTAGCTTAGTTTCACTTATGCTTTAGATTAGTTCTCTTTTTTAGCTTGCATTTGCATTGCATTTTATTCTAGATTTTTGGATATTGGCACTCTTGCCTCTACTCTTTGAATCTCTCATTCTATGGTGCACCTTGTAAGGGTTGCATAGTTTGGTTTATTTGAGGGCCACCATCTCATAGTTTTTTCACGTCATAGATAGATAGCTATAAACTAGCTCTTGAGACTCCCTTTTCTATGGGTTCTCTCAAGAATAATGGTTTATAGAAGTGTGATACTTTTATGCACACATTTTTGGTGCCCACTATGGGGCTTGAATCAAGTTTCTAGCTCCATTTGCTTTCATTTCTCATTTCTGATTTTTTATGGAAATAGATTGGATCTAATCAAGTGGCTTTGTATATTTCTCACTTTGGTTTAAGGCTAACACATATGTAGATTGGTTTGAAGGCCAAAACCTTAGGTTTTTAAAGATGTCTCAGTTTGATTTTTAGATCATTTTGACTTGATTTGTGTTAGTTATGAATTCTTCTTTATTTTTCATAAAAAGTAATTTTTGGTCATAAATCAACAAATTTTTTGGAAAAAATTACATTTTCAGAAAGGTTTTTGAATTCTACAAGGGGTACTTTCATTGTGTTTTGAATTTTGAGGTCATATTAAGCATCAAAAACTCAATTTGATAAATCTAGTTTGTTTTGAAAAAATGGGTCCCTAGGGCACAAATGAAGGGATTATTTTGAATTTATTACATTTTTGGAAAGCTCTCTAGTTTTTAGTAGGGGTCTCTTCTTTTCATTTCTATTTTTGAATCCAAAATCATAGAAAAAAAGTCCAATCTTGTTGACTAGGTCAAAGAGTAAAAATGAGAGCATTTGTAATTAGCTTGCACTTTCTTTGCATACACTTGGTTGAAAGATAACTTGGATCTTTGAGTCACTTAACTAATTTTTGTTGTAGGTCTTACTTGGTTGTTATGCCCTAAACTTGGTTTCTTTGCAAGGTGTTTCTCATTTTCATTGCTAAAAAGAATGCACGGCAAAGCTTCAAATGCCTAAGGGCTACTAACAATTGTTTGCAGGGCTGCCCAAAGCATAAAAAATAAAAATTTCTTGTATTTATTTTATTCCATGTGTGTCACTCTACTATTTTTTTTCATTTCATAGGCACATTAAACTCGTGATTGAGGTTCTTTGGTGATAGGAGAGTATACTCTTCACCTTTGTGGTGAATCAGAAATCTTGACCCACCTTTGGATTTTGAAAACAAGTAGATAATTGAATCTTCTTGGTGTGTTTGGAGGAATACCTCAAGATAGGAGAGTATCCTCTTCACCCTTGAGGTGAATCAAAAATCTTGGCCCTTGAGAGTGGATCCATTATGTGGTAGTTAGAATCCTTTAGAGGGCTTGCTCTCAGACAACCTAAGAGGAACAACCCAAGTGGGGACAAGAAAATTACTTGACTCTTCAAACCAACTATAAAATCAAGGCTATTAAGGACACAAAACCTTGGTAGACGTAGTGTTTTTCTTCTCTTAGTGTGACCACTTATGGGATTTTGACCATAAGGAGATCACTAGGCAAGAATGCTTAAAATACTCTTGTGACCACAAGGTCTATTATCCACTGCAAGTTGGAGTGTCCCTTAATTGGGTGCAAGAGGAACACTATGAATGGAATCCCTTTCTAAACACCCTAGGTTAGTAGCTACCCTATTTTTCTACTCAACTTCTTGGTGCAAGGATCGATCCTAGTGGACTACCCGAATCACCCCAAGATTTTACACTCACCATTTGTGTTCCCTTGATTGTGATTATGGCACTTCCATGACAAAGCCAATATATCTTGTGGGAAACTAGTTGGTGTGAGGTGAAGGAGCATCAAGCATGGGCCAAGTTGTTGAGTAATGAACCATGACTTTTAGGTAGACATTGCTTGATGTGTTCTCAAATGTGCTAGAGTTGTGGAAATCTTTTGAACATACACATGATGATAGTTCTAGGGCTTCCTTTTAAGACCTCACATATGCTTGTATCATGCAAGGTTTATTTGTCCCTTGCTTGATTTTTTTAAGAATACTCCATGTGTCACTATCTTGCTTGGAGAGAAATTTCTTTTAAACATCAAACTTTATATGCTATCAACTATTGTCAAACTTTGTCAACCAACTAGTCAAAGCATTAAGTCTTACAAATTTTCTTGTGTTTCTTGCTAAGGGAGTTTCATCATTTGACTTTGATTCTCTACATCTCTAGTTTTTAAACTTTCTTAAAGTGGCTCTTTGTTCTTAGTGCTCTTGGTATTTCTATCTTCATGGTCTATGTCTTCTTGCTATTTATCTTTTTGCTGAAATGGTTACCTTGATTTCTTGCTACACTCTTATGTTGGGAAATTTGTTCACTTATCACCCCGCTTGCTCTATATACTTGGCTATTTGTCTTCTCACCTAGATCTTTACTTGAGTTGCTAGTGTTGTAACTTTCTTGGACACTTTCTTGACATGTCACTTTACTCTATCTTTACTATTTTGGCAAGTTAACACTCTACCTCTTTAGTTTGGACATCAAGTTATCTTGTATCACATTCTTAGCTTCCTCTAATATCCTTTAGGCTTGATTATGTATCTACCACTATGGCATTCAAACCTTGTGTTACCAAACCTCAACCAAATCTAAATGATCATGATATCCTCCATGGCACTAAAGAGTTTTAAGATCTATATGCTCAATACAAAGAACTAGAAGAGACAAATTATCTTTCTTGCCTTCATCTCTCTAAGCATATGATAGAAATGAAGTCTAAACTTGAGAAAAGATTAGAGGAGAATATTTCATTCTTAAGTGAATCTCCCTTAAGACCTTTACATACACATGGTTCATCTTCTTCAAGGTCTACATATTCTACTCCAAGACATCAAATGTCCTCATCTTCTAGATCTAAAGACCTCCTTAGAGAGAAAGAAAGTGGTACCTCCTTTAAGCCTATTCCAAGCTATCATGATGGACCTATCTTTGACCAAGACAATAATGAAGACATGGATGCATACCATTCAATGGAGAAACAACAAAAGGACTCTAGACATACTTTTGATAGAACTTACACTCCCTTGGAAGATTCTTATGATGATACTTTGCAAACACTTCTTGGCACCAAGCTCATCATGTTACCTAAGTCTAGCTCATATGGAAACCCATTCTTGGATATCTATTTTCCTTATCAATGACATAATGAGCATAGTACTTCAGATTGCATTGAGTTGAAACATAAAATCCAAGATCTTATTGATACCTCTAATTATTCATGTGATGAGGATACTTTTCTTGAGAAAGATCATATTAATGAACCTATGTCTAGTGATGGTTTCCTTGATACCTCCAATTCTTCCAATGCTCATGTACCTCCAAAAACTTCAAATCTTACCAACACGCCTCTATCAAATAAAGAACCTAATGCTTTTCACTTACACCATGCCTATCCTCAAGGGCTAGCTCTAAAAGAAACTCAAGCTAACCTAAACTCAAGCTAAACTCTATCATGTTCATCTCGAACCTCTGGTAGTACGTACAAGGGATAATATCATGGAGAACATGCTAGTGTGTCTTTGTTAGATCTAAAGTTGTTATTGTAACTGAATGGTTTAAATGGTGATTAAACTTAATGTTATTTTTGAAATAAATTGAAAGGTATGTACTTGTTTTATGGTGACTCTTGGACTCTTGCTTGAAATCTTTTAGTTCATTATGCATTAGTGCTTATGTTATGCTTAATTAATGAATTTATGACAGAAAAGTAATGATGGTTTCAATGTGTGATTTACCTTTCTTTCCATGCCTTATGTTGTTTTGGGAATGTTTGCTCTTGTGTGGATTTGGACATTTCGTCTGTTGCTTGTCTTGGTGACCAAGGCTATTGGTTTTCTCCTTGTTGATATCTTTTTGATGCTTTCCTAATGGATTTAATCTGAGTCTGGCTGTGAGGCTTTGGCTTGTGGAGTTGTTGATCGATGTTTTGAGTACCTTTTCAAGTAGAGGCTGATTCAATCATGACATATCATACTTATGGCTATTTGAGAAGTTTAACTCCTCATGTTATTCATAACAGAAGAGTTATCTTGTCTTCATAATCTACTAGGTACTTGTTGGAGTTTATGCTTGGGTTTTTGTGTTTCCTATTGCACTGACCCACCCTTGTGAGGGGTAGTGTGGTTTGTGAGCATTCCTTGTTGTGGATGATGTTGCCTTATTGTTTGGGAGTGACTCAGTTCTTTGATGAGCCTACATTCTCCTTTCTAGATGTTGACCTTGGCACATCTCCATATTCTATCTCTCTTGAGAGAGTAGGCTAGTGTGGTAATGCCACTAGCTTAGTTAGTGCTTTCAGGTGAGTATGTTGATGGTTGGTGAAATTTTGAGTTTCCTAATGCATCATGGACTGGTTAGTGTAGAGGTTGAGAGAGAGACTCCCTCTCAGTCCTAATACTCTGTAGTATCCTTCTCCCTAAGCTTATATCTTCATGTGGATTGTCTCAATCAAGCTTTCTCTTTAACCATTGACTTAAGGCTAGAGATTGAGTTTAGCATTAGTTTGGGTGTAGTTTTCCTAGCATGGTGCTAGAGGGACATGGTATCGTTGGACACATGTTACCATCTCGTGAGTTGGTGTGCTGACATTTGATGATTGTGTCCACTGATGAAAGTCTTTGAACCTTGTGGAAAGGTGATATCTTGTCTGGTTGGGTTGTGTTACCCTAGTTTCTAGTGGTAGTTGAGCTTTTATGTCATGGTGACACATCATGCTCCTACGCTTGGTGGTGAGTAGTCTTTTGGAGTGTGTCCTTTTGTTGGTAAACTTTCATCCTCTTTGTTCTAAGGGTGAGTTTATGTGGATTTCAGAATGATCATGTGTGACATGATAGTATTCTTGGGAGTTTGGGATGGTTATTCCCCATGTTTCCAACTTTTGTTAGAAGTGCTTAGTGTTTTGACCTGGTTTTGTGGTCATGTGGTAGGTGCATGTTTTGTTGGGCACCTATTGACAAGGTAGAGTGGCTTGTTCCTTACCTTGTATTGTTGACTCTATGGCTAGATGGGTTCTTCCTAGCGCATAGAAGGTTCCTTGTTGGAGGACCTTGTGTCTGTGTGACACCCATTCTCTCATGGTTAACCTATTTGGGGGTTAACATGATGGTTGGAGAATGTTGGAGTGATTTGGGTTTGACTTGTACAGAGTTGTTGAGTCATTCCTATTGCTCGCTTTTGATTTTGTTCTTGGTGTGTTCGATTTCTATTTTTGGATTGTAGGCTTCCAGGAGTAAGCCTAGTCTTTGGGGAGGATGATGTAGTGCCTCTCCCATTTGACTTTTGTAAGTCGTCCTGATGGATGCAACCTTGCTGATCTTTTGTTGTGATGGATCATGATTGTGACCCTGAGTGGTCTACACCGTCGAGGTGTTTGGATTTATATTTTTGTATCAGTTGCTTTATTTATGCTTTTGACTGATCTATGAGATTATGATGTGATTTTTGGTTCATTGAGGTTTGTGCCAGTGGTTACCAGGATTGATGTGGTATTATGAGGTTGTTCTATGATTACCCTGAGATGTGTGCAGAGATTGCACTGTGTACTTTTACCATGCTACACTGGACTAGGCTCTTGTAGTAGTGGTTAGTCATGTTTTTGACTGTGTTCGCTTATGTGTTTTAAGTGCCTTATTTAATGTGTAAGTAATTAAATGGATTGTTCATGTGGGATTATTTTGGTTATGTGTTGTGGACATCTACCTTGTTATATTTCTGATTAGAGAGATATTTGTTACTCATGTTATGTTTTACATTTGAGATGACCTGAGGGTCAAATGTTACTCTTTGATTCCAGTATCATAGGTATTAGACTACTATGTTGTTCAGTTAATCATATTGCATGATGATGCCATTTTGAGATGACAATGTGTTTTATGATGTTATCTAGTTATTTGGTATTTGGACATACCTCTGATTTTGTTATGTGATGGATTTAATGCTATGGTTATTTACTTCATTCCTGCGTTGCTATGCCTTTTGCGAACGTGAGTGATGTACATAGATTATTTTAATATAATTAAATAAATATTTAAATTAGGTGATTTAATACATTTATTGCTTCGGCTATGTTATTATATGCAATTGCACTTGATCATGTTGTTTAGTGTGCAAGATTTATATCCCTGGCAATGGCACATGGAGTTAGTGATTCACCCGTTCATATTTTACCAATATCATCCTTAAATGGTCGACATATCCTTAATTAAATGTTTAAATTAAACCTTTCGATGATTATTAAATCCAAACTCATTTGCATTATGTGATTAGACCAGTAAGCGTGTCTATGCATTTAGAGTTTCGCTTTGTCGTGAAAGTTGTTTAGGAGATTTATGTGTTTTTGGATTTTCAGGATTTTTAATTGATTTATTTTTAATTTCTGGCAACTTTGCCATAGATGAATTCCTATTTATAGGAATAGCCTATTTTCATTTGGGTCGATTCGGGGTTTAACTGGATTGGCTGGTTAAATGCCCTAATCGATTATTCACCTAAAAAGTGAATAAATATCCAAAAAAAGGAATTTAATTACTTACTTCTCACTTTCAAATTGGAAAGTTGGAGAGTAAAACCCAAAATCCTCTTCATGAGAATTTATTGTCTTGTTTGTTGTGGGAGCTATGGGCGTGGGATCATCGCAAGGTTGGGCTCATTGGATCCAGCTCGGGGAAACCTTGGATTGCCGCAATTTTTAGCTACTTCTGTGAGATATTTATTTTATGGTTCAGATTCCCATTTTGCCCTTTTGGCTGTGAGGTAGGGCTTTCCTATTTTATTGTTTCTGCTCCGTTTCTACTTCTGTTTTTGGTAGCCATTTTTTTGGAGGCTGAGAACTAGTGTTCCCCTTCGTTTTTGTATGCTAGTTCTACCCGGTTGGGCGGGTATGAACATTTCTCTATTTTTTGAGATGAGGGTTTGGGATTTTACGCCGTTATGTTGCCATTTTCGCATACAATGTCTGATTTCAGTTATTTTTGGACTTTTGGGGTTTTTGAACCCAAAGGCCAAATGGGTTTTAATTTTGAAGTTTTTCCAAAATTTAGGATTTTTACCTCGTTTTGTGTGCCACCCTATTTTCTTGAGTTTTCTTGGCATAATGTGGGTTGTGGACTTGGATGATCCATTTGGATATCAGTCAGACCACTTTTGCACTTTTATGTTTTATTGGGATGCGTGTTGCATCCGTACTCCCGACGTTGTGTTCGGTTGAGTGATTTTACACTTGTTATGGTTTTTGTTGGACCTTTGCTTTTGTTTCGTGAACGCTAGGATTCGTGTAGAATCCATACTCTCGGATTGAGGCCGGTTGAGTGAGTTCACGATGTTTGGTCTTGTTACATCATTAGGATTCGTGTAGAATCCATACTCTCGAATTGAGGCCAGTTGAGTGATTTCATGATGTATGATTTTATTGGCTTTGGGATTCCTGTAGAATCCATCCTTCTTATGTTGCTTTCAATTGGGTGTTTTCTTTGCATTGTGTTCTCATTCTTTTCCTTGTGTTATGATCTTTGTGATGGTGGTGCGCCACACACGAGTACGTACGCATACATTTTTTGGGTGACTTGCGAGGCTCGATCTTTCGTGGATTTTTCAGAAGTTATGATCATTGGGGTTGGGATGGGAGTATGCATGCCCACGAGCACTTGTCATAGGATGAGCATGGGTAGGGTAGGGTAGCATATGGAGGGGACTTCTATCCTGTAACCTGGTGACTACTTCCCGGTTGGCAGAGGAAGTTTTAGATAAGTGATAATTAAATTAAAACTTTGGGTGGTAATAAATACAAGATAATTAAAATGTGTGGGTTGTGCGCCTTCCTTCGTGAAGAGTTGCTGCCCTAGGTTGTCCGCCTTTTCTTGAGAAGAGTAGCTGCCTTGGGTTGTGCGTGTTTCATCATGAAGAGTAGCTGCCCTACATTGTGCGCCTTCTATTGAGAAGAGTAGCTACCTATACTAGCTTGGGCTTGTCAATGCCAAGCGACTCTTGATGATGTTAGTCCCTACATAGTAGCCTATTGAGTGTCTGACCTGGACCTTTACTCCTTGCATTGTCTTAGGTTCTTGGTTGCAACCATCATACTGTCTGGTGTGAGTGTTAGCCTTGGATGTTGTGCCTTATGTGTGTTTGTGGTTGGATCATTATCTCCATCAGCACGTCGGGTGTGGACCTATGGGTGCCACGTTGTTGGGAAGCGTAGCTACCTTCACCACTGCTAGGGATCAATGTATAGAGACGATCTTTTATCCTAGTGTGACCATTGCTGGATGTCTTCACTTGGTACTTCGGGTTCCAGAGTATGCTTTCTTGTGATTTATGCTTTCATTGGGATGCTTGTATATCATGTTTAGATGATGTTATTTTATTTAGCGCATTCCCTTATTATGATGTTTAGCATATGATTAGATGTTGTGAATTATTGTATTAGCATATTTGTTGCTTATTATTGTTTAGCATGTGATAGGTGATGTTATCTACCGTAGGATTATCTTATGCATTATCACTAGCATGTTAGATTTCCTTATGCTTATATTGTTGCATGTTTTTAGTAGTGATATCCCTATTATAACAGTACCGATGATTTGTTCGGTGGCTTGGGATATTACGCGCGAGGGATGGCTAGGATCCACGATGGTCTTATGATGCTATTGACGGTTGGGAGGAACCGCGTACTTAGTTTGGTTTTTTTGTTCATTAGATGTATTTATGTACATTGCAATGTTGCTTTTGTTCTCTGCGATGTTTATTTCAGTGTGTTCTTTGTTGTTATAGTTTAGATGGATAGATCTTCTCCTTTCTATGTTGTTCTTGCACTCGAGTGTTCATTCCTCGAGCCTTTGTGGATCCGGTACTCCCCGGTGTGGAGGTTCTTTTGTCAGTTTTTCCCCATTTTTGAGTTCTGGAAGTGTTTTTACTTTCTATGGGCGACATTTGTTCAGCATTGTGCGACACTGATAAAGTATCGCACGCCCATAGAAAGAATGTTGTACAATACTATAAAGTGTCATACGCATTACTGGAGAAGTGTCGTACGACACTGGAAGAGTGTCACATGGCTTTATGAGAAATGTCGCATGATACTTTTCCAGTATCGCACGCCTTCTTGAGAAGTGTCGCACTCAGTAAGGGAGAAGTGTCGCCCTCCCTTAGTAAAAAGTGTCGCATGATTTTTGTGAAAAACCTACGCATGCCATCATCGGGCACTTTTCTTCGTGATCCATTTTTTTTGAGAGTGGTTTTGGATACCCTTTTGGGCGTTCTTTGAGCCTATGTTGTTGCATTTTGAATTCAAGAGGTTTCTTTTGAAATTTAGTTTTTGGGGTTTTCATTGTAGTCCTTCAGGGTTTAAAATATATCATTTAAGTATAAGTTGATGTATATTTAATTCCTAATACTTAAGATATATTTTAATATATGCGACAAATCATTTGAGATAGGTTTCAAACCTCTCAGAGATAAGTTATGGATTCTTGGAAATTTCAGGGCTTCAGAAATCCAGACTTAGCCAATTTTCAGGGCTTCAAGATTTCAGGCTTAGCCAAATTTTGGAATTCTGCATTTTACCCCAGCTTGGTTTTTTGTTGATGAGTGGTCATTTCTTGTGCCCTCATCTTGTTGTGGTGGTTGTTGGCTTTTGTTTGGGTGTGTCAGTTGGGTAGTGGCATTTGAAGATTCGTTGGTTGCCAGGATTGTGTTGAAGTCTTTCGTTGTGATCATTGTGATCCCTGTATGATGTTGTCATGTGCATTCATACTTGTAAAAAAAAAAATATCTTGGCTTGATTTGAATCCTTGTTTCCAAGGATCTCCAGGCAGGGCATTACAACAAAGGTCCACTATTAAAAAAGCTAAATCAAAGCAAATATGGGTTCCTAAACCCATTATTGAAGAAATGTGTTTTGAAGTATCCAAAGGAAAATCTAAATCTAAATGGATTCCCAAGCCTCTTTTGAAAGACTTGAACATTGAAAAGAAATCAAAGTTGACATTCAAGCTTCCAAAGGCTTCCATTCCATCTTCTTCCAAAAATCTTCCTAAAAATGTTCCAAAGCCTTCTACTCCACTTTTTTTTGAATCTCTTCTACCACCTCATACATCTTAACCTCAATCTATTTCATCCATGATTCCTCCATCATTCTAATACCCTTCAAGGTGTGTGTCAATGTTGATCGTGCCCAATATTTTGGCTAGCATCATGAAATCCTCTAAAACTTACACTTACTTGCGATCAATGTTTATTCATTTCTTTCAAGGCATGAACCCTTATTCTTCATGTACTCCTACTACCATCTCCCTTCCATCACCCTATCAACATCTATGAGCATACTTATCTATTGTATTAGCTTATCATGACTTATCCTTCCTATAAGAGCATTATTTGAATTGAAAAAAAATCTTGAACTATTTCTAAAAGTCCCAAAAAAATAGAAAATGAAAAAAATAGAATTTTTTTTTAGATTTAAAAAATAGAAAAAAATAGAAAAAAAGAAAAAATGTACATTGGTGAAAACCACTTCTTGTGGCACCTTGGTAGCAAAAGTAAAGAGAAATAAAATTCATCCTATGGTGAAAACTACTTCTTATGGCACCTTGGATAAGTACCATGATGAAAACTTGGTAAATAAGCATCATGCATAATTCTTCCATCATCTATCTATCCCTTCTTCTCATTTTGATCTTCACAATGTTGAACTATCTTTACATATTGGCTATCTTATACATGAGATTCTCTATTGTGATTTCTCATTCACTCATAGCCTCCATCTTGAGCTTTATTCTTATTGCTCTATCACATCGCTATCCTATCTAGTTGACCCATTGGTCTTGATCACAATAAATAAAACATTATTCTCATAGGTCTCTTGACATGGCTACTCTTTTATACTATATGCTTCATGTTATCTCACTTATTGGCTTCCATTACTTATCCCATATGCTATCTTAGCTAGTGGCTTCCATTGCTTATCCTATATGCTATCTTGCTCAATGCTTCCATTGCTATCCAAAACCTTATTCATTTGGCTATCTTTCCCTAGCTTGGGTACTCTTGAGGAGTCAAGTCCTTGAGGATCACTTTCACTTGCTTCATACTCATTCCTTATCCATATTTTCTTATTCACCAACTCACTACTCCATCATGTCCTATAACTTGCTAGAAGAAAATGATGTGATCTTGATTAAGAATTAATAATCTCTAAGTCATTTAAAAAATACTAAAAATCAAAAAATATCTTGAAAAACTTATCATCTTAGTGGAAACATAGCAATAAGCACTTTGATGTATCACTAAATAATTCAAAAAATTCAAAAAAAATTTGAAAAAAGTTCAAAAAAATCTGCCAAGTGGTGAAAACCTCGAAATAGGCACTACTTAAGACCCTTGCACCTATGTCTATCAATCTCAATCACACACTCTACAACACATTTCCTAGCTTGGAATTGTTTCTTTTCCTCATCTCAAGGGAACAACTACTTAGCCTATTGATATTTCCTTATGCATTAGGGTTTCTTTAGCAACTCACGCAATAATGTTTCTCAAGACTACCCCCAACTTGACATCAAGTGTTTCTCAACACTTTTTAGATAGTTTACCTACAGTCTTCAATGTCACAATATTTCTCATTATCAGATTCAAGTCTTGAAGAAATGGCCAAATGACTTACACACATGCACTTAAACATTTAAATGACTTAGCTATAATGAACTTTATCTTCTTTGTGTGTTGTCTATGATGATTTCTTTTCTATATGTTCTCTCCCTAATAATTCCTTTGAGGATGTCATGGACTAGAAGACTAGGGGCATGGGGCATGTTTTACTTTCTTTCTGCTTGTGGGTATACTTTGTTAGTCTAAGGTGTTTAGATCATTCATGCTTTTCCTACTTGATACTTTAGACCTACAACATATCATCCTTGTCTATTTTTGCAAGACCGCACTCAGGATTATCCTAGCACTTATGCCTTGATATAGGTGTAATCTTGCTATACTAAACTTATGAAATCTAATTGTATTAGTCATCTTGACTTACATGTTTTTGATGCTTAGGTTGGATTCCCACATTTCTATCTAATATAAATCATATTCATATCCTCATAGTTTTACTAGTGAAGATTGTATGATCTTATGATGTCCCTAATAAGGCTTGATGATAAAAGCTAGGACCTACTTATGCAACCCTTGCAATTGTACCTTTTCATACTAGCTTGCATTCTAGGGTTCATTCTAGCTTAGCTTTACATTTTACATGTTGAGAGAGCTCTCTTCTTTATCTTCCATGGATGTGTCAGCTAACTACATTCATCCTTCACTTACTTTTTCTCAATCTTATCTTACCTCTTCTTTCCCATTTCTCTCTTCTTTTCTATCTTACCATCTCATTTGTGTTTTTTATCTATCTTTTCTAATCTCAACATCCTAGCTAGATCCATTTTTGGGATCAAAATCCAAATTTGGCTTCATCTTGCCAAAAAATTTCTTCCTTCTTCTATGTAGTTGGTTGACCTATTGAGGCTTAATCTTTAAATATTGTAGGAGAAATCATCATTTCTACTCTCTTCCAATCTTTTCTTTCATTTCTATTTCATCTCATTTCATATTTCTTCTTTCTTTGAGATAATTCTTATGCTTTATCTTTCTTGGTCAAAGTTAGTCAAATTGGGGCATATCTTTATTTCTTGGTGGTCACTCATTGATCTTAATGTCTTATATATCATCATGAGCTTTTCTTTGTTCTAAATTGATCAAATCTAGTTTATTTATGCAATCCTCTATCTCATTTTGATTTCAATCCTGAAGGGGCATGGATATTCTATCATTTTTGCAAATTGCTTTCTTCTACAGCTATCTATTTTCTCTTGATCTATCTTCTTTTCTTGGTGTTAGTACTCTTCTTGAGTTTTGATATCATCTCTATCCTAGTGTTCGGTACTATTGCTATTAGACTATACTTTTAGGGCTTTGTATCTCTTTCTTCATTTCATTCTTCATAATTAGATCTCTCTATCTATTGCTGCGTACTTGGATTATGTATTCTTTGATGTCATATGTTCTCAAATTGATCACACATTAGTCAAAGAGGGACAAATGTAATCAACTAAAAATGGTCATCTAGACTATGAGCCCCCTTTCTAGCATTTTTCCATAATTTATCTAATGGTTACTTTTGATCAAATTCTCAAAAATCTATTCATTCAATTATAACCTATGGTATGACCACTTTATCCCAAGTTCATATTTAATTAAAAGAACATGTCCCCCTTTTAATTAAATAAAATTCCCCACTCATCTCTTATACTAAGTGTGCACACATAAAGCATTATTCCTATTTTAGAAATAAAAGAAAATGCATTTTTGTCTACATATGAATGCACAATTTTCTATGTGAGAGAAAACTTCTTTTTTAAAAATAACTTTAATTCTCCTCCACACATTTCAAACCCTCTCAAAAATCAACCATTAATTGTGATTGGTTGAGATGCTTGTGCACATGGATCACTCCCACTTTTAAACTCCACCCTTGATTATAGTCATCTTGCCTCTTAATCTCTACTATCTATTTTTCTTTAAAAGGGAGAGCTCTCTCCTCATTCAAAAAATCTTAGTCTCTCATGCTATTGTTATGTTGCAGGTTTTCTTGGTGATTTTGGAGACTTGGATCATTCTTACATTTTTGCATTTTAGTTTAGCTCTCATTCTACTTAGATTATGGTATACTTTTTAGCTTAGTTTCACTTATGATTTAGCTTAGTTCTCTTTGTTAGCTTGAATTTCATTTATAATAGCTTGAATTTGCATTGCATTTCATTCTAGATTCTTGAATATTGGCACTCTTGCCTCTACTCTTTGAATCTCTCATTCTATGGTGCAGCTTGCAAGGGTTGCATAGTTTGGTTCATTTAAGGGCCACCATCTCATAGCCTTTTCATGCCACAGAGAGCTATAAGTTGGCTCTTGAGACTCCCTCTTCCATAGGTTCTCTCAAAAATAATGGTTTATAGAAGTGTGATACTTTTATTCACACAATCTCAACACTAAAAAGAAAACCTATGAAAGAATAATGAAATCTCAGGAAAGCATGAATCAATTTAATGAAAAAAGTCAATATAGACACAAAGGAAAAGATGGAATGGGATACACAAAATAAGGTGAATCATCTTATCAATGAGTTCAAAAGAATCAAATAACTACTTACAATTATTGTGGTAAGATAGCTCATACATCAAACAATTGTTGGAGTAATGGTAATGCAAAATTCAATGGAAAGTGTTATAGTTGTAATAAGCATGGTCATAGAGCAAGTGAATGTAAAGAGAAACCTAAGTTTGAAGGTAATCACAATGGTAAGAAACAAGGACACAAATAATTATAGTGCAAAACCAAGTAGTGGAACCCAACAAAACAAATTGTGAAAGCAATATTTGGATGGGATTACAATGCATGGTGTAGATGTCACTACTGTGGTGAATTTGGGCACATTGGAGCAAGCTATGTGAAACATCATATGAGGAAAAGAGATACTAAAAAAATATGTTTTATTTGTACAAAAATTGGACATCTTGCCAAGAACTATATGAACAAAGGTAGAATTGAAGATGAAAAGAAAGCCAAAGCTAACTATATCAGAAATAAAATGAGGTAGCAATGGATACCAAAATCTCTAGAGAATGCAAACCAAGATCATGAAGTGAATGATACCCAAGTCAATGAGTTGGGTGGTTCAATCATTTCAACTTAGTTACTATGGAGATCACTGGAACTATGATTTATAAGAATTAATCTAACATCAATTCCAACCAACAAGAAGAAAGATCCAAATCAACATTCATGATGTAAAAGGATCATCAATAATGATGAAAAGTAGGAGATCTTACTAATTAATTAATTAATAAACCAAGTGGAGGACATCTTCTCACTAAGCAAGTGTGAAGTACAAAGCATTAATGATGATCAATCAAGGGAAATTTGGTTTTTTTTTTTTAGGTAAAAGTGG
The DNA here is from genome assembly GCA_028749045.1 of Cupressus sempervirens. Classification (NCBI taxonomy): domain Eukaryota; kingdom Viridiplantae; phylum Streptophyta; class Pinopsida; order Cupressales; family Cupressaceae; genus Cupressus; species Cupressus sempervirens. Next base: position 423,590,918 of record CM053790.1, read on the forward strand.
CAAGCCACTATAATATTTATTAATCTGATTCAACAAGGTCAACTGGGAAAGAATCAGTGAAGAAAACTCAGCATCATCCCTAATGATTACATAAAATTGTATATTTTGAGAAAATAATTACATAAGGTTATCACCCATCAGAATGCCAAAATCTGACGATAACCCACTCTAAACTTCTGCAAAATATAGATACAAAATTTTTGGCATAAAGTACCTAGACATGGAGCTGCAAAGAAAATAAGGAACACAACCTTTCAATTCTGCTCAGAAAAAAATATGAGCACAAATAGAGGATCCAAAACCAAAATCAATGAGAGGAATTATGTAGCCAAGTTACGCTGTTGAGCTGTCTACAGGCCAATCTAGGTCAGAATTGACCACCCCAATTGAATCCCAAAAACTCTGTTCAATTGGTTGTAGATTTACTGTTGGTGTATTTGACTGTACAAAATTTGAAATATTAGGATTCTTTTGCAATTCAATCATGGCCAGGCCTATTGACATAATTCTATCCACCATATTCATACCCATTAAGCATGGATCAGGAGGCAAACCATGTTTCAAATAAATGATACTGCAAGTATCTATGACTTTCTTCATAGCCTCAAAAACATCATAATATTCATGTTTTTTCAGAAGTTAAAAATGTGAGAATAGACTCCCTACTAAAGCCATTACATTCCATAGATCATACTTCTTCATAGTCGTATCCAATTTATTGTCCACGAGGAAATGTGGTAGAATTACCTTGCAGGCTAAAACTTGAAGCATATCTAGAGATTGCAAAAGATCCATGGCATTGGATAGGAAAATAGAAATGACCCAAGAGGGATAAAGAAAAACAAGTGTTGAAGGACAAAGAAGCTCTTCACCAATGATGTGTCGAATAACTGTTTTGACCGAGTGAGAATGTATTATAAACATTTGGTTTATCACCTCATCCGTAGTGTGCCTAAGTAACACAGCTTCATCTGACACCAACATCAACCAAATATGAAAGTTTTTTGGCATAACAAGACGATGTTGTAGATGACACATTTCGCAAGCCAAATCTATATCCCACCTAGAATTCATCTTAGGACACAATCATAGCTCCTCAGACTCATTTTTCCTAATTAAGCATTTGCAAGATGTTTGCAAAAATGTGCAAGGAATTTAAATAAATAATCATAACACAACATATCATTTTCCACATAGATTCTCACCAATTTCATCCTTATCCAACCTAGAAAAGGGACTAACAACATAACTCCTTAATCGCTCAGATTTGTTCGCATGAGGGAATCTAGCAACATGACATCAAAGTTTGGTAACGTCAGGGAATAAAAAAGATTTGGATCATGCTAATTGTACTTTAGAAATTGAGTCATTATAAATGCCCTGAAGAAAAGCGTGCAGCATTGAATACACTTTCATACGACACCAACTGTAAATACAAGATAACTTGGCACCTGACAGCCTCCTCTACATAACTCGGCACCTGACCCATCTAACTAATAACTTAGCATCTGAGACTCACTAATTTGACACTTAGTAGAAAATAGAGTAACTCAGCATCAATTACCTTTATGTTGACTCATCACCTAAAAAATTCTTATTCACTAGTCATTTCTAAAAAACTTGGCACCTATTGCCAGAAAAACTTGGAAACTACATTCTGAGAAATTTGGCACCAAAACTCGGCATCTATTGCCTAAAGAACTCAGCCTACTAAACACTAGCTCAGAACCTAAAGGATAACACAAAAAGACTCGTTAGTTGAAACCTGAACAACGCAACACTTACAATAGGCTCAGCTTGGCACCTGTTGCCTGATGGCTCAACTCGACATTTATTTCCTGAAGAACTCAGCCTACTAAACACTAGCTCAGCACCTGAAGGATAACACTAGGAAATTTGACAGTTGAAACCTGAATAGCTTGGCACTTATGAATGGCTTAGCTCAGCACCTATTGCCTAAAGAAGTCAGCCTAAAAAACTTGGCATCAAGACAATTTTATTCAGCATCTTAACAACTGTTTCAACTCGGCACTTGAAATTTACTTACTAAACACTAGCTCAACACTTGAAAGATAACACTGAGAAACTCAACAATTGAAACCTGAATAGCTCGGCACTTGAAGCATATTTACTCAACATCTTAGCTTAATTCGCTTATCTCAAACATTAAAACTATTAGATGCTTCCATATCATCATGAATAAGAGTTTTTAAAACCTTATGTTGCTCAATAAAAGGCAAAGAGTGAAAAGTAGAAACATTAATTCCATCACAACCCAAATTTGATAAATAGTCTGCAACTTTATTCCCTTCTCGATAAATATGTGAAAAGAAAACACCTGAAAATTCATCAAGGAGTCTCCAAATTTGATTAAGAACATATTTAAGGTTCCAAGAAATGATGCACCTATGAAAAAAAGTATCAATAATAACTGACGAATCCCCTTTTATATGTACCCTATTAAAACAACCTTGTTTAGCTAATAAAAGTCCAGCCAACAATGCATGAGCCTCAATAATGTTATTTTTTGCCAATAGGAAAAGGAGATATTGTGATTGCTACTACCTCTCCAAAAGAATTTCTAATACATACCCCAAAACCTGAAGGACTTGGATTTCCTCTAAATGCACCATCAAAATTCAGCTTCCAAAAACCAAATGATGGGGGTCTCCAAGTGTTCTTCCTATGTAAAATATGAGCTGGTGATGGACTTATTTTCCACCCATTAGGAATAAATAATAGTTTCCATTCTTGCACAACTTGGGAGTCCCAATGAGTCACAATCAGATTAAACTTAATCATTTTCAAGCTGGAATTAGTCACTTCCAAAATAGATCTTTCAATACCCTTCAAAACAATTTCTAATGGAAAGGATTCCTTTATGAAAATGCACTTATTTCTTTCCCACCAAATAGCCCAAACTACCAAGGCTAGAATACATTTCTAGAGATTTGCAAACAATGCTTTTTGATAAAGAAGTGGCTAGGCTTGAAAAAGATCCTTGAGATTGTTTGGCAAGGGAGTACAATAGTTAAGCTTGCACACAATAAAACACCAGCATTGATAAGAAAATGAACATGTAACAAACAAATGATCCATAGTAAAACAATTTCTAATGGAAAGGATTCCTTTATGAAAATGCACTTATTTCTTTCCCACCAAATAGCCCAAACTACCAAGGCTAGAATACATTTCTAGAGATTTGCAAACAATGCTTTTTGATAAAGAAGTGGCTAGGCTTGAAAAAGATCCTTGAGATTGTTTGGCAAGGGAGTACAATAGTTAAGCTTGCACACAATAAAACACCAGCATTGATAAGAAAATGAACATGTAACAAACAAATGATCCATAGTAAAACAATTTCTAATGGAAAGGATTCCTTTATGAAAATGCACTTATTTCTTTCCCACCAAATAGCCCAAACTACCAAGGCTAGAATACATTTCTAGAGATTTGCAAACAATGCTTTTTGATAAAGAAGTGGCTAGGCTTGAAAAAGATCCTTGAGATTGTTTGGTAAGGGAGTACAATAGTTAAGCTTGCACACAATAAAACACCAGCATTGATAAGAAAATGAACATGTAACAAACAAATGATCCATAGTTTCATCTTGTTCCACACAGAAAACACATTTAAACAGCTTCACAATTTGTAATCTATGTAATCTATCACTGGTTAAAATCCTATGTTTTAATGCCAGCCATGAGAAACAACCTGCTTTAGGAAGAACAATCGGATTCCAACAAAAAGAAAAATCTCTGGACATAGATTTATTTAAAACATTCTGTATTAAAATTTTGTACCCCTCTTTCACTAAATAGTTACCATCCTTAGCTGGAGCCCAAAAAATCTAATCTCGGATGTCAGAGAAGTAGACTGTTTTGGAGCTTAGAATAGATTGAAATTGATTAATTTCTTGAAATGAAAAGGGCAGAAAATTTGAGTCTTTCCAAATAATTTTCTTTGAAAATTTAGAAACAAATTCGACATATTGATTCAACTAGGTCCCCCAATGGGTTTTAGCAACTTGAATAATGTTCAAAGAAATCCCACTTTTAGAAAGGGGAATTTGACCATTCCAAGAATCATTCCAAAAATTAATACTTAGTCCATTATTAACTTCCCAAGAAATATAATCAACTATGATTTTGTATGAAGCTATCATGAAGCCCCAAACAACAGAACCTTTTGGGGGGTTAAAAATTGTTAAGACTCTAGCGGGATCATTTTTATCCAGGTATTTTTGCTACATAATCTTGTACCACATGGATTGAAACTTAGAATACATGTGCCAAATCAATTTCCCACCAAATGCCTCATTTTTGAATCAAAGGTCATGGATTCCTACCCCTCCAACATTAGAAGTGTGTGACATATCTTGCAAAGAAATAAGAGGAATCTTTCAAGAATCATCCATGTTACCTGACCAGAGGAAACCTTTGATCAATTTTTGAATTGTAACTAGTAATTTAGGTGGGATCTTAAGGACAATAATAAAATAGTTAGGGATAGCAGTTAAAACTAATTTAATCAAAAAAATTCTTCCTGCCAATGACAACCATCTAATTTTCCAAGATGCAATTCGATTTTGAATACGTTGAATAAATGAAGACCAATACAAAGATTTATTTGAGCCCATGAAAAAAGGAATGCCCAAATATATTGAGGGTAAGAAATCTTCTAAAAAACTCCAAGACCTGTTTAACTTTATCAGAAACCAATTTGACAGTATTGAAAAAGTAGATCTTGGTTTTTTGAGCATTGACAATCTGACTAGACACTGCTGAATAAAGATCAAGTGTATATAGAATCTGGTGAGCTTCCTCTACATTTGACAAACCAAAAAAAAGAGTATCATTTGCAAAAAGAGAATGTGTGATGGATATGTTTGTACCTGAAATGAGAGCTCCTTTCCATTTATTAAGCAAGATGTGAGATGGCCCTACTAAAAGCTTTAGCCATAATGATAAAAAATACTGGAGATAAAGGATCCCCTTGTTGAATCCCTTGTGTAGAAGGAAAAAAACCCTTAGGCTTCCCATTAATGATCAATGAAACCCAAGCCCTCAAAATACAAGCCTTAATCCATTTGCACCAACTTTTTGAAAAACCCATTTTGTCAAGAACTTGTAGTAAGAATTTCCAAAAAACTCTATCATATGCTTTCACCATGTCCAATTTGATGACAAAATTTGAAGTCTTGTTTGAATTAATAGAATGGAGAACTTCATGAGCCACAAGAGCCCCTTCCATTGTTTCCCTTCCCGGGATGAATCCACCTTGCTCTGGGGAAATAATACATGGAATAAGATGTTGAATCCTAAGATATATGGCTTTGGTAATAATCTTATAAGATAAATTGCATAAAGATATTGGTCTAAAATCCACAAAAGTTTGGGGATCCCTCAATTTTGGAATGATAGAAATATTTTTAGTGTTAAAATATTTCAGCATGGATTTAGACCTTCTAGATTCTTCCACAGCCTCCCATAAATCCCATCCAATTATATTCCTGCAACTTTGATAAAAAAAGCAAAAAAACCATTTGGCTCAGGAGCTTTGTCAAGCAAAAAAGAAAAGACAACTTTACGTATTTCTTGAATAGTAAAGAGAGCCAATAGAATATCATTATCCTATTTTGTAATTTTGGAATGGAATCAAGGAGTTCATCAACTTGTGATGTAGTAGGGGAATGGAAAACATTAGGAGCAAGAAGATTCTTGAAAAAATTGACGCCTTCATTTCTTATAAGATTTTCATTAGTCAGAAGGGTACCAGAGGCATCTTTGATATGAAAAATTGTACTATTAGTTCTTTTTTGCTTGGCTGAGTTGTGAAAATACTTAGTATTTCTATCCCCATCCTAAAGCCATAATTCTTGAGATTTTTGTCTCCAATATATCTCTTCTCTAGACCACAATTCCTCCCATTGTTCCTACAATTTTTTTTGAGAAGAATATGTTTCTTCATTCATGTGCTCTTAGATGATCTACTTATATACTTCTTCAAGCTAATCTTTAACTATGACCTTTTGATGAAACACACTTTTGAAAACTTTTTGGTTCCAAATATGAATTTGAGACTTGATATATTTCAATTTCATTGCAAACTAATGCATTTTCTAACCTTCTAATGGAACTTCATTCCACCATTATTGAATATTGTGTAAAAAACTAGGATGTCTTAGCCATATGCTTCCAAATTTGAAAGAAGAATGAAAGCATTGATCAGTATAGTTGTTATTGCAATTGAGATTTAACGAAATAGGAAAATGATTAGATCTTGGCAAGGTAAGGATTTTAGAAGAAATATTTGAACAGCTCAACTTCCAATCTTTAGATAAAAGAAATCTGTCTAGACGAGTAGCAATATTTGCAAATCCATATCTCTTATTAGACTAGGTAAATACTCCATTATTTTGGTGAACATCCATCAAATTGTTATTATCCACAAAAGCATTAAAATCTTTTATAGTTTTAGATGGGGGATAATTCCACCATTTTTTTCTAATTGATCTAATAGAGCATTGCAATCATCTCCAATAACTACTTGCTACTGATCAAGGGAAATTTGTTAAAATAAATAAATTGAAGGCATTATTTTCACTATGATTTTCCAAAGCTATTAGTGCAGAGCAATTTCAGAGCCCCTGAGAAAATTGCGCATTTGTTATTGAGAATTTTCTAAATTTTTTAGAAACTCTACTGAGCATGGCATCTTCAAGCAGCAAAATGAAGAAAGGGTCTGAAATGTTGGTTTGTGGAGTTTGCTACAAGGCACCTAATTTCAAGTTGAGTCCAACAATTATAGAGGTGCTCAAAACCCTAGAGATGAATGAAGCTTCTAGGGAATTGTGTGTGGATGGTGCATTGAAGTCTGAACATCTCTCACATTCCAAGAGATTTTTAGGTCAAGTGGGTGAGATATATTTTGAGTCATGTTCACAATGGGAAATTATGGTTGGAACAACCTATTGAAATAACAAAGAAAATGATTCATAGAATCACTAGGCTCCCAATGCTTAATAAAGTGAAGACAACCAAAACCCTAGGTCAGATTGAACTGGAAAAGAAAACTCTTGCCAAATGGGATGGAAGAGGTATGAAGATTAGTGGTGTAATAGACATGGAGCTAAAGTTTGGCATTCATGTAATTATGCACAAGATTTATAGTTATAGCAGATTAAACAACATGTCATGTGAAGCTATCAATCTTGCATATAAGGTTGTAAAGAATAACCTATCATTTGACCTTGTTGAGTTACTGTTGAACCATTTCAATAAGAATATGGAGAGCATCAGAGGATAAAAGAATAATCCATGTAAGTTTAGTTCTCTTTTAACATGTTTATTCTTCTTTGTTCAGAAAATTTTCCCTTCCAAAGGTATAGTAGTATGGAAGAAAGATGTTCCTATTTTATATCATATTAATGAGTATATAGTAGAGATGGGTGAAAATTTTGAAAGCATCATGGATAACTACTTTGAAACACTCAAAAAGAAGATGAATAATAGATTTTGGATTCCTAAGAAGCTTGTAGAAGACAATAAGTATGGTATCTATTTCATGGTATACTATGAAAAAGTATACATTCATGAAGTCAAAGATAAAGTGCAATGGGTTAAGCCTTTAGAGTATGAGGTTAACATTGATGACACTAAAGATATCATATAGGCTCTACTAAATGAGCCTCTAAAATCTAAAGCTACATACTTTGGAACATATGATAAGGCTAAGGAAAGAATAGAGCTTGAGATCAAGCTACCTCAGATAGTAAATAAAGGAAGGAAAATAGTAAAAAAGATTTTAAAAGACACTAAACAAAAAATTTCTACTCTAATTCTTACTGAGGGAAAAGGTGATGACATAGAAGATGATGGTGCAGAGGATGAAGATGAAGAAGCCAAATTTGAGGATGAAAAACCTCTCAGGAAGAAAGCCAAGGTTATCATAACCAGACCTGTCAAGTCATCCCTTGTTGTATTTACCAGAAGGGCAGCCAAGTCAAGAAAGAAATTAAAATTAGGTGAAGATGAAGCCAAGAACATAATATTCAAGAGATCTACACCTACAACTCAAGAAAGGTTAAAGAAAATGGACAAAGGAGCTGGCATGAAAAACTTCAAATTTCTCAAGTATGAGATAAGGAATGAGGAAGAGGAAAGATAGATTGAGGATGTTGTTATGACCAAGCTAGGAAATGGAAGTACTATTGGAAATATGGTCAATTAGATGTCTTTATGGTTTTCATTTATAGAAACATATACTCAACATTTCATTTATGCATTCAGAGATAGAAAATTGACTAAGTATTAGACAGTTTGCAAGAGTATAGTGAACAAATCTTAACAGTACAAATGATGCATAGAGAATTATCTTATACACAATTAAGGAAAGGATTGTGAAATCATCATAATGATGTGTACTAGTGTGCATGTGTGTATGATTAGTACAACACAAGCTACAGTAAGTTTAACTATACTGGTATTTGATAGTTCTGAATAGAGCATAGTAGAAAATAGAGTTGTATGACTTTAGGAAATATTTTATTTTTAAAATAATTACTAAGTCATGTTAAGCTGAATATGTGGATATTATTTTATATTATGTCAAGCATGTGAAGACATGGAAGCCAACTAGGCAAAAATTTGTGAATGTGCAAGATATAAGTAAAGATCTTATATTGCGCAGAGAAAGTCTAAGTTGCACAATGAATATGTGTGATGTGTAGATATTGTGAAAGTTGTGTGATTATATGTGACATGATAAATATTTTGATAATCAATTGTGAGTCTTATCTAATGCAAAATCTGATGTAAGATCAAAGAAAGTGTAAGTTACAACAACAAAGTAAGTATTGTATGTATATTTATCTTGTGAAGAAACTAACTTATACAATTGCATGTTAGGGAAGTGTACTCTTCTTGCATGTATTATAATTTTTATAGCAACTCCTAATAGGATTGAGGCTTCTAAAAAGGTCTAGTCCTCTAACAAGGGCTTGAGACACCATATGTACTTCATAGACTCCTTACAAGGTTAATATCTTTAACAGGATCCTATTGTTTAGCAAATCATCTAGTGGGTATCATCCCCATCAAGATTTTCCATTGGCCAGGGTTTCCCTAGTTAACAAATAATGGTGTTATGAGTTCTCTATGTGCTTGGTTATATATACTATTCAACATTGTTGGTTTAATTTCATATGCAAGATATAAATTAATTAACAATGTTTAGTTGTGGGAAAAAGTTTGCAATATACTAATTCACCCCCCACCTTCTATATTAACTATTTCTAACAAGTACTCACCTCATGAGCTTGTACAAAAAATTCCTAATGAACTTATGCATGCAATAAATCCTAGATGGGAGCATGCAAAGAAAACTTCCAAGGACATCTTTGAGAAAACCTTGAAGCAACTCATGCCAAATCTCAGTAAGAAAGAGGTCAAAGAATCCTTAAAGAAAAATGAGAAGAAGTTCATGCTCAAATTGAACACCTGTCTAATACTACTTAAGGAAATTAAGTATGTAGTGAAGGTAGCTACAACTACATGGAAAAACATTTATAAGTTGCATCAATCTAGTGACTTTATTGTACATGTTGATGAGAAGGATGATGAAGATGAGGAAGAGGATGTATAAATAAAAGAAGATGAGATTGATGATGTCAATATGGATGATGAAGAGGAGGAACAAGAAGTTCCAGAGATATAAGCTATTAAGGAGACTAATGTAGAGAAAATTGTAGCAGTAGTCATGGCTTTATTTCCTACTTCTCTGAGTACAACCTTAGTGCAATCTAGTTCAGAGATAGCTTCTACTGAGTTGTTTGTGGATACCAGTGCTTTAACAAGTACCCAACCAAGCTTTGAATTTATTTAGCTGAATATTTCATTAATTGAAGTGCCCAACACTTCATCTATCAAGTAGCAAGGTTCTCCATCATTAAGCTTGACTAAGAAACAACAAGGTATTCATGTTGTTAGTGTTGTTTTGACATTTATTGCTAGTCAATCATTTTCCATAGTCATTTTTGTACATAGTGTGAACGCGTATTCATGAAACCTTAGCGTAGAATGCAAATAGACTGATGACAAACTAAACTAAACCCAAAACATCATCATCAAAATGTAATCTCTATGAGTGTCTTATGTTTCCCTAACTATAATTGCTAAAATAGCTCTCAGACCATCATCTTAGTGACAATTGTAGAATGGGAGAGTGCCGAAAAATAAATATGCAATGAACTAACAAGTGATAAATGATGCTAAATAACATAAAATAATGCTAAAATGCTATGAAAATTCTACAATAAGAATGCTAGATGATGAATCAAAATGTGCCTATAGTGCAAATGCCTAAGACTTGGGTTTTTTGATCTTGAATTATCCTTCTATTTATAGGATTTTAGAAGGGGTTGGGGTAAGAATTTGGGTTTTACCCTTTGACTTGGTGGGTGGAAGTGAAATTGAAAAGGAGTTCAAAAGTCTTAATTGGAGGCTCCATGTGTTTTTCATGTCAACAAAAATGTCTCATGAGAGACAAGAGAAGGATATCAAAAGTCATAATTTGTGGCTAAATAAGGCTTTATTTCAACAAAAATATCTTATGAGAGACAAGAGAAGGAGCCCAAAAGTCATGATTTGTGGCTAAATATGACTTTTATTTTCAGCAAAAATGTCTCATGAGAGACAAGAGAAGGAGCCCAAAAGTCATGGTTTGTGGCTAAATATGACTTTTATTTTCAATAAAAATGTCTTATGAGAGACAAAATGAGGAGCCCAAAAGTAATGATTTGTGGCTAAATGTGACTTTTATTTTCAACAAAAATATCTCATGATAGACAAAAGGAGGAGCCCAAAAGTCATAATCTGTGGCTAAATATGACTTTTATTTTCAATAAAAATGTGTCATGAGATACAAAAGGAGGAGCTCAAAAAGTCATGATTTATGGCTAAATTTGGATTTCTTTTAATTCTTTATATAAAAGTAGGATTTTCATTTTATGAGAATAAATAGATTTATTGATTTAGTAAAAGTTCTATTTATACTCAAAAATTTGTCCTTTCCCTCTCTTTTTTTTAACTTCATTTTATGATTTTGAATTGCTTCTCTCCTCTTTTGAAGTTGATTTAGGTCTTATTAATTTGATAGATGAATTTTTGTTTAATTTGTGTTAATTGATCAGAATTGTGTGATTAATGTCTTTGCCAATTTTTGGGTGTCTACAAATGCCCCTCTTTGAGCTAATATGTGAAGCATATTAGTTCAAAGACTATCTTGGTTTTCTAATTTTAGGTCAAATTTTGATGATTGGATGTCTGTTTATTGATGTCTGATTGTTGACAATTTGATGATTTGATTGTCGCTAACTTGATGTTTTGATTGCCATTGATTTTGTGATTGGATTGTCATTGATTTGATGATTTGATTGTCATTGATTTGATGATTTGGTGTTGCAATAGTTTTGTTTGGATGCCTTGGTTTTGGTAGGCTTGATGTTTGAATTTTTTTGGCTAGGGTAGGACGTTTTTTATGTTTCAAAATTTTTGGATGCCCTAGCTTGGATGCCCCTAGTTTGATATGGATATACTACCCCCTCAGAAATGAAATTGGAAAAAATGTATGTGTAACATAGGGACATTCCAATTTTATTTTTGAAAATGTTGATGAGAACCATTGGTAGGGAAGGTTGAGTGAAAAAGTGATGGGTAGAATCAATCAAGTAATGTTGATACATAGAAAAAGTGCCCCCCTTAGGATACATAGTAGGGAAAACTAACATGTCCATCTCAGGATATAGAGTAGAATAAATAACTGGTTCAAGATAGAACAATTAGCTGAATAGCTAGATGTTGAGATTTGATTGATGTCATTTTTTGGTGTTTGATTGTTCAAGATGAGGTAAGTGCCCTAGTGAAGAGGGATCTTTGGATCAGACACAAGCAGATGATGTAGGTGGTGTGACACAAGGTTGATTTGTGGAGCTTCATTTTATTGTCTATCATGTATGTCATTTATGATGAGGACCCTTTTGTGGTGAGACAATCTGATGTTGATGATTCAATTTTTTTGATATATGAGACATTTGAGCTTTTTTGATGTTTAGACTTGTGCACTTGAGATATCATGGACTTATGTATGCATGTGATGGTTTGACATGATGAATATGGTAGCAGTGGATGTAGATGTGTATATATATGTGAATGATTAATGTAGATGGATCATGAGGTAGAATAGATGGTATGTTATTGATGATGTAATGAAAATGTGAGTTGGTAATATGACATGACATGAAATGTGGTAAGATAGAATGTGAAAATGAAAGGAGATGGAGAATGGGAAAAGATGATGCAACGAAGCAGAGGAGATGGAATGTGGCGAAACAAAATTATTGGAAATATGAAAGTTGCGCAAAGCAATAGATGATGTTGGGAAATTTGATAATGACTAGAATTGTTGGAGGTGCAAAAGCCATATAATGCAATGAGTAAAATGAGAAGGTGAATGCATGAAGTGTAATGCTAGTGTGGATAATGTGAAGAGACAAAGTCTATGAGAGCAGAGTGCTAGGAGCTTGTCGTGATGTGGATGTTGATGTTCTTGTCCACTTTTTGATAACTAATATTTGTGAATCGTATCCTGATTTATGTGCCAACCATTTGTGTGCAAAGGAACCCAAGATGAATATGTAGACTAAATGAATGCAACTAACTGTCACTTTTTTATTTAAAGAAATGCAAACTAATTGTCATCATACAACATGTTATAAAACAAAAATGACAAAGTACAACCACCACTAGCTTAGCTATAGTGATATGAATACTATGTCACACCAAGAAGTACTAGTAAAGATGAACAATGTACAAGAAAATATGGCAATCATTAAGAACTAGAAGCTATAGCTGTAGAATAATAAAAATAGGCATGCAAATAGTCACATGTTAGTGAAAAGATCTCACTTAAGATATCACACAAAATTGGTCGAGTTACACATGGCATTCTATAGAGGAGGCACTTATAAGTGGACACCAGCAATGTGTGAAACCAAAGAATCATTGAAGCTAAAGAGTGAAAACCAAAAAAAAGATCATGACTTTATATCTGTACCTCTAGTCAAGTACATCATCGAGGTACTAAAAGCACATGATAGCATGAGAAATCATTATTTGCAGACGAAGCGTGCTACCAGTTGTGCGAAATAGTATCGAGTTTGTGCAGTTCTGCTAGGGAGTAACTGATGTTGATTGTAAAGCATTGTCATGTGTATTTTTGGTATTTTTAAAATATATTTGGATGTTTTTTGTGGTTTTATCGAATATTTAAGTGTTGTTGGGATTTTTGGTAGATATTTGAATGCTTTTTTATTTTTGTGATAAATATTGGAATGGCTTGGCTCTTGTAAAGGTGGGAACAATACAATCCATAGAGTGAGGATAACCGTGATTGGTAGGTGAGAATGCCTTGTGTATATCAAGAACCATTATAGATCAGAATAAAGCTAATGTGGGGACGTTTTTCTAGGTGTGTGACAAAATGGACATTCTCGAGGCTTACAAAAAATGTGTTTGGGCTGAAAAAGTCATTTGAAGGGGTCTAAAAAGGCACTATGGACCTAAAAAGGTGCTAGAGGGGTCCAAAAAGGACGTGTGGGCCTTGAAAAAGGTGCTAGAGGGGCCTAAAAAAGGCACATTGGGCCTAAAAGGTGCTTTGGGGTCCAAAATGACACTTTGGGCCTTGAAAAAGGCATTTGAGGGGCCTAAAAAGGCACTGTGGGCAAAAAAAGGTGCTAGAGGGGTCCAAAAAGGACACATGGGCCTTGAAAAAGGTGCTAGAGGGGTCCAAAAAGGACGCGTGGGCCTTAAAAAAGGTGTTAGAGGGGCTTGAAAAAGGCACCTTGGGCCTAAAAAGATGCTTTGGGGTCCAAAATGACACTTTGGGCCTCGAAAAATGCATTTGTGGGGCCTAAAAAGGCACTGTGGGCCGAAAAAGGTGCTAGAGGGGTTGAAAAGGACACTTTGGGCATTGAAAAAGGTGCTATCGGGGCCTAAAAATGTGCTTGTACTTTGAAAAAGGTATTTGAGGGGCCTAAAAAGGTGCTATGGCCTAAAAAGGCACTTGAGGGGCCTAAAAAGGACAGTGGGGCCTTCAAAAAGTATTTAAGGCCTAAAAAGGTGCTAAAAGGGGGAGCCAAGCTCTCACGCTTACACCTACTTATTCTATGCCCCCAGCTATATGAGGATGAAAGAGTTTGATGGATATCTGGGCTTTCAAGATAGCATTGACATATTTGGTGAAGGAGGCGAGACTAATCGTGCCCACTGCAACTTAAGTAAGACTAATGATTTGTGGGGAATTGTTGCTCTTGACAAGAGGAGGGAAACATAGCACCTCTTTCGCTATCCAAGTTGTGCCAAATTTTCCAAAGTCCTACGAAATGTTTCAGGACATTATCACGCTTCTTCTTAATGTTAACAAGGTGGGTGGGGTTCAAATATCTGATGTCCTATTGTATAGCCAAATTGAGAAATTGATAAGAATTTTGGGGTGTTGTTGATAGGAATTGCCCCGTTTTGAATGCTTTGGGCGAGTGGTGAAATTTTTTGCTGTTTTTAGATGATTTTTGATTTTTTTAAAGATATATTTGGACAATTTTTGAATTTTTTTGATATTTTTGGGCAATTTTTGAATTTTTTTGATATTTTGGACAATTTTTGAATTTTTTTGATATTTTTCGACAATTTTTGAATTTTTTTGATATGTTTGGACAATTTTTGGATTTTTTTGATATTTTTAGACAATTTTTGAATTTTTTTGATATTTTTTGGATGAGTTTTGGGTTTGGGGGGGTGAAATGGAGGATATGGGCTAGATTTGGTGGAATATGGGTGTAACCAGGACCACGTGAGGTACCTAAAGAGGCAATGAAGGAGTTTATCACACCAAATGGGTTAACTGAGGGATAAAATAAATATTGGAGATTATTGGGCAAGATTTTCATATAATTCATATTTATGGTATCGCAATGCATAATCAGACTTCTTATGTTGCTGAATTTGTTGTGTTCCCTATTGTTTCTATCATGATAGCTATTTCCACTGCTGTGTACATTCCATCAAGAAAAAGGGCTTTGATTTACTCTTGTTATTGTTATTATTATTATTATTGCCGTTACAAGCTCTGTTTCCCTTGATTTACTGTTGCTGCCATACTAGGTATTTTTGTTGCTATGAATCCACATTTGATGCCAAAAGACTCTAGAACTGTAACCCACAAATATTTCTCAATAGGGTATGTGTGAAATTAATTCTAGATTGAATACCAGCCTGACAGACTACTCTAGCCTAGGCTATAAGCTTCTCAACCCTAGAAAAACAAATAATGTACTTCCAAATACCTCCGCATAATTCAACTGTAAATGCCATCTCTTTCTTGTATTCCTATCTTCTGTTAATTGCAATGGAAAGCCTTAAAGAGCCAAAAAAAATCTTAGAGATGAAGAATCAACCATTCAACTGCAGCCCCTTTTTTAGTATTCAAGGCTTTGTGTCATTTAGGGAAGTCCAAAAGTGCTATCTCTCACCCCTTTTCAAACTAAAAGTGGAATTCTCACTTCTTTTATGCCATTTTATTTTATTTTATTTCATTTTTTTTTTTTGAAGTTTTTCTCAAAGCTTTTAGACATAAAACCATTTGAGATGGATTCCATTAATAGGTTCTGCTAATTTTGTACCATCACAATCTAAAAATCAGTAAGTACCAGTCCCAAAGGATTCTATGATAAGGTAAGGATTGATCCAATTGGCCTCCCATTTTCCTTTCTTTTCCCTTGCTACTTGGTTCTTAGGGTTTTCTGTGAGTGCTAGGTCACCAATCTAAAAGACATGAGGTTTGACCTTTTTGTTATAATGCCTTGATAATATATTTTGATACACTTTAAGATGTTCATGTGCTATACGTTGATGTTCTTAAAACAACTCTAGCTATTCTAGATGGGCCACTCTATAATCTTCATCTAATAGGACATCTTGAAGAGTAACTCTCAAGGATGGGATCTCAACCTCCAAAGGGAGAATAGCTTCACAACTGTAAACCAAAGAGAAGGGTGTTGTGTTTTTAGGTGTCCTAACACTCATCTTGTAGGCCAAAAGGGTGGGGTTAAACTATAAATGCCAATCCCTACCAGTATCATTAACAGTTCTTTTTAGGATGTTGATGATGGTTTTGTTGGTAGCCTCTACTTGGCCATTTGCTTGGGGATAATAAATTGACAAAGAATGGTGTATAATGTGAAATTTTTCACATAATTCATTAATTATTTGGTTTTTGAAATACAAGGCATTATCTATGAGAATTACATGAGGTATTCCAAACCGAAAAATGATATGGTTGAGAATAAAAGAGGAGATCTATTTTCTCATAGAGTCGGTAAGTGGTGCTGCTTTGACCCACTTGATAAAGTATTCAGTGGTAGTGATAATCCATTTATGCCCACCGGAGGAGGGTGGATGGATGGCTCCAATCAAATCAAAACCCCATTAGTAAAAGGGCCATGGCATGGCCAAAGGATTTAGCTCTTGGGCTGGTGCGTGAACAAGGTTACCATGGATTTGACATTTTTTGCAGGTTTTGACAAAATCAATAGAATCCTTTTCCATGGTTGGCCAAAAATAGCCCATTCTAAGAATGTTCTTTGCTAATGTGAAACCACTGGAGTGTGACCCACAAATCCCTACATGGACTTCTTGCAGAGTGACTCTAGACTCATCCTTTTCAAGACACCTAAATAAAGTACTGTCAAGACCTTTCCTATAGTGTATCAACCACCAAGGTGTAGCGGGAGGCTTGGTGAATGAAATTTAATTTTTGGTTACGTGAGAGGTCAGATGGAATGATGTTATCATGGAGGTAAGTGATAATAGGACTATACCAAAGGGAATCAGGGGTGTTTTGATGACAAACGATAAGGGAATCAGGTTGAGTAAATGCAAGTTGAACCACCTCTTCCACTAGGAACTCATACCGCTTGTGCTATTCTGGGAGCTAAAGTTAGGAGGTCAAGGTGGCCATAGCATCTACTGCTCTGTTCCTTTCTTTGGAAATTTTTTCAAAAGTAATGTGAACAAAACATGCCTTGAGTGTATCAATTATATGCTTATAAGGCAATAATTTTTCATCTTTTGTCTACTAAGTATCAGTAACTTGATTGATGATTAACTGGGAGTCTCCATAAACTTCTAAGGCTTTCAATTTATATTCCAAAGCTAGCTTGAGACCTAAGACCAAAGCTTCATATTTCGCCATGTTTATGGTGCAAGGGAAGAATAGTTTGTAAGATTCAGGGATGGTAACACCAAGTTGCATGATAGACAAAATGTCGGCACCTAACCCATGGTGTGTATAGGAACCACCAAAATAAAATTTCCATGTTACTGGATCTGTCTGAAGGATGTGCATATCAGGGAAGTCAACTAAGATAGGATTGGAACTTTCTACAGGTGCATTTTCCAATTGATCAGCAATGGCCTACCCTTTTATTGCCTTCCTATCTACATACTCAATATCAAATTCACTTAGGATCATCACCCATTTGGCTAGTCTACTCGTTAATGTTGTCTTGTTGAGAAGGTATTTGAGAGGATCAATTTTTGAGATGAGCTTGACTTTGTGTGTTAGAAGATAATGATATAGTTTTTGGGAAGCAAAAACTATAGCTAGGCAAGCCTTCTAAATGAAAGAGTAATTAAGTTCACAGTTGACCAAGGTGCGACTGATGTAGTAAATGGCTCATTCTTTTCTTTGGGCCTTTTCTTGTGCTAGGAGGGCTCCAATTGACTTATCTATTATAGAAATATACAATAGTAATGGTTTGTGTGATACCAGAGGTACCAACATAGGCGGATCCATCAAATAGGTTTTAAGTATGTCGAAAGCCTTCTAACATTGATCATCCCACTTAAAATGTATATCTTTATGTAGCAAGTTTGTGAAAGGTATACACTTTTGTGCTGACTAAGAAATAAACTAGCAAACTGATTCAAGCCTGCCTTGAAGAGAGTCTAACTGATTTAGGTTCTTTAGAGGTTGTATACTAATTATGGCTTGTACCTTCTTGGGGTCAACTTCTATCCCTTTGGCCGAGACAATGTATCGTAGGAGATTTCCTAATTTGACATCAAAAGAACATTTCTTGGGATTAAAGCTGACCTTAAATGCTTCTAGGTGAGTGAATATTTTGGCCAGTATGGGAAGATGTTCTTCTTGACTATGGGATTTGGCAAGAATGTCATCCACATAATCTTTCATGAAGATATGCATCATATCATGAAAGATAGTGGTCATGGCCCATTGATAGGTAGCCCCAACATTCTTTAACCCAAAAGGCATTACATTCCAACAAAATGTGCCCCATGCACAAGTAAAAGTTGTTTTCTCTTGATCTTTTGGTGCTATTCTAATTTGATTGTAACCAAAAAACCCATCCATGAGTGAAAACATGGAATGACCTACGGTGAGATCAACAATGGTGTTGATGTTAGGGAGGGAAAGTCATCTTTAGGGCATGCTTTGTTTAAATCCTGAAAGTCAATATAGATGTGTATGCTTCCATTCTTCTTTGATATGGGGACAATGTTGGAGATCCATGATGCATACATTAGAGGCTGGATGAAATTGGTACTGATCAATTTTTCCAATTCTACTTTCACTAATAGGGCTATATGAGGATGCATCTTTCTAAGTTTTTATTTCACCGGCTTGACCTCTTGAGAGATGTTAAGATGGTGGAGGATTAGGTTTGGGTCTAAGCCAAGCATGTCCACATAAGACCATGCAAAGTTTGTTTTTCTTTCTTTGAAGAACTCAATAAATGCCTTCCTTTCTTTTGGGCTCAAGGATTGTGCCAAATAAATGACCTTTGGTTCTTGTTCTATGCCGAGGTTGACCGGTTCTGTTGGTTCAATCAAAATAGAAGATCACTCCTCGAAATGTTAAGGTAAGGTATCAATTACCCCATTTGCGAGTGCCACAGTTGGGTATTCACCTTGGGATACGTCACTTCTATTTGTTTCCATTTTTTTATCAAGATTAGCCACAAATTGGTAGTGGTCAATAAGGTTGTGGGATGTTTCCCTTGCTCTAGTGTGAATGAGGTGATTGATACCTAACCTGACTATATTCTCTTCTTCTATTCTTTGTTGATGAGATGGTTCAACCACATTAAAGTAGATGAAAACTTCATGGTCAGTGTCAAAATGAGGGAGGTGATGAGGTTTGGTTGTATCCCATTTAATGAGTTTGGGATGGACTAGGGAAAGTGATTCGTAGTATGGGAAAGGTTCAATGGGGCTTAAAGACATAACTTCATTAGATGGCTCATATGCTATATTCATCAAATCTATGACATGGACTTCTTCTAGAGTGTCTGGGAAGGTAGAGCTTATGAGGGGCTCGTAGTAATCATCTTCAACTTCTACTAGGAAGAAGTTAGGGAATAAGGTTTGAAATTGAAATCCTTTAACGTGTTCACCTTCTTCTAAGCCACCCTAATGTATTCTATTTCTTGGTGAACTGGATCAGGAACTATGAGTTTTTCTTTGTATAGCCAAACTATTAGGGGTGAGTATGTTGACCACATCACATTCTTTGTCATGGAGAGATTCTTCAGATAGTGACTCAAATTCCCATTTAGCAGAATCATAATCATCTTTGTTATTGGAGGCATTTATGGTTAGTTTCCCCATAGAAGGTGAACTTGAGAGGGACAAATTTACATTTAGGAGATCAGTTGTTTCTGGGGCATAACTGTCCTTTTTCTTGGGTACCCACACCAAGGTAGAAGAGGAAGAATCATTATGCTTTGGGCAAGCTTCAGAAGAGGTTTGCACCTTGTCTTGTCCATCATACCCTACCCCTACTTTAGGTTTATTTGACCTGAATTGTGCCATCAAAGGTTCAATGATTCCTTTCCCTTTTCCTAAGGGACCATCTCCCATGTATCCCATCTTTTTCATTGAGTCAAAGCCTTTCTTGTGTAGGTGGGAGGATATGTTGATGTTTTGTTGACTGATATCTTCCACTAGGTTTGGAGGTGCACCATTTTCTTTGATAAAATGTAGATGATATGGTTTGGTGGATGTCAATTTTCTATGAGACCTCAACGAAAGTGGGGGATCAGATAGGGAGACTAAGTACTCACCTACCCCTTTATGGTGCAACTTACACTTTCTATCAAATTCTTTCATTAGTTTATTCATTTCTTCATAGTGTAGTTGTTTATGATATTTTGATGATGATGGTGGTGGAGGAGCGAAAGGACCCAAAAAAACCACTTTCTCTTTACCCTTAGTTGATGTTGATATGTGGCTACTCATTTGGTTAGTGGAGTGTGAAGTGCCTACAACTATGGATTGTCTGCTAACATCTGTCGGTGTATCAACTTCTTCTCTGTTATGAGGGACAAGTGAGTTACAATACTAGGCAAAGTGTTGATCTCCAGGTATGGTTATCTCTTGACCCATGTATGGAAATTTGAGGAACTAGTGGTAGGTGGAGGGGATGACTTTCATGTCATTAATCCATGGTCTTTCCAACAGAATGTTTTAAGTTAATTGAAAGTCTAAGACTTGACAGATAGTTTCTTTCATGACTGGCCCTACTCTAATTGGTAATATGACCATGCCTTTGGAGGATCTTTCTTCATTATCATAAGCCTTGATGGTAATATTTTTTCTTGGTTCAACAGCATCCTCTATGTACTGGAGAGCTTTCACTAAACTGAGAGTGCAAATATTGAGACTAGCCCTGCCATCAACCAATGCTCTCTTAACTTGGTTCCTATGGATGAATACTTCTATGTGAAAAGAAGAATTTTGTGGTTGTATGATAGACATGTCATCTTGGGCAGAAAAAGACAAGCAATGAGGAGCAACTGAATTGTTGACCATGTTTTGGAATCTATTCACATCTAAATCATTTGGCACTAAAGCTTTGGTGAGTATTTCTTTATGCTCTGGGGAGATTTGCAATAGTTCAAAAATGGAGATGTAGGCTAGAGTCTTGAGTAATTGATTAACCAGGTTATACTTGGGCATGGAGGAACTTGGAGTTGCTTGTTTAGGATTTGTCACTAGTCCTAGTAGGATAATTTTGGAGGCTTGGCCCTGAGTGACGACATTTGAGGACTATTTTTTATTTTTATCTTTAATTATTATGACATTTATAGTGTCATCAAATCTAGAGATCATGCCAATGGTATTATCAAAGTGGTGTGCATAATTAACCTTGGTTTGTGGAGGTGCATTTTGATTGTCCTTGAAGAACTCTCCCTTCTAATGACTCATGAAGGGGTTCTTGAAGGCCATATGGTCTTCATTATTACTAAGATTGTTTACTTCAATGGTTCCATCATTTATAAATTTTTGGATGACCCCATTAAGGGTGAAACAATTGTTTGTCAAATGCCCTTGATTGTGATGATAGGCACAAATGTGTTTTTCATTCCACCATTTTGGTTTTACTTGGGGTTCATATGGTTTAGCCTCTAGTAACACGATGAGGTCATCGGCCAAGAGTGTTTGTAAAGCACTCTCATAGGACATCCCTATGGGTGTATGCTCCTTAGGTATATCAAAAGACTAGTATCTTCGTGTTGGAGGAGCTTGATTGTAAGACACTTTTTGGTTATACATAGAGGGAATCTTTGAGTTATGTTAGTAAAATAGGCAGCCATTATTTAGTTGAGGTGTGACACTAGGACTTGGTCAATTTAAAGGGGGTTGAGTTTGAGTTTTGACATGATTGGCTTCAACTACCCCATCATTTGTGATGTTTTTATTATTGTTTCTCCACCACAATTTTTTCTTATTAGTGGACCAATCAGAGGAATTGTGTGTTTGTGTGGAATTGTTGGAGAAACCTTTACCATCTTTAGATAATTTAATTATGTCATTGTTTACCAAGGTTTCTTCCACTTTAGCCGCATTTTCTAAAGTGGTTTAAAAATATTTAGGCCCTTAGAGTTGGAGACAATAATTCATTGGTTTTGAGAGACTATTGATGAAGATATCTGTCTTCTCCTTATCTGGTATGTCTCTATGATATTTAGCAAACATGTGCCTCCATTGTTGTAGGAAGGTCTTGAATGATTCACTTGGGAGTTGTTTTGTGTTACATAGATCAATCATTGTAACCTATCTTTCAATGTTGTAAGAATATTGGGTGATAAAAATGGAGGCCAATTGATCCAAGCTTTTGATATTGGAGGGTAGTTTGGAGAACCACTCCATGGCTTGTCCTCTGAGGCTCCTAGGAAATAGACACATTAAGTATGTTGTGTCATGGACAAACTCCATGCTTAGCATATATAATTTCCTTAGGTGATCTTGTGGGTCCATTGTGCCAAAATATTTTTTGTACTTTGGTATCTACACATTTGGAGGAAAAGGTGTGAAGGTAATGTTTTTATCGAATGGCAGGGGACACACCTTGTTGAGGCTAAACTCTACGGGTTGTGGTTTTTCGTTTTTCATCTTTTCCATTTCTAGTTGTAAGTCTTGTAATTTTTGTGTGACTATATCTAAAGGTGACTCTTCTTCATCTCATTTTAGGTTGGTCACATCAAAATTAGATGGCAATTTTGCACCTAGTTGTGCTAATGTGAGTATGTATCATTCTTTGTATTGTTCTAGAATTTTGTCCATGATATCGACAAGTTCAAGATTTTGCTGAAAATCTTCAATTTTAGTTTTGATACTTATATCATCTCATGCATCAGATGAACCCATTGTGACTAAGGATTCCAAATTTTGATCAAACAAGGGTGACTCATAAGTAATCATGTTCGGCGAGCAATCTATTGCTGTAGTAGATTTGAGGAGGTTTAGAGGTTCTATCTGTTTGATGGTTCTACTTGCTATCCTAGCACTCACTTGTATGGGCAAGCATTTTGGTTTTTTTGGGACACTTGTTTTGCATGGTAGCATGAAAGGTAAATTGGATTCTTTCAATGTCTAGGCATTCTTCAAAAGGTGAAATTTTTTGTTGACTGTAATTTGTTTGGCTAAATTGGACAAGGCGTTTGCCAATGTTGATAGAATAAGGTTCTTTTTTGCGAAGTCAGGTATGGATGTGTGTTTCCAAATTTTCCTAGCTTGATGTACAAAGTGAGGTAATGGTAACTATTGGGTTGATTATGATGTAGCCTCACTTGTTTTCAAAAGATGTTTTCGATTAGACAAAAAAATTTAGACTTTGTAAAATAATAGCATGGAAAAGGGTATCCAAATTTATTATTTGTTCTCAAGTGTCATGTTTGTAGATAGCCTTTGTTTCATGTTTTTGCTTAGATTCATCACAAGAATGGTCAGATGCACTATTTTAGTGATCAAATGTGCTATTTCATTACTTAGATGCATCGCAGGGATGGTCAAATGCATTGTTTCAAGGCTCAAATGTGTTGTTCTACGGGCATATATGTCATGATAGAGATCAAAAGCATTACAAGAATGTTCAAAAGCACTATTTTATGTAGTGTAAGTTCAGCAATGTCTTGGTTTTGAACTTGGTTTCTTGATACTGATTTGAGGTTTGTCCTTCTCAAAGGTTTATGATCCGCATTGGTGTTTGTTATTAAGTTTTAAAACATTTCCAAGCACAATAGCAGTAGAACCAATGCAAGATATAAAAATTGCACACACCTAGAACATGGAAGAAAATGGCTTCCTAATAAGGTCATCTAAAGGTTGGTGACTAGTGTGTCTTAGTGTTCCAACTATGTTTGGATTTACCTCTCCTGTGATAGAGAGCTTCCCACCAACACTAGGGAGGTTTGGCACAATCCTTTGTGGGACTACTAGAGGAATGCTATGTTCTGAACACAAGTGACTTGCATTTAATCAGGAATACAAGATTAGGGGCAATCCCTCTCACTAGACCTGCTAAGGCAACTCGGGAGGTAGCCCTTCTATGGCTAGATAATCCTACCCAATGAAAAGCAAGAAATGGAAGTCACAAATAGGTATGGGAATCTGATCATTCAAGAAGAGTGAGAGCATATCTCTACTATTTTGGTTACCCAAACACAATAGACACAAATTATTAATTACTATCCCTTATACTACCAAAGACTGGGGGGGCTCCTAATTAGATTATGTGTGGGTTCTTTTCCTTGTTCAACTATAACCGATCTTTACAAAAGGTTGGGCATTCTGATCAACTTCGAAGAGTTGAGAGTATAGGCCTACTTCTTTATCAAATCAGTGAGATTGAATGTTCTTATTAAACTATGTTTTAAAATTTGAGAAATGCCACACTTTTAATTGACAAGAGTCATGGTCCACCAACTTGATTCGAAGCTAGCAAGGGCTCAACACATTTTTGAGAGTCTTCATTCCTGTCACACATTTCTAGTAGCCTTGTGGTTGTGATTTTTGATAGATCTAATCTTTGTGAGCTTGGAAATGCCTTTGAAAGTTTTTTGATCTTGGTATGAAGCTTCTCACATGCTATAAAACCTGCAAAAGACCAGATTCAAGTACACCACAAAACAAGAGATTGAAGGATCCAATATGCCTACAAATGGAGATGAAAACTAATCTAAATGATAACAATGCAAAACAATGCAAGAAAGGAAATTTAATAACAATGCAATACTAATCTATGAAAAAAAATATGGATCTAAGCTAATATACAAATGCAAGGATGAAAACTCATGATGGAAGCTAGGGATGTATGAGAGAAGAAGACAAGAAGATAGAAGTTCTCCACAAAAAGATTTAGTATTTAAACTAATTCTTCAAAAATCACTCTCCAAACCTGCAACACAACAATAGCATAATAATGGATCTAAAATAAGAATAATATATTAACAAGAAAACTTGAAGAATAGAGAGGCTTTAATACGAAGCCCCGCGATGGGCGCTAATTTGTACATGGTGTGAACGCGTATTCATGAAATCTTAGTGTAGAATGCAAATGGACTGACAATGAACTAAACTAAACCCAAAAAATCATCATCATAATGTAATCTCTATGAGCATCTCATGTTTCCCTAACTATAAGTACTAAAATAGCTCTCAAACCAGCATCGTAGTGACAGTTCTAGAATGGGAAAATGCTGAAAAATAAATATGCAATGAACTAACAAGTGATAAATGATGCTAAATAACAAAAAATAATGCTAAAATGCTATGAAAATGCTACAATAAGAGTGCTAGATGATGAATCAAAATGTGCCTATAGTGCAAATGCCTCAGAATTGGGTTTTTTGCTCTTGAATTCTCCTTCTATTTATAGGATTTTAGAAGGGGTTGGGGTAAGAATTTGGGTTTTACCTTTTCACTTGGTGGGTGGAAGTGAAATTGAAAAGGAGCTCAAAAGTCTTGATTGGAGGCTCCATGTGTTTTTCATGTCAACAAAAATGTCTCATGAGAGACAAGAGAATGATATCAAAAGTCATGATTTGTGGCTAAATAAGGCTTTATTTCAACAAAAATATCTTATGAGAGACAAGAGAAGGAGCCCAAAAGTCATGATTTGTGGCTAAATAAGACTTTTATGTTCAACAAAGTATATGACTTTTATTTTCAACAAAAATGTCTCATGAGAGACAAAAGGAGGAGCCCAAAAGTCATGATTTGTGGCTAAATGTGACTTTTATTTTCAAAAAAAATGTCTCATGAGAGACAAAAGGAGGAGCTCAAAAAGTCATGATTTATGGCTAAATTGATATTTCTTTTAATTCTTTATATAAAAGGAGGATTTTAATTTTGTGAGAATAAATAGATTTATTGATTTAATAAAAGTTTCATTTATTCTCAAAAGTTTTTCTTTTCCCTCTCTTTTTTTGAATTTCATTTTATGATTTTGAATTGCTTCTCTCCTCTTTTGAAGTTGATTTAGGTCTTATTAATCTAATAGATGATTTTTTGTGTAATTTGCATTGATTGATTAGAATTGTGTGATTTATGTCTTTGCCAATTTTTGGGTGTCTACAGTTTCTA
The DNA here is from genome assembly GCA_028749045.1 of Cupressus sempervirens. NCBI lineage: Eukaryota > Viridiplantae > Streptophyta > Pinopsida > Cupressales > Cupressaceae > Cupressus > Cupressus sempervirens. Next base: position 423,616,921 of record CM053790.1, read on the forward strand.
TTCTAAGTATATCCATAGCAAGTACAATGGTTTTTGAGAGCTAGTCTCAATTGAGTACTTAAGTTCTAAACAAGGATAAACAAATTGTTTCCACTATTTTGAAAGAAAAAGGCAAAGAAGTATAAGCTATTGATCTAGCATAGGATATAGTTATTCCAAATTGGGATATATCTACCCTCACTTCTGATCAAATGGACACCGTGGGTGAATTACTGAAGAAGAGAGCTAAGTGGAAAAATCTTAGAGAAGAGAAGAAGAAAGGAAATCAAGTTTTTGAAGACATCAAGAGCATATTCGTTGATGTTCTAAGTATTGAGGTTGATAGTACTTAGCCCATTCTTAATTAGTTAGCAAAAATTGTCCACAAATTCAATGAAGACTTGAATGGATAGAAGAAGTTTTTAAAAAGAGCCAAAAGAAAGTTTGAGAACACAATGTTAGAACAAGTTGCACAAAGAATTACAATAGATCAAGTAGAATTAGCTATTATTCTCGGTTCATTAGAAACCTCTATCAATAATGTTGTATCATTATTTGTCAAGTTAAGTTTTTTATATGTATATATATATATATATCTTTACAAAGGATATCAAGGAGAAATTATCCAAGATAGATGAAGACATGAAGACAAGTGTACACTAGCTGTCACTTGACCCAATCCATAGTTCTACACATCATTCGAAGATGAAATATCTAACAAATTTAGAGGAAGAATTATTGAAGGAAGAAGCCAAGATTTGGGCCACACTTGCAAAAATCCAAGGCATGATTCTTCCAAACATGGATGCATTACAGAAACATATTTGTCATGCAAAGACACTCATCCATGATAGAAACTTCTTCATAGTTAATCACATGATGGAACTATTAGTAGAAGTTCATATTGCATTGCATGCAAGAAAGGTTCTATAGGAAAATTGGGACAAGACAATGCTACTTATTATAAAGCTACATGTTGAATTCTTGTCACATTTTGGTATTATCATATAGATATTATACACCTTTGGCATCTATGTCAAAAAGGGGGAGAAGTAATATGTAAAGAAGGAGAAATATACTATACTCCATTTGTATGTATTTTGGAATATGTATGTATGGGGGAACAATATAGTATAGTATGGATAAGTAGAAAATCCTTTTACAAAAGAAATTTTTTAAAATTAGAAAAAATAAAGTATCTTACCAAGCAACAACAGATGGAAGTCAAAACTAAGTTAAATAAACAAAATGACAACAAAGGAAGTTTTGACTTATAGTATTAAATGATCATATTTTTGTTTTGATAAGTTTTTTTGTCACTAATGCCAAAGGGGGAGATCATTGACATAAAGGTCAAATTTTCTATCAATGACTCAACACTTAGTCAAGTGGTTACATTGCTACTAAGCTCTATAGAGGCTACTGAGCTTATCCTTTAGTTTGAAATATTAACCAAGTGATTCATTTGTTCCCAAGATGAGAAATTAGAATAGAGTATCTACCAAGAACCTAACTTAGTTTACAATGTTTGACAAGCTACATACTATTCACCAAGCTACAAAAATAAAGTTTAGTGCAAACCAAGCCTAGCAAAGGCTTTTGAGCTAGTCAGTTGAAGTGAAGAAGATTGTAGTGTTAACTGAGCTCTATAGTGTTAACCAAGACCAACAGTGTCTACCAAGATCATAGGGTTAATGAAGTGGATCTAGTGTTGACCAAGTCACATAGTGTCTATTAGGACTCAAAATTGCCTTCCTAATTTGAGTACCATTTAAAGTTTTTGAGCCCTATAAGCACATTTTAATGAAAATTGTACCTGACTATCTTTTTGAGGCCTAAGAGGTGTTTAATGTTTCTAACACCTTGGATTCAGCATATCCATGCATCCCATGAAGATAAATTTCCATTTCGATTCATTCTGTGAAGTTCTGTTTTGAGCAATGTCCAAATCTGCATTTTTGCTTAAGTGTCAAATAGCAACAGGAGGCCTAGTTTGCATTTGAATTTCTCACACCCAATTGTGTTTCATGACTCACTACATTGGGAGTGTTTAGTACTCATGTCAGAGAACTTATGTTTCATATTTCAAGTCATTTTGACATGTTTTGACAAGGTTTTGAATCCCTCAAAGTTGGTTGTTTACTATTGTCATGTTGATGTAAATTGTTCAAAATTTTGGGAGGCCCTGTTTGAGTTGTTATAACTTTGATCTAGTTGATTGAAATGAGATAATTCATTTTTCATTCTAGTCTAGAGGTCAAAAAATTGTTATGTTTCAATTTTGAGCTTATGAAAAATTTGTTTGAGTAATTTTCAAATGCAATTCCATTTGCAATTTGTAAAGTCTTATTGATGTCTTCAAGTGAAAATTGGTCCATACCCTTGTTCAAGATGTCATAACTCTAAATTTGTGATAGTTGAAATCAAATGGATTATACTACTATGTTCTACTTTAAAAGTTCTTTAAGTGTGCCAGTTTGCAAATTTTTATAAATTCATCTGCACAATTTCCCAAGTCCATTCCATTTGTAAAAATCATTTTTCTACCAGTGTTTCTAGTTCTACAAATCTAAGTAGCCCACTTTGACCACTCACCAAATGTGCCCTGTTATTTTTCATGAGCCCAAAACATAGTTTTATACACTCCTTGTGACAATGAATTAATGCCCCAATTTTTGTTCTCCCAAGTGTCAGTTTGACCTATTTTCAAAGTCAAAATCAATTGTGATTTATGGTTTTCTAACATGTTTTCTTGTAGGTAGTTCTGCGAAGGCAACTTTGACAATCAATATCTTTTGACTAAGTGATCTTCATAATGCAAGATTTGACAAGGTAAGGGAATGTAGAACAAAGAATCAATATGTTTAATTTCAAGGCTTAGTTAGGTGTTTTTGTCAGTTTTTAAAAGTTGGGCAAAGGACCCCTTGGCCAGAAATTGGCAATTCACAGAAAGAGGTGAAATGATTTTAATTGATTTTCCGATGATTAATTTTAATATTAATCAGTAAGATGTGTCCAATAGGCCATTTTGTGAGTTCATTTGTTTCAGTTTTAAAAAAAAATAGCTAGACCATCCTTGGTGCCCAACTAACTTCAGGAAATGTTTTAACTATGAGGATTCAAGATGTTATGGAATATACATTGGGAAAATTATTTTCATTTTGATCATCAAAGTATGAGGAGGGTGTTTCAAGAAAAGATATTATAATGATATCAATCACTAAAGTGTTATACTACACATATATTGTCCTTTTCTTTGTCAGTGTAAGAATTTTCCTTAGGGCAAAATGACACCAAGATCAAGAAGCTCAAGAACTTAGCACAATATAGACCAATAATGCATGATCATAATAACAATATGAAAATGAATAGTTGATAAATAGACACTAGAAGTGCATGTATAGAAAGACATCTAGAATGACTAGGAGTTAGCAAAATGATAAGCCTCACAACTAAGCACATGTCCACCAAGAGTGGATTATCCTCCATTGAGAACAAGAGTTTGTGTGATGATGAGAGTATGAGATTTACATAGGTGTATCTCATAAAGAGATGTTGTAGACACCATGTGCTCAATTGGAGTGCAAAAAACTATGTTGTCTACATGACAAATCAGATGAATATGCAAACTCTTGTGGTGTCGACAACTCATATGACTATGTATAGTCCTAGGTATCTACATGACAACTAATATAATAATGAAACATAAGTAAAATTAAGGTATAATAATAATATATTAGTTACACTAACACCCCCCCCTCCCCCCAAGTACAAATTAGGGGAATGCAAACTCACAAAAGCTATGATGAAAATGCATGATGGGTCCTAGCTACTAGGCCATGTTAGGTACCCATGTACAAATACAAAGCTCTAAATATAATGTGATGCAATGAAATCTCTCTATAAATGGAGGAAGAGGGAAAAATTTATGGTAAAAACCCTCCCCCAAGAAGAGAGATTAGTACAATAAACAAAGATGAATGTATGGATGGGGTAATCAAGACCCCCCCCATTATGACATACATAATGCATATACAATAGAGAATCCCTCCATAAGAAGGAAATATAGAGAAATGATATCCCCCCTTAGTGAAAGATATCCTAATGATGAGTGCTTGAAGATAAAAGAAAATCCAATGCCGACAAACAACATTTCTCCCTTTAGGAAGAAGATACACCAAGTATAGGTGCAAGTATACTTCCTATTGTGGATAGGAAGATGGACGAGGAATACATATGTAGTATGTTATGGATGTTGGCTCTAAAGTCTACTCATATGTTAACAAGTCCTAATGAATGTAGATGAAATGCACCAATCTAGTGGATACCCAAAAGAAGGTGGGAAACAAGGTAACATGTCCATGTATGAAAGTGAATCAAACTCCAAAGACAAGGAATCATTCTTATAGGAAGATATGAGAAGAGAAGCAATGTAGCCTCCCATCAATGATGAATTCACACCCATGAAAGAAGCTCCTTGATGACTAAAGAAGTTGCACCATGAAAATTGAATGATGTTCCTCCTTGTAGATAGAAGTGGTGCCATAGTTGTAGTAGAGAATGCTCCCCAACTAGTAGGAAGAATCCTCAAAAGATATGATGCTTGAGGAAATTAAAATAAATTCTCGAAAGATTGATATGTCTCCTTTGAGGTAAAAGAGTCCTCCTCCAACTACCAAAAAGAAGTGTCCACAATCATGTCAGTCTCAAAAGAAAGATCAATTGGTTGAGGGTCAGAGTGTTCCCTAGCAACAAGTGAAGAAGAATCCTCCTCAACAAAGAGAAGATGGATATCATCAATAATGTCTCCCACATCTTCAATATAAGACTCCAAGAAAAATACTACAATGTCTAGAAGGAAGTCATCCCATGAAGCTAAAATAGGAAGACATGGTGTTTCCTACTATACTAAATTAGAAGCATCTGTGGTTAGAACTAGATCAGTAGAAGAAACAAGAGCATCGAGAGGTGGGATCTCAACTAGAGTTGTAGGTACCACAATTGGAGTGATTGGAGGTAGAATGTCCTCTAGAAATGGAGGGATTTGTGGATCTCCATATACTTTCCAAAGGCACATCCAAAGTTCATAAGGACCACTTGCCTTTCTAAGGACAAGAAAACAATCCAAACTGATATTTATAAAAATAGCTTGAAGAATTATGCTAATAGGTGACTGATTAGTGTAAGAGGGTAGTTCTTTGGAACATAGATAAGGAAATACTTCCTTATATTCTCTTGGATAATCAATCATCAAAGCACTCCATTTTTTATAGTTCCTTTTTGTTAACTTCAATTTTAAACCAAACTGACACTTGTAACATGACTCCATGAGATCAAATAATGTATGCACCCCCAAAATGCAAAAAAAAATCAAAATCAAAGAAACCCCCCAATGCATGATTTGGCACTTTATATTTAGTGCGACTACTATGGGCCACTTACCAATTTAGGGCCTAAGTGGACTCCTAATTTTTCCGATTACAACAACAAATATGAAGCTATATTAGACTCAATAACATAAGACACAAGACCGCTCATGGATCTAATTAATTACAAGTGCCAATAGGCCAAAATGAGACCAAAATTTAAAAGTACTATATATATGTTACTAAAATTTTGCATATGTGTAAAATTTAAGTATTCATGCAAGAAAATTATATAAGTGCCATTTATTTCATTTCAAAAAAAAAAAGTCTTTGTATTATCCATTTTCACATATAGAATTGATGTTTTAAAAATGAAATGAATTGATATGTTGAAAGGAAAAGATCTCAGACAAGTTGTGAGTATAGCTTATTCTAATATTTTTCTTTCATAAAGAAATACATGAATAGAGGAGATACATATGAATGAAAGAAAATAAGAATAAAGATAACCAGTCATTGCCTATTGCTTTGAATAGTTATGAACTCTTTCCCCAGTGTACTCATCTAGTTTCAAGCTCCATGTTCTTTAATAGCTGCAAAAACAAAAGAGGGAAAACTGATATTAGATCCCAAAGGATCTAAGCAATGATTGCATATCTCTATTCCTACACATACTCTATTTGTTGATGCATTTCATTACAAAAGAAAGTAAGCTTAAAGAAATCAAAGTCATTTGTGAGTGTCACAAGCTCGTGCTCGAACCTCACAGAATACTATGCTACAAGATTACAACAAGTACCTAACAATTGATAATATAGATTGCAAATGTGTACTTACTATAGGAAAGCATGAAATATAAACAACATGAAATACTCCAAGTCATGCTGAAAGTTGAGGAAATTTTCATTGAAAATGTCAAATATGCTATGGGAAAATTCTTTAAGAAACAAAACAGTGTTGGCTATACAAGTGTTCAATTTCCCAAAGGTTGTTTTTAGAATATATGACCTGCTACTAGTGGCTTATACAATAAAAGCATCAAAAGTGTTATATGCTCTTGAAAACATTAAAACATATCTTACAAAATGGAACTTTTTGGTGGAATCATTCTAAGTTTTAAGAACACAAGTTAAGTCCATTTATCTCTGGAAGTCAATCACAGTGATAGTAAAAGATATCCTTGGATCTTATTATTCTATTTGAGAAGAACAATAATTAAAATGCACATGTACTAATTGCACAATGAGTTCTTTGATAGTTTCCATATCAAAAACATGAGAAGCAGTTTGATATATGTCCAACTCTGACAAAAAAATCCAAAAAATATTGTTACAATTGTACCACATGTCACTAATCATAGAGGTAATCAATGAAAAGTACATCTCCAGCAAGAAGGAAAAGATTTAATCATATACTAAGCAAATCTGAATAGCAAGGTGGTATATTGACTGCAATTCAAATATTGGCATTGACTACAATTTGGTCTGTGGTAGGTTGGTGAAGACAAACAAGAAAAACATCAAACAAAACTCAAGCTTGGGAAAATTGTATGGGAGCATGCAAGAAACTTACCAGCAAATGCAAACCCCATTGGTGTATCAAACATCTCTAGCACTGGCTCTAAAATAATTTCAACAGATAGCTCTTCAAATAAGTTCAGCAATTGGGAACATAAATGCCCCTATTGATCAATCAATATTTGATCCAGAGAAGGACATTAATGAACTACTTCCAATTGGAGGTGATCAGAACAACAGCTAAGGTGGGGCTAGAAACACAAAGAAAAGTGGTAGTAACAACTGGTCAAAAGAGTTGTAGCTACAACCAACTACTCACCTCTAAATTTTCAATTAACAACTAGTGGACAGCCTGCTAAGTTGGTAGTGCATCATTCTTCAAAAAGACAAAGTCACTTGTTATTTTAGAACACTATAACACTACACTAAAAATGGCCTTTTTGAGAGTGCTTGAATAACCACAATCCTAGATGTTTTGGGTGGTTTCATTATCAAATTGAACCTTGTTATATATTCATGAAATCTAAAGAGTACAAAAAAAATCTTATTCTTTAGAGGGTGCTTCTAAAGAAAAACATGTGCAAGGTTACAAAGAAAGAACATTCTGAATTTTTTTTTAAAAATCATTTAATGGAACTAATGATCTGGAGGGGGGCTCGATGACATTACTTGCAGGGTAAGCTAGCTTAATGCCATTAGAGGATGGCAAGAGGAATTTTTTGGCAACATGAGCCCTAGGGAATTTGTTGATACAGTTATAGGCGATCTCCTAGGTGGTCGTGTTTTTGTCTTCACCCTAAAAGGAGAGATAAAAGATCTTCCAAAGGGTTCAACTATTATTGACTATGCTTATCAAATACGTTTGGAGGTTTGCGCTAAAATGATATCTGAAAAAGTAAATTTTTTAATGGAAATACTATGTCCCCTATTTCATACACTCACAAATGCTTAAGTGGTGGAGATAATCATTGATAATGTTAGTAGTGATGATAGACTAGTTGAAGATCTTTCAAGTACCAATGCCCATCATAAGATAATGAAATTTTTGAAAAGAGCAAACTGAAAGAACAACAAATACTGGCAAGTTTTTTGGCTATTGATATAGAAGATATTGACCAAGAGGATAGCGATGAACTTATCAAAGCCATTATGCAATCCTCTTTGTTACATACAGTGAATGAAAAAGTAATAAGTTAGTTAGAGAGGTTGGATTCAAGCATATACAACAATGGCACCCAACGAAAACATCCCATGGAACTATATAGTAAAACCCTATTCAAGTTTGTTTTTTTTAAATAAAAAAAAACACATCCAACTATATGAGTTTTAAAGTTTTGAAATACAGCATTGTTCTTCATATAATAGCATAGGAGTTTCCAGCAACACCCAGAAAAGAAATAAACAATTTCCAGCTTTAATGGAAAAGGCAAAAGCAAATATCAACCAAAGATGACACCCATATATTAGAAAAGAAAAGGAATTATACTTACTATTTCAAACTTTTTCTCAAAGTGCTAGATAAAGACATCAGATGTATCTATGTTAAACAATGATATATGTAATAGTCACGGTAAAGAAAAAAAAGTTAAATCTCATAGTCATATGGGTATGAACCAATGAAACCCTACACAAGTTTTGAACATAAATCTCATAGTAATAACTTGTGAGAAGCTTCTCAATGTGAAGATTCCAAAAAATAAAATCCAAGCAAAACCCAAAACAAGTTCCATATATGCAACAGACACAACAAGTTATCATGGTGGCCAATGAAAAATAATTTGCAAGTTCATATGCAAAAATGTAATTGGAATGTATATATAGTAGATATGATAGATATCTCATGGCATTATTAGCAAGTAAAGTTTTGAAAACCAGTACAATACCCAAAAAGTAGCTTGCAAAATGGCAAGTGTTTTTCCAAACATACCTTCAAGCAATGACGATGACTACAAATAGAATGAAGCCCACAAGTTCTTCGACTAGCAAGCTCAACCAGCAGATCCCATCAAAAAGCAGCCATCAAACAATACCAAAACAATTCAACACTTCCAAAATACCCAAAATGAAACACACTTTTAGGGTATTCACAATATAGGATGCCCTCTATTATTTTGTATAACATTTGGAGTTTGTGGGTAATATTATAGGGTTCTAATCTTTTTTTATTTGTTGATAATGAATATAGGATTTGTATAAGGGTTTTTATTTTGCATTTAGTTTCATTGAAAATAGAATATTAAAATGATTGAACATTTTAATATTTTTGTTTATTTTAAATGCAAAATAAAGGGGATTATTTGAATTATTTTGTTTTGCATCAACATACTATTGTAAAAGGAAAACATTTAAAAGATATCCTTATAAATCATTTAATGTTTTTTTATTTTTATTATCTGTCATGTAAAAGAAAATGAGTCATTTTTATTCCCATGTCATGATCTTAAAGAGGAAAATCAGTTGGTAACATTTAGAGGAAAAAATAGGCTTTCTAAGGTCGAATTTTCTTTTACCTAGTTAGTTTGAAGATATTTGTAATCAATTGGAGTGTTTGGGGATAATTTTTTGATGAGTCATAGGCCTTACTATGGGTTAGTAAAGTCATAGGCATCATGGGACTTTATTTTTGAAAGTTTCTAAGCCCTAATTTGGAGGCTTTTATTCTACATTCGACCCAAGGTTGCTTTTTGGGTATTTAATGAGTTTTGTAACTCATTTTTCTGGGGGGTTCCGATTTTATGATAGGGTTTTTGTGACTTCCTTTCTGAGTCCTAAACTTGTTGCAAAATCTATAATTCATCTTTTGGAGATATAATACAAGTGACAGTAGTGTGATGATGCTATTTTGTTTTCTTTTTTAAGCCTTCTTCCTTTCTACAAGTTTTGTGTGCATTTGTTTGAGTGATTTGATGGAATAAATTGAGGAGTTTAATTATTCCTTGTCTTTCTGTCTCATTCCAACACCTATTTTTAGGAAAGTAAGTTTATTTACAGGTTATGATATGTGTTTAAAAGTGAAATTGATTAGAGTGAGGTGTTAATTTTTCCTCCTTTTGTTGTTTCATTACTGAAACCTTATCATAAATTATTTGTGCAAATCTTTATAGGAAGATGTGCTTTGTTTACATTTCACATAGCTATATAGTCCTCTCTGTCAAGTGTATTTGAATCTCCGTAATCACTTTTGGTGTATCACCTTCTTTTCTTAATTTAAGCTTTAGGTTTTAGGTTTATTTTCAGCAATTTCTCTCCTTTTCCCTACAAGTTTACATTAAGTATTTTAGAGATTTCACTAAAGGATTAAATAGGAGCCGGCCTAGAACTTGGAGGTCTCATTTCACTTGCATGTCTCACATAGTGAAATGGTTCCCATGTTAGGTCAAGATTTTTGTACTCTTTCAGTTCAGTATTGGGTGCAAATCCTAAAACTTAATAGTATACTCAAAAATACTCCAAACTGATACTAGATCTAGAAAGTAGACAAAAAAAATGCACTTTCAAAAAAAAAAACACCTGAATATATGTCTATATGAGCCTGAATGAAACCTTAAATCAAGATTTGTGATTTGTAGAAAAATTCAAGAATAAAGATCTCAAACATCTTACACCAAATTCTACCCCAAAAAAAAAAATTCTCAAAAGAAGGAGTTTGTATGAGGGAGATGTCATTGTTTGAAGATCACCTCTATAATTATTTTTCCTAAATCGCTTCTATCACACCTCCAAAAATCAAATGACTCTAGATTTCACCTCAGATGTCTAATTTTGATTAAACAAAAGTTGATTTGAGGTTTTTTGACCTTCTAAACGTGAAACCAATATCTAATTTGCATTAGCAAGCTCTAATCTTGAACTACAAAAAAAAATCTCTCCAATGGTTATGCAATGAAACTCCTATGACTCTGATACCATGTAAGGATTTAGTATAGCTCTGATACCATGTATGAAATTGCCTTAGGGAAAAATGACACCAAGATCAAGAAGCTCAAGAACTTATTACAATATGGACCAATAATGTATGATCATAATAACAATATGAAAATGAATAACTAATAAGTACACACTAGAAGTGCATGTATATAAAGACATCTAGAATGACTAGGAGTTAGCAAAATGATAAGGCTCACAACTAAGCACATGTCCACCAAGAGTGAATTAACCTCCATTGAGCATATGAGTTTGTCTAATGATGAGAGGATAAGCTTTACATAGGTGTATCTCATAAAGAGATTTTGTAGAAACCATGTGCTCAATCAGAGTGCGAACAACTATGTTGTCTATATGACAACTCAGATGAATATGCAAACTCTTATGTTGTCAACAAGACAACTCATATGACTACACATACTCCTAGGTGTCTACATGAAAACTAATATAACAATGCATTAACCTATGTAAACTTAAGTAAAGTGTAATAATAATTAATTATTTACACTAACAGTCAAATAGATGAAGAGAGTTAAATGACAAAAGGTACACTAGCTAAAGAAAGTGAAGAAATTAATAAATGAAGGAGAAAAAGGAAGATTTCTTAAGTCTTACTTCTAACACCCATAAGTGTATGGGAAAAACACATAGAGAAATAAAATTTGAGGATTCCACAGTTTTCCTCTCAACCATTGAACATGGTGATGTTTCATTGTATTACTTAATAAAATACATGTTCCTGTGGCATCAATTAACTTGTTAAAAGATGGTGACTAGCAATTGGTTTTCTCCAGGATGCTTTGGCTGGCATAACTAAATTTGGTGAAATAAAGAGAATGGAAGGATAGCAAAGGATCTTGCAAAAAGAGCTTTCAAGCCTCAGATGATTGTATGTGTGGGAAGCATTTGTTTTAAAGAGAGGTTAATTAGAAACCGCTTGAGTAATAATCCTAAAAAACAATTTAAATATTAATTCATTCACATTATTTATTGTCTTAAAATAAAACACCTTTTATGAGCCAAAGAATCCTCGTGTGGGGCCCATGGCAAGTTGGAGGAAGATAGAAATTTTGAATAAATATGCCTAACAAATGGATAATGACAAGGAACTCAAGAGTGAACCATAGGAGTACATGTGGAAGAGGTTTTTGAGCCTATCATGATTCTCGAGGTGATAACATGGAAGAAAGTGACATGTGGCTAGACATCGCTATGTTTCTATTGATGTGACAGTCACTAACGAGGATAGAAACATAGCAACAAGCTACCATGTGGTGGGGCTGATGATGTGGCATTGATGATAGGATGGTGATGTGGATGAAGGTGTCATGTGTCATGGTTTCACTATGTCACAATGATGTGGCAAGGTGCTAAGGTGTCATGTGACATGGTGAAACAATCACAACATGACACGTGACAATGAACCCAAGTGGAAATGATAGTTTAGGCAACCAATCAGAGGGTGCAATGTGGCACCTAGGTGGTAGAGGTGTCAGAATGATGACCAATCAAGTGGTGCCATATGGCACCTAGGTGGTGGAGGTAGATGACTGAGCAAGAGAGAAATGAATCAAAATGTGACATGTGTCATAGGATATCAAACGTGAGTTGACCCAAAATGCAAGATTGGATGGAAAATTTATAAAATAATATTTTATTATTATCTTTTTGGTTTCATGTACAGGTCTTTTAATTAAAGTTTTAATTATAACCTATAGTCTAAACCTTCGAGAAGATTTAAATGTTTTAGAAGGGGTGTAGACCTGTGAAGCCAATATAGAGGCATGGTTTTCAAATAAGGATTCTAGACATTTTCAATAAAAAAATATAGCACTATTATATATCGCCAAATCTAGGAGAGAACAAATTTTCCATTTTTGGAGTTTTTTTTTTGCACAGGAAGTCACTAGCTCAATTTATTCAAGGTTTTGTCTCAGGTATCCATTTTTCAACCTCATTCAAGTATAGCAACTTAGATTTGATGTGTAGTGAAATGACGAATTGGGTGAATGCTAGAGGTAGTAAAAATGTAGTTAGGAACAATTTTTTGTCACCACCAAGTCAATTTGATGAAGGTATTATCAGCATTTCAAATATTTTGAAAAAATAAGAGTTTGTATCATTACAGAAGAGATATTTCCAAGTTTTTTTATAGATGATGATGAGAATCATATCAAATTTTAGTTGTAGAAAGATGAGAGATGCATTGCAACAAAAAGAAATGAAGATTCAAGTGGAAACATGTCACTTCCAGATCAAATCTAGGATTTTATTTTTTTCCTATATCTCTCTCTTTCTCATCCATTTTAGGGGTTCCAATCTTGAGATTTTTCTCACTATTGTGAGACTAGAGTTCCAATTTTCAATATGTTTCATGAGTGAGATACCATGTTGGTTGAAATTAGTATATGATGCCACAAGGTTGGATCCATAACTATATTTCCACATTCTTTAGTCTTCTCTCTTGTATGAATAGAAATGAATAAAGCTAACATAGATAGTTCTGATCTATTTAGTGGTTTCAAGAGTTATTTACATGCATCATGAATGTATTGTTTCAAAGAAATGAATACAAATGAGAATGAATATTCTTAGTTTCATTCTGATTCTCATCTCCTATCTCTATAATCTGCAACATTTTGAGGTTTAGGAACAAAGAACTTAGACCCATTTGCATCCCCACAAGGTTGGATGTTTGGTATGTTTTGTTGTTGGAACAAAGAGCCAAGTAAATGTTTGATGCTTTTGATAGGGTTGCTGGTTATTTGAGAAGGATATTTCATGAGAATGAGGTCTTTATGAACATTGATGTTCGATTCACAAATTAATAAAATAGATCTAATATCTTGATGTTTGGAATATGTCACCGGTATCATAGATGTATGTGTGTGATTCATGGAATTGTCCAATAGATAAGGCACTAATCAACTATAGGATCAACTTGTTCATACTATTGCATATTTGGGGATTTTTTGAAATCAACATTATAATCATTCATTTCCCTTTCTATATAAGAGCTAAAAGGATGCCCTCACTTAGCTTATCAATTTCCTAGGTCATGTCATTAGCTATTTCATGTCTATGATCTTTGCATAAGTACAAAAGATATAAGGGATTAATTTTCTTTGTTTAGATTAAGTTTATGCTTTAAATACTAGTACCATATGAAGAATCTAATAGGTCCACCCACCTAGGTTTAGCAGAGCCTAAAGTAGAATATGGGTCTAACCTTATAGTTGGCTTGGTGTTTAAAAGGATATGTTGTAGATGGGAAGTAGTTGTCCCTAGATGTATTTTGTTCTCATTAGGGTAATTTGAAACCATAACATTTCAAAATGTCAAAAAAATGGTGACTCTATTGGGGATTTTATGAAGAAATGTATTGTTCAAAGTACTAGAATCTCTAGTATAAATTGCATTTTCAGAATTTATATGATAGAAAAACCTTTAGAATTTTTAAAAGATTCAATATAGTAGGAAAAATTTGCTACAATGGGAAAGTTTCAAATTGTTTTCCATTTCTTTGTTGACGATTCATGTCTTCCAATCATGTTTTATCCATTTGTAGTAGTAGCTTTGAGGTTGAGTGTAAATTGTATTGTTAAGAGAGTTCATCTTCAATCAATTCAGTAGGATTTTTCTTTCAAAGTTTTGTTATAAAATCATAATCAGCAATGAACATAAAAATTTGTGTTCTCTTTTTCAAGGTTGTGAATCTACAAGAGTGGTTTGATGATTTGCATTTCTTCTACATTTGAAGGTCTAGTTCAAATTTTTCAAGTGACAAATTAAGTTTTATTTTTCACAAGGGTAAGTGTCGACTCTAAATCTCTAAACCAATTGTTTCCTAGTTGATTTCATTGTAATATTTTGAAGTATTTTTAGGTGTGCTGGCAGATCTAAAGCTTTTGATAGTCTCTTGAAAAGAAAGTATATGTTCTTGATAAGTTTCAAAGGGTTATTTGCAATCTAATATTATAAGAAAGTGAGGTGTTAAAAATTAATCACAATAATGATTTTTTTATCCTCTTGCAAGGAGGTGTTGGCTCGACAAAGTTTATCAATGGTGTGAAGGAACTTCAATCTTGCATCTATGTCAAATCAAAAGATCAAAGTTTAACATCAGCACTTGAGGTATTTTTTATTTTCACGTTTCTCTTTTATGGAAGTCAAGTGTTAAAAATGGTTGCCTCTATTTAGTGATTTTAAGCACTAGGAGAAAGAGCTAGAAGTTTTGTTTCAAGATGGAATCAGATCTCAAATCTTAAGTTAGTTTACCAAGTCATGAAGATGGGCTTGAAGATATTGTAGAGATAAGAAAAGAATTTCAAAATCAAATTATTAGTTTCATAATAAACATGATAGGAAGTGTTCAAGGTCTAGGAGATTATCAAACTAATGTAAAATTCAAATTAGTACTCATGGAGTTGCATTTTGATTTAAGACCTAAGGAATCTTCTTGGCCTATTATTTTCCTGGATGTCTTTATACCTAATTCAATTGACTAGCCAACACATTTGAGATTACAAAAGCTTTTTCAAATTGAATAATATGTCAAGAAGATGGAAAGTGATTTGTATGACAATAGGATTCACGTTGACTCTTCTAATGATGATGGTGAATGTGTTGAAAATGGGAATGAATGTGATGAATCTACAGAGAAAAATAATTTGTCTTTCTAGTGTGAATAGATGGATTTGAATGTTAGTGAATTAGATGATTGTAGTTAGCATGAGGAAAGTGGATACATAACTGAAAATGAATCATGTGATGACATGTTTGAATGTGAAGAACATTCTTGCAGTAGTAATGATGGTTCTTCTTGTAATGAAAATTATTATAATGATGCACTTAGTGATGAGGTATCTTGCAATGAAGAGGGAACAAGTTGTGATAGGGATTTTGATTTTTCAAATTCTTCTACTAATGTTACTACTATTGTAAATATTGTGAATCACCTAGCTTATGATCAGAGCCTAGGAGAATAGGCTTGTAATAAAGTCTTGTTGAATGCTAATGAAATTTTAGATCTACTAGCTTGTGATTGTGAAAGGTATGCAAATGTTTCTATGAATATTCTAGTTTTTCCTTATTATGTTTCTTCTCAAGAAAAAGTCCTTTCCCCAAAATTTGATGATGAAAGTGATAAAAATTCAAAACATGTGTGTCAAATATTGGAGGTGTATTTGACCATAGTTCAAATGTCAATACACGTGATGACTTGTCTGATGTAAAAAGTATTGCTAAGAGAAGATTTAATGTTGATCTAAATTCTCTTCATGTTGATCATGCTACAATAATTTTTGATGTTTCATGTGATGAAAAGGAGAATGATAGAAGTTGCAATTCTGGTTTTGAGTTTCCATTTTTTGTTGATGAGTCTAGTGATGATGAGTTTGAAACATTTGAAGTTCATTCCAATGAGTTTTTGGAAAGAAATAGTGACAATTATCAACAAGTTTTGTGTGAGCATGTTAATGATAAGTTTTTAGACTTGGTAACTAATCCATTGTTTGAGTGTAAAGAGGTTGAACAAAAGATAAATTTGATTTGATGATTATCATGACTGCAAGTAGGGAACAATCAAATTTCACATATTCCTCACATTTGGTTACACATGGTGAGTTGCAAAATTTTGACACATGCCACTTTTTGAACAAAGTAGAATATGAATCCTTCATGTTTCTAATTGATAGCATGCAAAAATCATATGTAGATGATAGTTTTTAGATTGATTCTAGTTTACATGAGCATGTTGATCTGTATGATGTAGAAATTAATGTTTATTTTTACATGCACTATGAGAATGATGGAAGTTTTTTTTTTTTGCTACATGAGCTAATGGATAATGTTGATTATGTTGGTGAAACTCATGAAAAAGATGTTTTCAGATTACCTCCTAAAAGTGGAGATGAAAATTAGATATATGACAAAGTTAAGAAGTTTTTATAAGTTTGATAGCCTAGGGCCATCATTTATACAATTTAGGAGTAGTTGTTTCTGCTTTCAATAAAGTTGTTCGAGAGAAGTTTTTGTTGTCAAGTGTGTGGTCTACTTCTTCTAGTGATTTTTAATCCTTTCCATGGCTGCAAGGTACATGCCTCCCTAGATAGAGTCACTATTGGGACTCAAAATCACCTTCCCAATTTGAGTACCATTCCAAGCTTTTGAGCCCTATAAGTGCATTTTAATGCAAAGTGTACCCGACTATCCATTTGAGGCCTAAGAGGTGTTTAATTTTTATAAAACCTTGTATTCAACATATCCATGCATTCCATAAAGATAAATTTTCATTATGAGTCATTATGTAAAGTTCCATTTTGAGCAATGTCCAAATCTACATTTTTGCTTAAGTGTTAAACAACGATAAGAGGCCTAGTTTGCATTTGAATATCTCACACCTAGTTATTTTTCATGACTTGCCACTTTGGGAGTGTTTATTAAACATATCAAAGAACCTATATTTTAGATTTATAGTCATTTTGACATGTTTTTTCTAGGTTTTGAATTCCTCAAAAATGGTTGTTTATTGTTGTCATGCAGATGTAAATTGTTCAAAATTTTGGGAAGCCTTATTTTACTTGTTATAACTTTGACCCAATTGATCAAAATTAGATAATTACTTTTGCATTTATTCTAAAGGACAAAGACTTGTTATGTTTCAATTTTGATCTTATGATGAATCCATTTGATCAGTTTTCAAATGTGATTCCATTTGCAATTTCTAAAGTTTTATTGGTGTCATAAAGTGTAGATTGGTTGGTACCCCTATTTAGGATGTAATAAATTTGAATCCATGTTAGGTGAGATCAAATGGATTGTACCTCTTATATGTTCTACTCTAAAAATTCTTTAAGTGTGCTATTTTGCAAGTTTTAACAAATCTGTCTGCACACTTTCCCAGGTCCATTTCATTTGTGAAAATTGCTTTTCTGCCAGTGTTTCTAGTTCTACAAATCTGACTAGGTAACTTTGACCACTCACCAAATACACCCCATTATTCATCATGATCCCAAATCATAGTTTTATATTCTCCTTGTGACAGTGAACTAATGCCCCACCTTTCATTCTCCCAAGTATCAGTTTAACCTATTTTTGGAGCCAAAATTGAATGTTATTTATGGTTTTCTGACATGTTTTCTTACAGGCAGTTCTATGAAGGCAACTTTGTTGGAAATCTGATTGAAAAGCTCATTTTTGTTGAAGATAAAAAAGGGAGATTACTATAAAAGAATATTTTCTCCCTAGAATGGCTGAAAATATTACTATAAAAATATTCTTGAATTTTATAAACAAATATCATCCCTACAATCAATCAAAGAGACATCTAGGACAAGGAAGAACATAGAGGTTCTGCTTCTATGAGTGGTCATGAAGAGATGATTGCACTGGTACATTGAGTATGGAGACTTAAGGAGAGAAAGCTTGAAAGGAGAGCAAGTTGTTAAGAGTTGCAAAGATTGGAGGCTAGGCAAGGGTATGAGCTAAGAAGTGATCTGAGATTATCAAGATAAGTTGTATGTTGTAGTTAGGTCAAGATTTTCTAATACTCTCTAGCAATTGTATTAGATCTTAAAATCCTATGGACTTAGGTTGGCCTAACAGCCATTTTTAAATCTTTTAACAGGGTGGCATTCCAACTGAATGTTTTAAAGTCCTCTAACTAGGCCCACTTCTAATAGGGTGGTTAAATCCTCTAACAATGTCACATTTAACAGTGTGTTGTAAGCCTTTAATAGGGTAGGCCTTTCATAGGGCATCACTTTAGAAGGGTGAAAATTGAGTAGCATGTTATTGGTGGTTTTTCTCAAATTGGGTTTCCACATAAATCATTGTGTTATGTGTTGATTTCTTATGTGTTTCACTTGCATGTTGATTTATAGTAACTTTCTAATAAGATAAGTTAAAGTTTGGATGAATGAATGGTTAAAAAGGCTCACTATACTTAGTGAAAAGTTTTAATAGGATAGTTGGACCTTGAATAACTTATTTACACCCAAACCCCACACCCCCCACCCCCACGCCCCCACCCCCTACCCCCAAGTTATTCTAAAGTAATTCTAACAATTAATATCAGAGCCATCTATTGATTTAGTTTCAAGGTACTAGAAGCAAGAAGATCAAGATGTCCAAAAGAGAAGTTCCCAAGCTTAACAAAGACAACTTTTCTACATGGCAGAGTTTGATGAAATTGCACCTTGGATCAATAGGTGACTATGCACAAACTTCAATTGGAATAGAGCATGTAACTCTAGTAGGACCCCTCACTACAGATGACTTAAACAAAAAGAAGGAGCATAACCAAGCAATGTTGGAAATTGCATTTGCACTTAGCTATGCTAAATATGATGACATCAAAGATTGTAACATTGCATTCAAAATGTGGAAAACCTTATCAGGCATCTATGGAGGTGATTAGAATATCCAAAAAAAAAAAGAGAAAGCCTAAGAGGGAAGTTTGATGACATTAAGATGGAAGAAGGTGAAAATGCTGCTTAGTATGCTACAAGAATAAAAGAAGTGGTGAGTGCAATAAGAAGTCTAGGTTGACAACTGGAAGAAGAAACATCCATCAGCAAATACTTGAGAGTTTTTCTCCCTATCTATTCTATAAGAGTTTCAGCCATCCAAGAGCTGAGGTGTGTACAAGGGAACACAGTAACCTTTGAAGGAATAGTTAGAAGACTTACTACATTGGAGCTATCCAATTTTGACAACTACAGACCTAAGACTATTGAATCTACTTTCAAGGCCAAGATGACAATTAAAGACATTGAGGAGGACACATCAAGCAAAAGGAGAATAAAATGAAAACATGCATCCAATGATAGCGACACTTATGAGGAAGATGTGGAATAGTTAGAAGCACTACTAGCTAGGAGATTCCATAGAGGTAAAGGAAAATTTAAAGCTAAGCTCCCTATCATATGTTTCAATTGCAATGAAGTAGGTCATATAGCTGCAAGATGTACATACAAAAAAAGAACTACAAAGAAGGAAACAAGTATAGAAACAAAAGAGAAGATGAAAGCAAAGAATTCAAGGAGAAAGGCAAGAGATGCTACATTGTTAAAGAAGATTATGATGAAAATGATGTTGAAGTAGTCTATGTAGCCATGAAGGATGAATCAAACAAAGATGAAGATATAGCAACAACATTAGTTACCTATGTGAACAAGAATGAAAAGTGGATCATGGACAGTGGATGCTCACATCACATGATAGGAGATAAAAGTAAGTTCATTACCTTTACTCAATATGAAGGAAATAGTGTTAAATTTGGTAATGATGCCCCATGTTAGTTCAAAAGAAAAGGCTCTATCAAACTTACAGAGAAAATTCCATGTGATAATGCATACTATGTTGAAGGATTGAACTATAACTTGTTGAGTGTATCTTAGTTAGGCAATGTAGGTTGCAAAGTGGAATTTGGAAACAAAATTGCCAAGATCTATGATACTGATAGAAATCTGATAGGAAAAGGTGAACAAACTAGGAGTAATCTATTTTATCTTGATATGGAAGATGCAAAATGTCTTGTTGTTAGATTTGATGATGTGTGGTTGTGGCATAAAAGGTTATGTCATGTTAATTTTTATAATCTAATTAGCATTAGCAAGAAGAAAAAAGTTAGCAGATTGCCCAAGTTGAAGAAACCTGAAAACACAATGTGTAAACAATGTCAACTAGGGAAGATGACTAAGTCTAGTTTCAAAAGAAAAACATATACTTCTAATGAAGTATTAGAGTTAGTTTACACAGACTTATGTGGTTGAATAGAAGTGCAAAGCTACATAGGATACATATACATAATGCTATTTTTAGATGATTATTCCATGATGATTATAGCTATGTTTTTAAAGAAAAAATCTGATGCATTCCAAATGTTCAAGTGGCATTTGGCTAGATTTGAGAAGGAAATAGGAAAGAACTTGAAATGCCTAAGGTCAGATAGAGGAGATGAGTTCACATCAAGAGAGTTTGAGTCATTTTGCAATGAAAAAGGTATCAAAAGGAAAACATTAGCACCAAGAACTCCACTACAAAATGGTATTTCTAAAAGGAGAAATAGGTCAGTGATTTACTGTGCTAGAACCTTGATGATGGAGAAAAATGTTGCACTAAAATATTGGAGAGAAGCTATAAGTACTATAGTCTACACGTTGAATAGAGTCCAAGTCAAGAAAGGTACAAATGCAACACCCTTTTAATTGTGGTATGGTCATTCACCTAATGTTAAACATTTCAAAGTATTTGATTGTAAATGCTATATTCTAAAAGACACTAGAAATGGCAAGTTTGATGCAAAAAGTGATGAAGGTATATTCCTTGGATACTCCACTAGAAGTAAAGCATATAAGTGTTTGAATGCTAACACTAACTAAGTTATGGAGAGTGAAAATGTAAATTTTGATGAGCATACAAAAGTTCAAGTTGATGAGTCAAAGCAAACAGAGGATTATAGATCCTTTGTATACTTTTGCGAAGGAATGAAAGCTAAAGAGAATGCTACAAATCAAGTTGGGAATTAGCAACAAACTTTTGTATTTTTCAATCTCAGCCTATAAATTTCGAGTTACATTTAGAAGCCAAGATGCAGAATGCAAAAAATGTACATACTGATTTTGAAAATAGTATGCAAGAAAGAAATGATGAAGTGCTAGGTGAAGAAGAATGAAATGACTCTGAAGCTGAATGATCAAATGTGGAAAGAAGGACTGAACCCAAATTAGCCAAGTATGTGATGTTCTAACCTAGTTAGTTTGTGGTTGAATAGTTTAGTCTGATGGTTGATCAGTTTGGTTTGCCATCAATGCCAAAGAGGGATATTGTTGGAAATCTAATTGAAAAACTCATTGTTGTTGAAGATGAAAAAGGGAGATTGTTGTAAAAGAATTTTTTCAATCATTTTTTTGCCATTGATGTCAAACCTACTATTTGTAGGAATGATATTTGCTTATAAGATCTAAGCACTATCACTTAGCTGATTAATGAAAAGGATTTGATCAACAAGATGTAACAAAAGCACCTAAGGGAAAGATTAAGTTATGATGTTGTAATGAAGTGCAAGGATCAGTTAAGACAATAGCTAAGTAATGTATTGATGACATACTGAAAGATACAGAGGTTGGTCAAAATTAGATATATTGGAGGAAGAAGTTGTAACAAGGATGACTACAAAAGCTTTAATTGAGATCATCAGTATGTGTTGAGAAAGTCAATTGAAGCCAAGAAAATTCTTAATAGAAGTTGAGTAATAGATATTTCTAGTGTGTGATGAGTGATCTTCAAGTGTCGAGTGAAGATTGGATGTCGAGCATCAGAAAATATTCAGTTGTTGTCGACTGATCTTTAGGTGCCGAGCATTAGGAAAAACATAGTTGATGTTGAGTAACATAGTATGTGTTGAGCACCAATATTTCAATAGTGCCAAGCTACTGCATTATTTCAAATGATGTAGATTTTCCAAATTGAAGCTAACTTAGTGGTTGCATTGAATTTGGTGAACAAGTTGGAAGATAAGGATGATGAGTCTTTGGCATAGAATCTTATGTAAACCATTTTTGGGAAAATTCTAAAGGATTATTCAAGAATTTTTTAGAGGAAATAGAATATGGGTTAGCTACAATCTATCCTACCTATTCCATGCAAATTAAAATTGAAAAATGGAAGAATTGAGTGGGAAAAGGAACTCCAGGACTTCTATTTAAGAAGTCATAAACCAAGAAGCAAAGAGCTACTGATATTGTTGTTGCTAAAGTGCCAAATCTACAAAGCGGTTGAAAGGGTGTCAAGAAGGAGACATCTAGGAGAAGGAAGAGCACAAAGGTTCTACTTTTATGAGTGGTCATGAAGAGATGATTGCACTGGAATATTAAGTATGGAGACTCAAGGAGAGAAAGCTTGAAAGGAGGGCAAGCTGTTAAGAGTTGTAGAGATTGAAGGCTAGGCAATGGTATGAGCTAAAAAGTGATCTGAGATCTACAAGATAAGTTGTATGTTGTAGTCAAGTCAAGATTTTCTAATACTCTATAGATATTGTATTAGATCTTAAAATCCTATGGACTTAGGTTGTCCTAACAACCATTTGTAAATCCTTTAATAGGGTGGCATTCCAAGTGAATGTTTTGAAGTCCTCTAACCAAGCCCACTTCTAAGAGGGTGTTTAAACCCTCTAACAAGGTCACATTTAATAGTTTTTTGTAAGCCTTTAACAGGGTAGGCCTTTCATAGGGCATCACTTTAGAAGGGTTAAAATTGAGTAGCATGTTATTGGTGGTTTTTTCCAAATTGGGTTTCTACGTCAATCACTATGTTATGTGTTGATTTATTATGTGTTTCACTTGCATGTTGATTTATAGTAACTTGCTAATGAGATAAGTTAAAGTTTGGATGAATGAATGGTTATAAAGGCTCACTATACTTAGTGAAAAGTTTGAATAGGATAGTTGGACCTTGAAGAATTGATTCACCCCCCCACCACCCCACCTTCTCAGTTATTCTAAAGCAATTCTAACAAACTTTGGCAGTCAATGTCTTTTGATTGAGCAATTGTTATAAGGTGAGATCTAATAAGGTAAGAGAATGTGGAACAAAGAATTAGTATGTCTAATTTTAGGGCTCAGTTAGGTGTTTTTGTCAAATTTTAAAGCTTGTCAAAGGACCCTTAGGCAAGAAATTGGTAGTTTTTAGAAAGAGGTGAAATGATTTTTATTTGATTTTCTAACGATCAATTTTGATTTTAATTAGCATGATGTGTCTAGTAGGCCATTTTGTGAGTTCAGTTGTTTTTCAGTTCAAATTTTTTTGTAGCCAGACCCACCTTGGGGCTCGACTAACTACAGGAAATTTTTTAACTATAGGGATTCAAGATGTTATGGAATCTACATTGGGAAAATAGTTTTCATTTTTACCATCAAAGTATGAGGAGGGTTTTTAGAAGAAAAGGATTTTAATGATATCAATAACTAAAGTGTTATACTAAGCATATATCATCCTTTTCTTTGTCAAATAGATAAAGAGAGTTAAATGAAAAAAAGTACACCAGTTGAAGATAGTGAAGAAATTAATAAATCAAGGAGAAAAAAGAGGCTTTCTTATGTCTTAGTTCTAACACCCATAAGAGTATGAGTAAAACACATAGAGAAAGAATTCAAGGATTCCACACATTTCCTCTCGACCATTGAACATGGTGGTGTTTCATTGTATTTCTTAATAAAATACATGTTCCTATGGCATCAATTAACTTGGTTAAAGATGGTGACTAGCAATTGCTTTTATCTAGGATGATTTAGTTGGGCATAACTAAATTTGGTGAAATAAAGAGAATGGAAGGAAAGCAAAGGAGCTTTCAAGCCCTAGATGATTGTGCATCTACACTTATTGAATATTTTAGAGGATGAAACCATTGAGTTCCTCTTAGATAAAGAAACATGAACGAGTATTATACATCCAAGCTTGAAAGGGCCTACTCACTTGATGTTGACTTTGAAAATATTTTATGGAGTTTATGCTCACAAAGAGATAGTGGAGGGAGGAAAAGACTAAAAGGATTTTTCTAGCTACCTTCATCTTGGGAAAACACTTTTGATTAGGGAGGAGACATTTTAAGAACTCATAGCTAATGGAAAAAGAGGAGAAGATCTATGAAAATAGGAGAGAGAAACTCCATATAGAGGATGTTCCATCCATTTTGCAGGAGGAAGGAGATGATTAGAGTTTAAACTGACCACCAAAATCAAAGTTTAAACCAACCACCAAAATCCAAGTAGAACTAAGTGCACATGGTAGATGGATCTGGTAATGGTCTAAGTTAAGTGCTAGATGGGTTATACAATGTTTTCAATGTCATCTACCTTTCTAGCCCTTCAACAAAAAATATACACACATCTAGACACATCCTAACTTTTGAGTGAAGCTTTAGTAAGGATTGGTTGTTGGTTCCATCCATCATGGAGGGAGGATGTGCCATGAGTGCTTGTAAATGAATGGTGAAGACATTTCTATAGGCTTGAAATTGGCTTATGTAGAGGTCTAGATATTTGCAGGTTGGAAGTCTACCTCTATGCTCATTTCTGCCCAAAGCTAGAGATCCCACAAAGATTAAGGGTGAACATCAGTTTGATGCTTGGGCTGATTCTAATCACCAGGAAGATGTCTATCCCATATCTACTTTCTTTCTCCTAGTGTAATAATTATGGAATTGTGAGTCTAGCTTCACATTGGTGCTCGAGTTCATTAAGAGTAAGGCAAGTAGTTTCATTGAGGAGCCACCATTGTATGTGTGGGAATCATTTGTTTTAAAGAGAGGTTAATTGGAAGCCACTTGAGTAACAGTACTAAAAAAAAACAAACTCTTTTTGTCCCACATTCATTATGTCAGGTCCCTCAAAACAATTTAAATATTAATTCATTCACATTACTTCTTTTATTAAAAGATGCCTTTTATGAGAAAAAGACTACTTGTGTGGGCCCATGGACAGTTGGAGGAAGTTAGAAATTTTAAATAAACATGCCTGATAGATGGATGGTGATATGAAACCCTAGAGCAAACCACAAGAGGATATGTGGAAGAGGTTTTTGAGCCCAGCATAATTTTGAGGTGCTAATGTGGTAGAAAGTGTCACATGGTGCAATGTCTCTATGTCACTAGTGACATGACAAACATTGATGAGGATAATGATATAGTGACAAGCTACCACGTGGTAGGGTCAATGACATGGCACCCATGATGTGGCACTAATGACTAGATAGTGATATGGATGAAGGTGTCATGTTTCATGATGTCACTATGTCATGATGACATGGCACGATGCTAAGGTGTCATGTGACATGATGACACAATCACAATGTGACATGTAATAATGGGCAAAGGTGGAAATGATAGTTTAGGCAACCAATTAGAGGGTGACATGTGGCACTTGAGTGGTAGATGTGTTAAAAAGATGACCAATTGGGTGGTTCTACGTGGTCTTCGAGTGGTGGAGGTAGATGACTAAGTAGGAGATAGAAAAATCATAATGTGAGACATGTCATAGGCTATCAAACTTGAGTTGACCCAAAATGCAGGATTGGAGGGAAAATTTATAAAATTATATTTTATCTTTATTTTTTTGGTTTCATGTACAAGTCTTTAAAATAAAGTTTGAATTATAACCTATAGTTTAAACATTTGAAAAGATTTAAATGTTTTAAAAAGGGGTGGAGCTATGAAGCCAGTCCAGAGGCATGGTTTTCAAATAAGGATTTTGGACATTTTTTATTTAAAAAAATAGCACTATTATATATTGCCAGATCAGGGAGAGAATAAATTTTCCATTTTTGGAGTTTTTTTTTGCACAAGAAGCCACTAGTTCAAGTTATTCAAGGTTTTGTCTTAGGTATCCATTTTTTAACTTCATTTAGGTATATCAGCTCAGATTTGATGTGTGATGAAATGATGAACCAGGTGAATGCTAGATGTAGTACAAATGTGGTTAGGAATTATTTTTATCACTACCAAGTCTATTTGATGAAGGTATTATTAGCATTTTAAATATTTTGGAAAAAATAAGGGTTTTCATCATTATGGAAGAGATATTTCTAAGTTTTTTACAGACAATGATGAGAATCATTTCAGATTTCAATTATAGAAAGATGAGAGATGCATTGCAATAGAAATGAATGAAGATTCAAGTGGACACATGTCACTTCTAGATTAGATCTAGGATTTATTTATTTTCCTATATCTCTCTCTTGCTCATCCATTGTAGGGGTTCCAATCTTGAGATTTTTTTCATTATTGTGAGACCAAGGTTCCATTTTTTATATGTTTCATGACTGAGATACCATGTTGGTTGCAATTAGTCTATGATGCCACAAGGTTGGATCCATAAATATATTTCCACATTCTTCAGTCTTCTCTCTTGAATGAATAGTAGTGAATAAAGCTAACATAGATAGTTTTGATCTATTTAGTGGTTTTAGGAGTTATTTACATGCATCATGAATATATAAATTCAAAGAAGTGAATACAAATGAGATAATATTCTTAGTTTCATTCTGATTCTCATCTCCTATCTCTATAACTTGCAATGTTTAGAGTTTAGGAACAAAGAACTTAGACCCATTTGCATCCCCATAAGGTTGTATGTCTAGTATGTTTTGTTGTTGGAACAAGGAGCCAAGTAAATGCTTGATGTATTTAACAATGTTGCTAGTTATTTGAGAAGGATACTTCATGAGAATGAGGTCTTTATTAAAATTGATGTCCAATTCACAAAGTGATAAGATATATTTGATATCTTGATGTATGGAATATGTCACTGGTATCATAGATGTATGTGTGTGATTTGTAGAATTGTCCAGTAGATAAGGCACTAATCACCTACACTGTCAACTTGTTCTTACTATTGCATATTTGGGGATTCTCTAAAATCAACATTATAATCATCTATTTCCCTTTTTGTTTAAGAGATGAAAGGATGCCTTCACTTAGCTTATCAATTTCTTAGGTCATGTCATTAGTTATTTCATGTCTATGATCTTTGCATAAGTATGGAAGATATAAGGGTCTAATATGCTTTGTTTAGATTCAGTTTATGCTTTGTATACTGGTACAATATGAAGAATCTAATAGGTCCACCCTCCTAGGTTTAGTAAAGCTTGAAGTAGAAGAAGGGTCTAGCATTATAGTTAGCTTATTATCTAGAAGGATATGTTGTCTATGGGAAGTAGCTACCCCTAGATGTATTATGTTCTCATCGGGGCAATTTGAAACCGTAACATTTCAAAGCAACAACATTGTCAACCAAGTGATGCAATTGCTACCAATTTTTTCAAAGTTTATCGAGTCACATAGTGATAACCAAGTTCAAGTTGCTTGCAAGTGATTAGTATGGACCAAGCTTCAAGTTCAACTGAGTGCCAAAGACTTTCAAGCATTGATAGTGTTTTTTGTGTATGATAACATCACTGAGTTTGTCATTAGAACTTGAGTTACAATAGTTGGGCTAACTTTGTGAATTATGATGAAATTGGTATTGTAGCTGACTCTAATAAGTTTTGATTTGGATTGGTATATGTAATACATTGCATCATATCCAAATAAGATAAATTTGAAGAGATATGATAAGAAGTGCATAGTAAGAAAGGCTATAAATAGTATAAGGGACATCAAAGATTTATCTATGACAGTCAGGTGATCATTGCAATACAAGGAATATCAAATAGAAAATTAGAGTTACAAATCAGAGATCCACCACTGGTTCATCCTAATAGGTGCATCAGTCAAATACTTTAATAGGGTAGACTTAATAGTATTTTCTAAATCTCCTAACTAAGTTCATAATTCATTTTATGTTTGTAAATCCTTTAACAAGGTGGACCTCACAATCGTTATTGCTCCTAACAGGGTAGATCACAAGAAGTGATCATTTGTAAGCCTTAACAGGTTAACTTGATACTATAGTACTAAAGCTTGTAGGAATCATCCCCACCCTAGTTTTAATTTCTAATTGGAAGGTTGTTGGGTCATCATATCTTATGTCAAAATGTTATGAATGTTTTTTTTCTTTCATTCTTTCATGCAAGTAGATCACAATATTATATGAAGGATTAATTAGTGAAGTAAGATAAAGTTTTATTGGTTTCTAATTCAGCCCTCCCCTCTCAATAACCTTGCCTACCTTATACTTCTAACATGGTATTAGTTGAAGAAATTTTGAGAAGTAGATGGTGAAAATTACAAAAACTGCTCAAACTTGAGAAGTTGTCCACTTGGAGAAAGTTGTTTTGATATTGTACAGACTAAGCAAGTAGGATATTAATAAAAATTTTGTGTTTTGAGTGTTCTTGGTATGTGTATAGATTAAATTTAGTAATTTTTTGTTGGAAGTGTTAGTGGTAATTTATTCAAGGTTCTATACATAGTTGGTTTCTTATTTTACAGAGTTTTGTGTGCTTAGATTAATTGTTTTGATTTTCACCAGTTTTCTATCCTAAGACAGATTGTTTGCACAAATGGAGCCATAGGGCCATTTCCCACCATAGTTACAACATGTTATCTTGGGATTTAGAACATGACTCCATGTGCATTCTATTTAGTGGAGATGGGGCCCTAGAATGCTGAGGAGTTGCTATTGTTGTGATGCCCTAGGCAAGTCCTAGCAACTTGGTTAGGCATCATAGGGCATTGCATAGTAGATAGGTGAGTTTGAATGTATGGAGACTTCAACCCAAGCATGGAATATGTTGAAGGAAAGAGTGATTTAATCCCAAGCCAAGTGGGAAGTTTTTGTGGATTCCCTAAGGTGTGGAAATCAGGTTTTTTCCTTAGACAACATAAAAACCCTTAAAACCCTTAATTTTAGGCTAAAATTATGCCCATATAGTATGGAAAATTTGGAAACCATGGACCTAAAAATTCCTTAAGGTCTCCAAAAATGGTATTTGGAATGGTGGTTTTTTTGACCCTATGTTAAGGATTTTTGCAAGATATTATAGTTTTAGTGCATTTGGAGGGCTAATTCTAGTAGCCTTTCTACAATCACTTGAATGCATTTTCACTTATGGATTGGACCTTGATTAGGATTTCAATGTAGTTTTTGGTTTGGAATCTTGAAAGGAGTCCATAAATATTCCAAGGTGCCCATCCATCCATTGGAAGGTCAAATGGGCATTTAGGGTTATTTGTGTTGATGGGGATTAGTAAGCAAGTTATTCTAACTTATTGATGTGTGCCATTTGAATAGTTAGGATCTATTGTATAGTGTCCTTAGGATTTTAGGGTGGATAGAAGCCCTAGTTGGTAAAGTATATGACCTAAGGAGACCCTAAGAGAGCTTGGGTAAGAAGCAAGATTGATAGTAATATTAGAGTGGTATGAGAGCAAGTTAAAGACTTGGGAGAAAGTGGTGTATGTCTACATCTACTTGAGATTCTATAGGTGAGTCTAGCATGGTGAATAATGTAGAGCTAGCCAAATAAGTTGATGAGGAAAGGGAGAAGAAAAAGCTCCTTAAAGTATCCTTAGAAGAGGTGAAGACAAAATTAGAGGAAGTTGTTGATGTAGCTAAAAGGAAAGAAGAA
This sequence comes from Cupressus sempervirens, assembly GCA_028749045.1. Taxonomy (NCBI): domain Eukaryota; kingdom Viridiplantae; phylum Streptophyta; class Pinopsida; order Cupressales; family Cupressaceae; genus Cupressus; species Cupressus sempervirens. The sequence goes on from CM053790.1 coordinate 423,646,775, forward strand.
GAAGATAATGAGAAGGGTAAAGAGGTAGTAGAAGAGGATGTAGTACTTGAACTTGACCCTATCTTGAATGAAGAGCCCTTTTTTAAGGCTATCAAATCCCAAGGAATAAAAGCTTTGGAATGCATTCCACTAGTTAGTGGAAAGTTAGGCATTAATGTATTTATATATTAGGTAGATGGAATGGAGAACCATTTTGAGTGTGGAGTGTTAGAGGCACATAAGGTCAAAGTAGCTAAGTCAAAGCTTAGAGGATCAACATTGACATGGTGGAAATATGTCCAAGATAAGAGCATAAACATGGTCAACAAGCCTATATCCAATTGGAATGCCATGGTTACTAAGTTTAGGGTGAATTTCCTACCAAAAGACTATGAGATTTAACTAAATAAAAAGAGAAAAGGAATGAAGAAAAAAGACCTAGATGTGGCCTCTTACATAGAGGAGTTTTAGAGGTTGTATCTCAAATCAAAGAAATAATAAGATGAGCCAATCAAGGTGGCTAGATACTTAGGAGGTTTGAAATGGAATATCCAAGAAGAGTTGAGTTTATGGACACCTACCACTATTTAAAGATGCCATCAATTAGCTCTAAAGGTGGAGGAAAAGAAAAAGAAGAAAGGGGATGCCAAATTCAAAGATAGAGGAAAGGGTAGAAATTAGAGAGCGAAAAGAGGAGGTTACCAAGGTAGAGGTAATGAGAAGAAGAATCAAGGTGAGAACAAACTCACTGAGCAAGCTAGTGAAGGAACTTCTAGAGGAGGTTTTGGTAGAGGCAAAGGAAACCAAGGAGGCTCAAATAGAGGAAGGGAATTAGCTAGAAGTAGTTCCTATTTCACCACTATGAAATTCTATAACTATGGATAATTAGGCCATCTAGCATATAGATGCCCTGATAAACCTACTTCTTCTGATCTTGACAAGAGGATAGCATATGTTCAAGAAGAAAACTGCAATAAGGATTTTGAAGTAGATCATATTGAATCAAAAAAGGGAGAGAATATAATGTTTAGGATGGTGTAGATTAAACAACTTGCTCCTGATGAGACTAAGCATAGAAGAGCTCTATTTAAGATCAAATGTAAGATCCTAGGGAAAGTGTACATAGTAGTAGTGGATTCTAGTTCTACTGACAACATTATATCATAAGAGGTAGTCAAGAAGATCAAGTTGACTAAGATTCCACATGTTAGTCCTTATAAAGTGACTTTTCTCAATAAGGGTCAGAGCATACTAGTGAATGAGAAAAATTGGTTGGACTTCTCCATAGTAGGGTATAAAGATAGATTGTTGTCTGACATGCTACCCATGGATTATTTCCATCTATTGTTGGGAAAACCTTGGTAATTTGACAGGAATGTAGTGTACAATGGGAAGGAAAACCCCATCTCATTTAAGAAGGAAGGAAAAACATTCAAAATACAATCTTTATTGGAGAGGGAAGAACCACAATCTAAAGTACCTAGTGTGCTATTTTGCAATGGTAAATAATTTGTTAAGGACCTCAAGGATGAGGAAAGTTAGAGTTATTCCATAGTATTGAAGTCTAAAGGAGAAAAAAATGTAGTCAAAGAACCATTACCCAAGGAAGTACAATAATTGTTTAAGAACTACTCAGCTCCTGATACACTACCTCCTAGAAGGTTTATAAGTCACCAAATTGAATTTTGTTCTAGGTGCATCCCTAACTAACAAGACATGATACAAGCTCACTCCAAATCCAAGCATGTAAGTGGCAAGGCAAGTACAAGAACTACTAGACCAAGGTCTAATACAAAAGAGCATAAGCCCACATGTAATCCCTATGGTGTTGACATCCAAGAAAGGAGGAAAATGGAGATTGTGTATAGAGTTAGGAGCCATAAATAGGATCATGATCAGGTATAGGTTTCCCATACCTAGGATTGAGGATATCATGGATTGTCTTGGAGGAGCTAAGTACTTCACTAAGTTGGATTTGAAGAGTGGATACCACTAAATCAACATTAAGGAGGAAGCTGAATGGAAGACTAAAAATGGGCTATATGAATGGTTAGTAATGCCATTTGGTATCTCTAATGCTCCTATAACATTCATGTGGCTCATTAATGAAGTTATTAAAGACTTAAAAGCAAGATTTGTGGTTGTGTACCTAGATGATATACTCATCTTTAGCAAGACTAAGGAGGAGCCAATCAAGCATGTGGAAGCAATATTGAAAAGGTTGCATGAGGAGAAGCTTTCCATCAACCTTTAGAAGGGTGACTTCTCAAGCAAGAACTGATCTACCTAGGATTTGTGGTATCCCAAGGAATATTGAAGATGGACCAAGAGAAGGTTGTTGCAATTCTCAACTAACCACCACCTATTACTTCAAATAAGGTAAGGATTTTTCATAGTTTTTCTCAATTTTACAAGAAGTTTATTAGAAACTTACTAGCATATGTGCAAATTTGTTAGAGACCATAAAGGGTGGGGTTAAGTTCAAGTTTAAATGGAGCTTAGAAGCTGAAAATTCTTTTGAGATGCTTAAGAAGCAAGTAGCTACCCAACTTGTTTTATAACTACCTAGCTTTGAGAAAATTTTTACCCTTGAATGTGATACAAGTGGCCTAGCAGTAAGGGGAGTACTAAGTCAAGAAGGTAGGCCAATAGCTTTCTTTAGTGAAAAATTTAATGAGGCCAAAAAGAAATATTATTCCTATGACCTTGAACTCCATGCCTTAGATCAATTTCTTGGGAAGTGGAGGCATTATTTGTTTCCCAAAGAATTTTTTGTGTTCATAGATAACCAGGCCCTAAGCTACATCAACACATAAGAAAAATTGAGTAATAGGCACTTGAAGTGGATGGAAATTGAGTAACAAACACTTGAAGTTGATGGAGTACTTGCAGGCATTCACTTTTACAATCAAGCACAAGAAAGGACTAATGAACAAAGTGACAGATGTATTCAAGAGGAGAGTGTTGATAGTTCAAGAAGTCCAATTGTATATCACTGAGATAGAAAGCTTTAATAGTCTCTACAAGGAAGATGAAGACTTTGGAGAAGTATAAAAGTTATGATTAGATTTTGAGAACCACTTCCATAGCAAATTTGTAGAGTTTACCTTACAAAATGGATTGGTCTTTAAAGGTAACCAATTGTGTGTACTGAGGAGATCCATAAGAAAGAACCTTATATATGAGAAACACAATGATAATCTAAGTGGACACTTTAGAGTTAGCAAGACATAGGAATTGGTCCAAAGGTTTTATTATTGACCTAATCTAGTCAAACTTGTGACTAAGTATGTGGAACAATGCATGGTGTGTACAAAAGCTAAAGGAGGGATGAGTAATGTATGTCTCTATCAGCCTTTACCAGTCCCCAATAAACCATGGGAGTGTCTGAGCATGGATTTAATTATAGGATTTCCCAAGACAAAATAAGTCTATGCTAGTATCTATTTGGTTCTTGACAAGTTCAACAAGATGGAGCACTTTATTCCATAAAAATAAACTAATGATGCAAGCCACATTGTCCACTTATTCTTTAAAGAAGTGGTAAGAATTCATGGCCTTCCATTAAGCATAGTTTTAGATAGAGATTTTAAATTTATGAGCCACTTTTGGAAGACTTTATGGCACAAACTCAGCATAGATTTGTGCTTTGGATCAAAATACCATCATCAAACTGATGGTCAAACTGAGGCAGTCAATAGAGTGCTAGGAAATCTCTTAAGATGCCTCACTAAGGAGTATGGAAAAGCTTGGGATGTCAACATTCCCCAAGCAAAATATGCCAACAATGATAATAGGAATAGAAGAACAAGTAAAAGCCCCTTTAAAATTGTCTATGGCATGCATCTTAGAGGTGTGTGTGACTTAAGGGATCTTGGAGGGATAGATCATGGGAGTGGTCGTGTTGAAGATTTTGCCCACATCATGAAAGAGATACAAGACCAAGTAAAAAGAACTATACAAGAAAATACACAGAAGCTCAAAGCCAAGATGGACAAAAGAAGAAAGGATGTTTAGTTATCTACTGGAGATTATGTCATGGTGCATTTGAATAAGGCGAGGTTGCAGAAGGGTGTCCCTAATAAGTTGTAGATGAAGAGAGTAGGACCTTGCAAGATAATAGAAAAGTATGGAGAAAATGCATACAAGGTAGATTTGACATCATATTTGGGCATATCTCAAGTCTTTAATGTTCAAGATTTGGTTTGATTTAGAGGAGCATTTCCTACTAATGCTACTAGCAATCAAGGAGTTGAGAATGAATTGGACCCTGTAGTAGTTCCTCCCACAACCAAATTAGAAATTGATAAGAAAGTTAGACTCTAGAGTTAAGAAAACTACTAGAAAAAGAGTATATATGGAGCACCTTATCAAATGGAACATGAGGAAGACTTCAATAAATTGGGCATCAGCAAAGACATATTGTCCATAAGAGTGACATGATTTTTCTCTCTAGGGGAGTATGGTGTAGGGGCACCTAGGTGGATAAGGAAGACCAAGGGTTCCCTTTTAGATTTTGGCTTGTAGTGGTTCTAGTTGCACCACTAGGTGAATAATAGAGTGATCTTACCCTAAGATGGGGTTGTATAGGCAAAGTTTTTCATAGTTGCTCAATGTTACTAAATTAGCCTATTTAGATCATTTTTGTGTTTTAAGGGCTAGAAAGGTTTAATAGTTGTTTGAAGGACCTTTTTACATATTTTTTAACCATTTAAATCCTTTGGCATGGCTTGGTATTAGTTGGAGCAAGTTTGAGAAGAAAATGCTCAAAATTGTAAAAATTGGTCAAACTTGAAAAGTTGTCATTGACAACTTTTTGACAATTTTTCTTCCAATGGAGAAAATTTTCAGTTAGAGCCTTTCAACTATCTAAAATAGTTGGGAGCTCTCATGGTAAGCCTATATAAGGCTATTCTCAACTTGTCCAAGGGGTTAGGAAAAGTAGTTTTGATATTGTATGGGCTGAGCAAGCAGGATATTAATAATAGTTTTGTGTTTTGAGTGTTCTTGGTATGTGTACAAATTAGATTTATTAATTTTAGTGTTGGAAGTGTTAGTAGTAATTTATTAAAGGTTCTTTACATAGTTGGTTTCTTATTTTACAAAGTTTGGTATGCTTAGATTAATTGTTTTGATTTTCACTAGTCTATTATCCTAAGACAAACTATTTGTAGAAATAGAGTCATAGGGCCATTTCCCATCATAGGTACAACACTGTCTCTTGGGATTTTGAATATGACTCCATGTACATTTTTTGCAATGGAGATGGAGCCTGGAATGATGAAGAGCTACTATTGTAGTGATGCCTTAGACAAGTCTTAGCAACTTGGTTAAGCATTGATGAGGCATATTAATGTCTTAATTTTGATATAGTTTTTATAGTTTGGACATACTCTTTGAGCTTTGTCAAAAAAAATTCCAAAACATTTGTGTAAATTTCTTGTGAACTTATGCCAGAGATAGCTAGGACTTACTAAACCTATGGGTATTGTGTATGACATACTTTGTTTAATATTATACATAGAATGCAGTATTTCATATAAATATTTTAAGCTATGTTCTAATATCTAAATAAGAGTAGGAATGTTATCTTGCATATGTCTTCCAAATTTTTCTAACTTTTAGGAAATGAAGAGTGATGCAAAGGGTGGTGCTTACTACATTAAAAGAAGAGGAATGATGGAGAGTGATCATGGCAAGGAAAGAACAGTTCAATTCCTATGGATAAGTTGTGCCTACAAAGGAGTTACTATTCTAGAAAATCCAAGAAGACCCAACCTACTATTTTTCCTCCAAGTTGTTATTCTATTGCTTAGTAATAAATGTACTATGTCATTGTTGATCTTCTACCTTCTTTTCTAGTGATGTTTGTTCAAGACTTTCATGTCATGGTTTTAATAAGTATCCAATCCTATATATAATAGATTTGGATTGTCTTAGCAAGTTAGTAATGAGAAAATAAACAATGTTGGTTTAAGATTCAAAAGTTTCCCTTTTTTTGTTCTTCATGAATTATTTAGTCGATGTAATCAAAGAAGGATTTTAATGAAAGAGTGATTTTGGACTACTTGTTGTGTTCTTAGTTAGTTGAAGCCAACCAAGGGGGCCCACTTGGAAGGTGGAATAGATTTAGGTAGAGTAGATTCATTCCTTGTAATTTCTTATTTTCAAGATAGATTTACTGTATTAGTCCTATAATATTGTTACTATGAAAGTTCCTGCAGCACTTGTTGAAAATGGTCATGGTGGATGTTTTGAGTTGTCAACTAGTTTAGATTTTTTTTCCAAAGCTTTTTATAGTTATCTATCGATAGTCAAAGTGTGTTTACTATTTTGTCATGGTAGTATAGATTTCTTTCATGCATTTGACTTTCCTATAGAATAGGTGTTAAGACTCTTAAAGGAACTTAGTGCACATATTGTGCTGACCCATTTCAAGTCCTACATCCCTAGGTTGACAATTCAAGTGTATTTCATGATGGAATAGGTAGTCTTCAGAATAGATATAGTATCCTTGAGGAAGACAATGGCATGATTATCTTCATCTATTATGAAACCTTACATTTTTGGTGCCATTGCTGGGGATGGTGTCAAACTAGGAACCTTCATAAGTTATTTATTTTCAGATTAGTTTGTTAGCTAAAAACCATAAAGTTATGGGCATGATTAACAAGTCACCAATTCAATTACATGCATCAAATAGGAAGACAACGAGATGAATATGGGAGATTTATTCCATGGGAGTTTGTTAATTTGAATGAAGAAATTGAAGAAGAATTTGAGTTTCCTTTTGAGGATGAAAGCCTTGATTTTCCTACAAGATATTCCTCTAGAGCAGAACCCTTGGACACAAGTGGTCTTCAACCTTTTGCAAATAATTTTGGCTAGCTTTCTTAATAGTTCTAGTCTAGATCCACTTGTTTTTGACAATCTCGTAGCCAATGTTCCTTTTCAAAAGCAACCCCATAATAAAATACCTCCACTAATGGCACAACCTATGTTTCTATTTCCTCTCTGAAGCCTCATAATCAATGCTAATCTCAAAAATATACCCACAACTTCTCTTCCAAGGTTCTATGGCCTTGCAACTAAATATCCTAATACTTTCTTGTTTGAGTTTGACATACTCTATCATAGCTTGTACTATAACACTGATGCTCATAAGCTTAAGTTATTTCCAGCAACATTGAAAAAATAAGCCTTATGATGGTTCATGGGTTTAGGAGCCAATGCAGCAGGTACCTAGGATGAAATGAAAACTCCATTTCTGGAGAAATACAAAGAGTATTGCAAGGGGAATGATCCAAGAGGAGATGATATCTTTAGAATATCACAAAAGGAGGATGAAACATTGGAAGACTATGTTTCACATTTCTTGTATACACTATAAAAGAACTTGTAGCATGTACTAGTGGAGGATTCATAGAAACTAGTCTTCTTGAGAGGGGTGAACAATAATTTTTTGGAAGCACTAGACCTAATGGCTGGTGCTGATGTATATCAATCTTCTTAAGATGAGCTCAAGAAAATTTGTCTTAACTACTCAAGGTCAACTATGAAGTAAGGCAGAGGGCATTGGTCCATAGCTGTTAAAGGGAACAATCAGGGTATTTCAAAGCCTAAGATATCTAATCTACTCTCAAATTTCAAGTAAGACATTATAAATGATGTTGCTACACATCTTGACACAATGACTAAAAATAAAAAAATTCAAAAGCTAAACTATAATTAGCTAAGTACTGTCCACACTATCGGAAGTAGAAGAAAGATTGTCAATGCAAATTGGTTGCTAGCATGAAAAATCATCATCTTCCAATTGAGTAAATCAAGATAGAAGGAGAGGATGAGAAATTACTCTTCATTTCTCAATGTAGACCATGGGCCTCACATCAAGGTATGCCTCAAGACCCTTTACAAAATTCAAATCAATATGGTAATCAATGGCAAAACCATAGTGCCCAAGGTCCTCCACAATATAGTCAACCTAATTGGAATAGTGCTTGGAAAAATAATCCACAATAGCTTCAATGACCTTAGTACTCCCAACCTTCCCTACTAAACTAGCAAAACAACTAGTGGTCTAACTAGTAAAATAATCAATAGCAAAATCAATAGAACCAATGGCAACCACCCAAGGGAATTGGCAGTCTACAAACCAATGGAGAGGACCTTAGCAATGGCCTAACCAAAATCATGGTAATCCACAACTACTACCTCTAGTCCAACAACCTACTCTAATGCCACCACCCACAAGTTCTAGACCTCAAAAGTAGACTTAGTTTCCTGTACAACCTTGGCCAAATCCAAATAACCAACAACCACAAAAACCCATGTATTTTGTTGATGCTCGGCAATATCTTTCTTATGCTCTAAATATTGTAGATATACATTTGAGATTTGGTATAACCCTACTAGCACCTAAACCACCTCTCATAACTGAAATACCATAGATTACTATAGCACCATAACCAAAAACTTCTCTACCACAAAACGGTTCACCCAACCAATGTAACTAGCTCAACTCAAACTCAAACACTAGTTGAACCTCCTTTTCCACAAAAGCTCATACAAAGTAAACCTACACAATTAGAGGAACAATCCTTTGACATCATTGATCAGCTAAAGAACATGCATATCCAAATTCCTTTGTTCCAAGCTATTAAAGATGTTCCTATTTATGGAAAATCCATCAAAGAATCCTGTTTGAAAAAACTTGGGAGAAAGAAAAAGGACCCAACTACAATCCATGTTGTAGGACAATTGGTTGATATTATGTTAGAAAAATTGGTTAACCCTAAATATTTTGATCTAGGAAGTCGAGTTGTGAATGTGATTATAAATGGTCAATTTTTTAAAAATGCTTTGATTGATCTTGGTGCTGCTATAAATATTATGACTAAGGATACTATGAAAAAGCTAACTATAGAAGGATTAAGGCTACCCAAAAATTTTGCAACTTGTAGATTGTTCTACTATTATTCCTAATGGGATGATAGAAGACATAGTAGTAACCATAGAATCTCTAAAGTACCCTACAAATTTCATGATTTTATCCCCAAAAGTCAACTTATCAGGTTACCCTATCATTTTAGGATGACCATGGTTAGCTACAACTGATGCAAATATAATTTGTAGGTCAGGGAGTATGACCATATCAGATGGATAGGCAACAACAAAATTTGACCTATATCCTCCAACACAACTCCAACCAGATTTAAGCACATCCATATGGCTAGATTTAGGGGATGGAGAGGAAGAGTTAAACTCTATAGAAAAGCTTATGATGCTGAATAGACAATCTTTGCTAAAGCTATAGGAAGAGGATTCAATAATTCATAGTATTCTTAATAATACTTGTGTGGTAGAAAAGGATGTATCTAATAGTTCTATGTTGGAACTAACTACATATTAGGAATTTAATGAGAATTGTTTTTTGCCCAAGTAGCTAGACATTATCACTTATCTTTTACCATGTGAACTAGATACAAGTCCAATCTTTGAAGTTTCTATGGTTGATCTCACAACTACTATTGAGTTGTCAAAAGGTCATAATCTCCATGCCAATCACAAACTACCTCCCAAATAGATCAAATAGTTAACAAAGCTTCTTCAAAAATGTGAAAAGGATTTTTCATGGGGCTATGGGGATATGAAAGGGTTAATTCCTACATTATCCACTCATAGAATATATATCAATGAAGGATTCATACCACTCTATCAACCCTAGAGGAGGATTAATCTAGAACTCAATGAAATAGTTAAAACAAAACCGCAAAAGTTTCATATATTTGATAGTAGATGGGTATCACCTCTGTTTATAGTACCTAAAAAGGGAGGGAAGTGGAATATTTGTGTAGATTATAGAGAATTGAATAAGGAAACCAAGAAGGGTCATTTTTCTTTACCCTTTATTGATCAATTTCTAAACACTTTGGCTGGCCAAAAATATTTTTCTTTTCTTGATGAGTATAGTGGTTATAACCAAATAAGTATAGCTCCTAAAGATCAAGATAAAACCACATTTACATGCCCATGGGGTACTTTTGCATATTTTTTCTTGCCATTTGGCTTGTGTAATGCTCTCGCAACATTTCAAAGAGTTGTAATCAGCATTTTTACTAATATATTGCATGACTACATGGAAATATACATGGATGATTTCACAGCATTTGAAGTCACCTTTGAGGAAGCCCTGATGAATGTTGAAAATGTTCTTGTCTAATGCAAATAACATAATTTATCACTCAATAGTGAGAAATTTTCCATGCTCATGCAAGAAGGAGTGGTGCTTGGTCATTTTATATCAGCTATAGAAATACAAGTGGATCTGGCTAAGATAGAGGAAATTCTAACATTTTCCATACCTAAAAAATCAAAGGATGCCAGATCTTTTTTAGGTCATCTTGTCTATTATAGGTGTTTCATAAGAGATTTCAATAAAATAGCTAGTCCTTTGTATACATTTTTTACTAAAGAAGCTAAATTCATTTGGACACCTATATGTAATGAATCTTTCCCACAACTTAAGAAACTCATGGCCATAGCACCAATTCTAAAGGGACCAGATTGATCAATTCCATTTCATATCCATACGGATGCATCATACTATGTTTTAGGTGTTGTATTAGGAAAAAAGCCTACTAACCTTGAAAATGCAATCTACTATATTAGTAAAAGTCTCCATGGTCTTGAACTAAACTACACAATAATTAAGAAAGAAATTTTAGCTATAGTTTATGCATTGAAAAAATTTAGACATTATGTAATTTGATATCCTTTTTTTTTCATACTGACCACTCAGCTATAAGGTACTTAATGAAAAAACCTATTGTAACTAGTAGATTAGCAAGATGGCTCCTATTATTGCAAGAGTTTGATATTACCATTATTGATAAACCAGGAAACTCCAACATAGTTGTTTATTATTTTTCTAGATTGCACATTACTAATGAAGATCTTACTCCAATTGAAGATACCTTTCCAAATGAGCATTTATTCCACATAGAAATTCATACACCATGGCATGCAAGAATAGAAAACAATCTTTCTTCAAATTGAATGCCCCCACACTTCTCTCACAAAGACAAGAGGAAGATAGTAGAGAAAATATTTTATTATTCATGGATAGATAACAATCTCTTCTATACTAGACCAGATTAGATCATGAGGAAATGTGTCAAGGAGGATGAGATATATGACATACTACATGTCTATCATGACAAACCATGTAGAGGCCATTTTGTAGGAAAAAGAACAATACTAAAGGTACTTATGACTAGATATTATTAGCCAACATTACATAAGCATGCAACAAATTATACCACCAAGTGTGACAAATGCCAAAGGATGGATCAGCCAGCCAAGTCAAATGAGATGTCACTTGATCCATAGATTATTGTAACACCCTTTTACAAGTGGGGTATGGACTTTATAGGTCTAATTGACCCACCATCAAATGAAAAATCCTACATCTTAGTATACACAGATGCAAGAGATGAGAAAGTAGCTAAATTCTTATATGAGGAAATATTTACATGCTACGGAGTTCCTAGAGAACTTGTCACAGATCAAGGTGCCTAGTTCACATCAAAGTTGATCACTGAAGTTATGAAAGAATATAACATAAGGCACTAGAAATCCAATCCTTATCACCCTCAAGAAAATGGGAAAGTAGAGCTCACCAACAGAGAAACTGAGGTCATTTTGACCAAGACAATGCAAATACATAGGAAAGATTGGAGAAGTAGGTTAATTGAAGCTATCTAGGCATACCAAACTACATGGAAGATAGTGACTAGATTTAATATATTTGAACTTGTGTATGGAAAATTATCAATTTTTCCTATTGAATTTGATCATAAAACATTGCGCACTTCTTTGGAATTGAACATCAGTCTTTCTACAACACAAGAAGAGAGACTTCTCCACTTGAATTCACTAGATGAAATGAGAAAGACAACATTGGAAAGAACAAAAATCATTCAATAGTAGTGAAAGAAGTGGCATGACACACATATTTTTAATAAAGAATTCCAAGTGGGAGATTGGGCTCTCCTATATGATTCTTGTTTCAAAGAGAATCTAGGAACGTTGTAGACTCGATGGCTAGGACCTTATGAAATTTAGTATGTATTTGATAATGGAGTAGTCCAACTGACAACCATTGATCCTGTCGAGTTCAAATTACTTGTAAATGGCCACAGGTTGCACCTCTATCATAAACCATAGACCAAAGATGAGTTCCTATAGTAGTTCTAACTAAATAGTTTACAAGCTCCTATGAACACAATTCCTACAGTAGAGGGTGCAAACCATCTTCCTATAGCCATACCATGACCAACCTTTAATGAGAACTCATAATAAAACCTTATTTAATACATGAGATCCATTCTTTTATTCATTTTTCTTTTTCTTCATATCAACTCATCTCATTTCTTTATCTATCATCCTTTATTGCTTTGAATAAACCATATCGTTGGCAACTTTTCTGCAATCATCAAACTTTGCCACCACATCAATTTGCATGTGAAATTATGCTCTAAAAATTTTAGGTACGATGTTTTTTACTCCTTATTCATTTTTAGCACATAGGTTTTGATATTTATATATAATACTACATTAAATGTATCGTATAAACCTTAAGCCAATTTTTCATTTCTATGCCAAAATTTTAAGTGTAGACACTTGTCAAAATTTAGTGGGGGGCCAAGAAAGTGTATTAATTTCCAAGTGTCATCTCCACATTACCTTAGATATGTCCACATTATAGGTTGTACTTTAGTAGTGGTTTGATTTTCATTTTTTTAAATCTTTTTGTATCTGTCGTACATTTTCATTATAATTTGGGAAAGATCTCCTATGATTGAAATGATTGAAAAAGGACTATGACTTATTACAAGAACACTTCCAATTAAACCTTTATGTCCTTCATAATTAATTGCATCATTATTTTACATGAAAACATAAGGGAGTCTTGTTAAGAAAATGTGGTATCCACATTTCTCAAAAAGATTAATTTGAAATTCTAAGAAGAGGATATTTGCAGAAGTTTTAAAGGGGTAAAACTTATCAGCGTGGTGAGAATAGAGAAATTTGAGGCTAAGCATTTTGAATATGGGAGGAAACTTGTGGAGACATGATCTAGTTGTTCATAGCATTTTACTTGTAGAAATAGAAGCAGTTCGATGATTTCATGCATGTGGATGGCTTGGCTACTTCCTGCAGTTAACTAAGCTCAACGAAGAAGTAGCAATGGAGTTTATGAGAACATTTGATGAAGAGGAAGCCACAATATAGGGATTTAAAGTAATTTCTATTAAGAAGCAGATAGCAAAAGTCATAGGACTACTAGCTAATGGGGAGCATTATCCAAATGAACATGATGTCAGGTCATCACAAGCGTAGTTATCTTGGTTGCATGACCCTCTACTGGACATTTAAAAGCAAGGGTGTAAAAGACTCTCTCTTCTAGCTCTGTATCCGGAATTGGCAACCCATATCATCAGGTATTTGACCTGTGAAGGTAGGTTTTCAAAATTCCATGCTCACCATTTTAAGTTGCTCAGTTGTATAAGACATAACATTCAAGTTAATGTCCCCAGTTTTCTTTATAATATGGTGTGTATTATCATTGAAGAAACTCATAAAGGAAATGAAAATTTGATTTCTAATCATGCCCTCATCAAACTTTTAGTTGAAAGGTCTCTTAGGAATTCCTCCCCTATATCATGGGCAAACTTTGTTGAATTTAAAACCTTGCAGCCTCAAGCCAACCATGTCCAACAAAATTTAGGGAATGAGGAAAAAATTGCAGAGCCTAGTCAAAATTTGGCTGAAATAGAAAAAGAACCAACATTAACCTCTCCTAATAAACCTATTGAGCCTATTTCAGAGGGTAATATTCCTAGCTCTTCTAGAGAAAAAGGAAAGTGTAAGGTTGGTAAAGAGAGCCCTAATCTTGAAAAGGATGTCCAAAATCCTTCTATTAAAGTGACAAAGAGAAAAAGGTTTGTTCATGTAGCAACCACTCTTGTAGCGTCTACTCCAATTGCACCTAAACCAAAGCAGACTTGCAAAATAGTAGAAGTTAAAGAGGTTCCTATGTGTCAAACCCCTCACATGTGAGTTCAAATATCCCTAGTTTCCACTAAAAATCTAAATTCTTCAATTTCAAAATCTCATAAAAAATCAATGGTTGAGAATGTTCTAGAGGACTCTCCTATATGGTTGGAACCCCAAAATGTGGAAACAAATGAAAATGAGTCTAATAATGAAATGCCATAGGAAAATTAGGAAAGGAGTGAGTTGAATCCCACTATTATCTCAAGAAAAGCCATTGAAAATGATCAACCTACTTTGACATTAGTCCCTATATATTCTAATGTTTCTATCATACTTTATAGATCCTCCTAGTATACCTGTTACTTCCAACAAGTTGCTAAGAAACAAAAGAAGAAATATATGGATCGAGAATTCCCTTCATCTACAATTCAATCTATATTATTTGGTCTCTACAATCACTTCATTTTTCAAAAGGCCTTATGGAGGCAAGAAAGGGACCAAATGAAAAAAACAATATTTGACAAAGATGAGGAAATTGAGTCACTAAAAGAGCAACTTGAGTAATAGAAACAATAAATGAGTAAGTCTTTAAAGTTGGCTAACCAAGTGATGGCCTATAGACCACCACCTAGGGTGTATTCCCTTTGTTTGAATGGGTAGTTTTTGCTATTTCAACTAATGATGATAATAGGGGATGTTGATTATGAATTTAAAAATGCTAAAGATTTTTACAATGTGTATCAAACTTTGCCTTCATGGCAGAATAATTTATTGTGTAAACTTTATTTATATAATTTTATAATTCCACATGAGATGGATTGGAATCCTCTACTTTACATAGGGGATGTTCACCTCAAAGCTCTAATTTCCTAGATGCACAATAAGAAAAATTATGATAGGTGGTTAGATACCTATAGAGATCTTGAGAAATTTGAACCATTACCACTACGAGGTGAATTACGTAAGCCTGATAACCTTCTAAGAGACTGGTTCATATTAACCTGTGGGAGACTAAAACTAGAGATTAGGGGGAAAGTATTTGTAGAAAGAAAAAAGGTCTATAAAGAGTATCTGAGACTTCTAAGCTTTATACAAAAAAGAGCTATTGTAGGGCTTAGGAATTGATGGAACTAATTCCCAGAAGCTTTCAAAAAGGCAGAACCACATAGGCTTGTCAATTATGAGGTAGTTGTTAATAGATGGCCAAGTGTATACAACTAGGAAGACAAATAAGAAAGGAACTATGGATGCCATTGAATTTTTAGCCTCCTACTCTTCTTTGGCCTCTTTATGATAATAATGCTACCAAACTAGATCCATTGGTTGAGGAACACCTAGTTGATCATTGGAAGCACACTAGAGGATTCTTCTATACTTTCAAAAGTGGGAAGCAAGGGAAAACTATAGTGAGAGACTTTGGAGCTATGGAAAAGAAGTATAATACTTGAGGATAAGGATTTTAATAGTGGGGGGAAAATGATGAGGCGTATTAATATCTTAATTTTGATATAGTTTTTATAGTTTGGACTTACTCTTTGTGCTTTGTCAAAAACATTTCCAAAACATTTGTGTAAATTTCTTGTGAACTTATGCTAGAGATAGCAAGGACTTACTAAATCTATGGATAGTGTGTATGAAATACTTTGTTTAATATTATACATAGAATGTAGTATTTCATATAAATATTTTAAGCTATGTTCTAATATCTGAATAAGAGTAGGAATGTTATCTTGCATATGTGTTTCAAATGTTTCTAACTTTTAGGAAATGAAGAGTGATGCAAAGGGTAGTGATTACTACATTAAAGTAAGAGGAATGATGGAGACTAGTCATGGCAAGGAAAGTGCAATTTAGTTCCTATGGATAAGACACACCTGTAGAGGAGTTATTGTTCCAAAAAATCCAGGAAGACCTAACTTGCTATATTTCCTACAAGTTGTTGTTATGTTGTTTAGTAATAAATGTCTATGTCATGTTTGATTTTCTACCTTCTTTTCTGGTGATGTTCATTCAAGGCTTTTATGTCATGTTTTTAATAAGTATAAAATCTCTATATAATTGATTTGGATCATCTTAGTGATTTAGTAATGAGAAAACATTCAAAAGTTACTCTTTTTTTGTTCTTCATGAATTATTCAGTCGATGTAATCAAAGAAGAATTTTAATGAAAGAGTGATTTTGGAATACTTGTTGTGTTCTTAGTTAGTTTAAACCAACCAAGGGGGCTCACTTGGGAGGTGGAATAGATTTAGGTAGAATAGATTCATTCCTTACAATTTCCTATTTTCAAGATGGATTTATTGTATTAGTCCTACAACATTGTTACTATGAAAGTTTCTATAGCACTTGCGAAAATGGTCATGGTGGGTGTTTTGAGTTGTTAACTAGTGTAGATTCATTTTCCAAATATTTTTGTAGTTATCTATTGTTACTCCAAATGTGTTTACTATTTTGTCACAGTAGTATAGATTCCTTTCATGCATTTTACTTTCCTGCAACATAGGTGTTAAGACTCTTAAAGGAACTTAGTGCACATACTTTGTTGACCTATTTCAACTCCTACGTCCATGGGTTGGAAATTAAATTGTATTACATGATGGAATAGGTAGTCTTAAGAATAGATATAGTATCCTTGAGGAAGATAGCGGCATGATTATCTTCATCTATTATGAAACCTTACAAGCATCATAGGTTGTTGCAGAGTAGATAGGTGAGGTTGAATGTATGGAGACTTCAACACAAGCAAGAAATATGTTGAAGGAAGGAGTGATGTAACCCCAAGCCAAGTGGTAGGTTTTTGTGGGTTCTTGAAGGTGTGGAAATCAAGTTTTTAAATTAGACAACATACAAACCCTTAAAACCCTTGATTTTAGGCTAAAATTATGCCTATACAATATATAAAATTTAGAAACCCTAGACCTCAAAAATCCTTAAGTTCTCTGAAAATGATATTTTGAATGGTGGTTTCTTTGACCCCATGTTAAGGATTTTTGCGAGATATTGATGTTTTAGTGAATTTGGAGGGCTAATTCTAGTAGCCTTTCTACAAGCACTTGAAAGCATTTTCACTTGTGGATTGGAACTCAATTAGGGTTTTAGTGTACTTTTTGGCTTGGAATCTTGAAGGGAGACCATAATTATTCCAAGGTGACCATCCATCCATTGGGAGGTCAAATGGGCATTTGGGGTTATTTGTGTTGATGGGGATTAGCAAGCAAGTCATTCTACCTTATTGATGTGTACCAATTGAATAGTTAGGATCTATTTTATAGTGTCCTAAGAAGCCTAGGGTAGATAGAAGCTTGAGTTGGTCAAGTGTATGACCTAAGGAGACCCTAAGAAAGCTTGGGGAAGAAGCAATATTGGTAGTCACATCACCTTCCCTACTTCCTTCAATATAGAAACAAGTCTTTTTGTATTAGGGTTTTAAATGGTAGAAAATAGATTGGATGTATATGAGCTAGGGTTAGGACAAGAAGCATGATATAGATGGAGTGGTATGTTATTTTAAATAGAAAATTAGGGTTCTCATAAGTGGAACAATTACTAGTACAAATGAGACTATCCTAAATGGAATTTACCTTCCCTTCAGGTTGAGAGATTTGAATTAGAATTCTTTATCTTATGAATATTACATAAATTTATTATTGACCCTTTTATCTTTGACTTCAAAAGGGTATACAAATAGGGACTAAAAAAAATGATCCCATGACTTTTGTAAGAAAGACCTATGGCCATTTCTAAGACTAACATTAATTTTTAGAGTTTAAGAGTATGAAACTTTTTTTACATGATTAAGAGTAATTAAAAAATATAAAGTTGGATTAATTAAATTAACCATAGGATCAATTTTGTAAGAATATCAATAAAATAAAATATTATAGTTATTGATCCTTTTCAATTGGCAATAGAATATAACAACAACAACATTAATAATAATTTATGTTAATCATCTAATTTTTCTATGGGGAACTTTATATTTTAAGTTTAAAGTCCAAAGTGACCTTAGAAGTATAAGAGGAACCTTATGAAGACAATATCATCATTACTAAATTTTAGTATCATTTCAAGTGATTTCTAGATTTTAGATGTCATTAAATTTACCAAATATTAATTTTAATTTCTTTTAAAGACTATAGTTAATTAAAATCTTAATTACATAAGGATTTAAAATTAATGTAAGAAGAGTCAAGTGCAATAAGATAGTAAGAGATTTAAACACTTGGGTTAGGTTAGTAATTCTAGGGTAAGATTAATAAGTATCTAAGGGGAGTCATAACATCTTTCTGTAAGAAATTTGATCAGCGCTCCCCTCAAGATTTGTGACAAGGGCTTAGTTGCCTCCTATGTCCTATAAGTTGAGTGGTTGTATCAAGCATTGATAGATCAATCTTTTGGTTCAATGACAACCCCACTCTAACAAGTGGTATCAAAGCTTGGTCATAGGTTCAAATCCTCAAACATTTAGGTAATGCTAATGAGGAGATTTTTAGAAATTTTATCAGCACTCCCCTCAAGATTTGTGACAAGGGCTTAATCGCCTCTTGTGTACTATAAGTTGAGTGGTTGTATTGAGCATTGATAGATCAATATTTTGGTGCAACGAAAACCCCACTCTAACACTTTCATGAGTATTGAATTATATTATAATTTCATTTTTTAATCTCCTTAGATAATGAGTGTAATAATTTCTTTGGATTAACGGTTATTAGTTTTAAAATAAATTTAATAGAATGAGGCACGTGAAGGTGAAGGTGTAGTCTTAAGTAGATGTTGATTCTATAGAAAATTGATTATATCATGAAGTCAAATAGCCAATGACCTTAAATTATAAATTGTGAACATTATTATGACATGTTAAATTATAATAATTGTGAATATTATTATAAGCATGGGTGGATGGACTATAAAGTGCATTTAAATCAATTAATTGCAATATCATTTAAGAAGCATGAAACCTAAGTGGGATAGTTTAGTATATGAATTCCATAAACATAGTAGTATTTTTTTATTTTTTGTGAAACATATAGAAGTTTATAAGTTCATAATTTCAAGAGAAGGGAATTATTTTTAAGGAAGGAGTAAATTAAATATTCTAATTTTACCCCTTCATTTTTATAAGCTTGAGTTTGATGTGCTGGTTAGGTGAGAGTGCTTATTTCAATCATTAGTCTTAAAATCCTTTTAGCTATAGGAATTCTTACTTCAATATTTTAATGTGACCAATTAAGTAAATTTTTTTTATAAAGTTAGGATTATATAAATAAGTGGACAAGCTGAGAAGATATCAATTATTCCCTTAATATAATTAGTTTATGATTTTTTTTTTAATAAACCCATCTAATATTAAGAATCAACTATTAATTATTAGTGTTTGGACCTAACCTCTTACGTTGGGCACTATAATAAATTAAGTATTGACTCTACCCAAATGAAGCTATTAACCTCCTTGGATTAATTTCTAAGTGAGTATTTTAGTACACTATAAGCAATATTGCAAGGTGGTGGTAAGATTTTGGTGAAATAGTCCATTGTGCCTAAGAGGTAATGGCATGTTCTCTTTGTGGTTTAAAAAATAAATAAACAAATAAAAATAAATAACTAAAAAACTAAAAATAATAGATATAGTTAATAATATTCCTTAGTAACATAAAGTTTTGATGTGAAGAATAATTTATCCATTAGGGCCTTAAATAACTTTAAATTTTAGGGAGCCAAATTGTGTAGTATAATTGTATAAATTAGTTCTACATAATCCAATGAGTATAAATATTGGAATTACCTAATAATATAATCTAGTAGAAGGTTATCTATATTGATTAAGTTAATAAGTATGTACCTAGTGGGAACATAATTAGTTGTCAATTCGATTTATAGTATAATAAGATAATCAACTCGCTAAGTCCTTTCAAAAATACCAATATTTTAATTTTCTCTATTTTCATGAAATTAAGAACATGTATGAGTTTTAAGAGCTAGATGATGTGATAGTAACCTTGAGGATTGTGTCAAAAAACATTAAACATAGAAGTATGAGGTTATTAACTTTCTACTATAAGGAAGATATTTGTTAAACCAAATTTTAATGGAGAGAATGACATAACTATTACATGGAAACAACTTAGATATCTTGATATACTTCAGTAAATAACACAATAGAAAAAATCTAATTAGGAGCAAGCGAATGCTATCATGGCCTTGTAGATTATTCTTCAATACTTTTGAAAAGTGTCTAGCAGCAACCATAATTATAACCATATGGAAAAAAGGTCATCAATCTTTTAGTAAAATATAGCCTTCTAATCGCTACAAGAATAGTCAACATGCCACCATTTCCCCATGTCCCCTTAGTAACTGTGGAATAGCTAATTTGTGTTGGTAATTTAAAAATTATTCAATGACATGGATAATTTCTCTACTTCCTTATTAATATTTATTTTACTTTTCTTGTTATTACCAACAATGAATCATGTAAATTTGGGTTACTTGTCCTAGTATCATTTTTATGGTCCCAATTTTCCTCAAGGACGTGTCCTTTTTATTTTAGTTAAGGATTACTCTTGTCACCACTCTTGAATTTTCTTTTAGTTATGGAATTTTTATTTTTTTAAATTCATTGGATTTAAGTTTACTTTTTTGAGGTATTTTCTAGTGAAATTTGTTGGTAAAATGTGTTGTAATGTGAAAAACCATAACCAAGGTGGATTACTACTAAATTGTGTAAAGGGTAGAGTTTATAGAAATGCATTTTTTTAACTTATAGAGTTGAAGACTAATAGAGGAGAACCCCTTATCATCACCCTTTCCTATATCCTAAATATAAGGAATGATAAATCCTATAAAGCCTTTTTAGGAGATGATCTATCATTACATAGACTTGATAAGGTCATGACTAAGGATTATGTGGTAATAAGGGCCTTGTACTTTAGGAACTCCCTTGTCCTATTTATACTCTTAAAATGTTTTTAATGTAAACCTTTCAATTTGAGATATTATCAATTAATAAATTATTACCCTAATAATTGTTGGAGGTCACTTATCTCATTGTATTATATTGAAACCAAAGGTCTTCATCTAGTATGGATGTGTGTATATGATTGATACATTGAATTTCTAACAAATAAGATTGGGATCTATATGGTTATATAAAAGAACCTAAATAGAGGTATAACTATGATCAACTTCTATGATATAGTTGAAACCATGAGGGGGAAGATGTAAGACCTCCCTTCTTATTCACTTAATAAGACACTAATTTAGTGAAGGTATCCTTGCTAGAGGGATTGGAAGATTAGGTATGTGAGATGAGAGATGATAGTGAAAGAGTAGTTATAACATTCCTTAAGACTATGGTTGGGAAACACATATTGTTGTCCATGTTGAAGATCTTCATAAGGATGTCATTAAGAAGACTTCTAGGATTATTTCTTGCTATTTGATTGATAAGTCATGAGGACCTAATAGAAGGTGACATAGATTTTAATTATTCTCATTATTATTACTCATCTTTGGATAGTGTTAGATTGATATGTTATAATCTTAATGTCAGAGTCTCATATTTTTGTGATATTAATTTTTATACTCATGATGATGATATAAAAATTCATTAGTGCCTGTGATTGTGAATTATTAATGTGATTCCTATGACAATACCATATTAGTATTGGACTCTATATTAAATTGGAAATTATGTGATAAAGGATGGTGTGTACTCACCTTATAGGTAAATTAGGTGGAATTTATTTTTTGAAAATAGACTATGGGCCACATGTTGATGAAAATGAATGGTTTTGAGGAAAATTGATTTAGATGTGATGTAAGTTAAATAACTTCTAGCCCTTTTTTTAACTAATAACTCACCTAAACTTTCCTTCTAGCCTACTATAGTTCGATTTTGTAACCCTACTCTCAAAAGGATTGCTATCTTATCCTCCAATATTCCTTATCTAGCTACACCAATGTTTTTACAACTTGCATCCATCATGGAGACTTTTCATCTCATCCTCCAACCTCTCAATTTTAATAAATTTGGTCATTCTACCTTCAAAAAGGAGCGAGGGAATCAACTTGAAATATTTTAGACTTCCATTACATTCCTAATCTCAAAATCCATAGGTTTCTCTACCAATTCCTTCAAACTAGGAAAAATTATTGTAATTAGACCTAGTTGAATTAGGCCTCCAAACTCAGTTTTTAGACTATAACTCCAAATTTCCCTTAACAAGGTGAAACATTTCCACCAATGTGAGTACCCTTTTGAAAGTACTTCAAGATTTTGTGGGCCTTCGGATCTCAACTTTTTCAGAGATCGCTTTTCTACTTGTATGCCTAAAAATAAGGGTTTCAAATATTCTCTTATTAGCACTCACTAGGATCTAATGAAATGAATAGTAAATATTGTCTTGGTAACTTCTCCTTTCACACATATTTTCCTCATAAATAAATCCTTTTTAAACTCTTAGATTTAACTATCTAGCACATTAAATCCATCAAAAACTACTTGCATCACCTAGCCATGCATTGAAAGCTTGCCTAGGGTATCACTTGAAAAATAAAAAAAGAGTTTTTCCAGGCCTCTCCTTCACTATGTAAACTATACAAGGACTCCACTTTTATATCCATCAAATCCATGATGAATCCACTATGAGGGTTCATGGGGGAGCCATTTTTCACAAAATTGGCAAAACAAGAGTAGTAGATTGTCTATTTACAAAATATTTTCTAACTATGAACAAATGAACTCTTAATAACTTGAAATATGAAACAAAATATATTATAAGGACATGAAATATATGGATCAAATGAAAAAATAATTCCTTCAATCTAGTAAACCACTCATGCTATCAAAAGCACAAAAATTGTTAAATCTGGAACAATAATTCATGACTGTTATTTTTCAAAACTTACTTGTTACAAATCCTAACCCTTGGAATAGATCTCCTTCATAGTTTTATAGGTTTCCTCAAAGATTTTACATAGTTACCATAACTATCAACTCCATCTTTGTGCTATGTAACTTTCTTGTCAAATCCTATCATGCAACTTTTCAAAATTGCTGACAACTTTTTGCAACTCCTAGCAACTTTTGCATCTAACCATTGGAAACTTCCAAATAGGATTATTATTGTATTTTTATGATTTCTGATCCTAATTTGGTCTTCTAAACATCAACTTACCTGATTTGGACCAATTTGGCCTAATTTACAACTTTTGAAACAATTGACATATTTTTGACATCTTTCCCAACTTTTCATCAAATGAAAATTTATGCCCTCCAACCTATGAAATAAGATGTAATAATACCATAGACAAGAAATTAAGCTCAATACAAAAATTTCCTTAGACTTCTAGGGTGTAAGACTCATAATCCTAATCTTTCTTACTAATAGCCTAAACACAAGGTAAGCAAAAACATCTAGAATGGATTGAGCATAGTAAAATCTATATAGAAGCAAACACACATTACCTTATTAGGTCTAAACACACCCAACTGACTTGGCTAAGGTTAGTAGAAGACAAAAATCAAAGTATGGAACTAGGACTAGGAGCTAGCCTATGTTCTTGTGCACCATACTCCCCTAAAAACAAAGAGTTTTATCCATCCTTGGATTGAGTAAGCTGGAGTTAATGCCCAAATCCTTGAAGTCTACTTCCTTGATCCAAGTAGCCTCTTCATCATCTTTTCCATGCCACTTGATAGGATGTTCCCAATAAGACTTTGTCCTATTTTTCTTATAAACTCTTGAGTCAAGCACCTTTTCAATTGTCTTTGGTGGTGTAGGAGTTAAGTGGAGGTCTTCTAAATCTTGAATGCATTCCTTAAGTATCTGATCAACATTTGGAGTAGGGCCTTTCTACTTAACTAGATCAGCAACATTATTAAATTTGTGACAACCCAATATCTTTAGGAAGCTCCACCTTGTATGCATTGTTTCCATACTTGACCAGTATTGGGCAAGGTCCCAACCTTCTCATTTGAATATTATGAGTAAATCCGTTCTATAACCACACCTTTTGTAGATGAACCATCACAAGATCTCTAACTTGGAATTGTACATTTCTTTTACTATCATCCACCTTGTGCTTGAGTTTCTCAGCATTGTTAGTTAAGGTCTTCCTCATTATTTCATGGACTTTATTGATGGAATGGGAAAATTCTTCAGCATATCCACTACCTTTTGGACCATCCTTTAGTTCCCTTAGTTCAATTAGCCCTCTAGGATGTAACCCATAAACAATTTCAAATAGGCTTTTCCTAGTTGACCTATTGACTATATCATTGTAGATACATTTAGCCTGCCCAATGAGTTGATCCAAAACTTTTCCATATTCCTTTTTAGGGCACCTTAGCAAGTTTCCAATACTTCTATTTACCACCTTAGTTTGGCCATCTGTTTAGTGATGATAGGCAGATCAAAAAAATAGATTTGTGCCTAGCTTTTGCCACAAATTTTTCTAGAAATAACTCATGAGCTTTTTGTTCCTATCCAAAATAATATTTAAAGGTAAGCCATGAATTCTTACCACCTCTTTGAAGAACAAATGAGAAATTTTGCAAGCATCATGGACTAATCTGCAAGGGATAAAATGTGCCATTTTACTGAATCTATCCACTATGACATAAATATTGTCAAGCCCCTGCTTTGTCCTTGGTAATCTTACCACAAAGTCCATACTTAAGCACTCCAATGGCCTACTAGGAATTGGAAGGGGCTGGTAAATACTTATGTTAGAAGATGTACCTTTTTCATTTTGACATACCACACAACATTCAACAAACTGCCTAATATCCTTATCCATTTTAGGCCAAAAGTAGAATCTAGTGACTAACTCTCGAGTCTTATTGACCCCAAAATGACCCCTAAGTTCCCCATTATAATTTTCTTGAATCAAATTTTTCCTCATTGATCCCCTAGGAACACATATTTGGCTCCCTTTAAACAATAAGTCATTTTGCAAAGTGTAATTAGAAAATTCACCATGCAAATTGTTCTTGAATTCCTTGCATACCTTGTAGAAATCTGAAAAATCTTCATTAGCAGCATATAAGTCCTTGAATCTATCAATATTAATGCTCTACAATTGAACCTCTTACCTAATGCATTAGCTAGCTTGTTCTACATTACTTTCTTATACTTGATGTTAAATGTGTAAGCTTGTAGGTATTCCACCCACTTCATGTGTTTTTCATTGAGTTGATCTTGGGAGTTAAAAAAGTCGAGGGCTTGGTTATTTTAAAATACCATAAACTCCTTTGGAAGCAAGTAATGCCTCCACTTTCTTAAAGTTTGGACTAGAGCATATAACTCTAGGTCATAGGAAGAGTACTTCCTCTTTTCATCATTTAGCTTCTCACTATTAAAAACTCCTTGCCTCCCTTCTTGCCTTAGGACTACCCCAATAGCCACATTGCTAGCATACACTCCACTAGTAAGAGCTTGTCAAAACTATATAGAATGAATTTGAGTTGAGTAGCTATCCTCTTCTTCAATGTTTTAAACCCATTTTTTTCTTGAGGAGTCTAATGGAAAATTTTATTCATTCCACCCTTGATAGTGTCTTACATAGGAGCACAAATAATACTGAAATTTTTGATAAAATTCCTATTATATTGAGACAAACCATGAAAAATTCTCACCTCTACTACAACTTTGGGAGTAGGCCACTATAGGATGGCATCCATTTTACTTTGATCCATCTTGAGGTTCCCTTGAGACAAAACAAACCCAAGGTATACTAGCTCCTCCTTCATGAAGTCACACTTCTCCAAATTTATCATTAGCTTTTCCTCATGCAATATCTTGAAAACAATTTGTAAATGTTTAAAATTCTCCTCCTTAGTTCTACTAACAATCAATATTTCATCTAAATAGGCAACAACAAACTTACCAATGTAGTCCTTCAATACCTCATTCATAAGCCTCATAAAAGTTGAGGGAGGATTTGACAAGCCAAATGAAATTACAAGTCATTCATAAAAAAATTCTATGATCTTGAAGGTTATTTTCCATTCATCCCCTTCCCTTATCCTAATTTGGTGATAGCCACTTTTGAGATCTATCCTAGTAAAGTACCATGCCTCCCCTAGAAAGTACATCAGGTCTTCAATCCTAGGTATTGGGAACCTATACCTAATGGTGATCCTATTAATAACTCTTGAATCAATACAAAGTCTCTAAGTTCTCCCCCTTTTGGGTGCTAAAATAGTATGTATGACACAAGGGTTTATACTTTTCCTAATTAGGCCTTCATCTAAGAGTTCTTGGATGTGCTTGGCAATTTCCTCATTTTGTTGAGGGGTCATTTTATACTAATTTTTTTTTTGGAAGGGTGGACCCTAGAATAAATTCAAGTTTATAGCTAATATGTCTCTTGGGAGGTAGGATAGTAGGTTTTCCATTACTAAAAATGTTCTTTTACTCTTCAAATATCTCTTGCATTTCCTTAGGTAACTCTATTTTCTTTCCTACCTTGTCAACAACTTCTTGTTTAGGTTTCAACACTAAGGAAAACCATTCTCCTTCTCCTTCTTCCAATTTTTTTAAGAACTCCCTTTCACCCACCATAAAGACTTGAATGTCACACCATCTTTCTTGAAGGAGTATGTATTCTTATTTCCATCATGCATTGCTTGTCTATCAAATTGCCATGGCCTTCCTAGGAGAAGGTGGAATGCATCCATAGGTAGAATGTCATATAGTAACTTGTCCTTATATATTCCTATTTAAAATTCCACTCATTCTTGTTCACTTACAAGAACATGTTCCCCTTGTTAAGCCATGTAACTTTATATAGACTGTTATGTGAGATTTCTTTCATATTTAGTTTGCTAGCTACCTCCTCTAATATAATATTATTTATGGAACCTAAGTCTATGATGAGCTTACCCACTTTTCCCATCATCTTGCACTTCACCCTAAATAGTGCACTTCTTTGTCTTGGTTCTTCTATTGTGGCTTATTTAATCAATGTCCTCCTTATCATCAAATTTTCCTCTTTGCCTAATTCTAAGGGCACTTCAAATGGCTTGATGTTGTTAGTAGATGTTTCTTCCATATAATTAACCCTTTTTGCACTCCCTTGGGAAGTAGAACCTTTCTCAAGCACTAATATGTAGCATCACCCATTTGGTTTCAATTATAGCACTTCATAGTTGCAAAGTAGGATCATCTACCTTGGCTATTACTTCTTCATCTTCTACTACTATGAGAGCTTCTTCCCCTACTGAAACTCCCTCCATTTGAGTTCCCTTCTTGTTTTTCAATCCACTTGGTTTCCTCTTGGGTCCTTGAATCTGAACCTATTTGACTTCTACCATCTCTACCTCTACCTCTACCTCTAAAGCTGGTGTTAGTTTTCTTCCCATTCTTCTCTTCCTCTTTCAGTGCCAATTGGAAACATCTATAGATTGATTTCTTCTTGTATGTTCCAATTCAACCCACTTAGATAGCTAGCTACCTTCAAAAGATATTCTACTTGGATTCCTAATCTCAAACATAACCTCTAGAATTCTTCAATATATGTTGGCACATCCATGTCTTCTTTTTTAAGCTTTGCCTTTTCTTGTGCAATTGAATTTCATAATCTTCTGGTAAGTATTGTTCCTTTACCTTAGCCATGATGGCTTTCTAGTTTATAATGAGTTTCATTCCCATTTTCTCCCTCTATTCTTGGAGGTACTTCCACCATATTAGTGATGATACCCTTATCCTAGATTTGTCTACCTTAACCTTTTCTACTTCAACAACACCTTCACACTTGAAGTGGTTTTCTATCTATTCAATCCATTCCATCACAATTTTATTGTGCATCTTTTCACTAAACAAATGGATTCCTTCTAGGGATTTCCCACCCAATGTCATGATTGAATTTAGGAATGGTTCTTTAGTCAATAGAGAGTCTAGTTCAGGAATGATGTCTTCCTCATCAACTTTTCCTTTACCTCTATCACAAGTTTCTCCATCTTGGTCTTTATTCTTAGTTGCTTCAACAACTTCCTCCAATTTTTTTTTCATCTCCTCTAGTGATTCCTCTAGGAGCCTATTCCTCTCCTTTTTATCCTTCATCTCCTTGGCAGGTTTTGCATTTTTCACCATGTTAGCCTACCCTATCAACTCTTTAGTATATAAAGACATGTCACTAGCCCCAAATCTTCAGTGGCTCTAATACCAATATGATGTAAGCTAAATAGATTCTAGCCACTTTCTTCACTAAGGATTAAACTAGGCTTCCCTTATAACCTACTAGGGTAGATTTCTATCTTATCCTCCAATCTTCCCTATCTAGCTACACCAATGTTTTTAATACTTGCATCGATCATGGAGACTTTTCATCTCATCTGTCAACCTCTCAATTTCAAAAAACTTGGTCATTCTACCTTCAACAAAGAGTGAGGGACTTAGCTTGAAGGATTGTAGACTTCCACTATACTCATGGTATCAAAATCCATAGGTTTCTCTATTGATTCCTTCAAACTAGGCAAAAATATCCTCATTAGACCTAGTTTAAGATGACCTCCAAACTAAATTTTTGGACTATAACACCAAATTTCCCTTAACAAGGTGTAAAAATAACTACTAATACAAGAACCATTTCTGAAGTACTTCAATATTTTTTGGGTCTTAGGTTCTCAACTTGTTCATACACCGCTTTGCCTCTTTTATGCCTAAAAATAAGGGTTTCAAAAATTCCATTTAAACACTCACTAGGGTCTAAAGAAATACATAGAAAATATTGTCTTAGGAACTTATAATTTCACACATAGTTTCCTCATACATCTCTCCTCCTTCTAAAACTCTTAGATTTAACTATCTAGCACATTTAATCCATTAAAAACTACTTTCAATCACTATGATCGCCTAGCCATGCATTGAAAGCTTACCTAGGGCATTACTCGAAAATAGGAATTTTTTTTGTCCAAGTCTCTCCTTTTCTATGTACACTATAAAAGGACTCAAATTCCATATCCCTCAAGGTCATGATGATTCCATAGTGAGGATTCATGGGGGAGCCATTTTTCACAAAATTGCCAAAATAGGAGCAACAGACTATCTATTTAGAAACAATTTTCTAACTATGAACAAATGAAATATTAACAAATTGAAGTTTAAAAAAAATACATTATAAGGACATGAAATCCATGGATCAAATGAAAATATAAATCCATTAAAGCACTCATGAAATCAAAAACACAAAAACTATTAAATTTGGAACAACAATTCATGGCTTTCAGTTTTTAAACTCCAATTGTTACAACTCCCACCCCTTGCAATGGGTCTCCTTTGTGGTTTTATAGGTTGTCTCATAGGTTTTAGATAGTTACCATAACTATCAAATCCATCCTTTCACTATGCAACTTTCTTGTCAAATCTTGTCATGCAACTTTTGAAAATTGCTGACAACTTTTTACAACTCCTAGCAACTTTTACATCTAACCCTTGAAAACTTCCAAATAATACTATTATGGCTTTTTAAAGATTTCTAAGTCTAATTTTTCCTTTATAAAATCAACTTACCTAATTTGGACCAATTTGGCCTAGTTTAAAACTTTTTTAACAATTGACATCTTTCCCAACTTTCCATCAAATGACAATGTATGACCTCCAACCTATGCAAAAAGATGTGAAAAATCCATAGATGAAAAATTAATCTCAAAACCAAATTTTCCTTATACTTCTAGGGTGTAATCTAATCTTTATTCCTAACAACCTAAACACAAGGTAAGGAAAAACATCTAGAATGGATTGAGCCTAGTCAAATCTATCTAGGAGCAAACATACATGACCTTCTAAGGTCCAAACACACCCAACTGACTTGGTTAAGGTCAGCACAAGAAAAAAACCCAAGTGTGAAAATAGGACTAGGATTTATCCTAGGTGCTCCTACACCAAGATGTTATATTCTAAAATGTTATTAGACATTGAAAATATGTACATGTAAGTTCAGGTGTGAGTTGCCTTAGAAAGGTACTAATTTATTCCATTGTGTGAGTTATGAATTGATAACATAGAAGTAGTAAGAAAATTATAAGATTTATTAAATGATGTTTACCATCATATATACATGTTATATGCATATAGTTTCTAGGACATTAAAGAAGCATTGGGAAAATTGTAGATGAAAATTATATTAGGTCAAGAAGAGGCTTCATAGTTGAAATTATGTTTGATGTTTAATTTCCCAAGCGAAACATTATGTTATCAATGATATGAGAATATTTATTGTTTATTATTAAATTATAATACTAAACTATTTTATGAATTTGACTAACTTGATAGTGATGGAAAGAAAAGGATATCAGGACTTTATTTGATGAGTGATTATTACACTTATGTTGACTTACTTTGCATGCATCCTTTATAGTTAACTTACTAGATGTTATGACCTTTTCACAAGACAAATTTAAGTTAAAATAATGTTGTTATGGTTATGAGATGAATTATTTAGTTTATTTTTAGTACATTGGTAAATAGTGAGTTGAATTGAAAGGATATAATATTGGGGTGAATATTTCTTCTATGAGATGATTGCTAAATTGAGGAGTTTAGTGATGGGAACACAACCCAACAACAGAATAGACACAATAGAAAGGGGGAATTATATTAACTGAGAAAATAAGCTAGTACAAATAGTGCAGAGAAAATAAACTTCAAAACATGCCCTACGGGCTTACAATAGCATAACTCTGGAGAATATTTCTCCTTTTAGCACCTCCTCTCAAGCTCCAATCCGAACTGCCTTTTACAATGCCAAAAATCTCCTTAAATAGACCCCGAAGGGTTAAGGACTAGGAGTACATTCTAGAAAGTGCTAGTAGGCATCCACCAACAAAACAGAAGGTTCCAGAAGCCGCGTTAGAAGTCGGTGCAAATCTAGAAGAATCCAGAAACGGTAGCCGATCTTTCGGGAGGCATAACTTTTGAACCGTAGCTCTGATTGATGAACCGTTTACATTTTCGGAAAGCTCTCAAAGCGCTCTATAGCCCTATGGACAAGCTTCACTCATCCCCCATTTTTTGACCCTTTTCAAGGTCATTTAATGCCCCAAACCTGACTTCGAAGCATTCTTAGGAGGTCTCCAAAACCCGAAAAACTGCAATAACTTTCAAACCGTGGGGCCTTTTGACCTGATTCTTTTTCTGGAATGCTCTAAATCTCAATTACATTCATCTAGCCAAGTTGCACCTTCTAGGTCACCAAAATGATGGTCAAATTGCATGCTCCTATTTTTTCAGGATTTTCAAATGCACTGATAGTTGAACTATGAGAGTTGGAACCTTTATTTGAGCCAAATGGGTATCCAAAAATGTAAAGACATGAAACAGAAACTAAGTCTAAGTACATTTTTTTTTTGGTGACACAGGATTGCCCTTATACCTCTGGATGCTCCTGCATCATTTAGTTAGGGTAATATGATTGAGGTTTTATTGTGAATCAATTATGTTGTATATTGTATATTGAAAAAAAGTGAATTGGGTTGAAATGGTTGAATGGTTAATTGAATGATGTGAATGTAGTATTTTTTTTACTTTGTGTATATAATGTATATTACTTCTTGGACTACTAATGTTTGAATTGAATTGTGCAAGAAATTCCACGGAATTAAATTCAGAGAACCAGAACCAAACTTATGTGAAATACCCAACCAAGGTTGTGCCTATTGAGAGTAAAAAACTTATTTGTAATAGTGTTTTATTAGTAAATGTATTATTTCATGAGTGTAATTGTTAATTATTATTTTTATATGTGTAATTCCTTGATGGACAGTGTGATGTATTTTGTGATGTCTAATTGTGGTATCACTTTACACATGTGATGTGTATGTATGACATGTCCACCTAGAAACAATGTAAACCCTACCTTTACCATATTAATCTTTTAGACTCCCATGTGATCCACTTGGTTAGAGAGCCTTAAGATGGTTCAAATCTTTTGAAATTTGTATGTAAAATTTAGGTGGGTTTTTGGAGGGTTATATGAGCACCTAGGGCTGAGTTAGGCCTCTTTTAAAAAGCCACTTGGTATAGCTATGGGTAAGAGTAAATTTTAGTAATAGGACAACCCATAGTTGACTTGAGAGGCCTTCCAAAAGTTAGTTTTCCAAGATGTACAAAAGTAAACTTTTGGAAGCATGAACTTGGTGACACAACCCTTCATTTTTGTGCTAAATACCTTTTCCTTTTCTAAAGCCACTTTTTTAGTTTCAAAAGACAAGCTTGTAATGGTTTGGGAAGAGTGACCAATGAGATCTCACACTTTCACCAAGAGGATTATGGGAAATGTTAGAGCCCTTTTAGTGGGTTTCTAGATGTTTGGGAAGACCATTGCCTACCCTCCAACTTTGGTGGACAAGCTTATTTGGGAGGATGGGAAGGGCACTCTTCATCAACCATCTTGTCATAGCTTGGATCAAGGTTGGTTCTCTTCTCATCTTGTATAACTCATGTTCTTTCTAAAAAAGTGGTATTTTAAATGTTGTTACTTTGGATAGAATGGGTATTTTGGATGACATATGCTCTTAATATTTTTATTGTTTATTGTTATGGGTATTTTTTCTTGTGTGTTGTTATGGGTTTTCAAGGCATCACTCACCATTGGGAGGAAATTAGTGGCCTTGTGAGTGAAGGGTTTAGTTTGGCCATCCCATGAGTGTAGAGTCTCTTCCCTTGGAGGGAAGAGGGAAAAAGCATGAATTATGGATTGTATGTGCCATATCTTATTTTACACTTGGGGGTGATGGGGGGATAATTTGTGAGAAGGATGTTAGGTGAATCTTGAAGTCTTGTAAAGGAATGTTATTATTTATGTGGAATTTGAAGGCTTGTGAAGGCATGATACTAGGTTATTTTTCATATTCTTCTCTTAGGTTTGGCACACCTCCACTCTCTTAATGGACCCTTGAGTGGCTTATTGTGCAAGACTGGTAAAAAGGGTGTTTATTTTTATTTTTTTGACTTGTTCTCATTGTAGGCCATTGTGAAGCTTGGAAATGAAAAGGGTTTCTAGGTTCGTGTATATCATTGTTTTCTATCTTCATATGTTTTTTGTGTGGTATGTGTGTACCCTAGTTTTTTATCTAGTTCTCCTAGCTCAGTGGTGGCCTTGTAAATGCCTAGGTTGGGAGGTGATCTTTCCATGACATAGTATTTCTTCTTGCATTGTAGGTCTTTTTATTTTCCTTGAGGAGTCCTTATAAAGATTGGAAATGAAGGATATGAATATTAGTATTTTCCCTTGTGTTGGAATAAATTTCTTGTTGTAACTATAAGAATATGTGTTAGGGAAAAATTCACCCAAGATCAAAGAACTTAAGCACAAGCACAACAGTAGACCAAAAAAAGTATGATCAGAATATCGATATGTATTTGATTCAATGTGAAAGTACACTAGGAGTGCCTATTAATAAAGGCCTTTGGAATGCTTCTAGAATGCATAGGAATTAGCATCATGATAAGTCATACAACTAAGCACGTGTCCACCAGATATGGATTATCCTCCATTAAGCATAGGAGTAAGTGTGATGATGAGAGGATAAGCCTACAAAGGTGTAGCATGCAAAATAATGTTGTAGACACCATGTGCTAAATTAGAGTTTCTTACTTTTGTGTTGTCAACATGACAACTCACAAAAGTATAAAAAATCCTAAGTGTCTCACCAAATAAATAATAAAATAATGTAATATAATAAAATAATTTATTAACCTAAGTAAAATTAAGTATAGTGTAAATAGTAAATATGTATTTACACCAACACCCCCCTTAAGTGCAACTTAGGGGAATGCCCTTAAGCTTACGAGAATTGGGATGAAATGCAAGATGGGTCTTGGCTACTAGGCCATCTTAGGTACCCATGTACATAATGAAATGAAATCTCTAATAAAGTAGAGAAAGAGGGAAAAGCTCATGGGAAAAATCCTCCCCCAAAAAGAGAGATGAAAAGTCAAGATGCATGGATGGATGGAGTAATCAAGACCCCCCCATTATGACATACATCAACTATATACAAAAGTGAAGAATGAGAAGAACAAAACCTCATAAGAGGAAAAATTCCCCCCCATAAGAAAGAAGAGGAAGAGAGGCAAGGTAGTCCCCCCCCCCCCCCCCCCCCAAATGAAGAGTGTCAATTAGTGATAGCTACTCCAAGGTAGAAGCTGGTCCATGAATGTTGAATAATGTTCCTCCCCTTTGGAAGAAACAATGGCAAAGGTACAAGTGAGATGATTCCCTTGTGTTTAGTAAGAATCCCAATGATCAATGATGCCTCTAAAACCTACTCAACTATCCTTATGTAAATGCTGATGGTCACCCCCTCCAAGACTACTAAAAAGAATGAGTGCAGATCTAACAAGGATGGATGTAGAACCTCTCCCAAAGAACTAATTGTCTCCTCAATTGATAAAGAGGCCTCTTGCAACTACTATACATAAGGATCCACAATCATATCAACCTATGAAGATCAATCATGTAGAGAATGGACATGAGGGTTAGAGTGAGCCCTCGCAACAACTGTAGAAGGATCATCTTCATCAAAGAGAAGATGTATATCATCAAGGATTTCTCCCAAGTTTGATATGTATGACTCCACAAACAAACCTAAAATGGCTTTTATGTAGTCATCCCCTATTGTTGGAGATAGAAGACAAGGTTTACCCTATTGTGCTAGACCTATCACTATGACAATATATTCATATGGACTATACTAATGTTGTGACCACTATTTGCATCTATCAATAGGATCCCACAAATCTAAGTCTATTGAATCACTATCACTGGTGCCACTATCAGTTTCCATAGTGTATGAAGTGCAGAGAGGATTAGAGGATAAGCTTGGTGAACTTTCCTCAAAGTGAACATCCTTCTCCACAAAGATCTCATGAGTCTCAGGATCCATAAGACTGTATGCCTTAACATTGTCTTCATATCTGATGAAAGTACAAGGCCTAGGTGGTGGTGCCTTACATCCCCTAGAAGATATGTTTGGCCATGATGGACAACCAAAGACTCTGAAGTGACTCACAACTATTTTTCTATCATACAATGCCTCAAAAGGAGTCTTCCCATCTAAGGCATTATGAGGATACCTATTAAGTATGTGAGTGGCACTGCTAATAGCTTTGACTTCAAGTGTAGGATCAAGAGAATTGGCTCTAAACATGCAACTTGTCATGGACTTAAGAGTTTGAATCCTTAGTGTTGCAACATATATCTTATGTGGACTAAATGTTGGTGAATTTTAAAGATCAATTCCCTCAATTTTGTAGAATTCTTTAAGTCTTCTGTCCACATATTGACTTTCATTGTCCATCTAAAGAACCTTGATGGCTTTCCTTGATTTTTGTTCAACATGACTCTTGAAGGCTTGAAGCTTATCAACCACATCATTCTTATGATGAAGAAAGTAGACCCATGTGTAGCATGAAAAGTCATCAATGAAAGTAAGGATGTAGCAGCCTTGGCTGATTGATGTCACTGCAAAAGGACCTACTAAAACCATGTGAACCAACTAAAGAACAACTTGTGCTCTTGAAAATTTTCCTTTATCAAAATTCTCCTTGAGATGCATATCCACTAAACATGATAAACATTCGCCCTTAGAAAAATTGATTAGAGGTAGACCTTTGACCATGTTTTTGGAGCAAGGTTGTTGAAGATAGCAAAAGGAAAGATGACCATATAGCTCATGCCATAGTTTGATTTGTGAATTAGATTGAGTTCACAAGGCATGTGAAGGAGACTTAGGCACAAAGTAGGAGAAGGAATAAATCCTCTTTTCATGATTGACTTTACCCATTGCAACCAATGAATCATCTTTTAGACTTCATACCATTACTAAATCTGGAAGGAACTCAACTTTGTTTCCATCTCCAAGGTGAGCGATTTAGTAAATTGAGAGGAGATTAGAGTTAAGGTTTGGAACATAGAGAGCATCTTTGAATTCCCTGTTTTCCATCTCTACATTTCATTTTCCTTCAACTTCCATTTTAGTATCATCTCCCACAAGATGTGCAATACTTGTGACTGCTTCAATGAAGAAAAGTCTCCCTTTGAAGAACCCATATGATATGAGGCACCTGAGTCAAGAATCCATTCTAATGTAGAACTTGATCTAGCCATAAGTGCTTTCCCTTTTCCATTTGAAGTGGTTGGAGTTGAATCCTTGGAGCATTTGGCACTTGGAATTTTTTTCTTCTTGAGTAGGTTTTCCAACTCATCAATTCTTTTAGTTTTGCAATGATGATCATCATGATTTGGCTTCTTGCAATATGTACAAAAATGTTTGTCCTTCTTTTCATTACTTCCCTTCTTTTTGGAAGAAGAATTTCCTTGTTGTGAGGAGGATTGTTGTGTCTCAAATTTTGATTTTTGCTTCCCTGTTTTTTCTTGTTGTTGTTAGAACTTCTTCCTCCTTGACTTGAGTGGTTCTCATCACTAGCCACCAATGCTTTGGTCTTTGATGATGCAAGAAGTCCCATATCTATCAAGTGAGATTTCAAAAATAAACATTTCTAAAAATTCATCAAATGTATGCTTTTGGAAAGCACTTCCCATGGTCAGCTTGTGAGTGTTATAACTCAAAACAAAAGAAGCATACTTTGAAGGTAGCCTCTTGAGGATGTGATGAATCAACTTATCATCCTTCATGGGATTTCCGCAATCTATAAGTAGTGCTCTAAACTCATTGGCTTTGGTGATATAATCTTGGATTGTGTTAAAGTGCTTTGGATCCAAGAGAAGTAGGTTATCCTCAATTTGGTATCCTTTTTCCTTATCCACCTTACCATAGAATGATTCAAGTTTATCCAATGCAGGTTTGGCTTCCTTGAAACTAGAAATGTAGAAGAAGAGATCTATATGTACACAAGTCCTAATAATTCCTAAATCCTATTGGTTTTTAATTTTCCAATCATCAAGTGTTGTGGCATTAGTGGGTTTTGCAATTGAACCATCAACATAAATACTTAGACCTTTTTCCATTAATCTACTCCATACAATATCTTTCCATGTAGAATAATTGAATGAAGTTAGAAGTGGACCTTTAGGTGAACCCATGATGTAGAAGAAAAAAAAGAGCACAAAAGAGACACAAAAACATAATACACACACCCCCTTTTCACTCAATCAAAAGAACCCCCCAAAAAAGATGCTTTTGGCACTTTATATGTAGTGTGTGTACAATAGGCCACTTGTCAAAATGTACAAAGTGGACTTTTGATTTTTCTGTATACAACTAACTTTTGAGGCCTAAATCTAGAACTAAGCATTGTAGCTTAGATATACAACAATTCTGAAAAGTAATCAACGTAATACAATGTAAAAAAGGCCCCAAGTTTGAAAGTGATATTTTTGTCCACATAAGTCTACAATCTAATTGCAAATCTAGAAAGTAGATGAAAAATAACGCACTTTCAAAAAAAAAAACTTAAAAATGTGTCCAAATGAGCTCGTGCAGAGAATTTCAAGTTGCAAAATGTAGGATTGGATAGGTATAGTCACCAAAAAATGCAATTTCTGACAAATCCTTGCATCAAAACTAGAAAAGAACACCACCACTAAAAAGTTTTAAAAAAATACTCAAAATAAAAAAAAATTGCACCTAATTTGGAGTTCGAATTATTGGGTTATGGCACCCCAAAGTCAGACTATCAAATCAAAACTACATCTGGAGAGGGGTCTAGGCAGAAAAATATGAGCTTAAATTTGACAGTCAAATGGTTGTTGTAGCAGTTTAAAAATGTTGGGAATGATGGTTAGACGATCGTCAAATTTAATCTTGTGAAATATTGATGCAAGAAAAAAATCAACCTCCCTAGATGATGTGGTGTTGATGTCAGCTTTACAAAAAAAAATGTGGAAGTACAGCTATGTGACATGTGTCATACAGATATGATGCCACATGGCAATGTATAGTACTACATGGTAGTCATGTTAATAGGGTTTGTGTTAGCACCAATGTGGCTCTATCTACATTATTCACACTCCATGTGGATGTAGATGTGGCTATGAGGTGGCTAAAGTGAACACTAACATGGCCTACACCATAGTTGAGGTGGCAGAAGGCACAAAGGGATCCACATGTTTGGTTATTCAAGCACTATATATTGTGGTGTAGAATGCACTACATGGCACTACCAAAGGGTTTTGTGTGTCCTATGTGGAGGAAGTTGTCGGGGTCAGGAGAAACTCACTAATAGGAGATGTAAGTAGAGTCAAAAATGGTTTCTGATGCACCAAAAAGTGTTTTAAAATCCCACATTATTGGTGGGTGTATTTCCAAGGCAGTTTAAAACAACGAATGTCAAGAGGAAAAGTAAACAAAGTGGTTGGGGGTTGGAGAGCCAATCAAGTAGGTGGAATCCATCTACTAGTGTTTGACCGTGGCTCATTAGATTAATGTTGGATTTTCTAGCCAATTTTGAAAGTGCCTCCATACTGTGATAAATGCAAAAAAATACCTCCAAGGGCTAGGGTTTCACTACCTAGTTGTTGTACAAAAAAATTTCTCTGCTAGCCCAACTAGGCTAAAAAAATTTCAAAAATATATAGAAATATTGTGACAGAAATACAAAGAAATTAAATAATAGATCTAGATTAAATTAAATTATAGATCTAATATATCATAGCCAAACTTGTAAATTGGGCCTTCGGGTGTCAATTTACAAAAAAAAATTGCCTCAAAATTGACTTTGGCCTAGGGTAGTCAAATTTATAGCCAATTTTCATTGAATTGACATTCTAGATGCAATGGCAAGGTCCATTCTAGCTCTAGACACTCCCAATGACTGTGATACTCTAGATCTAAGTTGAGGTGTTGAAGCAACAAGATGGTCTCAAATGGCTATGTAGAGAGAAATTCTCCAAGCTCTGATACCAGGTAAGAATTTTTCTTAAGGCAAAATTCACCCAAGATCAAAGAACTCAAGCACAAGCACAACAATAGACTAAAAAAAGTATGATTAGAATATCGATATGTATTTGATTCAATGTGAAAGTACACCAAAAGTGCCTATATATAAAGGCCTCTAGAATGCTTCTAGAATGTATAGGAATCAGTATCATGATAAGTCATACAACTAGGCACATGTCCACCAAATATGAATTATCCTTGATTAAGCACAAGAGTAAGTGTGATGATGAGAGGATAAGCCTACAAAGGTGTAGCATGCAAAATAATTTTGTAGACACCATATGCTAAAATAGGAGTGTGAATAATTGTGTTGTCTACATGAAAACTTAGTTAATGATGCAAACTCCAGTGTTGTAGACACCATGTGTTGAATTAGAGTTGCTTACTTCTATGTTGTCAACATTAAAACTCATAAAAGTATAGAAACTCCTAAGTGTCTCAACAAATAAATAATAAAATAATGCGATATAATAAAATATTGCATTAACCTAAGTAAAATTAAGTAAAGTGTAAATATTAAATATGTATTTACACCAACAGTAACAAGTGTTGGAGAGTCTCCCAACTGAATTCTTTTTTTTGTTAAAGAGGGGTAAACGCTTTGACCTAGAGCTATGAACTAGTGAGGCCACAAATAGGGGACCTCATCCCCATTAGATTTGAACCTTGATGGAAAGGATAACAACTCAACAACTTATCCATCACAACATGCCACTATTGGTTTTCTCCCAACTGAATTCATTCTCTTGTATTGGTGTCATTTGTAAAAATAAAGTTTCATATTTTCAAGGATGTTGGTTAAAATAAAAGTGTATGAATGCATATTTTAAAGGAAGAGAATGTAAATTACCTCTACATTTCATGCGTGTAAAATTATAGCTAAGTATTTTAGAATATAGCACTAGTTCTAAAAGATTGAGAAACTCCCTTAATAGATGAAATAAAAGGTGTACTTTTTTATTTGCACAAAAAGTTGATATTCACTTTATATTAGTTGAGTTTCCATTAGGAGAAAGGGGAAAAAAGAAAAACAAGTAAACATTTTCTTATGGTTTGTTACAAGTTTATTGCTAAAGTAAGTTTTAGCCATTTTTTTCCCTTCCTACCAAATTTGAATCTTAAATGGAAAACATGTCTAACGATGAATTGATTATTTCAAATTTGAAATTGCCACATAGGTTCAAACACATCATGCTTTAACCCTTGTTTTCCTAAGTTCAACCTTAGCCTCTCATGATTTTCATGTTATATCGTATAAATAATTTAGGTTATAGCTGTGCGATTATCCTTCATCGCCCAGCCACAAGTTTTTACCACTTAACCATCAAGGAAGTTGTAAAGGTTGGAAATATCTAAATCTATAATTAGTGCATCCTCTAACCATTTTATTTTGCATATGGTTTCATTTCATGACCTTGCAATCAAGCCATGTTAGTCAAAATTCATTTGGATAGCAAGGTCGCGGGCAGTTAGGATTAACCATGATCAATGTTGTGACACTACATTTTCCTTTTCTCTATGCATTCACAAGGTTAAAATAGTTAACCAGGGTTTGAGTGGTGATGTAGAAATTCTCTTTGGTCACATAGTCACTATAAGTTAATGATCAACCATGATTAGAAGGGTGACAAAGTGATTTCTTTGATCACTTAGTCATGAAGGGCTAGGTCTAACCCAGGGTTCATGCTGCAAAATGGTGATCTTCTCTATTTTCACCATTACTAAAGGTTAATCTTAACCCATGGATAGTATGGTGAATTCATGAATATTAGTGTTCTCGGAGTGGTGATGAGCTAACAA
The DNA here is from genome assembly GCA_028749045.1 of Cupressus sempervirens. NCBI lineage: Eukaryota > Viridiplantae > Streptophyta > Pinopsida > Cupressales > Cupressaceae > Cupressus > Cupressus sempervirens. Next base: position 423,687,519 of record CM053790.1, read on the forward strand.
TTAACCCCAATTTGAGTTGTGACATTGTGATTGTCTTGATCACGTGTTTATGGGGTTAGCATCAAGTTTAGAAGATCAAGTCATGACCATGTGAAAACAACACATGTAGTAAAGATGACATTAGTCACATGGTCTTAGAAATTTTTTGCCAGAGTTAGTTTTAGCTGCAAAGGTGTGACCAAGATAGGTTAGTTGATCTCACATCATTGCATGGTTAGAAGGTTGTTAAGCCTAAATCATGGTGATGGTGCAAAGGGTTAGAATCATATAGTCATAGTGTCATAAAAATTAGTGGAATGAAGTGAAGGTAAGCTACAATGCAGCACTAATAGTTAGAATAGGGATATTCCTGATTTTGTAGGTTTGAATAGCTAACAAAGGTAAAGGGTTGTGAAGCTACAACCATAGGTAGTCAAGGTCAGACATGAAAGATAGAAGAGTGGCAAGGTGGGAAAATGATATAAATTGATTGGTTCACATGGAAAAGCCTAAGGATTACTTTATTTTATTGATGACATGGCTGACTTGGCATGCTAATAGAAAGAAACAACTTGTAGATGGTAAATCTAATCTTCTTGATCATCCACAACCACTCTTCAACATTCCCCATGCCTGATAAATGAAAAGGGAAATTCCTCTCATGGATTTATTATCCATCTACTTGGCTAAGGCATTAATGTTCACCATTTCTATCTTCTCAAGGCTCTAATAGCTATGAAAGATTTGATTATTTTTACATCTAGATGTGTACTATGATCAGATCTTTCCCAGATTTACAATGATTGTTCTCTGCAAACTTAAGTGCAGTTGTTGTGCTTTTCCTTAGGGTAGAAGCTATCTGAGTTATGCTTGCACTATAAAAGAAATTTTTGTAACTCTTTTTAGGGTCTTCCTTTTCTTGATTCATTAGTATTTCATTTTATGCTCTACTACTATAATTTTCCTTTTGTCTATGCATGAATGTAATCTCTATCTTACCTCATTCTCGTATTAATATAAGTGCAGAACTTCCTTCCCTTTTTTATTTTTTTCTTCAATCCTTCAATTTTTATAGCAATATCTATCTTTCCTTAGATGTTATAAAGTTCCTTCCTTGTATAATTTCATTTGGTTTTTGATCTATTTGTGGTTGCTGGATTGAAACAAAGGTTGAATCAGTGTATCTTGAGAATATGTTGATAAATAGTGCATTGTTAGGTAGAAATAAGGTTGAAGAAATTATTTTGGTTTATCACCCCCTTTATATTATATTAGGTAGTTTTCTTTCATGCATTCCTTCTCCCTTTTTCTCTTAAAGAGTAGTTAGGTGCACCATGATAGTAAGGAAGTAAGCTGTCTCTGGAGATGCAATCTCATAGTTCAAGTTCCACAACTTGGAGATTGTTTCCATGTTTCACAAGGTTTCCTTTAAGTCAAAACTTTAGGCAATGGTACAAGCTTTTGTGAAAACATTTTCTAGCATGTCTGATGGGACTAACATTCAATGCATTCTAAGTCTACTAGTTCACTAGTGTCAGAGAAGAAAAGAACTTCAAATACATGATGAGAATATAGTGTTGCTCTTAGTATTTTAGACCTTTAGAGGCTCATTTTAAAGTACTTGGAAACCCCAACTCTATATTCTAGTTTTGATACCAATTTTGTTATGATTCATTCCCAAAGCTCATACAAGAGCATCTTCTAGAGGTAATTTTCAATACACTGAACTCTCATTTTCAAACCCTAGAAGAAAGAGAAATAGATTATCTATATCACCAGTTAGGAGTGCAACAATAAGAAATACACCTACAAGATCCTTTTGCACTCCTCTTGTTGATAGATCATATCCTAGGTTGCCATCTATTCATTTAAATAGGTCATTATTCCATATGGAAAAGCCTAGAGCACATGCATTTGTCACCTTTAATGGTGGGAGTCCTCTCCTTTTGGCTCAAAGACATGATATTCTAGTGTTAGATCTCAAAAGTATACCTAATTTCACTAGTGAAACTTCCATCTCCCCTATAGAACATATTCAAGAGATTTCAAATGTTTTTAATATAAATGGTATTATAGAGGATGATTTTGTTGTTAGGCTTCTAGCTTCATCCTTAAAGGTAAAAGCATTACAGTGGTATAGAGGTTTTCCTTACAACTCTATTACTAATTGGGATGGGTTAGGAGCAGGGTTATGTAAACACTTTGGAGACAAAATGATCACCTATCACTTTTAGAGAAGCTAACAACTATCAAGAGAGCACCCCATGAATATATGATAGATTTCAATTTTACATTTTAGAAGACATGGGATAGAATACCTACTACAAGAAAGCCTTCCCCTACTTTCTTATATTACCTCAGAGCCTTTAATAGTGATATAGCTACTATAGTGTAAACTATGGGAGTGGATACTTTACTAAATACTTATGAGATTTCCATAAAGGAAAAAAATATCTTGATACAAGGATGGAAGTTAGCTCTAAGGCCTCTAATGCCTTTCTTGATATGCATAATCATCAACCTATTATAGCCCCTATCCCTACTACATTTACAAGTTAGCCTCTTTCTATTGTCTCTTTAGCCTCCACATCTTCAAATGGAGTAGATGAAATTAAAGATATGATGGAAAATATAGATAAGAAGTTGTAGGGTTAGGAGAAGAAGCTAGAGGATAGCTTCTTAGTGATATAGAAGATGAGTAACGAGGTGGTGACCCTAGAAAGACAACAAGCTTAAAGAAAAAAGCCTCCCCAACTTTAGCATCAAGCCCCTATGCATAATAGGCCCTAAAATCAAAGCCAAAGTCACATCCCCTACAATTAGAATAGACCTATTGGTAATGCCTCTGATGCAAATACAAACCCAAATAGGCCTCAATCCCTTAAAATAATCTTGCTTAAGATCAAGATTTTTTCCCTTCCTATAATTATTCCTATGGATATTGTATGTGCCAGAAGGCAGAGTCTTACTTAGGATTGACTGCACAAGAGAAAGTAGTAGGAAAACAATGTAATGTTAGTCAATCTACTAATGGTTCTCATATACAATAGGAAAGTGATTGTTCCTTCATAAACCATCAAACAGAGGAGCATTGTCATGCTAGTTATGACATTATAGCTCACAACACTGGAAGTAAAAGAAGAGTTGTTGAGGATGCTATCCCTCCTCTACCTAATCAAGCTTCAACTTCAAGAGTTGCTCTTCATGTTCTAATAATGAATACACAACCAAGTGTGGTTACCCAAAATTGACAAGACACAAATAAAGGGAAGCTTAATGAATATTAGACTACTCAATTTAAGTCATCAATCCATGTAGCTCCTAAAGTGTCAACCAAAGCAATAGGTCTTCCACTTAACATTATGGATCAAATAAATAAGACTACTATCAATCTCTCCATATAGGATTCTTCTATTGCAATGCCTTCATAGAGGAAGCTATTACATCAAGAATTAGAGAGTACAAAGATGAAGGAGCAGCCACCTAGGGAAGAGAATGCAACAAGCCTAGTGTAGCCAATAAAAGGGGAGACACAAGTAAGAAAATAAGACCTCCTCCCTTTTATGTTTTCTTGATCATAGGAGATAAACTAGTCTATAATTGTATGATAGATTCAAGGGCTAGTAGTTTTGTAATGCCTAGAAGTGTAGCTTATCTCCTTGGCATCAAATATGAGCCCATAGTTAGGGATGTCCTTTAGTTAGATGGAAGCTTTTTCAAGATGGTAGGGATACCAAGAAATGTGGAAATGGTGTTATATGTTTTCCCTAGTTGCGCTATCATTCAAGATATATTAGTAGCTGAGGTAGAACCTTATTTTTCTATTTTTCTTTCTAGAGACTTCACTACATAAATAGGAGGTCACATTATAGAAGATTGGTCCTATACATTCTTCAGGACAAGATATGGGGCAAGAGCTTCCTTAAGAGTAAAGCCTTTGGCTCTTAATCACATAGAAACTTATACCCCAAGTCCTATCAATATGAATTGTATAATTAGATAAGAGGATAAAGGGTACACATCTCATGAGCCTACTACTTCTTTGGAAGAAGTGCCTGACTATATTTTGGATGAGTGGGCCACTACTTATCAATTTGATCCAACGCAAGAGGCTCTAGAGATAGGCCTTGGCACATCTTGCATATTAGAGAAGGGCACTCCTATCCCTAGTCTCATAAAGACATAAGAGGACACTAATGTATTATGAAGCATGTTTTTTGATGGCTCAAAAAATAGAAAGGGTTTAGGTGCTAGTGTCATGCTCATTGCTCCTCAATTGGAGAAATACTATTTTTCTTATAGGCTCCAATTCATCTACACCAATAATTTAGTAGAGTATTAAGCTCTAATCCAAGGTCTCCAACTTGCACAAAAAAGAGGAATCAAGACTCTAAGGGTACTTGGGGATAGTAAGTTGATTGTTAATCAAGTAAGAAGCTATAACATTACCAAGAAAAACCTCCTCAAATTATACAAACATAGAGTGTGGGATATGCTTGAAGGTTTTCATTCTTGAAACATCTAGAGTGTTCCTAAGAGAGAAAATAAACATGTTGATACACTTGCAGCCATTGGTGCTCATCATAATGTATCAGAGCATGTCAAAGATGATGAGGAGTAGCATATCAAAATGGTTGTAAGGCCTACCATCCCTAACAACTACAAAAATTAGTAAGTCATTGACTCTGATGTATAGATTGTAAATTTTCTGCAAAGTAAAGTAGAACTCTTTGAGAAGAATTAGTCTAGATTGAAAGGCCCATATGGTGATCAAATCATGAACCTTAGTTCAAACAAGTTATCCAAAGGCTTAATCACTTTGAAGAGTGTCTTCAACCCTGATGATCAAGTAAGGAGCAAAGGCTTAAACTTGGTTGCAAGTAAATATGATCACATACCTAGCACTATTATTGATGGAAGGACTCTCAATATGCAAAAGGTATGCTCTAAGGCTGAACAAGAAAATTTTGTCCAATTATGTCAAGAATATAATGATGTATTTGCATGGACATATGATGATTTAAAGGTTTTTGACCCAAGTTTATTTTATCATACAATAGATTTGAGTGATAATGTAAAACATGTTAGGCAAAAGAAAAGACTAGTAAACCCTAGGATTGAGCCTATGATGAGAAAGGAGCTATCCAAATTGATAGAGGCTAATTTTATTTTTCCTATCAAGCATTCCTCTTAAGTAGCCAATCTTGTTCCCATTAGAAAGGAGAATGGGAAAAATTAGATTATGTGTAGATTTTAGAGACCTTAATAGGGCTTCTCTTAAAGATCACCATCCTCTCCCTTCCATGGAACAAATCTTGTCTAAAATCAGTGGCTCTATAAGATTTTCCTTCCTAGATGGTTTTTTAGGGTAAGTTAAGTGATAGTCCAAGAATTTGACAAGTATAAGACAACCTTCACAACTAAATGGGGCACCTATGCCTATAACAAGATGCCTTTTAGACTAACTAATGTACGTGCTACATTTCAAAAAGCAATAGAGATGGATTTTAGGAGCATGATTGAGAAATATGTATTGGTCTACCTAAATGATATAAAAGTCTACTCCAAGAATGTGGCAGAACATTTTGGTCATTTGAGACAGGTGTTCATCAAATGCAGAGAATATGGTGTATCCCTAAACCCAAGAAATTGTGTGTTTGCCTCTAATCAAGGTGAACTACTTGGACATATTATGTCTAAGAAAGGTTTGACTTTTGATCTAGAGAGGACAAAGGCAATTCTTTCTCTCCCACTTCCTACTCATAAAAAAGGGTTTTAAAGCTTCCTTGGTAGAATAAAATTTCTAAGGAGATTTATCCCTAATCTTGCTACCATGGTCAAGCCTCTCAAGCCTCTCATATCCATGCTAAAGAATAATATGGTCTTCACCTAGATAAAGCAAGGGTGAGCTAGTTTTGAAGAGATTAAGGAAGTAATAGCATTAGCTCCTACCCTTATAAATCCCAATTTTGATAAGGATTTCATTCTCTATACCCTTGGAGGTGAGTCAAGTATATCAGTTATCTTGACATAGATGAATGATGAAAATGAAGAATAACCTATAGCCTTTTTTAGTGTAGGGATAAAGGACTATGCAGATAAATACAATTATGTGGATAAAAAAGTCCTATCTATTATAAGAGCCTTGGACAAATTTAGGCATATTTTGTCTCACAACAACATCCAACTCTTAGTCTTGCATTCCAATGTAAAGGACTTCCTCCTAAACAAGGAGATCAATGAAAAAAGAGCAAGATGGATCAGTAAGTTTATGGAGTATGATATTGATATCAAGATCACCAAGCTTGTAAGTTGTAAAGGGCTATGTGAGCAAATGATTTCATCCCAAGAGCCAACTAAGGAAGTTTATCTAGTCATATAAAATGTAGAACCAATAGGGGATGAAAATTTGAATAATTGGATGCATAACATGACAACCTTCTTGTTGGAAGGAGAATATCCACAAGGGTTGAGCAAAGCCAAAAGAATGAAATTTAGATTAAAATACATTCCCTTTATCCTAGTGGATGGGATTCTTTTCAGGAAAGATTGCAATGGAGATCTATTGAGATGTATTGACCTGGACCAAACTGAAAGGATGATCAAGGAGTTTCATGGTGTTCTTGATGGTGGTCACTTTTCAACTAGAACAACAACCATAAAGGTCATGAGGGCTAGTCATTATTGGCCAACTTTTTTCCATGATTGTTATAGGTATATAAGAAAATATGAGAAGTGTACTTTCTTTTTAGGAAAATAGAGATTAGTAGCTCTTCCCCTTCATCCTATTCAGGTTGAGCAACCATTTTCTCAATGGGGGCTAGATTTTATTGGTCCAATCAATTCACCTTCTAACTCTAGTCACAAGTGGATCCTATCTGCAACTAACAATTTTACAAGGTGGATAGAAGCACAAGCCTTGAAGGATGCCATAGAGACTTCAATGGTAGAATTCCTTGATGGAATTATAACTATATTTGGTAGCCCTTCAACAATGATATCAGACAATTCCAAGTCTTTTGTTGGGACCCATATTTGTTCTTGGGTAGTTTATCATGGAATATATTTTAGTATGTCCTAAAATTATTATCCCCAAGGGAATGGCTTGGTTGAGTCCTCTAATAAGAAATTGATCAAAATCATAAAGAAAAATATTGAGGACAACCAAAGGTGTTGGCATTCAAAATTAGAGACTATCCTCTAGGCTGATAGAATCACACCTAAAAGAGCAATAGGGAATTTACCTTTCATGCTGGTATATGGAAGAAAGCCAGGCTTTCCATTTCACTATAGTTTCCCTCTCTTGAATTAGCTCATCAATTGGAGCTAAAAGAAGATGATGCCATGACTGTCAGAATGGAAGAATTAATGTAGCTAGAAGAAAAGAGGAAACAAGCTATGTACACACTTGAAATTCATTAACAATAGGTTAAGAGGAGCTTTGACAAGAAGGCCAAATATAGATTTTTCAAAGAAGGAGACCTTGTCCTCAAGTGGGATGCAGATAGATCTAAACTAGACAGTTACTCCAAATTTGGTACTATCTGGAGTGGGCCTTATGTTATCACTAGTTATAAAGAGGGAAATTCTCTTTAGCTATCTAGGCCCAATGGTGATGTCCTACCAATTCTAGTCAATTGAATTTACCTCAAACCCTACTTCTAGAGAGGATTAGGGTCTTTTGTGCATATTAGAGTAGTTCCAATTTTCCAAGAAGTGTTGAGGACATGTTGTTTCTTCTAGAGGAGGTAGAGTTTTCTTTTATTTTGTAGTTGCAGAGGTTGCAGTTTTTTTATTTTTTTCTTTTTGCAGAGTAGATTTCATGTTTTTTATGAATCCATAGCACAATGGATGCTTAAGTTTTCACTTCAAGTTTTTCTCTAGTCAGAGGTTCATGGTTTTCATGCCTTTGTAAGTGTACTAGATTAGATCATTTTAGATCACCTTGATTGTTCCCTAAACACTTAATGGTAGTAGCTGTAAGTCACCTTAGTTGGAAAATATCTTAGTTATGCTTGAGCTATAAAGGTAGATTTTTGTAGTCTTTGTAAGGTTTGATCTTTCTTTGATTCTCTAGTATTGCATCCATGTATACTACTATAATTTCTTATGCCTCCAAGCCATTGTAATCTTCTGTTGAGTCTCTTTTAGCCATTAACACCCTATGCAAGATTTCTTTGCCTCTAGTTAATATTTTTGTTTATATTCTACAACTTGCATGATTGTATCTACTTTGACATTTGAATGATATTAAGTAAAGAATCTTCCTATAGAATTATTTTTTTGTCTGATTCACATGTGGTTGTTGAATTAATCAAGGCATGAATATGTGTTCTTTGAGGTTATAACTAGCTAATTGTGCATTCATGGATAGAGATAAGGTCAAACATTCTATTTTGGTGCATCACCCCCTTAAGTTAGAGTAGGTAGATTTTCTTTCACACATTCCTTTTCTCTTTTTCTCTCTGAGTGTAGTTAGGCACACCCTAATAGTAAAGGAAGTCAGCCTTCTCCAAAGACTCAACCTCATAGTTCAAGTCCCACATCTTGGAGGTTGTTTCCATGTTTCACAATGTTGTCCTTAGGTAAAAAATTTGGACAAAGGTGCAAAATTTTGTGATAATATTTTTTGGCACACCTAGTAGGACACTATAACAAGAAGATTTCAAGTTTAATGGTATCAAGAAAAAGAAAACATAATGATTATGCTAAAGAGATTGTATTGGCTTTAGTATTCAAGCTTTCAAGAGGCTCTTTCATCAAGTACTTGTCAACTCCAAGATTCAAATACATCTAGTTTCAAACCTAGTTGTTGTGATTCATGCCCAATGCTAAAATAGGGGCATCTTTTGGAGGTAAGTTTCAATATCAAGAGCTTTCATTTTTATAATCCTAGAAGAAGAAAGACTAGAATATCCTTATCACTAGTTAGGAGTACAGAAGAGATACATACCCCTACAAGATCAATCTACACTCCTCCTTTTGTTAGATCTCGACCTAGGTTGCCATCGGCTCATATCAATAGACTACTTGCTTTTATGGCTAGAGCTCATGCTTTTGCCACCTTTAATGGTGGAAGTCCTCTTTTATTAGCCCAAAGACATGATATACTAGTAGTTGCATTTAAAAGTATACCTAAATTCATTGGTGAAACTTTTATCTCTCCCTTAGAACACATTCAAGAGGTTACAAATGTTTGCAATATCCATGGTATTACAGAAGATGATGTGGTCATTAGACTCCTAGCTTCATATTTAAAATGAAAAGCCCTACAATGGTGCAGGGGTCTATCACATGGTTCTATAATAGATTGGGATGGGTTAGGAGTAGGACTATGTATACACTTTGAGGACAAAAGTGACTATTTATCACTTTTAGAATAGCTAACCACCATAAAAAGAGACCCCCATGAATGTATGACTGAGTTCAACTACATATTTCAAAAGACATAAAATAGAATACCTACTTCAGTGAAGCCTACCCCTGGTAATGCCTTCTTACATTACCTCAGAATTTTTATTAGTGATATTGCCACTACAATCCAAACCATAGGAGGAGATAACTTACATAATGCTTATGAAATAGCAATAAGGGAAGAAAACATATTGATAAAAGGAGGAAAAATAGCTCCAAGGCCTCCTATTCCTCTGTTCCCTAATATCCCAAATCACCAACCAATAAAGACCCCTATTCCCACAATGTCCATGTAACAACCCCTTGCTCTAGCCCCTCAGGCTTCCACATCTTCAAATAGAATGGATGAAATCAAGGAGATGATTTAGTTTGTGATGTTGAACATAGATAAAAGATTGCAAGGCCAAAAGAAGAAGTTGGAGGATAGCTTCTTTGTGATATAGAAAGTGAACAAAAAAGTGGTGAATTTGGAAAGGTGGAAGACTCAAGGTAATAAGGCTCATCAACTAAAATATCAAGCTCTAAATGATGATAGGCCTCCAAATCATAACTATGGGAATAATTCTTTTGATCAGAGTATGTAGAATAGTCATGCCTCTACTTCAAATGCATATAAAAGTAGAGATATAGTTCTTCAAAACAATATGCCTCAAGATAAATATTTGTGTCCCTCTTGCAATTACTCCTATGCCTATTGTATGTGTCAAAAGGTTGAATCCTATTTAGCTTTGACTACCCAAGATCCTATAGTAGGATAGTCATATAATGAAAGCCAACCCAAGGATGCCTCACATATGTAAAGACAAGGTGATTGTTCCTTCATGAATCATCACGTGGAGGAGCATTATAATTTAAGTCTAGACTCCATTGCTCACAATACTAGGAGTAAAAGAAGAGTTTTTGAAGATACTACCCCACCTCCTTCTAATCAAGCTTCAATATCAAATGCAATACCTCATGTACAAGTAGCAAGTGATCAACTCAATGCTCCTCAACAATGAAGATGGGACAATAACAGAGGAGATGTGAATGGCCCCCAAATTATTCCATCTCAATCTCCCATATATATAGCTCCTAAATCTTCTACCAAAACACCTAATGCCCCATTCAATGTGATAGAGTAGATGAAGAAGACAAATGTGAATATTTCCATGTGGTACATTGTTGCTACTATACCTATGCAAAAGAGATTGCTACAACAAGAATTGGAGAGAATTAAATTAAGGGATTAGCCACCTAACACGGAAAGTGTCACAAGCCTAGTACAACCATCAAGGGAAGTAGAAACAAGTAAAAGTTTCATAACTCCTCCATTTTATATTTCTCTAATTATAGGGGGTAAACTAGTCCACAATTGCATGATTGATTATCTAGCTAGTAGTTCGATGATGCCTAAGTGTATTGTTGATGCTTTAGAAATGAAATATGAGCCTATTGTTAGGGATGTATTATAGATGGATGGTAGTACCATCAAGACTATAGGGATCCTTAGGAATGTTTAGATGGCCCTACACACATGTTTTGTTTGTACTATAACTCGAGATAAATAGTTGTTGACGTCAAACCACACTTTGCCATTTGTCTTTCAAGAGATTTCACTAACCAAATATGTGGCTACATATCTTTTGATTGGTCATATATGTTTTTTAGAACAAGATATAGAACCAAGGCTTCAATTAGAGTAAAGACTCTAGCCCTCCATCATATTGAGCCCTACACCCCCAATCCCATCAATATGAATTCCACTATCCTAGAGATGGATGAGAATGACATAGTAGATGAACCTATCACTTCTCTAGAAGAGATACCTAATTTTTGCTTAGATGAATGGGATAATGCATATCAATTTGATCCCATACTAGAAACCCTTGAGACAGGCCTTGGTACATATTTTTTATCAAAAAAGGATGTTCTTGTCCCTAACCTTATGAAGACCAAAGAAGATATGAGTTGAATATGGAGTATGTATTTTGATGGATCAAGGAATAAGAATGGATTAGAGGTAGGTATAATGTTGATTTCTTCTACATAAGTAAGGTACTACTTCTCCTTTAGGCTCCAATTTAGTTGTACCAATAATGTGTTCGAGTATGAATCCTTGATCCAAGGTCTCCTACTTCCTCAAAAAAAAAGAATTCAAGCATTCAGTGTATATGGAGATAGTGAGTTGGTGGTCAATCAGGTGAGAAATTAGAATATCACTAAAAATGGCTTGCTCAAGTCTTATAAACATAGAGTATGGGATTTTCTTGAAGGTTTCAATATATTCAATATTCATAGCATCCCTCAAAAAGAGAATAGACATGTTGATAGACTTGTAGTAGTAGGTGCATATTATTATATCCCAAAAAACCTTAAAGCTGAGAGGAAGCAACAAATCAAAGTGGTAGTAAGGCTTAATATTCTTGACAACAACATCAATTGGCATGTGTTTGAATCTGATGCACAAATTATAAGTTTCTTACAAAATGAAGTAGAATTCTTAGAGAGAAACCAATCTAGGTTGTAAAACTAGTATGGAGATCAAATCATCAATCTCAATTCCAACAAGTTGCCTAGGGCATCATTATCTTAGAGTGTGTCTTCAACTTTGATGACCAAGAAAGAGATAGAGGCATGAACCTAGCTACTGACAAAAATGATTATACACCAGTTTTAGTTGCTAATGGAAAGTCCTTAAACATAGGGAAGGTATGTTTTAAAATTGAGTAGGAAAATTTCATTCATCTATGTCAAGAGTTTAATGATATATTTTCTTGGAAATATGATGATTTAAAGGTCTTTGACCCAAGTTTTTTTTAGCATACCATGTATTTAATTGATAATGTCAAACCAGTATGACAAAAGAAGAGGCCAATGAATCTTAGGATTGAACCATTAATGAGAAAAGAGCTATCCAAGCTAATTCAGGCTAGTATAATTTTCCCTATCAAACACTCATCATGGGTAGCAGACCTTGTCCCTGTTAGGAAGAAGAATGGAGAAATTAGATTATGTGTGGATTTTAGGGATCTTAACCAAGCTTCCCTCAAAGATTACCATCCCCTTCCTTCCATGGAGTAGATATTGTCAAAGGTAAGTGGTTTAGAGATGTTTTCATTTCTTAATGGGTTTTTTGGTTATAATCAAGTGCTAGTCAAGGAGAGTGACAGATACAAAACTACATTCACCACCAAATAGTAAAATGCCTTTTGGGCTAACAAATATAGGTGCCAAATTTCAAAAGGCAATGGAGATGGCCTTAAAAAACATGATTGGAAGGTCTGTATTGGTTTACCTTAATGATATCATAGTGTATTCAAAGAATATAGTAGATCATTTTGGTCATCTCAGACAAGTGTTCATAAGGTGTAGAGAGTTTGGGGTATCCCTCAATCCAAGAAAGTGTATCTTTGCTACCAATCAAGGAAAATTATTAGGACACATTGTATTTAAGGGTGGTTTGACCATTGATCCAAAAAGAACAAAGGCAATACTTTCCCTTCCACTTCCTAGTCATAAGAAAGGTCTTCAAAATTTTCTTGGTAGAATAAATTTTGTGAGAAGGTTTATCCCTAATTTTAACTACCATGGTAAAACCTCTTATAGCATGCTTAAAAAGAATATAGTGTTTACATGGACCAAGGAAGGGAAGGTATGTTTTGAAGAAATCAAAGTAGCCATAGCCTTAGCCCCTATCCTCATTAACCCAAATTTGGAGAAAGATTTGATTCTTTATACCTTAGGTGTGTAATCACCTAAAAATGGTCATCTAGACTATTAGCCCCCTTTTCAACATTTTGGCTAAATTAATTTAATCATTTACCTAGACCAAATTGCTAATAATCAATTTATTTGATTATAACCTATAGTTTGACTATGCTATCCTAAGTTCATTATTTGATTAAAAGAACATGTCCCCTTTTAATTAAATAAAAGACCCCATTCTTCTAACCCACTTAAAGTGCACACATAAAGTCTTTTTTCTATTTTGCAATTAAAAGAAAAGGCTTTGTGACTTTTGTCTTATATGACAAGTCAACTTATATTCTATTGGTTGATATGTGTGTGCACATGGATCACTCCTATTTTCAAATTCAACCGTTGATCATCCACCATCTTCATCTTGATCTCCACCGTCCGTACATCTTTAAAAGGGAGAGAGCTTTCCCCCTCAAAGAATCCATATTTGAATATTGTTATGCTGCAGGTTTTCTAACAAGTTTCTTTGGAGCTTTGTGGAGAACTTCTATTTCTTGTCTACATTCTCTCATACCATAGCATCTTAGCTTAGCTTTCATTTTTACATGTAGCTTAATCTCACATAGCTTAATAATGGTATTGTAACACTCTCATTCATATTCTAGCATAGCTGCATTTGACATTCTCATTCTAGCTTAATCTTCATTTGCATTGCATCCTTGAGGAACTCCTTGGGACATTTGCATTCTTGCATCTTGTCTTTGGAACCTCCCATTGCATGGTTTACTAGCAAGAAGAGTATCTCTAAGGCTCATCTGAGAGCCTTCTTATTCTTAAAATATACTCTCTTGCACTCCGTGGATAGGGAGCTCTAAGCCGGCATTCGAACATTCCAACTCATGGAATTGTTTGGATAGAAGGGTTTAGAGTGGGACACTTTCGAGTGTACATTTTTGGCGCCCACCGTGGGGCTTGAATCAAATTTTCAGCTCCATTTGCTTTTATTTCTTATCTATGGTTTTTTACAGCAGCATATAGGATTTAATCAAATGCTTTTGTAGAATTATCACTTTGGTTTTAAGGCCAAGCCATAAGTAAATTGGTTTGAAGGCCAAAAACTTTGTTGGTTTAAAGATTTGATCATATCTTTTAAACCGCTTAGAATTTGGTTCTGAAATTTTGTTTGCAGGTTGGGTATATTCTCAAAATGTCTCAGTCCAATTTTCAGAGTATTTTGACGTGATTTTCGGAAGTTATGATATTTTCTTTATTTTTCATAAAAAGCCGTTTTTGATCGCAAATCAGCGCATTTTTTGGAAAAACTTACATTTTCAGAAAGCTTTTTGAATTCTAATGGGGGTTCTTTCTTTGTGTTTTTAATTTTGAGATCGTATTAAGGATAAAAAATTCGATTTGATAAATTTGGCCTGTTTTGACAAAATCAATCTCTAGGGAGCAAATGAAGAGATTTTTTAAAATTTCTTGCATTTTTGGAAAGCTCTCTGATTTTTAACAGGGGTCTCTTTTTTTCATTTTCATTTTTGGATACGAAATCATAGCAAAAAAGTTCAATCTTGTTGACGAGGTCAAAACCAAAGAGTAAAAATGAAAGCATTTGTGATTAACTTGCACTTTCTTTGCATGTACTTGGTTGGAGGATAAATTAGATTTTTGAAGCAACTCACCAATTTTTATTGCAGATTTTTATTTTATTTCACACTAACTTTTGTTGCTAACAAGTTGTGATTTCAGGTTGCCATCCTTGTGAAAAAAATTGAAACATTGCATAAAAAGAACGCATGTCAAAGCTTCAAGTGCACAAGGGCTACTAACGATTGTTTGCAGGGCTGCCCAAGGCATAAAAACCCAAAATTTCTTGCTTTTTTGTTTTCATGTGTGGCATTGAATAATTTTTCATTTTTCATAGGCACATAAAACTTATGATTGAGATCTTTTGGTGATAGGAGAGTATGCTCTTCACCCTTGTGGTGAATCAGAAATCTTGACTTACCAATTGGTTTCAAGAGTAAGAGGCAACTAAATCTTCCTGGTGTGTTTGGGAGAAAATGATTGGAATAGGAGAGTATGCTCTTCACCCTTGTGGTGAATCAGAAATCTTGACTTCTAAAAGTTGATCCACACTTTGTGTAGTTAAAATCCTTTAGAGGGCCTGCTCTCGGACAACCTGAGAGGAACGACCCAAGTGGGAACAAGCCGATTACCTGGCTCTTCCAACCCACTATAAACTCAAGGCTATCAAGGACACAAAACCTTGGTAGACGTAGTGTTTATCTTCGTCTAGTGTGATCGCTTATGGGATTTCGACCATAGGGAGATCACTAGGCAAGAATGCTTAAGGTACTCTTGTGATCGCGAGATCGGTTACTCATCGCAAGGTGAGGTGTCCCGTAATTGGGAGCAAGAGGAACACTATGAACGGAAGCCCGATCTAAAAACTCTAAGTTAGTAACTACCTTTTTTTTAGCCGCTCAACTTCTTGGTGCAAGGATTGATCCTAGTGGACTACCCGGATCACCCCAAGATTTACACTCACCATATGTGTTCCCTTGGTTATGCTTATGGAATTTCCATGAAAAAGCCAATATCTCTTGTGGGAAACCACTTGGTGTGAGGCAAAGGAGCATCAAGCGTGGGCCAAGTTGTTGAGTAATGAACTATGACTTCTAGGTAGATATTGCTTGATGTGTTCTCGAATGTGCTAGACCTATGAAAATCTTTTGAACATACACATGACGATAATTCTAAAGAATTCTTTTGAGACCTCAGATATGCTTGTATCATGCAAGGTTGCTTTGTCCCTTGCTTGATTTTTTGAAGACTACTCTATGTGTCACTATCTTGCTTGGAAAGAAATTGCTTTTGAACATCAAACTTGCTATGGTATCAACTATTGTCAAACTTTGTCAACCAAGTCAAAGCATCAAGTCTTAACATTTTTCTTGTGTTGCTTGCTAAGGGGAGTTTTATCATTTGGCTATGATTTGTTATGTCTCTAGTCCTTAAACATGCTTAAAGTGGCTCTTTGGTCTTAGTACTCTTGGTCTTTTCGTCTTCATGGTCTATGCATGCTTGCTAGTTATATTTTTGTTGAAATGGTTACCTTGATTTCTTGACTACACTCTTGGGTTGGAGAGTTGTTCACTTGTCACCCTGCTTGCTCTATCTATTTGGCTATTTGGGCATCTTGCCTAGCTATTGACTTGAGTCATTCATGTCGTAAGTTTCTTGGACATATTGTTTGACAAGTCACTTTAATCTCTCTCTGCTATCTTGACAAGTGAACACTCTACCTCCTATAGTTTCAACATCAAGTTATCTTCTAGACTATTTTATGCTTGGCTTTGCATCTAAAACTATGGGATCTAAACCTTGTGCTACCAAACTTCAACTAAATCTAGATGATCATGATATCCTCCATGTCACTAAAGAGTTTCAAGATCTATATGCACAATACAAAGAACTAGAAGAGACAAATGATCTTTCTTACCTTCATCTCTCTAAGCGCATGATAGAAATGAAGTCTAAACTTGAGAAAAGGTTGGAGGAGAAGATTGCATCATTACATGAATCTTCCTTAAGGTCTTTACATGCATGTGAGTCACCTTCTTTGAGGTCATCCTCTTCTTCTAGGTCTACATGCTCTACTTCAAGACATAAAATGTCTTCATCTTCTAGATCTAAAGACCTTTGTAGAGAACAAGCACTTGAGCCTATGACAAAATTTCATGATGGACCTATCTTTGATGAAGATAATGATGAAGACATGAATGCATTCTATTCACTTGAGAAACAACCAAAGGACTCTAGACATACTTTTGAGAGAAATTTTACTCCCTTGGGGAATTCTTATGATGACATTTTGAGAACACTTCTTGACACCAAGCTCATCATGTTGCCTAAGTCTAGCTCATATGGAAACCCATTCTTGGATACCTATTGTGCCTATCATCGATCTAATGACCATGCTACTTCAGATTGCATTGAGCTAAAAAATAAAATCCAAGATCTTATTGATAATGGAATTATTGATACCTCTAATAATTCATGCAATGAGGATACTTTTCTTGAGCAAGATTACATTGATGAACCTATGTCTAGTAGTGGCTCCATTACATCTTCCACTTCTTCCAACACTCATGCATCTCCCAACACTTCAAATCTTTCCAACATGCCTCCATCAAATAAAGAACCTAATGCTTTCCACATTGACTATGTGTATCCTCAAGGGCTACCTCTAAAAGAAACTCAAGCTAACCTTCACTTGGCTGCAAACCTTTTCCATGCTACTAATCCTAAACATCCTCAACCTTCATGCACTACTATGCCTAATCCAAGCACTACTCCATTCACTCTTCATTCTCCCTTGTCCTTAGAAGTGGCTCCATGTCAAGAGGACTCTCAAAAAGAAAAAGCTATAAATGTCAAGAAAGATCAAGATCAAGCACCCTTTCATCTCTTTCAAGATTTTTCTCCTCCATATCCTATAACTTGTCCACCTCCTAAGTATGATGAAGATAGCACTTCCATTATATCCCTTGAGATTACTGAAAATTATGAGAAAAGTTCTCTTCCTATGCTATTGAAAGCTACTTGTCAAGATCAAAGCATCCCCTCATGTTCTACTTCTCCATATCCACTTCAAAATTGTGCTCAAGCTTCAAGTTCTTCTATTAAAAATGGTGTTCCTATCAAAGGTACTCATGAGTCTATTGATGGCTTTGACCACGTTGCTCACTCTAAAGATGTTGATATCCCTTTCCAATATCCCTTTGCATCTTCTAAATCTATCCTTGGTCCATATCCATCTAAGCTAAAGCATTCAAACCTTCCATCCATATTGGGGCCTTATGTTCCTCCATCTCCTACATTCACTCCTAGCTCATTCCCTAGCTCTCCCATAATACCTCAAGATCAACAAAGACACTCATCCTTGATGACTTTTCACCCATATATACATCTAAAACAGTCATATCATCCTTATTCATCCACAAATCCCAATTCCTTTGGAAGTGAGAATAAACATAAGAATCCATTGAAAAATGAAGATCACTATGTCCCATCTAATCGACATGTGAATGCTAAGAAGGAGAAAACACAAAAGAGATTGCAAAGGTCCACTATTAAAAAAGCTAAATCAAAGAAAATATGGGTTCCTAAACCCATTATTGAAGAAATGTGTTTTGAAGTATCCAAAGCAAAATCTAAAGCTATATGGATTCCCAAGTCTCTTTTAAAAGACTTGAATATTGAAAATACTTCAAAGTTGACATTCAAGCTTCCAAAGGCTTCCATTCCATCTTCTTCCAAAAATCTTTCTAAAAATATTCCAAAGCCTTCCACTCCACTTTTTTCCAAATCTCTTCTACCACGTCATAGATCTCAACCACAAGCTATTTCATCCATGATTCCTCCATTGTTCCAATACCCTTCAAGGTGTGTGTCAACGTTGATCTTGTCCAATATTTCAACTACCCTCATGAAATCCTCTAAAGCTTACACCTCCTTTCTATACATGAACTCTTATCCTCCATATACTCTTCCTACTACCATTTCTCTTTCATCACCCTATCAACATCTTTGAGCATACCTTTCTATGGTCTTGGCTTATCATGACTTATCTTTTCTATAGGAGCATTATCTACATTCAAACAGCTTCAGCTCTTTCTAAAAATTCAAAAAAAAAAAATGAAAAATGAGAAAAAATCAAAATGTGCCTTAGTGAAAACCACTTTTTGTGGCACCTTGGTAGCAAAAGTAAAGAGAAATAAATCCATCCTATGGTGAAAACTACTTCTTGTGGCACCTTGGATAAGTACCATGATGAAAACCTGGCAAACAGGCATCATGTGTAATTCATCCATCATCCATCTATCCCCTCTTCTCTCTTTGATCTTGACAATGTTGAGCTATCTTTGCATATTGGCTATCTTATCCACCAGATTTTCTATTGTGATCTCCCATTCACTCATAGCCTCTGTCTTGAGCTTTATTCTTATTGCTCTATCCCATCGCTATCCTATCTAGTTGACCCCTTGGTCTTGATCATAATAAATGAAACATGGTTCTCATAGGTCTCTTGACATGTCTACTCTTTTGGACTACATGCTTCATGCTATCTCACTTGTTGGCTTCATTGCTTATCCTACATGCTATCTTTCTCATTACTTCCATTGCTTATCCAAAATATGCTTCATATGACTATTTCACCTCTTTCCCTAGCTTGGGTACTCTTGAGGAGCCAGTCCTTGAGGATCACTTTCACTTGCTTCATACTCTTTTTTCATCCATCTTTGCTTATCAACTGGCTCGTTGCTCCATCATGTCCTACACCTTGCTAGACATTGGGAGAAAATGATGTGATCTTGCTTGAGAGCTAGTGATCTCTAAATTATTATAAAAAATCCAAAAAATCATATATGATGCTGAAAAAATCCTAAAAATTAGAAAATGTCCTAAAAAAAAGATCTTCTTAGTGAAAACCTAGCAATAGGCACTTTGGTGTATCACCAAAAAAAATTTGAAAAAAGTCCTGAAAAATCTGTCAAGTGGTGAAAACCTGGAAACAGGCGCTACTTGAAACCCTTGCACCTATGTCTATCAATCTCAATCATCCACTTTGCTACACATTTCCTAGCTTGGAATTGTTTCTTGTCCTCATCTCGGGGGCATAACTACTTAGCCTTTTTGAGGTATTCTTGTGCATTTGGGTTTCTTTGACAACTCAAAAAATAGTGTTTCTCAACACTTCCCCCACCTTGACATCAAGTGTTTTTTTAACACTTTACAGATAGTTTACCTACGGTCTCCGATGTCGCAATATCTCACTATCAGAATCAAGTCTGGAAGAAATGGCCAAGTGACTTACACACACGCACTTTAACACTTAAACGACTGAGCTATGCTGATCTTTATCTACTTTGTGTGCTGTCTATGATGATTTCTTTGCCAGGTGTTCCCTCCCTAATAGTCTTTCAAGGATGTCATTGACTAGAAGACTGGGGGCATGGGACATATTTTCTTGATTTCTGCTTGTGGGTATACTTTTGTTTGTCTATAGTGTTGTAAGCATTCATGCTTGTCCTATTCAACACTTTGACTTATAAATGTATCATCCTTGATTGTTTTGCAAGATCGCACTCAGGGTTTATCCTGGCGCTTATGCCTTGATACAGGTGTAATCTTGCTAAATTAAACTTAGGGAATCTAATCGTGTAGTTATCTTGACTTACATGTCTCTGATGCTTAGATTGGATTTCCACATACCTATCTAATATCGATCATATTCATATCCTCATAGTTATACTAGTGATGGTTGTATGATCTCATGATGTCCCTAATAAATGCTCAATGATGAAATTAAGAGTCTAAATGTTATGCGCTTCTTGCTGGTAAACCACTTTGCATATTATCTTGCATTTTAGGTTCATTTTCTAGCTTAGTCTTGCATTCTTGCATATGGGGAGAGCTCTCTTTCTTCATCTTTTTGTGGACATATCGGCTAACTCTTTTCATATATTTCTTTACTTTCTTCTTGTTCATGTCTTTTCACCTTCTTAATCTTTCGCTTCATCTCTTTTCTATCTTATCATCACATTATATAAAGTTTTGACCTCTTAAATAATTTTGACGTCCTAGATTCATTTTCGGGATCAAAATCCAAATTCGAGTTAATCTTGATGGTCAAAATTGTCTTTTAAAATTCTACTTTCTTCTGAGCAATTAGTTGACCTTTTGAGGTCTAATCTCTGAATCATCACTCAGGCATCTTCATTTCTTCATGTCTTCATCATTTCTATACTTCATATCTACTTAAATTCACTATTTCATGTCTAAAATCACCTTTCTACTCATTTCGACCTTATTTTTATGCTATATCCTTCAAGGTCAACTCTAG
Organism: Cupressus sempervirens; assembly: GCA_028749045.1. Lineage (NCBI taxonomy): Eukaryota > Viridiplantae > Streptophyta > Pinopsida > Cupressales > Cupressaceae > Cupressus > Cupressus sempervirens. Next base: position 423,708,508 of record CM053790.1, read on the forward strand.
TCAAACTGGGGCATTTTATCAATTTTTTTATATAGTCATTCTTGGGTTCTAATCATCTATCTGTCATCTTGGACATTGCCATATTCTATTTTTCTCATTTCTAGCCAATTTTTGCATCCCCTTACCTCATTTCAATTTTGATCCCGAGGGGGCAGAAATACTCTATCACTGCTTAGGAGCATTTGTTTGATCTTCTCACTTGTTCTCAATCTATCTACTTTGCTAAGTGTTAGCATTCTTCTTGAATTCTAACATCATCTTCCTAGTGTTCAGTACTACCGCTATCAGGCTGTACATTTAGGACTTGCTATCTTTTTTCTACATTTCATTCTTCAAAATCAGATATCTATATCTATCACCGCCTACTTGGCTTTCTATTTTCTTTGACATAATGTGTTCCCAGATCGATCACGCATTAGTCAAAGAGGGGCAAATGTAATCACCTAAAAATGGTCATCTAGACTATTAGCCCCCTTTTCAACATTTTGGCTAAATTAATTTAATCATTTACCTAGACCAAATTGCTAATAATCAATTTATTTGATTATAACCTATAGTTTGACTATGCTATCCTAAGTTCATTATTTGATTAAAAGAACATGTCCCCTTTTAATTAAATAAAAAACCCCATTCTTCTAACCCACTTAAAGTGCACACATAAAGTCTTTTTTCTATTTTGCAATTAAAAGAAAAGGCTTTGTGACTTTTGTCTTATATGACAAGTCAACTTATATTCTATTGGTTGATATGTGTGTGCACATGGATCACTCCTATTTTCAAATTCAACCGTTGATCATCCACCATCTTCATCTTGATCTCCACCGTCCGTACATCTTTAAAAGGGAGAGAGCTTTCCCCCTCAAAGAATCCATATTTGAATATTGTTATGCTGCAGGTTTTCTAACAGGTTTCTTTGGAGCTTTGTGGAGAACTTCTATTTCTTGTCTACATTCTCTCATACCATAGCATCTTAGCTTAGCTTTCATTTTTACATGTAGCTTAATCTCACATAGCTTAATAATGGTATTGTAACACTCTCATTCATATTCTAGCATAGCTGCATTTGACATTCTCATTCTAGCTTAATCTTCATTTGCATTGCATCCTTGAGGAACTCCTTGGGACATTTGCATTCTTGCATCTTGTCTTTGGAACCTCCCATTGCATGGTTTACTAGCAAGAAGAGTATCTCTAAGGCTCATCTGAGAGCCTTCTTATTCTTAAAATATACTCTCTTGCACTCCGTGGATAGGGAGCTCTAAGCCGGCATTCGAACATTCCAACTCATGGAATTGTTTGGATAGAAGGGTTTAGAGTGGGACACTTTCGAGTGTACAAGGTGGTGAGTCAAGCATCTATGTTGTCTTGACTCAAACAAGTGTCAAAAATGAAGAACAACCTATTGCCTTCTTTAGTGAAGGGATTAAGGAATATGAAGATAAATATAGTTATGTAGAAAAGCAAGCCCTTGTAGTCATAAGAGCTTTGAAGAAATTTAAACACCTTTTGTCTCATAACAAAATCCATTTGCTAGTACCCTGTGCCAATGTGAAAGACTTTCTTTTGGGAAAAAATGTTAGTGAGAAGAGAGTTGGATAGATCACTAAGGTAATGGAGTATGATGTTGACATCCAGATTACCAAGTTGGTAAGAGGGGGGATTGTACAAATAAATGATCTCACCTTACGAGTCAAATGAGGAAGTTTCCATAGTATTGATAGAACAACAAGAAGCAAGAAATGATAATCCAAGGAATTGGATGGATGACATGATGACCTTCTTGTCAAGAAATGGATATCCTCAAGGTTTGGATAAAGCTAAAAGGAGACATTATAGGTTGTAGTCAATTTCTTATGCCATAGTTGTTGGTACCCTATTTAAAAGAGACTTCAATGGAGCCCTATTGAGATGCATTGATACAGACCAAGTTGATAGAATGATCAAAGAGCTCCATGATGGTCCTAATGGTGGCCACTTCTTAGCAAGGAAAATTCCAATTAAGATTATGTGAGTTGGTTACTATTGGTCATCCTTATTTCATGAATATCATAGATATGTGAGGAAGTGTGAAAAATGTGTCTTCTTATCTGGTAAACAAAGACTTGCAACTCTTCCTCTTCATCTCATTCAAGTAGATCAGCTTTTTGTTCAATGGGGATTGAATTTTATAAGCCCTATTAACCCCCCTTCTAGCTTCAGTCACAAATGGATCCTAGTAGCTACAGATTACTTCACCAAGTGGATAGAGGCAATTGCATTGAAGGATGCCACATGCAATTGGATAATCTAATTAAAATGATGATTCCCAACTATGAAATGAATGTCAAGGACATTGAGATAACTACATTGAAGTTGCAGAATGACCTGAAAAGAGAAAAGGAATTTGTTGGTAGTCTCAACAAGACAAATGAAGCCATCAAATACTTTGAGCAATTATTGAGATCCCCTAGATCCAACAAAGGTACATCAAGACTGGGCTACACAAGAATTGAAGAAGGAGAATCACCCAAAGTTACTAAAGAAAGGAACATCAAAGGTAAGAACTCTAAACCTACTTGCCATAATTGTGGTAAGAAAGGACATAATGCTAATGTGTGCAGGAGTAAGAAAGAAAATCAGAATCTCAAGCTTAAGAACATGAATCATTGTCATAAGTGCAACAAACAAGGTCATTAGGAACATGAATGCAGAGCCAAGACCATGCAAAAAAAAAGATTTGAAGGATATTGCTACAATTGTTAGAAATATGGACATAGAGCCTTTGAATGCAAATCCAAATCCATGTGGTCATCAATCAAGCCAACAAAGGTAAGAAGCTATGGAAACCTTTATAATTGGGATTACAATACAACATATAGATGTCACTATTGTCAAGAATATGGACATATTCTTGAGAATTGTATGAGAACACACTTTAGTGGTAACTACAAAAGGTGGTTGAGTCAAACCACATGTTTTTTTTGTTTTAAGACTAGTCACATTAGCAAGCATTGTCTAACTAGGTCAAAGGCACCAAGTTGTGAATTGGATAAGGGAAAAGGCAAGGAAGATGTTGAACACATCAAAGATGAGATGAACAAGACATGGAAAAAGAAGAATGATTGCAACACATCAAATGGGGAAGGGATCACTTCACCTAATGGGTCAAGTGATTACACCTCATCAAACTAAATAATCAAGAGGTGTGTGGGACTGATATTCAACTATAATATCATACATCAGTTCCAAAGGAGATAGTACTAAAAAGACCACATTAGCATGAATAAAGATGCAAGATGTTGTTGAAAATTCAAGTTAAATCTTTAAATTTTTCATATTGTTTCTGAGCATGGAATGTTTCATATGTATGCCGAGTGGAATGCTAGTTGTTGCCGAGCTACTAGACTATCTAGTTGATGTCGAGTTTACAATAGCTGCTAAGTGATGGCAATATCAATGGATGCTGAGTAATTCTGAAAATGGTTGATGTCAAGCTTATAGATGTACAAGCACTAAGCATTAAATACAAAATTTTCAAAGGGTGCATGATCATTTTCTTCTCATTATTCATCATTTCAAATTTGAGCAAGAGCATGTAGAGTTAAAGGTGATTTAGAAACCTGTTCAAAGCATTTGCAAAGGATTTGATTGTGATCTCACACTAATTCTTTGGATTTCACAAGGTATTTATCATAACCTAAGCTACATAGTTTTACTTTTCATAAACCTTAGTTTGACAAATGGCATCTAGCTCAAAAAATGTAGAAGGGAAAGAGGTTTTGAATGTTCAGCTTCTCAGTAATGAAGTCAAAAAAACATGTGTTTAAGGCCATTCTTGACATAGCTTACAAACAAGATCCTTTTGGTGCTTCATCCATAATCCTACCAAATGTAACAATGGTACAAGATGTAAGGAGATGTTATAATTTTAAAATTGGTAGCATTGGGGACTTAGAAATCAGAGAAGCATATGATAGGTTATGTGAAAATTGTGTTTTGAAGGAAGAGTATAGAATTGTTGAGAAGAAGGGTTTAATGCATGCCCTAGACTTTCCTAGTGTATTTAAAGCTAAATGGATTATAATTTTGTTGAGCCAAATACATGATGGATCTTTATGGCTAGAGGGTGGACCAATTAAGATTACCAAAAGAACAATTCATAGGGTTATCGGTTACCCAACCCTAGATCGGTTCAAGACTCTAAGGAGTGATTCCAAGGAAGTAATAGAGAAAAACATTGGAGCAAGAGGCATGACAATAGATACTATTGTTGATCCATTGTTGAACTTTTTTGTAAGGGTAATTTCTCATAAATTCTATTAATGAAGTAGAATGAATAGTGTACCCTGTATCGTAATAGATGTTGGCTACAAAATTGTGAAGAAAGATCATACTTATGATCTAGTTGAGCTTCAACTACAACAACTGATGGAAAATCTTGGAGCTATCAGGAAAAGAAATAGTGTTGAAAGTAAATTTGGTTCAATTCTATTTTACATATTCTTTTATGTGTGGAATAGATTTCCCTCTTTTGGTACTATAGGATGGAAGACCAATACATCAATAGCAATGCAAATCAATGAATTCATTGAATAGATGGGAGAAAATTTTGAATCATTGATGACAAGTTATTTTGAAGATTTCAAGAAATCAATGAAGCAAAGAATGAGGATACCAGTTTCTTTGGTTGAGCAACATTATAATGATATATGTTTTTAGGTTGACGTTGATTACACCTTTGTGCAAGCTGCCACACCAAGGGCTAGATGGTTAAGGCCACTTTGGTATGAAATTAATGTTGATGAAGCTTCAGCAACCATCACAACACTCCTAGTAGAAGAAATTGACAAAAGTGCAAAGATATTTGGAAACTATGAAATGATAATCAAAGATGACAATGGAGTTAAAAACTGCCTCCACACTCAAGAAGAAAGATAAGTTGGTCAAGAAGCAAAGGCCAAATTTGGAGAAGGTGTAGAGGAGGAAGAAGATGAGGAAGACAAAGAGGATGAAGAGGAAGATCAAGCACAAGCACAAGAACCTCTTACATTGAATTAAGGCATGGGAGAGGATAAGGAAGAGGAGGAAATAGAAGGTGCCAAGGAAGAAGAAGCCAAGGAAACACCACTCATGCCAAGCCAAAGAAGAGAAAGGCTAAGGCAAAAAAAATGTTAAACCTAGCCTACCCAAGCCTACAACTCCTACTACTAGAGAAAGCACATGAGAAACAACACAAAAGGCCAAGGAGAAGTCTAAGAAAATAGAGCAAGGTGGCTGAGTGCAAAAGAAACAAAAAATAAAATATGTTGCACAAGAAAGGATTGAATCAGATGATATAAGACAATTGAAAGTGGTAAGTCACAAACCACTCTCTGATCTTGAAAATTTGTGTGAAAATGTCAAGAATAATGCATATTTATTTGGTTTTAAACATGTAAATTTTGATGATTTAGGAAAAGAGGAGAAAAGGCTAGTGGAAGAAGCCCTCTATGCAATGATGTCAAAATTTAAGACAACCATTAGAAATTTTCAACTTAATACCCAAGAAACTATATGACTAAGTTGAGCAAAAATGACATTATTTTTTAAATTCAAAAAAATAAATAAGGGAAAACACTTTAGCCCAAGTAATGCCAAAACTAAAAAAAGGGAATACTACTAAGGAAAATAAGAAATATGGAGTTAGGCTTACACCTAAATATAGAGCCTTCACCATTCTTCAAAATAATATTGAAGATGTGGTCAAGAAATCAACCCAAATATTGAAACTTATCTATGAGTTGGCAACTGTTAAACAAGGAGAAGTTGATCCCTCTAAAGGAAAACATTATGATAAAGAGGATGAAAATGATGATGATGATGATGATGATGAAAAAGGAAAAGATGATAAGGAAGATGATATAGTTGAGGAGGAAACTGAAAAGTAAACTGATGACAAGGCAACAACTAAATAGTAGCAAGATGAATAGAGTGTGCAAGACACACAAGTGTTGAGTGTCAGTCCTCCCCATGACATAGTCAAGTCTACTAAAACTATTATTGTTAAGGATGACTCTAATCTTTTAGCTCAAAACATCAATCCCCTAACTACAGAAGGCTTGAAGAAGATATTGGACCAATCTACACTACAAGCCAAGCTATGTGGAAATCTAGTTTTGGTTAGTATAGATGAGCTCCAAAAGGTAGTAACTAATGTCACATCCAAAATAACCACCTTTTGTCATCCCTTCAATTACTCAAGTGCAAAATTTGACTCAAAAACTAGTAGATACATCTATTAAGGTTGATACACTTGATACAATTGACACACTTGAGCAAAAGTAGACTACAGAAGAAAAAGACATTACTACTGGACAACAAGAAGTAGGACAAATGGATTCATCTATACTTAAAGTACAAGAATGAGGTGATATTCATGTCATTGTTATAGACACAAGAAAATTTGAGGAGAGTGAGAAAACACCTAAGGTAAAGGATCAAGAAGCCATCTAAGCATTGATAACTCTACCAACATCTGGCACTCCACCTATACAAACTCTGCAAAAGTTAAGCACAAAAGCTATACCATTGCAAATCTTAGTGCCAAGCTCTAGCTCTTCAAAAATTGAAAAGGTAATCCACTATGGAGATAGCACTCTTGATGAAGAGATTGTTATATCTAAGTTTGATTATGATACAATGACATTAGACCAAATAAGAATTTTGCAACAAGCCTTAGAGAAGAACAAGCATCATGAAATTCTTGGGAGAGAACATAGGTAGAAGCAAGAACTTCAAGACATTAATGACATCTTTCAGGGTGCATATAGTCTACCAACTTCTAAAGAGACCAAGCCACTAGTAGAACAATTGTTAGATATAGTGGAAAAGGTCAATAATGAAGACATTGATACTAATGCTAAACTCTTAGAATGTGTTGGTGTTTGAAAATGCTAGAGGGTTTTCAATTATCCATATCTAGGGGCAACTAACTCCCATTATCAACATATCATTTTAGACATAGGGCCAACTATAAGGCTTGACCCTTCTAATTTAGGCTCTACTAAACCTAGGCAGGTAGACCTCAGATTCAAATGATACTGTACCAGTGCAAAAACATATCCCCGAATCTATTAAGAAGATTTTACCCTTATTTCTCCTAATGACTCATGAAATGACATAGATCTATAGTAGCTAAATGGAAAGCTATGAATTTCACAAGTTGAGTGAGGGTAAATCATTTAGGTCCTTCAACATGAAAGGGAAAGAATGTTTGATTAATAATGTTGAATTCAATAAAACCCCTAATATGCAATAGCAAGAACTAAGTGATCTTGTAGCTAATCAGTGCCTTAACCATTGAACAAATCCATGAATCAAATGCATACATATGGATATCTAATACTTATTTATATATTCAGATATAAGATCTATCTATTTACCTTGTAAATAAACATCTATGCTCAATCCAAACCTCATTCTTACATGATATCCTTCTCAATAAACCTGCAACCCTATTGATTCACTAAAGCATTTACATAACCCCTTGAGTTACAAGAAACAATAAGACAACATACAACCTTAAGGGACTGCAACTACAACCTATGCTCTTTGTTCAAAGATTGTAAAACATTGAAGCTCACTGAGATAGGAGACAAGATTCAAGATGAAACTCAACCTGTTGCTCTTTGTATTAATTTCTTTGAAACAATACAACCATATGCATGAAATGAAAAACATGAAACAACCTAATAGATTTGAACTGTCTCTATATTCCTTCCTACTACAGTTCACATAAGAGAATTCTACTAAAAAATATGGTGTCTCAATATTGGGAATACATCAAAACTGGAACCTGAATATGGTCTCACAGTAATGTGCAAAATTTTCTCCAAAGAACTAGAACCCTTACAATGAGAAAGAAAGAGATAGATATAGAGGAAAGAATTCCTAGATTGAATCTGCAATTGACATCTATCCACATGAAATTCTCTCTTTTTTTCCATGACAAGACTCTCTCTAATCTCTCTCCTTTACTGGTGAATCAAATCCTTTCATTTTGGCTCTCAAAGGCATAAAATATCTCAAAACGTAATGATGAAAGGATGTAACTAATTTCTAATGTTAAAATGAATTCACAAGGTAAAAGTAACAAATCAGTTGAAAAGTAACTTATAGAATGCAAGAAAACTATTTAAAGATGATTTTCTTCACATTCAGATCCCAACAAGCCTTTAGAACTATCCTCTAACCAATTTTTATGCTCCATGATCAAATTTGCATGTTTTTTCGCCAACGCCCTAAATTTTACAAATTGGCCTATAACATGAAATGGTGAATACCTGGGCACTATCTGACCTCATATTCAGAAAGTTTGTCTCTTCTCAGTTCTGGTGGTATATAACATCACATATCTAGCCTTCTGGAAATCTCAAGAATTGCCGTTTGAAAAATGTCTCCCCTTGCTATAAAGTTCAGGTCTACAACTATTTGAATTTAAAAAATTCAAAAATTTAAAATATTCTAAATGTCTGAACTTTAGAATATTATCCCTTTGAATATAAAATTATTGAACGTACATTTATTTGAAAAGGTATAGTACAAATTTTGACTTTTTAAAAAAATTTCCCTTTCCTCCAAATTTGTGGCCAACCCTTTATTTGACCAAGGCCATGTGTCATCTCTTGATTGGTCAACCCAATCTGCATCATTCACCATGTCACTATCCACTTTGGGCCTAGTGCCACATGTCACCTTCTCACATTCCCACACTATTTAACTAGTGTGCAACTTCAAAATGCAGATGTGCGCTATCCGTCAGATCTACCACATGGTAGCATCTTGTGCATTTGATGTTTGATCTTCTATCTGGCACCATGTCATCTCCAAGTGGGACCTGCTTACCACTTGTCTCATGCCCACTTTCTCACAATATTTATCTAGCATGCATCTTTGGAATTCAAAATTGCGTTGTTTGTTAGATTTTCCACGTGGCAACATCTGAGCACCTCCTGCCTGAACTTTCTCCTAATTGCCACCTCATTGCATGCGAGACCCACTTGCCACATGGTGCAATCTCCCATGCCCACAATATTTAACTCTCGAGCAGGTTCACCTTGTGGAATTGCATGCATCGCACGATCTTGACACATGGTGGCCTCTGGATACATCTCCATTTTTCAGCACCATGTCAGCTCACTCGCACTTTGGCTCAAAATTTGTTGCATCATCCTCCACCTTAGTCATAGGTGGGGCCCCTACACAAGAAATTTTCCCTCTAAAAGCAGCTTGCGATGGACACTACACTCTTTGAGTGCTTTTTTATTTAAATATCTAAGAATACATCCACATTACGAATGTGGGATATATTGTTTTGACCGTTCTTCACTTTGTTATGCACTTTTCACATGCCGCTTCTCATGAAATTTTACAGAGTGGTCTGCAAATCCTAAGACAAGACTTGTGGGCATGATGGCCATGGTGTCTACTCTCTTTCACACATGGGCTACATCTTTTTCATTGCTTCTTTTGTGTGAGTCAGTTTCTTTTAATACATTGGCTTCATTCTTGCATAGGGTCCTCTTAGACTGGCTGCATGTTTGATTGTGGCTAACTTTCCCTTTTAAAATGCATGAGGCTCCCTTCTTTGTCATAATACATGCTTCTTCCTTGGTTTTAGACATGAACCTACTCTCAATCTTTTGACGGCTTCTTTCACCAATCCACTACATGTGGGTTCCTCTCTTTATTGTAGTCCATAATTTTTCAAACAGGAGGACTTGCATTATGTTGAACCTCCACTAAATCAATTTTAAGCTTCTTTGCATGGGTCAATGCTTCCCACCTTGAGATAATCTCATTATCTAGTTTAGAAATAAGCCAAATCTCTGGAGCAGTTATCTCTGCATTAAGACAATGATCATTATGTTCATTTGTAGCTTTTACCTTACTATCAACCTCCTTTGCCTTAACCTTGGCAAGGCTTGCATAGCTTCTTAGGAGAAATGAATGGGAATCTAAATGTGGATGGAAACAAGGCAAACTAATGTGAGGTTCCTGCTTTATTAATATGGACCTTTGCAAAAAAACAAATGGGTGTCAGAGCACTGTATCTACTAGTGTTACATGCTACAGCTTTTCCAAGCCATGGTCAAATTTCATGCCCTAGACTACTTCTTTTCCTGACGCTCATTCTTCCATTTGGAGCATTCTCTACTCCTCTTCAAGTTCTTTCCCATATTTTTCAATTTCTCCTTATAGAGCTTTGTAACCTAAGAATGCTGCAATTTTCAAAAAAGCGACTTTGACTTCCCAATTGTTACTTTCACTATAATGAAAATGTTGATCTAGGGCAGAGATTTGTGATGCCTCAAGTTTCTTGAGAAAATTCTCAAGGAAAAGTTGCCACTCTTGCTCCTGCCATTTGCAAAGGGCTTCTTCTTTTGGTGCTCGTAGGTTTTAAACCATATTCTCCCTTTGATTTTTGGCTATGGATTCTTCTTTCTAGCTCACAGGTTGTCTCTTATCTATCCCAACTCTCCAATATGGAACATTTGGGTTCTTCAATCATTAAAGCTGATCAAGATTCATTACCATGACCACAAGAATAAAATTGATTAGCTTAGAAAGCAATCACTCTATATAATTTATCAACACGACTCTTTCCTTCAAATTTGAATTTCTTGATGGAAACTTTTTAAATAAAATCCATTATCAATATTGACTCTCTACATCCTTAATTTATTGTCTCAGAAACTGCCAAGATCCATTTTAATCCATCAACCTTCAAATTCCCTACTTGTCCATCATAAGACCCAGTTGCAAGCAACTTCCATTTTCCATGCAATTCCCTATTATTGGGTCAAGGTTGCCATCCAAGCAATGCATTGACGTATTCTTAATTGATGCATAGACGAAAGGAAGAGCATTGTCTCGAATTACTTTCTGAGAATTTTATTTTGACTACAATCTCTTACGAAGGCAATGTTTGAAAGAAAATATATGGATTTGAAAACATTGTATTTGATGCTCCTCTTCATTATATTAATCTCTAATATTTAGACTAAAGAAGCACTTAGGATGGTAAAGCATAAGCACAAGCACCTTCCATATTGGAATATTCTCTCTAAATTCATGCCCATCGTCTTTTCATCTACCTTGCTATTCTTGATTGTATCCCTCTAATTATAATGTTCTTCCTCATTATTTAGAAACCAAAGATGCTCCACAGACTGCCTCTTTAAACAAATACTTTTAACCCCCTCATTTTTTATTCAGTCAAATGCAATTAGTCGGACCCCCAAGTGGGTCCAACTAAAAAACAATTCATTTTCAAAAACTTGAACTGTCAAACTGATCCACCAATCACCTGATAGCAACTAAAATCAATTTGCATCATTGATTCAACTTTTAAAACTTATTTTCACTTCTTCTTGCAAACTTTCAATTTGGTACCAAAAGGTCCATTGACTGGCCTTAAAAACTAACCAGAATACTTAATCGAGCTCTGAAAATTGGCAAACTGACTCTCTATTTCATATACTTGCACCTTGTCGAATCTCATCTCATGAAAAATTTGAGATCAAAATATATTCATTGTCAAATTTGCCTTCTCAGAATTACCTACAAGTAAACACATTAGAAAGCAATAAACTGGGTTCAAATTTGGCTTTGAAAAGTGGGCAAATGGACACTTGGGCAAACGAAACTTGGGGTGTTGGTTCTTTGTCATGAGGACATTATGGATCTGTGATTAGGGCTCATGATGAATAACAAGATGCAAATGGCGAGCGATCAAAGTAGGCTACTTGGATTTTGCAAACTGGAAACACTGACAAAAATTGATTTTTTGCAAATGAAATTAACCTCGAAAAGTGTGCAGACGGATTCTTCAAAGCTTGAAAACTGACACACTTGTAGTATTTTTGGAGGAAAATGCAGTGGTACAATCCATTTGATTTAGGAAATCATGGGTTTGAAGTTATAACATCACGAGCAGGGACAACAAACATCTACACTTGCTGACACTAGTAAAACTTTAAAAATTGTGTTTAGAATCGCATTTGAAAACTAATGAAATGGATTTTTCATAAGTTGAAACTTGAAACATAACAAGTCTCTAACCTCTACAATACAACACAAAAGGAAATTCAACAATTGGGTCAACTGGGTCAAAGTTATGGCTCGTCAAACAGCGCTTCCTAGAAATCAGAACAAATTGCATCAGCATGACACATTAAAAGACCAACTTTGAGAGATTCAAAACCTAGTCAAACGAACTGGAAACAACTTGAAATCTAAAACATAGGTTCTCAGGTATGGACACTAAATATTTCCAAAGTGGTGGGTCATGATGCAATTTTGGGTATGAGATATTCAATAGAAAACACAGCCTCTTGTCGCTATCTGATACTTAGGTGAAAATGCAGATTTGATAAATGCTTAAAAAAAGACCTCACAAAATGGCTCAGAATAGTAGTTTAACTTCATGGAACGAGTGGATATACTGAATGGAAGGTGCTAGAAGCATTAAACACCTCAAGGGCCTCAAAGGTACAACCAAGTACATATGCATTTATGAGGCTTGATTTGACTCAAAAATTCAAATAGATGCTCAAAATGAGAACACAATTTTGAGCCCCAATAGAATGGTCTAAAAATAAATTCTAGAGAAAGGTAAATGAAAATATATCTAGTGATATAGCACTCACTCAAGTTGCATTGGCTACAAAGGTTGAGGATGTGAAGAAGGTACTTGAGAATATATTCTTATTGTACACCAAATTGTACGACCCTACACTCTTCACCCAAGAGACCAGACATCATATACTGAGCCTAGAGAGAAACCTCAACATATCAAGTACAAGATTACCTCAAAACCCTACTCAAAGTGAGAAGCATTTTCATATATTACTTCAGACAAAAAGTCAATTAGTTGTGTTAATAGTAGAAGAGGCTAGCATAAGAGCCAAACTGACATGTATGCAGGCATCTCTTACCCCACATATGAAGATACTACACAAGGAACTAGGTTATGTTGAGACTCTGCTAAAGAAAGACCCCAATATTTCTACACTAGATGGCCTAGTACACCTTGTTGTCGAGCTTGCAATCTAGATCAAGTCCCTGGATGTTACATGTGACAACTGGGATGTAGCTCTTAAAATCATAATGAAAGTCCATAAATCCTTTTTGGATAAACACACTATACATGTATAGCCCATTTCACATAAGTGTCAAAAAAGGGGGAGAGATCAACAAAGGGGGAGCCTAGTAGAAAAGTTATATCATTGGTGAGATATACATTTTTTTTGGAGATTCATTTTTGAAGTAAGTTATAAATAGATGTTAGTGTAATTAATTAATTATTACTACACTTTGCTTAAGTTTACTTAGGTTAAATGCATTACTTTATTATTTATCATATAGACACCTAGAAGTATGCATAGTTAGATGAGTTAAAATATTGACAATATAGAAATTCTAATATTTATCTGAGTTGTCATGTAGAAAACACAGTTGTTAGTACTCTAATTGAGCACATGGTGTCTACAACATCTCTTTATGAGATACACCTATGTTAAGCTTATACTCTCATCCTTGTACTAACTTCTATGTTCAATGGAGGATAATCCACTCTTGGTGGACATGTGCTTAGTTGTGAGGCTTATCATTTCACTAACTCCTACTCATTCTAGATGCCTTTATATTCAGGCAATTCTAGTATGTATGCACACAATAATATTTTCATTTTTGTTATTCTGATCATACTTTATTGGTCCATACTATGCTAGTGCTTGAGCTTCTTGATCTTGGTGTGATTTTTTCCTTAAGGAAAATTCTTACATGGTATCAGAGCTGAGGGTGCTTCTCTTCACATAGCCATTGGAGACCATTTTTGCCTCATCTCTCATAGGACCTCAATTTAGGTCTAGAGTATCTACAGTCATTGGGAGCATCTAGAGCCAAAGTAGACCTCACCATTGCATCTGGAGCATCAATTTGATGAAATTTTGACTATAAATTTGCCTACCCTAGGTCATAGTTAAATTTGAGGGAAAAATTTTTGGATTTGTGTATTTTGTTCAAAAAAACTTTGGCCCAATTAGGCTTGTAGAGAAAAAAAATTATTGTAGGAATTGAGTGATCAAATCTTGGTGCCCACGATGGAATATTCCATTACAACCAGTGGTTTACATAATCTAGCATCTACCAACTAACCGCGATGGTCACACTTTAATTGACAGATTATACACGATAATTAGCATGGCACTTTACAATAACCCAGTGTAACACTCAAATCGTTGATCACATATGTCAACAACAATGGTGAGCTTCATTAACTTTGGTGGCCCTTAAGTGGACTCAATCTTGGTGGCTCCTTTCATTTAAAGTGCTTAGCAACTACATCCATGGTGCATGTGGGATTATTCCATTCATCGCACCTATTGGCAAACTCCAATTGCTAGTCTTTATTTTCTCAGTGTTGATCGACCTTCTACCATTAGCATTGCCTCACTACCATCAGTAGCCCAAGCCCCCCATTAGCGATGAAAACTCCAACATCTTTGGCAACAATTTTTTGGTGCCTTGTATGCTTTTGACTATCCTAGTCAACTGCCACACTAGATCCCAGTCAAAGCATAGTCAGCCACCATATCACATCACAAGTCAATCATTGCTGAATCAATAGACACATCAACCATTTTGTATAGTTCGCTTCATCCATACAATACAGTTAGCATATGACATCATTGACGGTACTGCCACATTAGCAAGTAGGCTTTTTTTGTTGATGTCATCTTGTCATAAGCCTAAATTTGACAGTCCTCAGACCATCACCAATAGGCCAAATTGCACTACCATGATGGTCTTTTGGACATCAAGTTTAACCTCACATTTTTCTGATCAGACCCCTCTCCATGTGTAGTTTTGATATGACAATCCAAATTCAAGAGGCCATATCTTAGTCATTTGGACTCCAAATTAGGTGTAGTTTTGTTTTTGGCTAGAATTTCCTATACTTTTTAGTGGTGCTATTATTTTCTAGTTTTGTTGCACAGATTTTTCATAGCTATCAATTTTTGGTGACTATAACTATCCAATCCTACTTTTTACAACTTCAAACACTCCGTACACACTCATCTGGACACATTTTTAGCTTCCATTTTTTTTTTAAGTGTTTAATTTTTTATCTAATTTCCAAATCTACAATCAAATTATAGGCTTGTGTGGACAAAAATACCATTTTCAGAAATAGGTCCTTTTTTGCATTGTATTACTTTGATAAAAGTTTAAAATTGTTGTACATCTAAGTTACATTGCTAAGTAATAGAATTGAACTCCAAGAGGAGGTTGTAAATAAAAAAATTAGAAGCCCACTTTTGTCCATTTTGACAAGTGTCCTATTGTGAATGCACTACATATAAAGTGCCAAAAGCATCACTTTTGGGGAGTTCTTTGATTGAGTAAATAGGGGAGTGTGTCTTTTGTTCTTGTGTCTCTTTTTCTCTCTTGTGTTCTTTTAATTTTTTACATCATGGGTTCATCTAAAACTCCACTTTTAACTTCACACAATTATACTACATGGAAAGATATTGTATGGAGTAGACTAATGGAAAAAGGTTTAAATCTATATGTTGATGGTACAATTGTAAAACCCACTAATGTTGATGCATGAACTTATTGGCAAGTTAAAGGCAACTAGCCTTTAGGAATTATTAGGAGTTGTGTTCATAGAGATCTCTTCTTCAACATTTCTAGCTTTAAGTATGCCAAGGGTGCTTGGGAGAAACTTGAAGGGTTGTATGGTAAGGTGGATGAGGAAAAGGGATTCCAAATTGAGGATGATCTACTTCTATTGGATCCTAAGAATTTTGACACAATTCAAGACTATGTCAACAAAGCCAATGAATTGAGATCGCTACTTAAGGATTGTGGTAATCCCATGAAGGATAATAGATTGATTCATCACATCTTGAAGAGGCTAACTTTACAGTATGCATCTTTTGTTTCAAGTTACAACACTCATAGGTTGACCATGGGAAGTGCCTTCACTAAGCCTTCATTTGATGCATTTACAAAAATATTGATGTTGGAACAATCCAAGTTAATAGATATGAGAATTCTTAATTCATCCAAGTCTACAGCATTGGTGGCTAGTAATAAGAACCAAAAAAATCAAGGTGGAAAAAGTTTTACCAATAGTAAGAAAAAGTAGTGGAAGCCCAAATCAAATAAGAGACACAACAATCTTCCTCCTCACAAAAAGGAAATTCTTCTTCCAACAAGAATGGCAACAAAAACAAGAAGGATAAACTATTTTTTGCATACTACAAGAAACCAAATCATGATGAGCATCATTGCAATACTAAGAGAATAGATGAGTTGGAAAACTTACTTAGGAAGAACAAAATCAATGTGCCAAATGCTTCCAAGGATTAAAATCCATCCACTTAAAAAGGAAAAGGGCAAGCACTTATGGCAAGTTCAAGTTCTTCAGGGGAATGGATTCTTGACTTGAGTGCCTCACATCATATGGGTTCTTCAAAAGGACACTTTTCTTCATTGAAGTAGTCGAAGGTACCTTACATCTTTGTAGGGAATGATACAAAAGTTGAAGTTGAAGGGAAAGGACAAGTTTAGATGGAAAATGGAGAGTTCAAAGATGTTATCTTTCTTCCTAACCTTGGCACTAATCTCCTTTAAATTTTCCAAATCACTCACTATGGAGGTAGCAATAAAGTTGAATTCCTGATTCAGTAATGGTGTAAAATCTTAAGGATGATTCATTTTTTTTAGTGGGTAAAGTTAATCATGACAGAAGGCTTTATTCTTTCTCCCACTTTGTACCTAAGTCTCCTTTACATGCCTTGTTGATACATTCACAATCACAAAGTAAATTATGACATGAGTGGTATGGACATCTTGCCTTTCACTAGCTTCATCAACTTAGCTCAAAAAATATGGTCAAAGGTCTACCTATAATCAACTTTTCTAAGGGTGAATGTTCAATTTGTTGAATGGATATGCATCTAGAAGAGAAGCTTGACAAATGGAAGTCTTGGTAAGCATCAGTTGTTCTTGAGTTGGTTCACAGGGTTCTAGCAGGCCCTTTTTCAATGGCATTAGTTAGCAAGGGTCACTATGTCTTCACTTTCATTGATGAGTTTTCACACTACACATAGGTCTACTTTCTTAATCACAAGAATGAAGTGTTTGATAAGTTTCTAGCCTTCAAGAGTTGTGTTTAGAAGCAATCAAGTAAAGTCATCAACGTTCTTTGTATGGACAATAAAAGTAGATATGTGAACTCAAGACTTAGAGACTTTTGTGAACTTGAGGGTATTGATCTTTAGAATCCTATAGCATTTAGTGCACAAAATACAAGTGTTGCAACAATGAGGATTAGAACTCTTAAGTCAATGGCAAGTTGCATGATTCAAGCTAAGTCTCTTGATCCATCACTTGAAGTAGAAGCTATAAGTAGTGCCAATCACATCCTTAATAGATCTCCTCATAATGTCTTAGATGGAATGACTCCTTTTGAGGCATGGTGCGAAAGAAAACTAGTTGTGAAACACTTCATAGTTTTTGGTCGTCCAGCATGGACACACATACCTTCAAGGGAATGTAAGGCATCACCACCATGGCCTTGTAATTTCATTGGATATGAAGAAAGTGTTAAAGCATATAAACATATGAATCCTGAGACTCATGAGATATTCATAGAGAGGAATGTTCACTTTGAGGAAAGTTCACCAAGCTTATCCTCTAATCCTCTCCATACTTCATACATTGTGGAAAGTGATAGTGACAAAAATGATAGTAATTCAATAGGTTCACTTCTAGGGGATCCTATTGATAGATGTAGGATGAGGTCACAACATTAGAAAATTTCACATGCATACATTACTACAGTGATAGATCCATGTAATGTAGTATAGTTGAGTACACCTTGTCTTTTGGTTCTAGCATCAAGGGATGACTACATGATAGATATTTCAAGTTTTTTTGTGGAGTCCTACATAGTAGATTTGGGAGACATTATTGATGATATAAATCTTCTCTTTGATGAAGAAGATCCTTCTTTAGTTGTTGTGAGGGAACACTTTGACCCTCTTGTCCATTCTCTACATGATCAATCTTTCAAGGTTGATATGATGTGGATCCTTATATACAGTAGTTGCAAGAGGTTTCTTTATCATTCAAGGAGATAGTTGGTTCTTTTGGATATGTTCTACATCTATCCTTGCTAGATTTGAACATGTTATTTTCAGAAGTGTTGGAAGGGGTGACTTTCAATATCGACACAGGGATAGTTGAGCACTTTTTAGAGACACCATTCATCTTCAAGATTCTTTCTACACATTAGGGAAGCATCTTATATGTACCTATGACATTGTTTCTTCCTAAAGGGAGGAACATTATTCAATAGTCATGGATCAACTTCTACATTCATCTTGGAGCAGCTATCACTGATCAGCATTCTACATTTTGTGGGGAGGGGGGAGAACTATCTTGTCTCCTTTCTTCTTCTTCTTCTTCTTCTTCTCTCTTATGGGGTGGGGTGGGGGGGGGGGGACTTTTTCCTCTTATGGGTTTTTTTCCTTCTCATACTTCTCTGTTGTAAATACATGATGTATTTTGTAATGGGGGGGGGGGGGGGGGGGGGGGGGGGGGTCTTAATTACTCCATCCATCCATGCATCTTGTTTTTTTTATCTCTCTTTTTGGAGGATGGTTTTCCCCATGAGATTTTCCCTCTTTCTTCACTTTCAAAGAGATTAAATTGCATCACATTATTTGTGCATGGGTACCTAACATGGCCTAGTAGCTAGGACCCATCATGCATTTTCATTATAGCTTTCATGAGCTTAAGTGCATTCCCCTAAATTACACTGAAGGGGGGTGTTAGTGTAAATAATTAATTATTATTACACCTTACTTAAGTTTACTTAGGTTAAATGGATTATTTTATTATTTATCATATACACACCTAGAAGTATGCATAGTTAGATGAGTTGTCCTATTGTCAACATAGGAGTTTGCATATTTATCTGAGTTGTCGTGTAGACAACATAATTTTTTGTACTCTAATTGAGCACATGGTGTCTACAAAATCTCTTTATGACATATACCTATGTTAATCTTTTCCTCTCATCATCACACTAACTTTCATGCTCAATGGAGGACAATTCGCTCTTGGTGGATATGTTCTTAGTTATGAGGCTTATCATTTTGTTAACTCCTACTCATTCTAGAGGCCTTTATATACAGGCACTTCTAGTGTTTATATACACAATGATATTTTCATTTTCATTATTGTTATTTTGATCATACTTTTTTGGTCCATATTGTGCTAGTGCTTGAGCTTCTTGATCTTGGTGTAATTTTTCCCCAAGGAAAATTCTTACAACTAATACAGATATTAGCTATGACAGAGCATATTTGATGAAAGAGTATCAGATATAGCACATTGAAGTCAGAGAGGAGCAAAAATTTTGGATAGAAAATAGACACATTAACTCAGGGGGAGTTATTAATTTTGAGGTATATAGGTTATTGAAAATTTTGAAATTTTGAAGTTCTGTAGATAAGACAAGTCATGGATATGTTATGCTTGAGAAGTTAAGTAGAATATTGTATATTTAAATATTTTTGACACTCATTTCAAAGGGGAAGATTGTTGATTTTATATTGGTTTTGATAAGTGAGTGTCAACAAACTCAATCCATTTACTTGGTTCATGCCAAACTATTAATACATGTCGAGCACAACATGCAAATATTAGACCATGCTAAGTTGCAATGAGTGTCAAGTCACTCATGTGTCAAGTCATTAAAGTTTCAAGTAGATAGACCATGCCAAATGATTCAAGTGTTGAGTAATTATTGGATGCTAAGCAATATAGGTATCAAGTCAAAAGAAAAAATACAATGTATGTCGAGCATCATTGATTTCATATGTCGAGTGACATAGTTTGGACATATTTATTTGTAATGGCACAAACAAATATGTAAACCATTTTAAAGCCAACTTAAGGATAGATTGAAATCTTTTGGAGGTAAGGAAAAATATATATGTGGATTCCCTATGCAATTACATGCAGCCAATTAGAAAATGGGAAGGTTTAAGCAACAAAATGGATAAATCTCTGCCATAGATTCATACCTAACCCTTAGCCACCAAATTTTTCTTAAGGAGGATGAATCCCTAAATTCTTAATAGTGTAAAAGGGGTGAATGATTGAATTGGAAGAGAAAACTAGATAGTTTGCAAAGCATTCAAGGTGATCTAGATGTAAGAGTGAATTATAGAATTGGTTAGTGAAGGATAGAGGATAGAGAAGGATACAACATTGATAAATCAGATCATGAAGGATCAATCATAGATTGTGTAGAGGTGATCTATTAATAGGCAAGCAAGTGCCAACCAGAGGATCTATGCTGAGACATTTTAAGAGGTGATTTCAATTAAACCTCTTAATAGAGTAGTACTAATAGGCTATATGAAATCCTTCAACAAGGTGCTTACTTAATTGTAAGTTGAAGTCCTCTAACCAGGAACACTTCTAATAGGGTGTTGAAATCCTCTAACAAGGTGGGACTTAACAGTCTTTGTAAGAACAGGGTAGGCCTTTCACAAGGTAGACCATGATTCATGGTTAAACCATTGTAACCTTAATTAGATACACTTTATTGTTTTAGTAGTGAAGATTTGTGGGTGTCATCCCCACCCTAGTTTTACATTCTCATTTGGAGGGTTTGTAGGTAATTATATCTAGTTTTGTGTGTGTGTTTGATTACATGTTTACATGATTGATGCATATGCTTTACATGTTATTTTAATATATTAATGCATGTAATATATGAATGGTGAAAGTTTGACGGGTCCAAGTTTAAACTCCTGATTCACAACCCCCCCCCCCCCTCCCCCAAGAAGTTTACTCTCTTCCCACTTGTAATTCCAACATCTACTTCTCATAATAAAAAATTTGCTAAGGTATCTAACAATTTTACCAGAACATGCCTCTAGAAATTCTATCTTAAAAAAACTTGCATAACTTCTTCAAAATTATTATCTTATGCTTAGCTACATATACTAGAAACTTAGTAGTATCCCCTTTTAACCTTTCTTAGTGAAAATGCTCAACTGTCTATCCATACCAACTTGATCCTTCTAATGTTCTTCTATCACATACCATAGAAGATTGCTATGTTGACATCAATGAAAAACACAGTCATGAATGTAACAATATCATCATGATAATGATCTAATCATATTTCTACAATAGTCCACATAAGATTATCAATAGCATCCATGCTTCCAACAATTCATATTTTTCACTTTTTTTTTTGAAACATTTTAGATATAAGGATAGGGTTTCCTTCCCCTTTTACCTAAAGTTTTCCCTATTAAATAGCCTTAGTTCTCATAGGAAAAAAGGGAGTAGACTTATCCTTCATGAAGGGATAATTCTATTAATTGAAGAATACTGCAAAGATCATGTTGTGAAGTTTTCTCCTTTCGAGGGAAAGAAAAAAGATTTTTGGGAAGGACACTCTAGATAAATCTAATGCAAAAAAAATTAAGATTGATTATGTTAAGATCAAGGAGAGAAGAGGATAGAGAATGGAAATAGAGTTGAATAGTGACTCAAAAGGAAATGAGAAACGAGTCAAGAAAAATAAAAATAAGAAGAGGAATGAGGAAAGCAAAGTCAAGATGAGTAAGAAGGATGTCAGAGCTAAAGAAATCTCAAAGGATACAAAGGGTGCTTCATAGAAAGAGAATGATGAGGAATAGGATAGGAAGATGGAGAGTAGAAATTATAGCTCAAATAATGAATGGTATTCTAATAGCCTAGGTATGTCTTTGGTTAAATCTGGTGGTACAGGAAGAAATGTAGGCACTCCAAATTTGGGAACAAAGGAATAGACTATCTTTAAACTCCTCTAAGAACAAAGAAATGATTGTTAAAGATAAACTTCCAACCCCTAAAGCTGGTGAGGAGAAGGGGAAATATGTGAATACTAAAAAATATGATATGTATACTTTTCCTATTACTTATGAGCCAAAAACTAGTGTTGATTAGAAGGTTGAGAATGAGAAAGGGACTTCAGTTGTGGAGAGGGAGTTAATGCCTGAAGATGTCCATGATGACATTGATTATCCTAAGGATAATACCTCTAATGAGGATAATGGGGAAGGGAAGATTAATACAAGAATTATGTTTCTCCATAAAGCCAAATTAAAGGTAGATGCTTCCCTTTAGGTTGATTATTGGCCTTATAATGAGATTGTCTCCTTGAATAAAAATATTAGAGAATTGCAAGACAACCTAGAAAATAAAAAAACCAAAAGAATTGAGCTGGAAAGTAAAGTTGGGAACATCCCAAAGAAATTCATGGCCTATGAAATAGGGCTAAAGAAACTAGTTAAGAATAGTAGACAATAAATGGACATGGTTACCTCTAGCTTGTGTGTAGTGGTGTTGAGTATTGGTATGAGAATTAATAAGGAAATCATCTCCCCTATGGCTACCTAGTTGATTGGTGGCCCAAGCAAGAGGAAAAGGAAGATCAAGAAAAGGGTCATTGAAGTTGATCCTAGTTGAACTTTTGAAGACCTCCTCTAGGAGGTTGTCAATACTAGTAAAGAACTTACTAAGGCAATGAAGGAGCTGGTGTATGTTTTCTCTATTTTACTGTAGGTTTTGGTTGTTGATTGGGGTTATTGGTCCAAGTTGTTTCTGCTAGATGTTTTGCAATTTTTCTTTTCCAGCATTTTTCTATTTATTTTACTACATTTAGGTTTTAGGTCCTTGTAAAATCTAGTTTTTTGGCTTGTTGTCATTCATGTAGGTTCTAGGTCCTTGTAAAACCTAGTGGGACTTTTATCTCATTTATCTAGCTTTTTGTTGGTTGTATGGGGTTTTGGGTCCCCTCAAAACCTGGTTTTACCATAATCCAAAAAATGATGTTATTATACAAGAGGCTAGATTAGTAGAAACCCCAAAAATGGGTTTCCATAACTAAATTTCCCTAATCTTCTATATTTATACACAGAGAAATTTGGATATATTAAACTTTAAATTTAACATCACTCACAACCACCTTAAGATGTCAACTATTTTAGAAAGTTTAACAAGCATTAGAGTTGACATTTATTTTCATGCACTTTCTCACATAGATGAATGATATTTGTAAGTGTATAGGAACATCCCATTGAAAATAGTGGTGTATTACCTGTTGTGGTCACACAATGAATGCCCCATTTTGAATCACAAAATGGGAACCCCCTAGTTTTAAAATTCTCTATGATACATCTAGTTTAGCATCTCGATCATTTAGGACCCTCCTGTAAAACTAGGTCAAACCTTAACCATTGATCAAGTAGGATCAAGCAATTAGACGGGAGAAAAAACTAAAGTTTTAAGCTTTTATTGCATAAAGTGCACACTTGAGCACATGTGCAAGTGCACTATGTGCACAAATGTGCACTTCACCTCTTTCAAGGATGTGCACATGTATAGTTGTGCATGTGGACACCCTCAAATATTTGTACAAGGGCACACCCATAAGGCTATATAACCCTCCCCTAGCTCCCCTTCTCCTCACTTTCTTCTACCTTTGACACAAGCGTTGCACCTCTGATCCCCTCAAAAGTCTACTACTCCATAGTTTGTGCCTCCATACTCTCTAGTATTTACAAGGTAAAGACACAACCTTTTGAAAGTGTGGACATGAACAAAAGAAACTCTCACATCCCCCTCAAAGCATTGCACCAAGTGTAGTTGCCCATGGTGTAGATGTGCATATCCACATCTGTGCATATTTCTATCTCAAAAGAAAAACAAGAGCACACTAGTGCACCTTGTGCACTTGTGTAGGTGCACTAGTGCACAAAATAGGATTGGGGGTTGTCAAAGTTTTACTAGTTTTGTTTAGTATTTTCTCACTTTTTCCATAGTTTGGGTCCTAATTGAGTCCTATTTTGGTCTTTTGACATCAGATTACTGATGTTTTCCTCTTTTCTATAGGTACAATGGTATCAATGCCATCCTCCATGGAAAAAAAAATGGAAACTAAACCTCTAGCATTCAAATACCAAGGAGCTCCCAAGAAGTCCAAATTCCAAGATGGGCATGTAGAGATCTTGAATACAAAAATTGACCACATTGACTAAATTTTTTTTCTAAAATTTTGCAATAAACCAAAGGAAATATTGGAAATTGTATCAGCATTGACCCAAAGTGGGTTAGTGATCATGATATTGGTTGAACACTACATGCTAGATGAGAAGGTTATAAAAAGTGTCACAGGACAAATAGTCCTCAACCTCAAACCATAGAACATAAATAAAGGTTTCCACCTCTTAGGGGAAGACCAGTACCTTCAAATATCCTATGAATGGATAGATAGGTGGTACAAAGAAAATGAAAAAGATGCCAAGGAATTGGTACAATCAATGTTCTTGATTGATAGGAAACCCTTGAGCCAAATATTAGGAAAGGTGGACATGACTTAGGGGTACATGAAAGATGACATTGAATATTCAATTGTTCTCCTTAGTAGAGCCATGGGCCTCCCTACAATAGGCTAGCTACAGATATGGATGGTTCACTTCATTGAGACCATCAGGATTACAAAGAAGCCTATTAATTGGGCCACCATCCTAAGTGATCAATTGGATAAACATTTGATCTTATTCAAGACTTACCCATGCTTCTAGATGACATCTTATATGGTTTATCTATTGGAACTCAAAACCATAGACTACCTAGGGTTGTACAGGAAGGGAAGCATGAAAGACACAAATTCTTGGCCCCATGTGGTATACCCAAATCTAGTGAAGAAGAAGATCCCACTACAAAGTGTGGAATATAGGGTAGTGAATGATGGATTCATATTTGCCATCATTAGATTCATTAAAGGAGATTATGCCAAATGGATGTCAGTAGAAGCAAAGGCAAGAATAAATAAAGTAGGAATCTAATGCATCTAGTTCAAGACATATACATATCTCTAGATAGCTAATACTCTCCTATGTCTAGAGAATCTCCCAAGGTACCCTTCTGACTGACTCATACTATTGGAGATATCTTGCTAACTCACTTTTGCATATGAAGAGTGAGGAAACAACACTAGAAGACATGGGTTTTTCAAATCACCATTGAATCATTTGAAGTAAAGTAGAAACAAGAATTCCTACCTTCAACTAAGAGTGTGATTATTATCCCTTGGAATATTATTAGACTACATACTCGTATGTTGATACTATCAAGATGGCACAACATCTAGTGGGGAAAATGATGGCATTGATCATCGGGGTAGACAATAATGAAACTTACAAGGGAATGGATTAGAAAACAATTTTGTATGGATCCAATTCCCTAGGCCATATCTTTCTAGTATATATCCAAGCCCACCAAAGGAAAAGGTACCAAGGTCAACATACCAACCTACCCTACTAAATCACTAGTGAGATCAGAAATGGTAAATCAACATAAGTGGGAGGTTGAGTATTTTGAGGTAAAATGGTAAAAGGAAAAGGGAAGTTCCTAGGGAAAGGAAGAAAGTAGCTAAGTTCCAAGTAGTAAAAGCCCAGCAAGAGCCACAGCCAACCAAGAAAGCTCAACCAGAGCAACCACCAAAGTAGCCACAAGAGAAACAACTAGAGAAATAAGAGGTAGAACCTCTAGAAGAGTGGTGGGTCCCACAACCAAGAACCTCATAGGAGGAAGCCTCTTTATCAATGCCTAATGGGCCATAATCAATACCTTTTTCTTGAGAATAGCCTTTGCATACCAACCTTGCTTTATTTCTTGACACTTTTCCATCTTCAATCAGCTTATTTCTGAATACCCATTTTGTACCAATCACATTTTTATCTTTGGGCCTAAGAACAAGAGTCCAAGTTTTATTATTTTCTTTTTGTTCTATTTCTTCATTCATAGCCTCAATCCAAATTTTATTTTCTAGTGCATCCTTAACACTTCTAGGTTCAAATTCAGCAAAAACATGAACCTTTTAATTTGCTTCTAGTTATTGTTCAATTTGATTTGTCTCCAATGATCTAATCAGGTGCATAATGCATTTTGAAATATTTAGCCAATATAGGCTCTTTGAATTTTGAATTAATTATATTTTCTTTATTTTGAATCTCAACTTCAGGCTTGGGTCCTTCTATTTGTGCCTCGGGTCCTTCAGACTCAATATGTACTAACTCAGTAGCCTTTGAATGTGACTTGGGTCCCTGTGACTTGGTTTGCACTTCTTGCAACTCGATAACTATTGGAGACTTTGAAAGCTTGGGAGATGAAGTCTTCTTTTTGTCAAATATGTTTGGAAATGTATCAGGTTCATAATAAACAAATATTTTGTAATCTTCTAGCTCCTTTTTGCTTTCTTCTTCACTCTTTTCTCCAAACTCATCAATTCTCACATGTGCACTTTCTATGATTTTGTGAGTGGACAAATTTAGACATTTGTATGCTTTAATTTTATTAGAGTATCCTAGAAATATACCTTTATCACCTTTTACATCAAATTTTCCTTTTCTAGATTCTTTCAAGATATAACATTTGCTACGAAATACTTTCAAGTAACTTACATTGGCTTTGTAGCCATACCATAGTTCATAGGGAGTTTTTTTTGAGTCCTTCTTCAATTGAACTCATTTTAAAGTATGAAGTGAAATTTTGATAGCTTCCTTCCATTATTTTATAGCAACATTCTTCTCAATCATTGGTGTCCTTGCACAATCCATGATGGATCTATTTCTTCTTTCAGCTATTCCATTCTACTCAGGAGTACTAGGGGCTGATACTTGTCTTTTGATTCCTCTTTCAATGCAAAATTTTTTGAATTCATTTGAGATGAATTCACCATCTCTATTTGATCTTAAGCATTTTGATCTTTTTCTAGTTTCTTTTTCTACTGTAGCCAAATACCATTTGAATTTCTAAAAAGCTTCTAATTTTTCTTTCAAATACATAACAGTCATCATTCTAGAATAGTCATCAACAAAAAGAATGAAAAAAATTTCTCCAATTATAACTTTCTATTCCTATGGGTCCACATAAATTAGTATGCACAATATCCAAGACATCTTCTGACTAATAGTTTTTGCTCTTAAAACTAGTCTTTCCCATTTTACCAATTTGACAATTTTTGCATAATCCAACTTCAGGTTTCTTCAAACTAGGGATGCCTCTTGCTCTTCTAAGTTTTCTTATCTTTACCATGTTATCAAATTTTACATGATATAGTATTTTGTGTCATAACCAACTTTCTTCTACTCAAGCAATAAAACATGAGCAATCACTAAGATCAAGATAAAATAGGTTGTCTTTTGTTTGCTTGCCTGATCCAATTAGATTTCCTTTGTTATCTAGTATTCTTGCCTTGCCATTCAGGAACTCTACCTTGAATCCAATGTTGTTCAACTATGTCACACTCATTAAATTATGTTTTAGTCCTTCAACCCAAAAGGCATTGTCACATACAAGTTCATTGGTTAATGAGATATAGAATTTTCCTTTTATGCAAAAAGTTTCATTATTTCCAAACCTTACACTACCTCCATCATAGAGTTCAAAATATTCAAACTTAGTTTTATCTCCAGTCATATGGTGAGAACATCCACTTTCTATGATCCAAGTATAATTTTTGCTAACATGAGAGACAAGTGCCATCTTATCACCTTCATCATCAGATTCATCTTTTGCAACAATATACATTATTTCATCTTCACTATTATTAGAATCTTTGGCCATAAAAACAAATTTTCTTACCTTTTCCTTTATAGTATTTGTGGCCTTTGAATTCCTTCTTTCCTTTTTACTTGTGGCTTTTCTTCTCTTCCTTAATTTCTTTGTTTGGAAACCCAGTAGCAATATTACCAATTTCTTCACAAGAAAAATAGACTAAAGGGATTTTACCTTTGTACTTCCCTCTGCTTCTAGAATATTTCTTTGTAAGTAGGGCTTCAAAAATTTCAAGATCATTATCAAAAATTTCTTCAATTTCTTCCTCACTTCTTGATTGATTGTCTTTTGTTTTCTTTCCCTTTTCTTTGAGTGAGAGTTTATCTTCAAATGCAGACTCAATATTATTGGAAGTAGGAACATAGTTGTCAAAGTTGTCTAGTTCAAAAGCTATCAATATTCCTACTAGGGAATCCAAACCTATCTTGTTATTTGGATCACATCTCTTTTCTTGAATAGAAAACACTCTAATTGCATAGATGGGAAGCAAAGGTTAGAGTATTTTTCTTACAATAGTTTCTTCTTTGATTTCTCCTCTAGATGCTTTGATTGCACTAACATTGGCCTTAATTCTTTCCACATATTTTGCAATGTTTTCATCTTCTCTCATTCTCATTTGATCAAATTCTCCTCTAAGGCTTTCTACTTTAGCTCTTCTTACATTGTCATCTCCTCCATAGATTCCTTTTAGTTTGTTCCACATATCAAAAGTAGTTTTGTAGTCTTTGACCTCATCAAATTTAGCATAACTAAGAGCAGATGCAATATCAATCATCATGATGTTATGGTTCTTTTTCTTAGCAATATCTTCAACTAATAATGTTCTAGTGTGAGTTTTGTATTCTTCATCAAGGTATTTTTAGCCTAAATCACTTATGGTAGCCAGATGAAGCCTCATAAGTCCTTTCCATGCTACAAAGTTGTCTCTATTCAGCTTTAGAATCTCCCTTTTGTAAGACATCATGATCTTTAGCTTAGGTCCTTGAAACCTTCTCTATAAGTACCAAAAGCTCTGATACCAATTGTTGGAAATATAAGAGTAACTAAGAGGGGAGGGTTGAATTGGTTCGTATTAAAATAAATCTTAGATCCCTTAGATGTCAAATATAAAATTTAGATTGATAAAACTAATTACTACTATTACTCGGTAAGCATAAAAAAATTGTTGTAACTCAATAAATGTAGAATGTGTTTAGCTTAGAAGATCTTAAGATATTGTTAGTAATTTACTTGCAAGTATGAAAGAAATAACATGAATGCATAACATGAAAGAAATAACATGAATACATATGACACCAGGATTTAACATGGAAACCCAATTTGAGAAAAACCACCAAATGTAACTAGTTACGTTTTTCACTCTTCTAAAGTGAGCCCTATTAGGAGCCAACCCTATTAAAGGTTACAAAACACACTGTTAGGTGTAACCCAGTTAAAGGATTTAATCGCCCTATTAGGAGTGGCCTTGTAAGAGGTCTTAAAAAAATTCAATGGAATTGCCACCTTGTTAGAGGATTTACAAATGGTTGTTAAAAAAACTCTGTTAAGAGGTTTTAGATCATTGCTACAATGGTTAGAGAGTAACAATGAAATGACCGGATTGTGATGCAACTAAATTGTAATAGATTTTTGTTCTAACTTATGCTTAATCTTTCCTAATTGAATAATACTTTTTCGCTCCACAAGGATACCATCTTATCCTTTAAGTTTGCTTCCTTTCTTCTTATCTCTTCCAATTCATTCAACTTCCATACTTTGAAATCACAAATTGACCTTTTACTTATACCTTCTATATTATCAAGTCAGTTCAAACAAAAATTAGAATAACAAATATTCATTACCATATTCAGCTAGAATCAATAGGTAAAATAATCAAGCTTTACATGCCAAAACAAGAAAATCCTTTGGTAGCCAACCCAGCTCAGTAGAAACCAATTCTGAAGCAATTTCCTATGTTAACCAACAGAAGCTCAATTAACACTGCAAACTTACAAAATTCTTTTAGTAATCAAGTGAACTCAGTTAATACTAGCTCTATTCAATTTTCCTTTGTTAACTGAGTGAGCTTGATTGACAGTCTTTTTTGTATAAATTCCTTCAATGCCTGAGTGAGCTCGATAGATGTTGCCTTTTTTACAAAGAAAACTTAGGAACGCTCAGTAGACAAATAAAATTATCTTCACTAACCAAGTGAGCTTGGCATCTACTAATTGTCAATTGATATGGCATTTTTGTAACATCAAAGACAACACACAATTAATCAATTATATCCAAAAAATGGACCTAACAAAAGAGGAGGGAATGATAGAGTTGATAAAAGTTATAAAGAGGCCTAAACCACCTAAGGGTGATGCTAGATCACTTGCCTTCATAATAAAGAATCAAGAGAAAAAAATTCTCACACATATCATCATTTCTCCTCCTCATGATGACACCAAAGAACTAACTCCTAAGGATTACCAAATGCAAGAGATCATATTGGGAAAGCACATGGTGGACATAGTAAAAGTGTTGATCACTATAGACCATAAGAAAGTGTTCAAAAACAGGGATAAGGAGGAATCAAAGCTAATAATTATGTGAAAGAATAACAAGCTATTGACTTGGATAATCTTAAGATCATTGCACTTGGGAGAAAACAAATGGGGCCACAAATGGATTCATTTTTGCATGCATGTCAACAATGGCATGACAATTTTGAGGAGAGAGGAGTACAAATAATACAGGGAAATTTGAACCTATTGCACCATATCTAGAGTAATGTCAACAAGTTGGTTACCATTATAAAGTAAGATTTTGTGCTGATGGATGAAGTGCATACATGGGCTAATGATCTACAAGAATTAAGATCTACTAAGGGACAAAGGTACCGAATGCTAATGGAAATATATGTTAGAATATATAGTCCACTAATATAACTTGGGGGGGGGGGGGGGTGTACTAATATAAATATTCCTTGTTAGAGGATAGACCCTATTAGGAGTCTATTACACATTCAGTACATATGAGTCCCTGTTAGGAGACTTTAAATCCTTGTTAGGAGATTTCAACCCTGTTAGGAGTTGTACCAACCCTATAAGGAGTTGTTTCAACCCTATTAAGAGTTGTGGAAGATAGCTAGACCCACTACCCAAATAGCTTCAAGGTTAAGACCAATGAACCCACTATCCAAATGGTCTCTATATTATTCCTTATACAATAATAGAATTGAATTATTCTTCTTTCCTATGTCTCTATCCTGTCAACTGGACTTATGCTTCTTTTGATCTTGAAACCATATCATGAACTATACATCCAATAATCCCTTAGATCCCTTACATGCATTCAATCAACACTATGCTCCTTTGCACACTTCAAAAATACAATGCACGATAGATACGTGATACATATAAAATCAAGGAAAACATCTTTCCTTTATACCATATATTCATAATAATTCCTTGAGTCTACCTTAAGGCTTTTCAATTTAAGTAAAATAAGATGTATAATTAATTACAATTACAATAGCATTGTTGGCTCATAGTCTATACAAAACTTTAAATTTATGACTCCAGGTCTTGCACACTTACTAATGTAACCACTTGACTATCCTCTATCAATGGTTGACTATGTATTAGCTCATTATATCTTGGCTAAAAGAAATAATGCAAACATTAGAAACTACCAAACTGATTCTTTATTTCTACACTACTCATAGTATATCAAACACAACTATTGTGCTTCTTTGGCTCAAAATTCATCCTCTTAGTGACATCATCAAGACACACTTAGGAACATGTCCTTAACTATGCATCACTTAACCCTTACTCATTTATTGTCCAACATAAGATCTCTGGCTGCTATTCTTCTAGTCTCTACAAAAACCATACTATATTGTCATCAATGACAAAACAGTCATGAATGCAACATGTCAATGTTCTCCAATGCTCAGGATACTCCCCTAAAGTAGTATCATCATAATTCATGCTAATAATCTCCCCCTTTGGCATTTATGGAAACATAGATTAAAAACTATTTAAGTTCCATGAATACCAAGTAATACTTATTGTTTTTGTCCTCATTAATTCAAATCTTCTTCATCAATCAAGTCTAAGATATTCCCGCTTCCTTTCATGAATCTTTCTAAATCTCTTAAAAGAGATATCTCTCCCTCACTACTTTGTAACTCTTCCATACCTACTTTCCCTAATGCCTTAAAAAGAAGTTTTTTTGTTCATATCTCCTCCCTATTGACATCAATGTCAAAGTTGTCAAACTCAATATCAATTGTTACATACAAATTGTTAACCAACTTCTCCAAGTCATTACCTACTCAAGTGTCCAAAGACACTATTCAATACCAAATATCATATACCAAGAGTCCTCAATGACTTAGTATATACCAGATACTCCCCCATACAAGAAGCATCATAATTCAATCCAGTCAAATAATAGTGCTTTGTGCCACTGGACTGATGCACTCTCTGCATCTCCTAATCAGAAGTAGGCAAGGGCATACCTCTTAGGTACTCAAAAATTATCTTTAGAAAATTTATTTATAAAGATATCTACAATTTGATCTTTAGTCCTCACATACTCTATTATGATCTCCTTTTCTACTACCCTTTCTCTGAACACATGATACTTAATAGATATATGCTTAGTCTTAGAATGCAATACATGATTCTTAGACATACTCATTGTGCTTTTGTTATCACACTAAATAATAACACGTTCCTTCATCTCAATCTTGATATCCTTCAACATTTGCTTCATCCATATAACTTGGTTATGGTTATTTTTTGCTACAACATACTCTACCTTAGTTGTACTCTAAGATATAAAATCTTGCCTCTTAATTAACCAAGAAACCAATCTTCCTCCAAGAAAGAATGCTCCACCATTGGTGCTCTTTCTGTCATCCCTACTACTTGCCCAATCTGCATCAGTATATGCACACAAAGTAAAATCACTTGATCTATCATACCAAATTCTATAGTCAGATGTTCCTTTCAAATATCTAAATATTCTCATCACTACTACATAATGATACTCCTTAGGATTAGCTTGAAATATAGCTACAATCCCAACTACATTTTCTATATCTAATTTGGTGTGATTTAGATGTTGCAATCCTCTAATGATGGATCTAAATTTCTTTTGCTTAACTATAGGTGTCTCATCTTTACTAGATAACTTGTGACCAATTATCATAGGTGTACCAATAGGTTTACAACTCTCTAATCCAAACCTCTTCAATAAATCTTTCAAGTACTTATCTTGTGAAATGAAAATACCATCACTATTCTATACAATCTACAATCCTAGGAAAAACTTCATCTCTCCTATTATGCTCATTTCAAACTCATTCTTCATTTTATCAGCAAACTTATCACTAGCTTTATCATTTCCTCCAAATATGATGTCATCAACAAATATTACTATGATCAAAAAGCCATTCTCTATTTCTTTCAAATACAAATTACTATTCATTGTACCTTTAGCAAATCCAATTTTTTCCAAATGCTTGTACAACCTCACATATCAGGTTCTAAGTGCTTGCTTCAGATGATATGGGGCTTTCTTCAATCTGCATACCATATCCTTTTCTAAAGGAAATTCTTCAAGTTTACTCTATGTATACTTATTCTTCCAATTGTCCATTCGAGAAGGCTAACTTAACATCCATCTTATATACCTTGAACTTCTTATTTTTTGCATATGCCAAGAACATCCTTAATGCTTCCATTCTTGCTACAAGTGCATATGTCTCCTTGTAATCTATTCCTTCTTGCTATGACTACCCTTTGCAAACAAGTATGGCCTTGTTTCTCACAACTTCTCCTTGTTCATTCATCTTATTTCTGAATACCCATTTGGTTCCTATCAAATTCTTGTCTTTAGTTCTATGAACTAATTCCCATGTATCATTTTTCTCAATCTGATCCAATTCTTCTTTCATTGCTTGAATCTAATGATCATCCTTACATGCTTCATCTGTGCTCTTAGGCTCAACTTGAGAAATCAAACATAATTCCTCATTTACTCTATTCCTTGTCATCACATATCTATATTTTCTTCCAATGATCTATTCTAGTGGATGATTATTTGTCATGTTCTTGTTTGATATAGGAGTTTCTATCTCAACTCTTATCTCTTCTCTTGGACCTAAAATTTGTTCTCCTCTTTGTTCATCATTCTACAACTCATTGTTTGTCTTAGAAACAACTTCCACATTTTCTCTATCAATTTCAAAATTATCTTCTTCTTCACAATCATCAATAATAGTTACCAAGACTATCTCTTCTAATACTTCCTCTTTCTTAACCAATTTAAGCTCATTATCCTTATCATCACAATCATTCAAGAATCTTTCCATACTTTCTTTAAATTATTCATCTTCATTAGAAAAAAAAAAAATCTATATTTTCTTACTCTTTCAGGACAACTGGATGAAAAATGACCAAACTCTTTACATGCCCAACAAGAAAAAAAATTCATATCTTCTAGCTCCCTTTTCATACATAGATCAATACCTTCCTTGATCTTCATGTCTTCTTTAGATGTAGATCTAACTTTAATTATGTCTCTATCTCAAAGATCAATGCTCAATTCTATACACAATTTTGATCTCTCACCAAGGAGCTCCATCTTCTAGGTGATGAAATTTCCTCCATCAAACTTAGGACTATTCTTTTTGAAGTAACTCATCATTGATTTCCCAAAGTTTCTAAGCTTATCTTTTAAGGACCTAAAGCTCTGATACCAATTGTTAGAATATATAGTTGACTGATATAACTAAGAGGGAGGGGTGAATTAGTTATACAACTAATATCACAAATAACAACTTTAAGAAATCTTTAACCATATGAGTAATGTAAGCTAAAACCACAACAAGATACTCATACACAATAACACCATATATGTTAACTAGGGAAACCCTTGATCAGAGGGAAAACCTTGATGGTGATGGTACCCACAAGATGATGTACTAGTATAAATATTTCTTGTTAGAGGATTGACCCTATTAGGAGTTTGTTACAACATTAAATACATATAAGTCCCTATTAGGAGTTGTGGAAGATAGTTCGACCCACTACCCAAATAGCTTCAAGATTAAGACTAATTAACCCATTGTCCAAATTATGCTTCCTTCCTTTGTCTTTTTCCTGTCAACTGGACTTTCTCTCCTTCTGATCTTGAAACTAGATCATGAACTGTGCATCCAATAATCCCTTGGATCACTTACACACATTCAATAAACACTTTCCTCATTTTTTCACTTTGCAAATACAATGCACAATAGATACTTTATACATATACAATCAAGGAAAACATATTTTCTTTATAACATATCTTCATGATAATTCCTTGAGTCTTCCTTAAGGCTTTTCCAATTAATTAAAATAAGATATATAATTAATTACAATTACAATAGCACTTTTGGCTCACAATCTATAAAAAAAATTTACATGTCCAACTCCAGGTCTTGCACACTCGATAATGTCACCACTTGTCTATCCTCTATCACTAGTTCATTGTCACTACCTCATTATATCTTGGCTAAAAGACATAATGCAAACATTAGAAATTTCCAAACTGATGCTATGTTTTTGTGTTTCTCACAGTAAATCAAACACAACTGTCATACTTCTTCAATTCAAACTTTGTCCTCTTAACCATGCCATTAGGACACACTTAGGAACATGTACTTAACTATGCATAACTTAACCCTTAGTTATTGCACAACATAAGATCTCTGACTTCTATTCTTCCAGTCTCTATAGAAACCATACTATGTTGTCATCAATGACAAACATAGTCATGAATTCAACATGTCAATGTTCTCCAATGCTCAAGATACTCCCCCAAAGTAGTATCATCAGCATTCATGTGAACAATATATTTAGCAAAGGAGATAGGTAATCTAGATGATTAGATAGAGAAGATATGCTCAGGGAATAAGGTCATGGAAGGGCTACATGAAGGAATCTAGTAGATAAAGGATAAAGCTCAAAAGAAATTTTTGGAAATGAAAAAGTACTATAATGCCGCTAGCCTTGAGATTTTTGAAGATGAGTCAAAGACCAAGGTTTCCTTGATGAAATAAATAGTTCAAAAATTTAGGGATACATTTGAAAATTCTTTGTCAGAAGATGATGTACGATATGAATTCAAAACTAAAGAAGCATTGTTGCAACTAGACACCAAGCTTGAGGATTTTGTAGAAATTGGGATAGAAGTAAGCAAATATCAACAAGTAGTTAAGAATAAATATGATGTATTAGATTTACTGAAGGCTAGTGAAGTTGTGGAAAAAAAACATAATTTCAAGGGAAAACATTCAAACATTATTTTTGTATAAAGTGGAATAAAATCCATATGTTGGAAATTCAGTTTTGACACTTAGAAGATTCTTTGGACTTTTCGAACTTGTCACCAAGGTGCACAGGTGCATTTTTCTCAAAGATACATCAACAATTTGGATGAAGAAGCAGTGTGCCAAAAGTTAACTATCAATTGCTATTCTAGAGCATTACATACATTGGAAACACATTTTGACAGTGGTTCAACTCCTAGAAATGCCTAAAGAAGGCCAAGCTTCCATTTTTAGAGCTTCCAAAGACTTCCATATCATCTCACAACTTCCTTTTCTTGTCTTTTCATTCTTTTATTATTTTATGTCATGTAAAGGCTCATGTACCCATTAATTGATATAAACAAGGGTGGAGACCTACTTAGCACCATTTAGAGAGTCAGTTCATATATAATTAGATTTGTTTTATTGGTTTTTAGCATAAGTTTGCATTAAAAGAGCTCCCACTCCTAACACAAATGGAGGAGCGGATTTCTTTTAAATATAGGGATGTAATATGTACTCCAAGCTATTATTTTGATGCAATAATATATACTACTGGTGCTCTCATTATGACTATAATTGTTCTTGTCGGTGTAGTTAAAATGGTCACCTAGACTATGGGCCTCCATTCTTCAATTTATCAAATAATGGACTTAATTTATCAATTTCCTGAATCAATACCTTACAATATTTTCAATTCAAATCAATTTTCTTGTAATTAATTCAATTATTTCAATATTTCCTAAGGTTTGATCATTTCATCAATAATCTTATTTAATTAAAAGGAAAAATCCCTTTTAAATAAATAAAATAATCTTATTTAATTAAAATAAGATCTCTCTTTTAATTAAATATTTTTTTTCTTATTTAATTAAAATCTCTTTTTCAAATAAATAACTTTATCTTATTTAATTAAGATCTCTCTTTTTAGGTATTTATCCCACATTGCTCTTGAGGATGCATTCATCAACACACTTCCCTTTATAAGGAGCCCTCTCCTTCTCATTTTCATAGATCAAGATTTTGTTGTTATGTTGTAGGTTTGGAGAGTGATTTTGGAGGAGAGCTTGAGCACTTGAGCTTAGACATTACAACTTCTTTTTTCTTGTCTTCTTCTCTCATGCATCCAATGCAATATATTTAGATTACTCTTGCACTTGCATGTTAGATTAGATTTATATTTCCTTTCATAGTATAATCTTGCATTTGCATTTCCTTTCATAGATTAGTTTTCTTTCATGTGTTCTTATCATATAGAATAGCTTCCGTTTTCATTTTCATTCATATTTTATGATCATGAAGACTAGCACTCTTTCTTTTCCTCTTTGAATCTCTCTTTTCATGGTGTACTTGCATGGTCACAAACTAGGTCTAAACTGAGGGCCTCCATTATAAACTCTTACACACCATGAATAGAGAGTTATGAGTTGTCATTCAAGGCTTCATTCTTGAACAATATTTGATATAATGATTCATAGAAGTGTGTCAACATTTTAGCACACATTTTTGGTTCCCATCATGGGGCAACCCACCTTTACATGCTAGTTTTGGTTTTTTTTGGAGCTAATCCCCTTGTGAAAATTTGTTTGGAGATGAAATACCTAGATTTTCAAAGATTCTATCATATCTAACAAATGACTTGGAGGTTCAATCTAAATTATTTTTGTTAGGTTTGTGACATATCAAAGAAGCTTTAGTAAAACATTCAAAAAATTTGGAGGTATTGTGAAATTTTTATAGTTTTTTCGTTATTTTTCATAAAAATTAGTTTTCATCAAAAATCACTATTTTTTTCCAAAATTTTTTTACATTTTCAAGAAAGTCTTCAAATTATATAGGGGGTCTGTTCTTTTTGTTTTAAATTTGGATACAACATTATAACTCATTTGGTTGATTTATGAGGACTAGTCTATTTTAGGGAAATGACTCCCTAGGGCACAAATGAAAAGATCTTTTTAAAATTCTAACATTTTTGGAAATCTCTTTTTTTTTAATAGGGATCTATTTTCTTCATTTAGCATTTGGGATCTGAATTCATGTCATGTAGGTCCATTCTTATTGACTAGGTCAAAAAATCAAAATTAAAGAAAAAGGGCATTTAATGATTAGCTTGCACTTATTTTTCACCTTGTCTAATGCATGATATGAGTTATCATTTGAATTATTTGTTGGTTATTATTGCTCCTAACAATTAATTTTCAAATTTAACCCTAGGGTTTGCATAAGTTGAATATACATTGCATATCGTGTTTGCTTGTTTTCTTGTCTTGCTTGTTGGAGAGTTCATGGCTCACTTGCAAGGAAAAGCTTAACAAAAATAAAAATGAGGTAAAATATACTAAGAATTTTGCATGTATTACGAGGTATTCTATTTAAAGCTCTATTAAATTTGGTTTCCTTTCATTACAAAGAACCTCTCGTGTGTCTTACTTGAGTGATTTCTTGCCTTCTTAGTTCACATTCAATTTCTATTCTAAAAGAATGAACATATATTTATTTTCTCACATACATGTTGCACATAGCCCTATGAACACTATTTTTTCAATCTTGAGAGAGTGGGCTTCAATATCTTCTTGATGATGAAATCACTTGTAGGTAGGGAAGGTGTTGATCAACTCTAGGTTCAAACATTTTTGAGTCTTTGGCAACTAATAGTATGTTCACTCTTAAGAGAAACATAATTTTTTGTCAGTAGACAAACTTTTTTGAGTTGGTATTGATAATTTAGCTGGTCAAAATATATTTTTTGTGTTTTGGTGAGGTGAAGAGGCTAGAGGATTATGCTATGTTCCCTTTGGAAGCATCAAAAACTTGGAACCCCTTAATCTGAACCAAGTCCCCATGTAGTCCATGTTATGAGTCTTCCTTGTTAAAGAGTGTTAATCATAGTGGACACTCCCTTTATTGGGTAAACCACATGGACAAAACCTCAAGTAGTATTATCCATTCCTATCATAGAGCAACAACCACTATATAAATGTCCTCATGGAAGAAATATCCATAGGTGTGGTCTCTTTTAGGGTTGTCAAATCTCCTTAGCTACTTATGATTGATTAAATTCTTAGACTATGTCAAAACCTTGGTGTGTCACAATTAGATTTCTCTCACTTGAGATTGCAAGAGTTACAAAGTTTACCATTACTAAAAACCATAGTGCAACTAATTTTTTCTTTTCTAGGATTATATGTGTGACTGAAAAACATTTTGAGAACATACATAAGTTCATGTGCAAGCTTGTTTTGTCCCTTGCTCATTGTTTGAAAACAACTGTTTACTTGAACTCCCTGATTGTTTTCTTACATGCATGATTAATGTTAATAATCTATTAATGCATCTAGTTGGTCAATTAAAATGAGCAAAAATTGAGTTCTCAAGTCAAAAATCAACTTTTTAACTTGCTCAATTTTCTATCCTGTCAATTCTAGTCATCCTCGATCGATCTAGATCAAAATAAGTCACTTACCCCACTGTTAGAAGCATTTTTTCACTTTGGATTCTTTAATAAAATGCTTGGAGAGTCTTAGTAATCTCTTGTCCATTCACTTCCATATAAATTCAAATTTAGTCAATTATAATTTGAGTAAATCATATTCTTAGTAAATTTTGACCAAACATTGAAACAACAACAACAATAGTGGTCAAAATAATAATAACCCTAACAAAGATAAAGGAAAGAACTCACATTATAATAGGAACAAACAAGTGGTCTAATAGCCCTAATTTTCATTGTGCCAAAATTTTGAAAATTCATTGTGAAAATATTTTAAACTATGTTCCATTGTTAGGGTTTGTGTTTCATTTATTTTCTATTTTCTGAAACAACCCTAACTTGGTTAGTTTTCCCTAGCCCAATGTTGAAAATATTCCGTAGTGAAATAATGTGATATCCTAATGTTGTGTCTTCACCCTTGTCATGAAAAAGTTCATTAAAATCCACTAATCATTTTACCCTTGCCCTAGGTTTTATTCTAAGTGGGAGATTTCATGTCATTCAAATCATATGATACAATCTTACAATAAAGGATTTAGGCATCTAGTCATAAGCTTAAAATATCCCTCTCCTAATATTTTGATTTAAGGGTTAGCGGAGGATTGTAGGGGTAAAGTTTGAGTCTCCCAATCTTAAGATATGTTATATGGTCATAGCATCACAAGTGTTCAAATTGATGTCTCTAATCATATAATTCCCTTTGCATTATGACAATGATATGACAGATAGGTGATCATGGGATTTTAAAGGTAGCAACAGAGCCTCACAACCATGTGATAAAGTGGTGATTGTAAGATTGCAAGGACACAAAAGTGAAAAAGTTTAAATAAGTCTCGATCTTACAACAAAGGGGAGATTGAAGCATCATGAAGGTTTACAAGAAGACCTCTGAAGATATGAAAAGGTCATAATCATAGGATCATGGAAGTAAATTTTGGGATGTCTGATGGCACAATAAAGGGACAATCATAAGATCACAAGGATCAAATGATAAAGCAAGGTGGGGCCAAGTGCATTTGCATGAGCATTTAAGACACATAGAAATTCATAACTTTTAATGTTATGAAAAGTTGTAGATTATCAGATCTCAAGGTAAAGTCCAAAGCTTTACAAAGCTATGAATCAATGTTCTATTGTGAGATCGTAAAGGTAAAAATTGATGCTTTTGAGGCTATGATAATTAAAGGATAACCATCATCGAGTGGCCCTAGGTTAATGATAGTTGCTAAAGGTAACCTCTGATGCTACAAAGTTAGTTTACTGATAATGGTTGAGATGTCTTAAGGAACAAAAATTGAAGACATGTTGTTACTCCAATGTTGTGCTCATAACATCATAAGGATTTGAAGGGTAACTATCAACGTTACAAAATGGTCCATTAAGCTGTGATCATAAGATTGTAAGGCAAGTGAAGGTGAGATAAGATGTTATGCCAATATGTATAAATTGTGTCTCATGAGATCATAAGAGACTTAAAGGTAGGTTTTGATGTCATAGCAACTAATGTATTGTAAGATCATGGAGGTTATCTTCAAGGCTTATAATGATGGGATAAAGGGTTTGATTTCAAATGATCATAAGATTGTAGAGCCAAAGTTCCTTACCTAATATTATACAAGGACTCCTTTTTTAGTGTATCATAAGATCGTAAACCCAAGTTTGACATGAAAAATTGAAGTTTACTTTTTTGAGCTAGAATAACAATAGAATGCCTATGGTCAATTAAATTTGAGTAAAGTACAAAGGTTCCTAAGTTGGATAGTTATGTGAATGCTCCATATGAGGTGAAAAATTGCACTAAATTTAAAGCTCAAGAATTCACAATATCAATGCATAGAGAAGGTTGATGAAAGTACATTTTGAATAAAACATTCCATAATCTACTAGTTTTTTACCATTTGCAAAGATTAGAAATTTTAGAGTAGTTGTAGATTTTTCAATGTTAACAGATTAGTATTTTCATATCTATTTGCAAAAAAATTTCAATATTTTTGGTCTATTTCAAAGATTTCTAACAAAGAAGTAGAAGAGATACCCACTTTAGACATGGAAATTGTGGAAACCTTAGCTTCAAAGGGAGGAAAGACCAGGAAAAAGAAACTTAATAGGTTTGTGAAAGAATGGATTAGGTTATTCCTAGAATCCTCAAATGTCATTTCTATAGATGACCATGAGTTCAAGGACCCCTATGTATTGTGTAGAGATGCTACATGTGTTGGAGTCACTGGTTATGGGCTTTTGAGATATTTCTATGGAAACAAAGCAAGGAAGATCCCTATTTGCAATCCATGGAAGAAGAACCTAGCAAAGTTAATATTTCCAGAGGTCTTTTTGGACATAGATTTGATAAAGGCCCTAATCAAATCATATAATCTAGCCACCAAATCATTCCATAGAAGGGATGGAACTATTCTATGTACACTAGACTTTGCCTCTTTTATTGAAGCATTTGGATTGGACGATGCCATGAGTAAACAAGTAGACCTAGTTGACCTATAAATAAAATTTGAGAGACACACCAAAATTACACAAGGAAGTCAATGCTACAGCATATTCCCATGGACTTAAAGTAGGTGGGTGATTACCCCAAGAAGGTGGAGAAGATGATGCCTTTGGACAAGTTCAAGAATTATTTTGTAAAAATTGTATATGTTGACCACAAGATAGTTAGTAAAGGTGGAACTAACATGGTATATGAAGTAAAATTTATCATTGCCAAAGATGTGCAAGACTCCTACCATGGTGGAGAATATGACTATGTTGAGTATATTTTGGTGAGGATGAAGGAGAACATTAGAGTGGAGAAATGGAAAAATTCAAGTTTCACCATTACTCATCATTGATGCACCTAATCTTCTATAAAAATGTGAGGTATATAAGCCTAGACTTTATTGATCACACAACTGATGTTGATGGAGAGCTACTAGTTCAATTGGGGACATAGGCATGGGATTGCTCCTATCATTATTCCATAAGGTTTTGAAGAGTCTTTTAAGACCATCCCTACTCCCTAAGAACAAAATATTAGACCATAATTAGGGAGATATCTTTTTGTTTCCTACCTTTTCTCTTATGAAAGTTTATGGTTGTCCCCAACCCCCACATATATTGACAAAATTCATTCCCCCTAGTTTGGCCATCATTTAGTTCATGTGGAAGCTATTCATGGTTAATAGAGAGTATCTAGGACCAAAGGTACATAGAGGTGCATTCCTATGTAAGTGTTTTAAGGTGGGGGACTTTTCAATTGCAAAAGAACCCCTTGATCAAATCCATTCTTTCATCCACCATTACAATCTATGAACTAGTCCTTATAGGATGTATGATCCTAATAATTGAATGAGGAATACCCTCAAGTTTCCCCATGAAGACCTCATTCCCAATATTGTTACTAAGAGGGAGGCAGGTGATAAGTTGTCTAAACTTGATGATGTGCTAAGGGT
Organism: Cupressus sempervirens; assembly: GCA_028749045.1. Classification (NCBI taxonomy): domain Eukaryota; kingdom Viridiplantae; phylum Streptophyta; class Pinopsida; order Cupressales; family Cupressaceae; genus Cupressus; species Cupressus sempervirens. The sequence goes on from CM053790.1 coordinate 423,751,508, forward strand.
AGAGAGGGAGCTGAAGAGATTAGATCCCAATTTCAAAGGGTTTTACCTAGATATTCGCTACCCACAAAGGATAAGAAAGATGGTGGTTAACCATGTAGAAATTATGACACAAATGCCAAAGGAACCACTTGGGGAAGAAGAGGGGGTAAATCCTAATAGTCTTGAACCTAATGTGACCTTAGAATTGGAAGAAGATGAGCCCTCTAAGGCATCATGGTTCACTAAAGGAAAAAAGAGACAAAAAGTCATCCACATCCCCGAAAAAGTTAAACAAAGGACATTGCAAATCCTATCAAGTAAAAGTTAGTACTTTGCTGACTTAGGACAAAGCCACATACAAGATAGGATCATTACAACTAAGAATGCATTAGCTAACCTAGAACTTGTGGCAACATCATCCAAGCCCAACAATTTATAGAAGATGATGATTTCATCAAGTTAGCTAAGTTTAAGAGCTTCTTGTACAAGATCAAATAGAGTGACCTAGTGTTGAAGATGAAACTAGGTGAATCTAATGAGAAGAATCAAGAGTTGGTTGAAAATTTTCATGCCTATGATCTATAAAGTGAAATCATGACTCTTGAGGAGGAAAGGGATCTAGTGCAAATGAGTGGGATGCTATTAGTGCCTAGGTGGGATCTTGATCAAATCAAGAGACAACAGAATTCCATTTCATATGAGGCATATGGTGCTGGTGGATTGCAGAGAGGGCTTGGATTCAACATTGATGCCAACTCTTTAATAGTGTGGATTATGGATTCTACAACAAACAAGCCCAAACTAATGGATGTGTAAAGTACAGATCATGGCAACATGATAGTATGGACACTACAAGGTACCTTAGGAACAAAGATCTCCAAGGTTGTAAAACACTTTTGATTCATGAATGAGGCCAAGATAAAGGAGATAGAGACAAGGCTAGCCAAATCCTTTCATGATTATATTGATGTTAGGAAGCAATATGAGGATGAGCTTAGGAAAATCCATGTATACAAGGAGAATATTGAGGAGCTGGAGGCTAGGGTCTAAGATTTAGAAGAAAAAGTTGCATCTCTCAGGGAGAAACTATCAAATGTAGAGAAAAAGGCCACTATAGAATAGAGCAAGGAACAAGACAATCAGGAGCAGCCATCTAAGGTCATAGCAAAGACAACAACATAAACAGATGAGCTAGAGGTAGATGATACAAAGCCTAGAAGATGAACATGGATGTTTCACCAACACAACAAGGTGATGAGGCAAGGACAACTGTCCTTAGAGGTATGACTAGCCATAGGGTTGAAACTCTGAAGAGTATATCATAATCAGCTCATACTTTATATGTTTCTTACAAGATGCTAAGCAATTTTGCAATAAGGTACAATCATGGCCATCACCCACATTCAAACTTTGGGGTCCATACATTCACTTCTTAAAGAGGCTTATTATGTTGATGGCTAAAAAGACATATTTTCTTGACAAGATCATTACAGTGGAGGAAGCCCTAGAAATGGTAAAGGAACTAGTTGGCTTCTTCACTAAAAAATTACAAATAATACAAGGAAAATATGAAAGTTATATCTTAGGAATTAAGCCTTGTGTTCCACCAATTATGGATGCAAGAAGTAAATTGAGAGAATGGTAGGAATGGTCTGATTCATTTAGTATAGTGTTGACTCAAGAGGCCACATTAGCAATTTTTGAAGATAGTAGTGATATCCCATTCAACAATTTGATTAGCTCCTTGGTTAAAGTTGAAATAGATTTAAATAAATTTTTAGTGGAGTCTAAAGCCATAATAGATGCAAGGTGGATTAAAGCCACAAAGGACTTAGAATTTAAATCAACTGAATGGCCCACCAAGTAGGAGATCTATGTTTTGGAAGCATTGGGAGAAATAAAATCTCTGCTAGTAGGAAGTAGCTAAAGAATTATTTGATTAAAAGTAGTGAGATATTAGGATAAGATTTTTGGAGTTACAATAGGAAAGGTAAACTTTTGGGGGGGTGAATCAATAGTTTGAACTTGGACCCATAAAACTTTAACAACACATCCATCTCATGCCTTAACAAATAAACTAAAATAACATGTAAAGAATGTACATCTAAAGCATGTAAACATATAAGAAATCACACACATATGACACTAGATATGATTACCCAAAAACCCTCTAATGAGAAGGTAAAATTGGGGTGGGGATGACACCCACAAATCTTCACTATTGCAATAATAAAGTGTATCCGATGAAGGTTACAATATTTTGATCATGAAACATGACATACCCTATGAAAGATTTCCCTATTAAAGGCTTACAAAGACTATTAGGTCTTAGCTTGTTAGAGGATCTCAACACCCTGTTAGAAGTGTACCTGGTTAAAGGAATTTAACTTACAATTAAGTAAGCACCATGTTAGAGGATTTCATACAACCTATTAGGACTACTTTGTTAAGATATTTTGACTAAAATCACTCATTTAAATGTCTTGGAATTGATCCTGTGGTTAGCACTTGCTTTCCTGATAATAGATCACCTCTAAACTAATGTCTTTTCAATCCTTCTTAATCAGATATCTCTTTAATGAATCTTTTTCTTTCCTCTATTCTGCTCTAACTGATTTTGTAATGCAATCTCACTTCATAACTTCTAAGCCACCATGAATGCTCTATTTTTTCATGCAAACTATTTTCTTCACTCCTTCAACATTCATAAAAAGTTTAGGGTTTGTCATCCTTAATAAGACTTTAGTGACTTAGGGTTAAGTATGAATCTACAGTTGATATTCATCCATTTTTCTACTTAATCCTTCTCATTTTCTAATTGGCTACATGTGATTGCATAGGGAATCCAACTAAAGCTTCATCCTTATCTCCAAAGTATCATAATTCATCCTTAAGTCAGCCTAAAAATGGTTTACATAGTTGTTTTTTCTTTTACAAAGAAATATGCCAAAACTATTTCACTCGGCATCTAAAGTCTCTAATGCTCAACATGCACTATTTACTAAGCTCCTAAATCACTTGGCATACACTATCTTCTCAGCACTTGAGTGACTCAATACATGAGTGGCTCAATAGTCACTATTGTAATCACCTAAAAATGGTGATCTAGACTATTAGCCCCCTTTTCAACATTTTGGCTAAATTAATTTAATCATTTACCTAGACCAAATTGCTAATAATCAATTTATTTGATTATAACCTATAGTTTGACTATGCTATCCTAAGTTCATTATTTGATTAAAAGAACATGTCCCCTTTTAATTAAATAAAACACCCCACTCTTCTAACCCACTTAAAGTGCACACATAAAGTCCTTTTTGTATTTTACAATTAAAAGAAAAGGCTTGTGAGACTTTTTTCTTATGTGACAAGTCAACTTATATTCTATTGGTTGACTTGTGTGTGCACATGGATCACTCCTATTTTCGAATTCCACCGTTGATCATCCACCATTTTCATCTTGATCTCTACCGTTCGTACGATTTTAAAAGGGAGAGAGCTTTCCTCCTCAAAGAATCCAACCCTCATTTGAATATTGTTATGCTGCAGGTTTTCTAATAGGTTTCTTTGGAGCTTTGTGGAGAATTTCTATTTCTTGTTTACATTCTCTCATCCATGGCATCATGGCATTCTAGCTTAGCTTAGCTTTCATTTTTACATGTAGCTTAATCTCACATAGCTTAATAATGGTATTGTAACACTCTCATTCACATTCTAGCATAGTTGCATCTTGCATTTCCATTCAAGTTTAGTCTTCCATCTTTAGTTGCATTGCATTCTTGAGGAACTCCTTGAGACATTTGCATTCTTGCATCTTGTCTTTGGAACCTCCCATTGCATGGTTTACTAGCAAGAAGAGTATCTCTAAGGCTCATCTGAGAGCTTTCTTATTCTTGAAATATACTCTCTTGCACTCCATGGATAGGGAGCTCTAAGCCGGCATCCGAACATTCCAACTCATGGAATCATTTGGATAAAGGGTTTAGAGTGGGACACTTTCGAGTGTACATTTTTGGCGCCCACCGTGGGGCTTGAATCAAATTTTCAGCTCCATTTGCTTTCATTTTTTATCTCTAGTTTTTTACAGTAGAATATTGGGTCTAATCAAATGCTTTTGTAGAATTATCACTTTGATTTTAAGGCCAACCCATAAGTAAATTGGTTTGAAGGTCAAAAACTTAGTTGGTTTAAAGATTTGATCATATCTTTTAAACCGCTTGGATTTTGATTCTAAAATTTTTTTTGCAGGTTGAATATATGCTCAAAATATCTCAGTCCAATTTGTAGAGCATTTTGACATCATTTTCGGGAGTTATGAATTTTTCTTAGTTTTTCATAAAAAGCTGTTTTTGATCATAAATCAGCGAATTTTTTTTAAAAACTTACATTTTCAGAAATATTTTTGAATTCTAATGGGGGTTCTTTCTTTGTGTTTTGAATTTTGAGATTGTATTAAGGATCAAAAACTCGATTTAATAAATTTGGCCTGTTTTGACAAAATCAATCTCTAGAGAGCAAATGAAGAGATTTTTTAAAATTTCTTGAATTTTTGAAAAGATCTTTGATTTTTAACAGGGGTCTCTTCTTTTCATTTTTATTTTTGGATACAAAATCATAGTAAACAAGTCCAATCTTGTTGACTAGGTCAAAATCAAAGAGTAAAAATGAGAGCATTTGTGATTAACTTGCACTTTCTTTGCATGCACTTGGTTGGAAGGTAAATTGGATTTTTGAGGCAACTCACCACTTTTTATTGCAGATTTTTATGTTATTTCATACTAACTTTTGGTGCTAACAAGTTGTGATTATAGGTTGTCATCCTTATCAAAAAAATTGAAACATTGCATAAAAAGAACGAATGTCAAAGCTTCAAATGCGCAAGGGCTACTAACGATTGTTTGCAGGGCTGCCCAAAGCATAAAAACTCAAAATTTCTTGCTTTTTTGTTTTCATGTGTGGCATTGAATAATTGATCATTTTTCATAGGCACATAAAATTTGTGATTGGAGTCTTTTGGTAATAGGAGAGTATGCTCTTCACCCTTGTGGTGAATCAGAAATCTTGACTTGCCATTTGGTTTCAAAAGCAAGGGGTAACTGAATCTTCTTGACGTGTTTGGGAGAAAATGATTGGAATAGGAGAGTATGCTCTTCACCCTTGTGGTGAATCAGAAATCTTGACTTTCAAAAGTTGATCCACTCTTTGTGTAGTTAGAATCCTTTAGAGGGCCTGCTCTCGGACAACCTGAGAGGAACGACCCAAGTGGGGACAAGCAGATTACCCGGCTCTTCCAACCCACTATAAACTCAAGGCTACCAAGGACACAAAACTTTGGTAGACATAGTGTTTGTCTTTGCCTAGTGTGATTGCTTATGGGATTTCGACCATAGGGAGATCACTAGGCAAGAATGCTTAAGGTACTCTTGTGATCGCGAGATCGGTTACTCATCGCAAGGTGAGGTGTCCCGTAATTGGGAGCAAGAGGAACACTATGAACGGAAGCCCTATCTAAACACCCTAAGTTAGTAACTACCCTTTTTAGCCGCTCAACTTCTTGGTGCAAGGATTGATCCTAGTGGACTACCCGGATCACCCCAAGATTTACACTCACCATATGTGTTCCCTTGGTTATGCTTATGGCATTTCCATGACAAAGCCAATATCTCTTGTAGGCAACCACTTGGTGTGAGGCAAAGGAGCATCAAGCGTGGGCCAATTTGTTGAGTAATGAACCATGTCCTTTAGGTAGATATTACTTGATGTGTTCTCAAATGTGGTATACCAGTGAAAATCTTTTGAACATACACATTATGATAATTCTAGAGAATTCTTTTGAGACATCACATATGCTTGTATCATGCAAGGTTGCTTTGTCCCTTGCTTGATTGTTTGAAGAATACTCCATGTGTCACTATCTTGCTTGGAAAGAAATTGTTTTTGAACATCAAACTTGCTATGCTATCAACTATTGTCAAACTTTATCAACCAAGTCAAAACATCAAATGCAAACATTTTCTTGTGTTGCTTGCTAAGGGGAGTCTCATCATTTGACTTTGATTTTCTATGTCTCTAGTTTTGGAACATGCTTAAAGTGGCTCTTTGGTCTTAGTGCTCTTGGTCTTTTTGTCTTCATGGTCTATGTTTGCTTGCTAGTTATCCTTTTGCTGAAATGGTTTCCTTGATTTCTTGACTACACTCTTGGGTTGGAGAGTTGTTCACTTGTCACCCTGCTTGCTCTATCTATTTGGCTATTTGGGCATCTTGCCTAGCTATTGACTTGAGTCATTCATGTCGTAAGTTTCTTGGACATATTTTTTGACAAGTCACTTTAATCTCTCTCTGCTATCTTGGCAAGTAAACACTCTACCTCCTATAGTTTCAACATCAAGTTATCTTCTAGGCTCTTTTATGCTTGGCTTTGCATCTAAAACTATGGGATCGAAACCTTGTGCTACCAAACTTCAACTGAATCTAGATGATCATGATATCCTCCATGTCACTAAAGAGTTTCAAGATCTATATGCACAATACAAAGAACTAGAAGAGACAAATGATCTTTCTTACCTTCATCTCTCTAAGCGCATGATAGAAATGAAGTCTAAACTTGAGAAAAGGTTGGAGGAGAAGATTGCATCATTACATGAATCTTCCTTAAGGCCTTTACATGCATGTGAGTCACCTTCTTTGAGGTCATCCTCTTCTTCTAGGTCTACATGCTCTACTTCAAGACATCAAATGTCTTCATCTTCTAAATCTAAAGACCTCTTTAGAGAACAAGCAAGTGATACCTCCTTTGAGCCTATGCTAAAATTTCATGATGGACCTATCTTTGACCAAGATAATGATAAAGACATGGATGCATACCATTCACATGAGAAAAAACAAAAGGACTCTAGACATAATTTTGATAGAACTTTTGCTCCCTTGGAAGATTCTTATGATGACACTTTGCAAAAACTTCTTGGCAATAAGATCATCATGTTACCTAAGTCTAGCTCATATGGAAACCCATTCTTGGATATCTATTGTGCTTATCATCAACATAATGAGCATAGTACTTTAGATTGCATTGAGCTAAAACATAAAATCCAAGATCTTATTGATAATGGAATTATTGGAACCTCTAATGATTCATGTGATGAGGATACTTTTCTTGAGCAAGATTACATTAATGAACCTATGTCTAGTAGTGGCTCCATTACATCTTCCACTTCTTCCAACACTCATGCATCTCCCAACACTTCAAAGCTTTCCAACATGCCTCCATCAAATAAAGAACCTAATACTTTCCACATTGACTACGTGTATCCTCAAGGGCTACCTCTAAAAGAAACTCAAGCTAACCTTCACTTGGTTGCGAACCTTTTCCATGCTACTAATCATAAACATCCTCAACCTTCATGCACTACTCCATTCACTCTTCATTCTCCCTTGTCCTTAGAAGTGGCTCCATGTCAAGAGGACTCTCGAAAAGAAAAATCTATAAATGTCAAGAAAGATCAAGATCGAGCACCCTTTCATCACTTTCAAGATTTTTCCCCTCCGTATTCTATATCTTGTCCACCTCCTAAGTATGATGAAGATACCACTTCCATTATCTCCCTTGAGCTTACTGAAAATTATGAGAAAATTTCTCTTCATATGCTATCCAAAGCTACTTGTCAAGATCAAAGCATCCCCTCATGTTCTGCTTCTCCACATCCACTTCAAAATTATGCTCAAGCTTCAAATGCTTCTATTAAAAATGTTGTTCCTATCAAAGGTACTTATGAGTCTATTGATGGCTTTGACCATGTTGCTCATTCTAAAGATGTTGATATCCCTTCCCACTATCCCTTTCCATCTTCTAAATCTATCCTTGGTCCTTATCCATCTAAGCTAAAGCATTCAAACCTTCCATCCATATTGGGGCCTTATGTTCCTCCATCTCCTACATTCACTCATAGCTCATTCCCTAGCTCTCCTATAATACCTCAAGATCAACAAAGACACTCATCCTTGATGACTTTTCACCCATCTATACATCTAAACCAGTCATATCATCCTTATTCATCCACAAATCCCAAGTCCTTTGGAAGTGAGAATAAACATAAGAATCCATTGAAAAATGAAGATCACTATGCCCCATCTAATCGACATGTGAATGCTAAGAAGGAGAATGCACAAAAGAGATCACAAAGGTCCACTATTAAGAGAGCTAAATCAAAGAAAATGTGGGTTCCTAAATCCATCATTGAAGACATGCACTCTCAAGCACCCAAAGAACGAGGAAAATCTAAAGCTATGTGGATTCCCAAGTCTCTTTTAAAAGACTTGAATATTGAAAATACTTCAAAGTTGACATTCAATCTTCCAAAGGCTTCCATTCCATCTTCTTCCAAAAATCTTCCTAAAAATATTCCAAAACCTTCCACTCCACTTTTTTCCAAATCTTTTCTACCACCTCATACGTCTAAATCTCAAGCTATTTCATCCATGATTCCTCCATTGTTCCAATACCCTTCAAGGTGTGTGTCAATGTTGATCTTGTCCAATATTTTAGCTACCCACATGAAATCCTCTAAAGCTTACACCTCCTTTCTATACATGAACTCTTATCCTCCATATATTCTTCCTACTACCATTTCCCTTTCATCACCCTATGAACATCTTTGAGCATACCTTTCTATGGTCTTGGCTTATCATGACTTATCTTTTCTATAGGAGCATTATCTACATTCAAACAGCTTCAGCTCTTTCTAAAAATTCAAAAAATAAAAAAAGAAGAAAAAATAGAAAAAATGAAAAAAATGAAAATGTGCCTTAGTGAAAACCACATCTTGTGGCACCTTGGTAGAAAAAGTAAAGAGAAATAAATTTATCCTATGGTGAAAACTACTTTTTGTGGCACCTTGGATAAGTACCATGATGAAAACCTGGCAAACAGGCATCATGTGTAATTCTTCCATCATCCATCTATCCCCTCTTCTCTCTTTGATCTTGACAATGTTGAGTCCTCTTATCCACCAGATTCTCTATTTGTGCTTTCTCATTCCCTCATAGCCTCCATCTTGAGCTTTATTTTTATTGCTCTATCCCATCGCTATACTATCTAGTTGACCCCTTGATCTTGATCATAATAAATGAAACATGGTTCTCATAGGTCTCTTGACATGTCTACTCTTTTGGACTACATGCTTCATGCTATCTCACTTGTTGGCTTCACTGCTTATCCTACATGCTATCTTGCTCATTTCTTCCATTGCTTATCCAAAACATGCTTCATATGACTATTTCACCTCTTTCCCTAGCTTGGGTACTCTTGAGGAGTCAGTTCTTGAGGATCACTTTCACTTGCTTCACATTCTTCTCTTATGCATCTTTGCTTATCTATCGGCTTGTTTCTCCATCATGTCCTATACCTTGCTAGACATTGGGAGAAAATGATGTAATCTTGCTTGAGAACTAGTGATCTCTAAATTATTCTAAAAATTCCAAAAAATCATAAATGATGCTGAAAAAATCCTAAAAATCAGAAAATGTCCTGAAAAAATGATCATCTAAGTGAAAACCTAGTAATAGGCACTTTGATGTATCAACAAAAAAATCAAAAAATTCAAAAATACAAAAAAAAATTGAAAAAAGTGTTGAAAAAATCTGTCAAGTGGTGAAAACCTGGAAACGGACGTTACTTGAAACCCTCGCACCTATGTCTATCTGTCTCAATCATCCACTTCGCTACACATTTCCTAGCTTGGAATTGTTTCTTGTCCTCATCTCGGGGGCATAGCTACTTAGCCTATTGAGGTATTCGTGTGCATTACGGTTTCTTGGACAACTCACAAAATAGTGTTTCTCAACACTTCCCTCACCTTGACATCAAGTGTTTTTCAACACTTTTCAGATAGTTTACCTACGGTCTCCGATGTCACAATATTTCTCACTATCAGAATCAAGTCTTGAAGAAATGGCCAAGTGACTTACACATACACACTTTAACACTTAAACAACTAAGCTATGTTGATCTTTATCTACTTGGTGTGCTGTCTATGATGATTTATTTACTATATGTTCCATCCCTAATAGTCTCTCAAGGATGTCATTGACTAGAAGACTAGGGGCATGGGGCATGTTTTCTTGATTTCTGCTTGTGGGTATACTTTGTTTGTCTATAGTGTTGTAAGCATTTATGCTTGTCCTATCCAACATGTTGACTTACAAATGTATCATCCTTGACTATTTTGCAAGACCACACTCGAGGGTTATCTTGGCGCTTATGCCTTGATATAGGTTAATCTTGCTAAATTAAATTTAGGGAATCTAATCACGTAGTTATCTTGACTTACATCTCTTTGATGCTTAGATTGTATTTCCACATACTTATCTGATATCGATCATATTCATATCCTCATAGTTATACTAGTGATGGTTGTATGATCTCATGATGTCCCTAATAAATGCTCAATGATGAAATTAAGAGTCTAAATGTTATGCACTTCTTGCTGGTAAACCACTTTGCATATTAGCTTGCATTTTAGGTTCATTTTCTAGCTTAGTCTTGCATTTTTGCATATGGGGAAAGCTCTCTCTTCATCTTTTCATAGACATATCGGCTAACTCCTTTCATATATTTCTTTACTTTCTTCTTGTTCATGTCCTTTACCTTCTTAATCTTTCACTTCATCTCTTTTCTATCTTATCATCACATTATATAAAGTTTTGACCTCTTAAATAATTTCAATGTCCTAGATTCATTTTCGGGATCGAAATCGAAATTCAAGTTCATCTTGATGGTCAAAATTGTCTTTTAAAAATTCTACTTTCTTCTGAGCAGTTAGCTGACCGTTTGAGGTCAAATCTTCAAATCATCACTGGGGCATCTTCATTTCTTCATGTTTTCATCATTTATATGCTTCATATCTACTTCTAGTCACCTTTTCACATCTAAATCATCTTTCTACTAAATTTGACCTAATTTTTATGCTATATCCTTCAAGGTCAACTCTAGTCAAATTGTGGCATTTTAACAATTTTTTTATAGTCATTCTTGGGTTCTAATCATCTATCTGTCATCTTGGACATTGCTATAGTCTAGTTTTCTCATGTTTTAGCTAGTTTTTGCATCCCCTTACCTCATTTCAATTTCAATCCCGAGGGGGCAGAAATACTCTGTCACTGATTGCTACAGCTATCTATTTCTTAGGAGCATTTGTTTGATCTGCTCACTTGTTCTCGATCTATCTACTTTGCTAAGTGTTAGCATTCCTCTTGAATTCTGACATCATCTTTTCCTAGTGTTCAGTACTACCACTATCAGGCTGTACATTTAGGACTTGCTATCTTTTTCTACATTTTGTTCTTCAAAATCAGATATCTATATCTGTCACCGCCTACTTGGCTTTCTATTTTCTTTGACATAATGTGTTCCCAGATCGATCACGCATTAGTCAAAGAGGGGCAAATGTAATCACCTAAAAATGGTGATCTAGACTATTAGCCCCCTTTTCAACATTTTGGCTAAATTAATTTAATCATTTACCTAGACCAAATTGCTAATAATCAATTTATTTGATTATAACCTATAGTTTGACTATGCTATCCTAAGTTCATTATTTGATTAAAAGAACATGTCCCCTTTTAATTAAATAAAACACCCCACTCTTCTAACCCACTTAAAGTGCACACATAAAGTCCTTTTTGTATTTTACAATTAAAAGAAAAGGCTTGTGAGACTTTTGTCTTATGTGACAAGTCAACTTATATTCTATTGGTTGACTTGTGTGTGCACATGGATCACTCCTATTTTCAAATTCCACCGTTGATCATCCACCATTTTCATCTTGATCTCTACCATCCGTACGATTTTAAAAGGGAGAGAGCTTTCCTCCTCAAAGAATCCAACCCTCATTTGAATATTGTTATGCTGCAGGTTTTCTAATAGGTTTCTTTGGAGCTTTGTGGAGAATTTCTATTTCTTGTTTACATTCTCTCATCCATGGCATCATGGCATTCTAGCTTAGCTTAGCTTTCATTTTTACATGTAGATTAATCTCACATAGCTTAATAATGGTATTGTAACACTCTCATTCACATTCTAGCATAGTTGCATCTTGCATTTCCATTCAAGTTTAGTCTTCCATCTTTAGTTGCATTGCATTCTTGAGGAACTCCTTGAGACATTTGCATTCTTGCATCTTGTCTTTGGAACCTCCCATTGCATGGTTTACTAGCAAGAAGAGTATCTCTAAGGCTCATCTGAGAGCTTTCTTATTCTTGAAATATACTCTCTTGCACTCCATAGATAGGGAGCTCTAAGCTGACATCCGAACATTCCAACTCATGGAATCGTTTGGATAGAAGGGTTTAGAGTGGGACACTTTCGAGTGTACAACTATGACTCGGCATGGTCTAATATATACATGTTGTGCTCAGCATGTACTACTTAGTTTAGCATGAACTAAGTAAATAACTTAAGTGTGTTGACACTCATTTGTCAAAAACAATCTAAGATCAACAATCTCCCCCTTTGACATGAGTGTCAAAAACACTTGAGTGTTCATTAACATCCTTATCCTTACAAGCATAACACATCTATAACTCAGCTTATATATAAAGCTTCAAAATGTCAAAATTTTGTAATGACTTGTATACCTCAATATTTGATAACTCCCCCTAAGTTGATATGTTTGTTCTATATCCAAAATTTGATACTCCTACTAAGTAAATCTAATACTCTTTGACTTCATGTTGAGTATTATTACTCTTCCCTTAGCTTGTTCTATCTTTACTCTATCCTTTGTCTTACTTTTGTCTCTCCCTTTTCTTACTCTCCCCCATTTCTCATTCTCCTTATATCTCTCCAAAATTCTTATTCTCCCTTAAAATATTTCTCTACCTTTTTCTTATTCTCCCCCTTTTTGACACTTATGTCAATGGGCTATACACTTATAGTGTGTTTGTCTAGAAAAGATTTATGGACATACAATATAATCTTGAGAGTTGCATCCCAGTTCTTACATGCTACATCCAATGGTTTGATTTGGATTATGAGCTCAATAGCAAGGTGAATTAAACCATCTAGGGTAGAAATATTTGAGTCTTTCTTCATTAGGGTTTCATCATAGCCTAGTTCCTTGTACAAAATTTCCATATGGGGGGTCGAGAGTTGCCTAGATGCTAGTTAGTTTGGCCCTTATGTTGGACTCGTCTACTATCAATAGAGAAAACTGACTCTTGGTTTGAAGCAATATCCTAAAATGCTTCTCACTCTAAGCTAGATTCACATGTAGTTTGGCACTTGATGAAGTAATTTGGCTTTCGAAGCTCAAGATGTGACTTCTAGTCTCTTGGGTGAAGAGTGAGGGATTGCACAATTTAGTGTACAATGAGAATATGTTCTCAGGTACCTTATTCACATCTTCAACCTTGGTTGCTAGTGAAAATTGTGTTAGTGCTATGTCACTTGATGTTTTCTCATTTACTTTGTTTTGGAACTTCTTTTCTGACCATTCTAGTAATTTAGCATTAGTGTCTAGGTCTTCATTACTGATTTTCTCCACTATGTCTGTCAGCTATTCTATTAGTGGCTTGGTCTCTTAAGGAGTTGGTAGACTAAACGCATCTAAAAAGATGTCTTTAATATCCTATAGTTATCACTTCTATCTGTGCTTCCTTCTAAGCATTTCTTGATGCTTCTTCCTTGCTAAGGCTTGTTGCAATATGCCCATTTGTTCTATGGTTATTGTATCATAGACATAATTGGAAAATTATTTCTTCATCAAGGTTTGCATCTCCATACTATATGACTTCTTCTACCTTTGATGAACTTAGGTTTAGCACTAAGATCTGCAATGGGGTAGCATCTATGCTCAACTTCTAACAAGTTTATGTGGAAGGAGTGTTAGATGTTGGTAAGGTTACTAGTACTTAGATGGCAACTTTCTCCTTCACCTTATATGTTAGCTCTATCTCTTTAGGCTTGCCCTATTTTGTAATAGTGACTTGACTTGCACCTTATTCTTGTGTTGTAGGTGCAAATAAGTCTATCTAACTTATTTCTTATTTTTCTATAGTAGCAACTTATGTTTCCACTATGCTCATCTCTATTGTATCAACCTTGGAAATTGTATCTTCTAGTATTTGGACCAAATATTGTACATTAGTGATAGGAGGGGTGATAGAAGGTGGTTCTTGTGGATTCACCTTTTCCCTTGTAGTATCATTCACTATCTTCTATAATTCATCCACACTAACCAATACAAGATTGTCATAAAGTTTGGCCTACAGTGTAGACTGGTCTAATATCTTCTTAAGATCTTTCTTAGTAAGGGGATTGATGTTCTAAGCTAATAGATCAAAAACACACTTAACAGTTATTGTTTTAGTAGTCTCCCTTGTGACACGTTGAGGATTGACACTTGGCAATTGTGTATCTTGCACACTCTATTTTTCTAGCTTCTCTGGCTCAGCTATTTCCTTGTCATCTATTTACATTTCTACTCCTCCCTCAATAGTGTCATTATGATCATCTTCTTCATCATCCTTCACTTCAATGGGTTCTTTTTCTCCTTCCTCAACTATAGTCAACTCATAAGTGAGCTTCCACATATGTGTGGACATCTTAACAACATCCTCAATATTATTTGTAAAATGTTAAAGGCTCTATATTTAGGTGTAAAACTAATTGCATATTTCTTTATAGCCTTATAAATCTATGCCTTGGTAAGTTTAGGCATCACTTGGGCTAGAGATGTTTCTCTAATTTGTCTCTCTAAGTTTAGACAATAGTGCCATTTTTGCTCAACTCTATCATATAAACTCTTTGGCATTGAGTTGGAAATCTCTAGAGGGGTTGTCTTGAATTTTTCCATCATAGCATATATGGCTTCTTCCACTTGATTTTTCTCCACTTTACCAAGATTGTCAAAATCAACATGACTAAATCCTGATAACTCTACACTATTTCTAACATTTTCACATAAATTGTCTAAGTTTGAAAGAGGGTTATGACTCACCACCTTAAATTGGTTGTTGTCATTTGACTCTATTTTCTCTTTATTAGACTCAACTTGTGCAACGTATTTTCTTCTTGGTTTCTTCTACTCTTGACCTCCTCGTTCTATTGGTTTGATATTTTCCTTAGCTTTTGAGTTGTTGCAGGTGTACTAGCCCTTGTAGTAGGTGCAGTGGGCTTGGCGTGGCTTGGTTTTACAATTTTCTTATCCCTTGCCACTGGTTGTGCCTTTTCCTTTCTCTTCTTTGTATTAGTGGGTGTGGGTGCTTCCTTGGCTTCTTCTTCCTCAACACCTTCAATTATTTCAATCTCTTACTCTTCTAGTTGATCTTCACCCATACCTTGAGTTAATGCAAGAGGTTCTTATGCTTGGATTTCTTCTTCCTCTTCATCCTCTTCTTTTTCTTCTTCTTCAAGTCCACCTTGGAACCCTCTCCAAAATTAGCTTTCAACTTCTTCACTATCTTCTCCTTTTTCTTCATGGTAGAGGTAGTCTTCAATTCCATGGTAATTTTGGATTTAGCCATTTCATAGTTTCTAAATACCTTTTCAATTTTATCTACCTCTTCTACCAATAATGTAGTTATAGCTACAGAGGCCTCATTCACATTTATTTCATAACTAAGTAGCCTCAACCATCTCACTCTTGATGTAGAATCTTGTACAAAAGTATAGTTGGCATCCACTAGAAAACATACATCATCATAATGTTTCTCTATTAGTGACACTGGTATTCTAAACCTTTTCTTCATTGACTATTTGAAATCTTCAAAGTAGCTAGTCATCACAGATTCAAATTTTTCTCTTAACTACTCAATGTATTCACCAATCTATATAGCTACTAACCTATTGGTTTTCCATGCAACTATTCCAAATGTTGGAAAAGTGTTTTGCAGATAAAAGAATATACAAATCAATATAGAACCAAATTTGCACTATGGACTCTTTGTTTTTCTAATTGCTCCAAGGTTCTCCATCAATTGTTGCAATTGTAGCTCTACTAGATCATATGTATGATCTTTCTTAACAATTTTATCTCCCACGTCCATAGCTATATAGGGCACACTATTCAATCTACTAGATTGATAGATCTTGTGTGATATAACCCTTACAACAAGCTCAATCAATGGATCAATAATTGTATCGATTGGCATGCCTCTCTTGTTCTAGATAGCTCCAGTATTTTTCTCAATTACCTCCTTTAAATCACTTCTCAATGTCTTAGGCTAATCAAGGGCTGGGTAATAAGTAACCCTATGAATTATCATTTTAGTTATCTTGGTAGGTCCATTGTCCATCCATAATGAACCATCATGAATTCAGCTAAGCACTATCCTAATCCACTGTCTTAAATACATTTGGAAAATTGAGGGCTCGTGTTAATCCTTTCTTCTCTATGATTTTGAATTCTTCCTTTAGTACACCCTTATCATAGAGTCTACCATATGCTTCCCTAATCTCCATATCCCTAATGCTACCAATCTTATAGTTATAGTATTTTCTTACATCTTGTATCATTAAAACATTCGATGGAGTCATCGACAATGCATCAGAAGGGTCTTGCTTATATTAAGAATAGCTTTGAAAATGTGTTGTTTTACTTCATTAAACACTAACAAAATGTTTAAAACTTCCTTTCCTTCTACATTCTTCAAACTTGATGCCATTGTGTGAAACTAGGGTTTTTGAAAATAAAAGTTGTGTAGCTCAGCTCTTGATAAATACCTTATAAAATATGACGAACTGGTGTAGAATCACTACTTGGATTTTCTACAATTGCTTGGAATGGATTTCCAGATTGCCTTCTACTCTTCTTTCTCTTTCTCAAATTTGAAATGATGAAAAATGAGCTAAAATTGATCAAATACTTTTTGAAAATCCCATAATAAATGTTAAGTACTTACACAGCTATAAGCTTGACATAAACCAATTCCAAGCTCACTCAGCAACCATTGACATTTCCATCACTCAGCAACCATTGCAAGCTCAGCATCAACTACCCAGTCTATTAGCTTATCATCTTCTAGCATTCCACCCAACACATATAGGAAACTTTTCATGCTTGGCAGTAACATGAAAAACTTAAAGATTTATCTTGGATTCCTATAACATCTTACATCTTTATTCATACTAATATAATCTTTTTAGTACTAAATCCTTTGGAACTAATGTATGATATAACATTTGAATACCATTCCCACATACCTCTTGATTGCCTAGTTTGATGAGGTGTGATCACCTAACCCATTGGGTGAAGTGACCCCTACTCCATTTGATGTACTACAATCATCTATCTTTTTCCATGTCTTATTCATCTCATATCTAATGTATTCAACATCTACCTTGCCTTTTCCTTTATCAAATCCACAACTTGGTTCTTTTTCTTGTTGGACAATATCTTCTTATACGACTAGTCTTCAAACAACTAAAATATGTAGTTTGACTCAACCACCTTTGGTAGTTACCACTGAAGTGTGTCCTAATACAATTCTTAGGAATAATTCCATATTCTTGACAATAATGAAAGCTATACCTTGTATTATAATCCTAGTTATAAGAGTTTCCATTGTTCCTTACCTTTTTTTTCCTATTTGACGACCACATGGGTTTGGATTTGCATTCAAAAGCTCTATGTTCATACTTCTAACAGTTATAAAAATATCCTTCAAATCTCTATGTATGCATGGTCTTGGTTCTACATTCATGTGCCTGATGACCTTGCTTTTTGCACTTGTGGAAGTGAACCATGTTCTTAGGCTTGACATTTTGATTTACAGTCTTGCTCCTACACACATTAGCAATATTTCCTTTCTTACCACAATTATGACAAGTATATTTGGAGTTCTTTCTTTTTTTGTTCCTTTCTTCTACACTTTTGGATGATTCTCCTTCTTCAGTACTTGTGAATCCCAATCCATATGTATCATTATTGGATCTAGGGGATCTCAATAATTGCTCAAATTATTTGATGGATTCATTTGGTTTGTTGAAACTTTCAAAAAATTACTTTTCCTTCTTTAGGCCACTCTCTAATTGTTCATTTTTCAACTTCAATGTATTTATCTCAATGTCCTTGACATTTAGTTCATAGTTGGAATTCATCATTTGACTTAGAGTATCAAATTGCATGTTGGAAATCTTGGTTAGCTATGTTGACTTGTCTTTCAGTCTATTGCTTAGAATTATTTTGTCTTCTTCAATCATGGCTTTGTCTTCCGTAACTTTCTTCTTATGTTCAATTGCCTCACATAGTAGTATGACTTGTGATTATTTCTATAACTTGAGATTTCCAATTTCCTCAACTTGGGCTCTATTCTTTTCCATCAGATTTACAACAACTGCATCAAATTAATTGGAGTCACCATTTGTGACTAGCTTAATAAAGTCAATCTCTTTGCATTGTGTACCATTCTTTGCAATAGCAATTTCTTTCCTTCTCTTCAAAGACTTCTTTAGTTCTTCTCTTGCTTCATCTAGTTGATGTAGAAGGAGTTGTATCTCAATTCCCTAAATCTCAATAATCTTTCCCAACTTGTAGACTTCCATTTCAAGATCTTTCCTCAAAGCTACAAAACTTCTCTTTCATAAAATAAGGTTTTGATACCAATTGTTCAAATTACAATAGGAAAGGTAAACTTCTAAGAGGAAAGGGGGGTGAATCAGTAGTTTAAACTTGGACCCATAAAACTTTACCACACATCCATCTCATACCTTAACAAATAAATTGAAAAAACATGTAAAGAATGTACATCTAAAGCATGTAAACATATAAGCATTCACACACATATGACACTAGATATGATTACCTAGAAATCCTCCAATAAGAAGTTAAAATTGGAGTGGGGATAACACCCATAAATCTTCACTACTGCAGTAATAAAGTGTATCTAATGAAGGTTACAATGTTTTTATCATGAAATATGATATGCCCTATGAAATATTTTCCCTATTAAAGGCTTACAAAGAATGTTAGATCTCACCTTGTTAAAGGATTTCAACACCCTATTAGAAGTGTGCCTAGTTAAAGGACTTTAACTTACAATTAAGTAAGCACTCTATTAGAGGATTTCATATAGCCTATTAGGACTACTCTGTTAAGATATTTAGACTAAAATCACTTGTTAAAATATCTTAGCATTGATCATGTGATTAGCACTTGCTTGCTTGATAAAAAATCACCTATAAACTAATGTCTTTTCAATCCTTCTTGATTAGATGTCTCTTTGATCTATCCTTTTCTTTCTTTTATTCTGCTTTGACTAATTTTACAATGTAATCTCACTTCATAACTTCTAATCCACCATGAATGCTCTCTTTTTTCATGAAAACTATTCTCTTCACTCCTTCAACATTCATAGAAAGTTTAGGGTTTGTCCTCCTTAAGAAGACTTTAGTGACTTAGGGTTAGTTATGAATCTATGAATGAGATTCATCCATTTTTCTACTTAATCCTTCTCATTTTCTAATTGGATGCATGTAATTGCATAAGGAATCCAAATAAAGATTCTTCCTTATCTCCAAAATATCATAATTCATCCTTAAGTCAGCTCAAAAATGGTTTACATAGTTTTTTGTGCCTTTACAAACAAATATGTTAAAACTGTTTCACTAGGCATTTGAAGTCTTTGATGCTCGACATGCACTATTTAGTTGACTCTTAAATCACTCAACATACACTATCTACTCAAAAATTGAGTGACTTGGCACATGAGTGGCTTGGCACTCACTATGACTCGGCATGGTCTAATTTATACATGTTGTGCTTGGCATGTACTACTTGTTCAACATGAACTAAGTAAATAACTTAAGTGTGTTGACAGTCATTTGTCAAAACCAATTTGAGATCAAGAAAGATCTAATATATTGAGTAGCCTATCAAGGAGGTAACTCTCTCAGAGATATGTGTATTAAATTTTGAAACTTTCAAAGGAAGTAGGAAGATAGTAGAAGACAAAGAATTAAAGTTAAAGCTCTAGCAGTAAATAGTCACCTATTGACTTTTCAACTACTTCCTATTTTTGGATCAAGCGCAAAAGAATGTCTTGATTGTAACTTTTTGTACTCCTCCTTTCATCTGTAGCTTGTTGAAATCATTTATAATGATTTCCAAGATGTGGAGTAGAGGTTGGAAGTCTGTATATTTTTTTAGTATTATGTCATTTTACAATCTGTCCAATTTTGTTAATTGTATGAATGCATTCAGCCTTGTAAACTTGAAGATATGGTGAATATAAATGATCAAGTTTTCAAGTTTTGAGTAATATTTTGAGCCTATATCAGTATTGCATTCATTTTTAAAGAAATTTAATACAAAAGGAAGTTTTTCATATCTGTGTATTTGAGTTTTGTCTCTTTTCTTGTTTATCTATCATCTTGGGATTGAAGTGAAAAATGTTCTTTCAGTTTAATGCAATTTAGATCAATTGTATGTCACTTATTAATTACTTTTGGTTCAAAGAATTAAGTTATTTCTTTTAGTAATTGATAGGGTTATGGGTATATGAGAGAGATATGATAAGAATGAGATTCGGAGTTCATTGTTGACAAAATTAAGTACAAGTCAATTAAATAGGTCTAAATGTATTCGTTTTGACTCTATATAACAATGAATAAGGCACTAATCATTTAATTTTAGTTGCAATTTGATGGTTCAAATGGTCACAAAATACATATATCAATCAAAAATCAATTTTCTATTTATATAATGAAGAACTAAAGTTGTTGGTCAACACTTATTTGTGATAGTTTTCCTTTTGATTATAATTAGTTGTTCTAATCAAGGAGCTTGTCGAAAATATAAGAAGAAATTTTGAATAATATCTGCTATAAGGGATAGGTTTGAAAAAAGTATTAGTGAGCAAGTCTCTAAAAAGAAAAGAAAAATAACTAGTCATATTCATTTTCCTAAGGTGTACCCACCTTGGCCCTGCAAAGCCTAAAGTGTAGATAGTCTAGTGCGCTCTATTGAAGTTGGTTCAAATTAGAGATTAACCTTGTTGAGAATGGGACCTAGCTAGTCCTTAGGCTTTTCTTCATCTTTTACACACTGATATTGGGTTTAAAGTACCTGGTAGTCCAAAAAACACCAACATGTTTAATGATGGAGTTGTGGACTCTTCCAAACCCAAAAATCAAGATATTCTCCACTTTTCTAGTGCTATTCAAGTCATGAAACTCAAGGCATCTAATCAACAATAGAATAGGCCAAGATACCAAGATAGGCCTAAGAAAGAGAGACATCAATTTTCAAAACTTGGTTATCCATATAAGGATGTCTTGAAAACATTAATTGCCAATAACCTTGTGCATCCTCAAGATCCCACAAAGCATTATATACCTAATGTTAGGCCACATTGGTGGGATGAGAAAGCCTTTTGTAAATTTCACAATGGCATTGGACATTATATTGAAAACTATTGGAAACTCAAATATATCATGCAAGATCTCATTGAGA
This sequence comes from Cupressus sempervirens, assembly GCA_028749045.1. Lineage (NCBI taxonomy): Eukaryota > Viridiplantae > Streptophyta > Pinopsida > Cupressales > Cupressaceae > Cupressus > Cupressus sempervirens. Next base: position 423,772,933 of record CM053790.1, read on the forward strand.
ATGGAAAACTTAAGATAGATGGATTGAACACCAATGCCAATCATAAGGCATTCAAAGAACCTTTTCCCAAGTAGGAGAAAGAGAAGGGGGGAATATATAAACCTAAGAATGGAAAAATTAAGGTAAATTACACTTACATAGATGTAGACAATACTATCAACGCACTTGAAGTCATAGAAGAAAACATCAACATGATGAGGGGTACAAATCTCTATGGTTATGATTTAGACATGGAATCTTCTCCTATCTTTTATGAAGAACCCATTGTGGTGCTAAGGGGTCCTAACTCTAGAATGTCATCTCAAACTCTCAATGTTGTTACACAAAGTCAAGGTCCCATTATCATTAAGGGATCTAGTTCAGGTCAACCAAGTAAACCAAAGCAAGTGACATCCAAGAATGTCACCTCAAAACCAATAGTCAATCCTAAGTCAAGTTATAATCTTGTTGATTAGTTGCAAAGAACCCTAGCACAAATTTTGATCTTTGAGCTCTTAGATTTATCGCCAAGAAATTCCCAGAGGATGCTTTACACATAGAGAACATCCCCAACAACATAGACATTGATCAATTCCACAACATGGTTAACCATATTTCTAGCCCTCATTAGCTTACCTTTTCAAAGGATGACAATAAAGCTTTGAGCCACCCACACAATCTTTCTCTTCATTTTGAGGTCATAATCCACAAAACCTATGTTAGGTGTGTGTTGATAGATGGGGGTGTTGGGCTTAATATTTATTCCTTAAGTATTTTTAAGGAGTTGGTTTATTCTAAAAAAGTCATAGAAACCATAAAAAATATCACTATCAAAGCTTATGATGAGGCAAAAAGAAGTTCTAGAGAGTTGTTTTTTCTTCCAATTATGATTGGCCCTCTTGAAAAGGATATTTTATTCCAAGTGGTTGATGTTAGTCCCCATGTGTACAATATCTTACTTAGTAGACCCTAGATTCAAGATATCCAAGCATTTTTCTCTACCTATCATCAATGTGTTAAGTTTCATTCCAATGGAATAGAGATTTTAATGCTTGGGGTTAACACTTTATCTGTTAACTCAATTTTAGTGAGTGCTCGTGTTCCCCTAAATAGAGAAGTAGAAGACTTCAATTCAACCTTAGCTGAACGTAAAGAAAAGTTCAAGATAGTAGACCTTGGCATGGGGTGGTATCAACTCAACTCCCTCACAGCACTACTAGTTTCACTTAGGTCTCATGGAAAGCCTTCATAAGAAATGAGACCTTCCTCTTTAGCTATGACTTTATCTGGCACATTTGTAGAGTCTTCAATGCCTATTCAAGATGAGAAAGAAAAAATGGTTAATAGAGACTATATTTTTAGAGAAGAGAAATACATGCACAATAAGAAATTTTCTCCCTCTCCTAAGGCTTATGGAAGAGGATATACTTTTGTCAAATAGATGGGCTATCCTAGACATGGCCCTCTTAGTCACAAATTGGATGCTAGAGCTAAACCCTTGGCCATGCTCTTTTTGGACACAAGTCTAAGGAGATGGTTGGCCTAGGATTTGTGAATCACAACAAGAACACTACTCCTATTCTTAATGAGTCAGATAGTGAAGATGAACCAAAATACATTCTTAATTTGACAAATCAACAAGATATGTGTGAAGATTGGGTCCCTTCCACTAATCTCCTTTGGGGAGATTCAGATAGTATAGTCACTCATGAGATAATTACAACCTTAGAACAAGATGAATAAAATTTAGAAGATCCTATCAGAGAACGTCAATGAAAGAATCTTGTTTTTTTAATGGAAATAGAAGGTATTACCCTTAAGGACATTAGAACTTCCACATTAAGACATCCCAAACCTTTATGGTGTAAACATCTTAATCAAAGCTCAGAAACAAGTTCATATGAGTATGATTGGGTCTCCTTCTCCAAGTCTTCCACAATTGACATGGATGTTGATGTCATACACACTTATAGTTCTCAATCTAA